>CM071945.1:28263621-28863621 GCA_036784905.1 Acrossocheilus fasciatus | reverse complement strand
ACTCCTCACCAGGGCATCACCACACATGCTGGACACCATCTGAACCAAACAAGTTTATCTGAGTCTCATCAGACCACAGGACATGGTTCCAGTAATTCATACTATTGGACAGGTTATCTTGAGCAAACTGTTTACGGGCTTTCTTGTCAGCCAGCTTCAGAAGAGGCTTCCTTCTGGGATGACGGCCGTGCAAACCGACTTTGTTGCAGTGTGCGGCGTATGGTCTGAGCACTGACAAGCTGACCTTCCTCTTCTGCAACCTCTAAAGCAATGCTGGCAGCACTCATGCGTCTGTTTTTTGAAGCCAGCTTCTGCACCTGAAGCACAGCACGAGGACCTAACACATTTATTTCTTCTTAAATCCCTTCACTCATCCTTCCTTCTACTCAGTCTGCTCAGAATGGTCAATAGTAGAATATAATGTTCTACATGAATGCAAGTGATATTTACAGTCATGTTTGGTATCATTTGAATTGTCTCAGGGCGTCTGGTACAATGGTCTCATTCTTACAAGAAGTAAACTAAAGGGTAATACAGATCCTAAGAGTTTAGAGATATTTTGCATACTGTAGAGGGCGGGTCAGTTTCCAGTGGTTTCAATGCAAAATTACCTTTTGCCCCAAAAGGTGTTAACTCAGTCAATGCAAATTCCAATTGTTAGTTCCTGTCTCCATCTCAGGGGATGTTGGTCTTGGTCTGAGGTACTTAAGGAAATGTTGCAAAAGGATCAGGGCCTTCTGTAGGCGGAATGAGCCCAAAGGATGAAGTTTGTTCACACACTTCATACTATGTATTTTTCTCAAGTCAGGTATGCTTACTCTTAGATTCATCTTAGAGATTTTGATGTTTTGCATTGAATTGATACTTTTGAATTGGCTGTATAATTGGTATAATATACATTTTCCTGACTGATAATACATTTTTACATTTGAATTTATTCTGACTTTGAAATTATTTTCTCAAGTAGATTAAGTGAAGGCGTATGTTACCGCAAATCTGCGTCCAGGGTTAGTACATACTAAATCTCAGGTTAGATGGAGCATGGGGCACATCAGGTGAGTTTCTAGATTTCTGACTAACTGCTTGACTTTAGTTAAGTTGTTATACAGTTGCATCTACTATGGGGGGCTAGATAAAATACTATCGAAATACTAGCATGGTTCGGGCATATTTCATGGTACTAGCCATAACCTCTGGTTATTGTCTAAGCTCTATTCAAGTTTTTATATAGTTAGACTATAAGGGGCTAGATAAATCATTATTGATGTATCATAGTGCTAGCCATAACCTCTGATTATTGTTTGAGCTTTATCTAAGTTGTTACATGGGTGACTGTAGGGGGCTAAACAGAACCCCTATTTAAATAATGGTAAGCATGGGCGACCTATTAAATAGTTAGTCAAAACCTCTGACTAATGATCAGACTGGAGAGTTTGTGATCGTGGGGTACACGTAACTTACATCGGCCGGCGTGATACACTCTGAGCGACATAGATTCCTAATGAACGAGTAAATATAAAGTAAAGAATTAACTAGAATAATTAAATGTCAGAAGAATAATAGGAATAATTAGGGACAGACAAACGACCAATTTGCCTTTCAACCTAAGTTCAAGGTCATAATAAAATGGAGTCAGATTAGTTAATAAAATGAAGTCAGATTTGAATTGAACCTAAATTTAATAACTTTGCGTGCTGAAAAGACCGAACATGCAGGAAACCTTCATCCACGATTGGATACCGTCCTTGGACCAAATTCATGGACCTTACAGGAGCATGCTGCACAACTTCTTGCCCAGGCCCTTGTCATTTCTAGGCTGGACTTCCATCATGTGCCATCAAACCTCTACAAATGATTCAGAATGCAGCGGCACGACTGGTCTTCAACAAGCCCAAAAGGGCCCACGTCACACCTCTCTTTATCTCCCTGCACTGGCTATCGGTTGCGGCTTGCATAAAGTTCAAGACATTGATGCTTGCGTGTAGAACAGCCACAGGCCCAGCACACTCCTACTTCCACTCACACTTACGAAGCCTGAGATCTACAGGAGAGCAACACCTTGTGGTACCATCTCAGAGAGGCACAAAATCCCTTTCCAGAACATTTTTGTTCACTGTTCCTGGCTGGTGGAATGATCTTCCCATCCTCATCCGGAATGCTGAATCCCTCACAATTTTCAAGTGACGGCTGAAAACTCATCTTTTTCGTCAATTTTTGACTGCATCCTTAAAAAAAAATTAAAACTGCTTTCTCTTTTCTCAATCCCCCCCATCTAGCGTGTATTAATCTGAACAATGTCTGAAATTTTATATTACGAGCACTTACAATGTTTGCCTCTTTATGATGAATCGCTTGTTGTATTGCACAATTGACATATCAGTAAGCCCCTCCCCCTGAATGCAGACTAGCCAATGGCAGTCGAGTATCAGTTGCACGGGGAGCAGAACTCAGACATCTTTAGGTTTCAGTGCCATAGAGAAACATTGGAAGATCCAAAGCTCGCATCGGTTTTATGGGGTTTATGCTTCAAAAATGGAAAAAACGATGTGCCTGGGATACTTGTAACACTGATTCCAGATATCCTGAGAGGATAGGCAATATCATTTATTCTATTATATTTCCTGAATCCAAACAAAACAGAGCAAAAAGTATTCACCCCAATACAAATGAAGACAAAAACGTTCATTTTCTGGTTGTCATACACTCATTAAATTACAATTTTCATCTGCTCAAGCAGAACGTTAATGTTATCTTGTGCTTTAGCAAGGTATCTTTGGCTAAAACTAGCTAACGTTAAAGTTAGTGAGTCCATGCTAACGTACAAACATAAATAGCGGACTGTTCTCGCATCTTGTACAGTGTAGGTCAAAAACACATAAACGAAGGTCTACATTTCAGTGCCTCTCCATGTGATGACCGACCGTAATATGAGACTTCTCCCGCTCGCATTGTGATCTGTAAATCCTCGCTTCGAGTTCCCCACCCTATTTATTTTAAAATATTTTATAAATCCCTCCATGGAATATTTAATTCCCATTTGGTGGCCTTCTGTGTCCAAAACTGTGCAAAAATATCGAGGGACAAGGTTTTCACACTGCACCTGTCATTGAGACAGTGAGCAACTCCATTTGTTTGTCCGAGGGAGCAACAGTAACTAAGGGGGCGTGGCTTACCGATAGGTCAACTGTAAGTCGCTTTGGAAAAAGCGTCTGCTAAATGAATAAATATATAATGTAAATGTAAATGTAGTGAATCTTTTGGACTCTAATCAAAGAATAGGTTGAGATCGTTTGGGGCCACACAGAAAATATGTGCATTTTAAAATATGTGGACCACATGCCTCATATTACCAACTGGGTTGTCAGTTTTTAATTTCAAACCCTAATTTGAAAGAAAAATTGGGTAGAGTTAGCACTCAGATAGGCATTTGTCTGCAAAATGTGTATGCGGTTGTTGTGTCGGGGTTCTGCCTTGACACCCTATCCACAGTGTCCTTGTTTAATGCACCCGTCGTTTAGCTTCTGTCTAGTCCTCATTCTATTAATTGTCCCCACCTCTGTGGGAACATTGTTTCTTGTGTGCATTTATTTTCAGTACACTATGCTTACCAGATTGTTTTGTGCCACATGCATTTGTGTTGTGCTCCTTGTCTGCCACTCTTGCTCATGTTTCTTGATCTTACTCCAGCGATGGGCAAACTTGATCCTGGAAGGCCACTGTCCTGCTGAGTTTAGCTCCAACCCTAACCATATACATATGAAACCAACTAATCGATGTTTTCAGGATTACTAGAAGGCTGAAACCAGATTAGTTTTATCAGTTATACTTAAACTCTGCAGGACACTGGCCCTCCAGGACCAAGTTTTCCTGTCCCCGTCTTAGTCTTGCTATATCCAGTCAAGCCTTGCCTTGTCTTGTTTCAGTATGTCTTTTTTGGTGGCATGTAAAGCTTGGAATGTTTTTTCTGGAGGAAACATTTCTGAACTAACTGGCTACTCAATATTACCTTTTTTTTTTTTTTTATACAGTATACATATTACAGAGCCTGCATTATATTTCATTAAACTCATCATAGGACTGATTGAATTTTAGTGTAAATTAATAGAGCTGATTGATTGCCACATTTCTTCTCATTTTCTCAAAAAAATCAGCATGTTGATTGGCATGCATCAGGATTATAGTCAGTTGCAGATATGACTAATGTTATTTGAGGCATTTGACAGTGAGGTGAGGCTGCTGAGGAGGCAAGAAGAATCTGGTTATGTGCCAGCACTCTGGTCCAGGCACAGGATTGGGATCAGTAAGAGTCCTGGCGTGAATGAAGAGTCTGACTGAGGAAAAGGATGAGAGGACGAGGTGAGATCCTGCTTTTTGCTTCAGCATGCTGAGATAGAGGGATGAAAACCAGTGTCCAGTTCTGAGGATTATGGGGGTTTTTATAAACAAAGTAAAGGGCAAAAGTGGTGTAAGCTAATACAAGTAATGCATTCCTTTGAGCATGTTGCTTTGCATGCATAGCAAACAGCTGATAAAATGGGTAAAAAAAATCCCACAAACCTGCAATGAAGTATGGACCTGAGGGTATTACAGAATTCTATCCTCTGTTTAGTAAACATGGTAATTTGACTGAGGAAATGGAACTTGAGATAGGACGTTTCTGTAATACTGAGCCATATCTAGAGACCAGAATATCACAGGCCCCATGTACATCTGACACGTGATTTTTAATATCTGATTATTTATAGAATTATTTGATTGATTGATTGATTACAGAAAATGAGAGGTTTCATTAACTGAAACATATGTAATATGTATCTAGTAACCGCATAGCAATGCCTTAGCATAACAGACCCCAAAATACCTTTGCAACATGGCAGCGATTTATGCATGGACAAAGACATGTTTTTTCATTATGAAAGCAAAAATGAGAGAGTATTACATTTGCATTCAGCCTTCATGAGAATACAAGCATTAAAAATAATGATTGGCAATGAGCCACTAGATGTAAAAATGGGCAGATCTGAAAGATATCCTTACTTTAAGAATGAGACTTCCTACCTGATCAGCTACTTGTACAGTCAGGGGAACCTCCAGAACTCTTGTGTCTTTATTGAAGAAGATTTTGGCATCTGCATACAAGCTCTGTCTATAAAGATAAGTTTTAAAAAAACATTTTTTTGTCATTATCTCCTTGACATCTTAAATATTCAGTATTTATTAAACTCAGTATCAGTATTTATTAAAAGTGCAAAGTGTATACTTCTGCACCATGGTTGAGAAAATCATTTTGTCATATCTTTTTTTAATACATTAAAATGCATTTCACACACACACACACACACGCATGCACGCACGCACGCACGCACACACACACACACAGTGACCTAAACACACCTTTTTATGAGCATATTTTTGATTTCTGAATAAAAATGTATTTTGATATTTCAGTGATACTCCTGTTGTAATACAGAAAAAAAATTAATCAGAAGAATAAACATTTTGATAAGAAAACCTTTTGCCACCAAATCAAAGTTGTGTTGAATCAAATGTGGTGTGACCAACAAAATGTTAACATTCAGAAACATGCATAAACACACACACACACACACACACACACACACACACACACTGGTTTCCATTTTTTGTGGGGACATTCCATAGGCGTAATGGTTTTTATACTTTACAAGTATACTTTACAAGCTGTATTTTCTATCCCCTTACCCTAAACCTAGCCCTCACACAAAACGTTTTCCTATTTTAGATTTTTAAAACACTTCATTCTACTGTATATGATTTATAAGCTTGTTTCCTCATGGGGACTAAAAAAATATCCCCACAAGGTCAAAATTTACTGGTATTACTCTACTTGTGTGTCCTCATATTGTAAGGAATACCAGGTACACGCACGGCATTGGAGGAAGCTCTACAGAGTCACTACGGAGATTCTGAGCAGGTTAAACGGTTGGTCGTCAGCGAGTCAAGATCATTACAAAACAAAACCGAACAAGAATAGTAATAATTCATGATCTCTGGAGTTGCTGAACAGAGAAATATGAGAGTGAATAAACGTTCATTTCTGGCTGAGATGTTCCTTTAAGTGTATTATCAGTCATAGACTTTCAGGAACTGCTTCTTCTGAGTTAATGGAATCAGTCGGAGTGGCACTCTTGAATTGGCTTGGCACAGCATTGTGGAACAGCTTTGCGGGACGCCACCCAGCCCATCTGTCGATGGAACAAACACCGCTAACAGGAATCTGATTGGATCTTGCTTGTGAATACATCCTGACACATCCTCTGCTCTAAAAAGCTATTTTTATCTGACTTGAGCTGAACTAAAACACACTGCTACACACGGTGCAACACAAATTGAGTATAGTACTTGAGTAAAATATGCATACCCTAATATAACTCCAGTAAAACTGTAAGTACCGCTGTCCAAATTTTACTTGATAGTGCAAAAGCACTTGATTTTAAATGCATGTACATATTAAAAGCTAAAAGTACTGATTGTTTTTTTTGTTTTTTTTGTACTTTCATACATTCAATCCTACGTTTCAAATTAAATTAGAAAGGGAGAGGGGGGGTCTAATTAATTAGATACAGAAACTGTGTAGGTTAAATAGGTTAGTGCTCTATCTAACATTACTTTAAATTATTATTAAGTGTCAATTAGCCAGCATGAATCAATAAGGACGATTAGTGGAAGCAGATATTTAATGTACTGATCTACAATTGTTGTAGATCTGTTTTTTGGTTGGACCCCACTCTGACTGCCACAGTGGAGAAAGGTTTGATACATTTCAATTTAATCTCTGCTGGACAAACACAAATAAATGTCCATCACTATCAGATATGGCTGCTAGGACAACTGCCAGACACCTCTTAGAGGGAGGATGAAGAAATCAGTACCAGATCTGGAAAGGAGAGGGCTTTGTATTGGTCCACATGCTGTTTCATAGGAACTAACTGCCCTTCACCCATCTTCAAACTCATTCTAAATGTTTAGGCCAGTTTTTTTTTTCTCTCTCCATCATGTTTGGACTCTAAGCATTAAGAATGTTGCCAAAAGTATTCTGGTAGTGGGCCACACTGTGTGTGCCACCTCTGATGTCAACAGCCAGTCACAGCAGTGAAGTGGAAAAATGCCAAAGTGCAATCTCCTCATTATTGGAACGGGATAAAAGTACCCATTCAGTGGCCATTCCTTGTTCTGAGTCTCCAGCCTGTAAGGAAAGAGACATTAACAGATATTTTGAGCCTTCATCTGGCGAGACAACAACAAACGTTGCATGTCCCGAGTATCCATGCCAGAGAGGCAAAAGCAGAGTGACCAATTTTGGCCGAGAGAGGCAGAAAAAAATACAGATGCATCTGCAACAAGGTTAACCATGTGGAAAAATATTTACATTCTATATTGTCAGTATAAGATTATTTAAATTGCATTATGTGTTGTATAGGTGATGTCAGTTAATAACAAAGTTTTTATTTTTATTTTTTATATGTATTAAGATCCTTCAGCTTAATAGTTTCAGAGAAACATTTTATATTTTCATATATTTCCTTTTCTATTCCTTGTATTCATTTAGTAGTTTTCGTTGTGTTAATAAAATTTGCATAATTTGTATTGTATTATTATTTACTTAATCCTCTATGATTCTTCTTCACTGTTAAGGTGTCCGGAGCTGGTGGCCCGAGGTAAAAGGAGGATGGAGTCATCTGACATTCTCACGCTCACCTTGAGTGACGTGACCCAAACTCACAACATATATGGTGCTACACGTGAGAACCACTACAAAACTCTATGCAATAATTTTGTACTGTAATAATTCGGACAGTTACATAATGTGCCTTTTTAAATCAAGATTTTGTTTATTTGAATGTATAAGGGGTTGAATGAAACTAGAATGTTTGCCTTCACTCATTTATTTTAATGGTAATAAAGTACAAATATTCCATGTAGTCTCACAGTTGATATAAGTGCACAAAACCGCATGTATAATAATTATTAAAGAAATGTAGATGGAGTTTAGCATGACAAAAAATAAATTAATTTATTAAAAAAAAAAAAAAAGTTGTCATAAAAATACACCACTGGTCCTTAGAACCACCTTCCTTCTTTATAAGCTGCACACACACAGACACAAACACATATTTGTCTATAGGCATGCTAACTTATGAACACAAGTGAGAGCTTTGTTGTGATCTTTAAGTGTTTCAATAGATAGACATAATCAGCAGCACTGATTAAACAAACAGCTGTCAGTGTGTCTGATTCAAACAAGCTCTGTCACAGTACACATGGACAGAGAGAATGAGAAAGACAAAAAGCATCAAAGTGAGCTTTCAAAAACAAGTATTATCACACAAATATCCACATCAAGAGAACAAGGAACATAAAGTAACTCTATAATTTTACATAGTGTTTCACTGTCTCACAAGCTAAATTTTCAGTCCTAAGCCTCATTTGCATAGACGCTTGGGAAACAGCATGAGTCGGTGTGTGCGTCTCTCAGCGGGGGAGTGTTAACAGCTGCAGCGACTTAATGTAACACACACGAACAATGAAAAATACTTCTAGAGAATTTATTAACCTTGGTTCACTTCAACATTTATATTTAATATTTTTAAATCATGAATCATTACATTTTGTAAATAAAAAAAATGCTTATTTTCGTTTATGTAAGCTAATGTATCAACTAATGTTAATAAATGGAATAGGAGTGAGAGAAATGAAACTAGCACAGCTATACAGAATATACAGAATATACAGAGTCATTATACGTTATTATTATACATGTCTCTGCAGTACTTGATTCTGATTGGTTAGTCATGGTATTGAACGGTCTAAAAATAAAAATAAAAATAAAAAAATGTTGCCAATGGCAACATACCAATACTATTTTCATATCTCTTGTATCACTTGCACCATTTTTGATTATGTGAGTGTACAGTTACAAATGACTGTAATAAAAACAGCCTCGGAAGACAGTATTAATTTTATTATATTTATTATATATTGAATGTAAAATCTTACATGGATAGATGGATGGATTAAACTGCAATGTTCATCTTTTTACTAGGCTGCTAGACAAATGCCGAACATAAATCAGTCTCATGACCACAGACAGCAAGCAGTGTCGGCCCAGATCCGGTCCACATCTGGCCCGCATGGATTTTGCGCGGGCCAGATGTGGGCCGGATCTGGACCAACACTATGTTGCTGTCTGGGACAGTCATCCAGACATTATCACAAATTATTAAAAGGATAGTTCCGGTCCTTGATTACGATTGGCTGAGCCATGTTCAAAGCCGTTGTAAATGACTCTAGAAACACACACCTGTGACCTCATTACATCAGTATTACTGTGCCACTGCTCTGTGTGTTGCTGATATCAGTTTTACAGCGTTGAAGAAATTGTTTTAAAATGTCATATTTTATTTTGACTTAATGGGTGGGCTAAGCGCATACTAATCGTTTTATAAAAGCAATAAGCCACATTTACTAAAAGCACTGGTGCTTTAGTAAACCACAGATTCTTGGGGCTTATTACTTTAATAAACCTCTTCAGGGAGATACAGGATAACCCTGTCATCGTTTTTAATTGGCAAAAATGACAGGCTTACTGCACATTATCCCTTATTTATTTGACCACAGGATGCTGTCAATCAATCACAATCAGGTATTACATAGAGCTGTGCAACAATAGCCAATAATAACGACCCACAAAAGGCTCCAGTGAGAATGAGCCATGTGAACAGTATTACATAAGAAGGAGTCAAGACAGATCTGTGGGTTTTGGATCATAGGAGAGAGAGAGAGAGAGATGAGAGAAAGAGTGTGGACACTGTTTAATGCTGTTCTAATCTGCATTTTAAAGCTTTCGAAAGCAGATTAATGCAATTTCACTTCCTCCACTGCAGCACGTCAGGCCCACGAAATGTTCTATTAACTTTGATCACGTAATGCTGCTTCATCTGACCTCAAATCAGCTTAGATATCAATATGCTGTTCTGTCTGATGAAAAATGTGGGCGAGGAAAAGGGCACCACACACACGCTTCTCAGCCTCGCTCTCAGGAGCCTACAGCACTGCAGCACACCGCGTTACAGTTCAGGTTTAAAAATATCTCAGCAGCCTCATTCAAATTCAGCTCCAACTAAATGTCCACATGCTTCTCACATGAGCTTTTATTGATGATTCAAGGTGTTATGTTGTGAGATGTTCCTATGATATAATTTACATTTTTCAAGGAAGGGAACAGTTTATTTTTCACAACCATCATATTTTGTGTTATTTTCTGTTTGTTTGTTTTTGTAACTTTCTCTGAGCAAATCCCTAAATCCATCCTTAACCCATCCAAGCAGTGTTTGAAACAAACATCATTTCATGATGTATGAAGCATTTAGTGGTAATCAGCAGACCTTTTAAATTGAAACAGTGTTGGAGGTGTTATGTTACAAATAACAGGCGTTACTGTCAATTTCCAATTTAATTTGGTGCAATTAATTATGGGAAAAGAAGTCAGCGTTAAAATGATTAAAGTATTCAATGCATTCTGCCCCAGCACAAACCTGTACATTATCTTACATTGCATGGAATTGCTTAGTGATGAACATGATGCAGGATGACGACTGACTATGTGATGTAGCCTATTAGAATGCAGTTTTATGCTTTCAAATTTCACAGTTTAATAAACAAGCAGTTAATATTATGTTTTAGATAATATTGTCAGTATTGTCTGTTTCTGCTCAATTTCACCAATGAAAATGGTTCCAAACAAAGCAACAGCAGAATTGTTTCAGAGCAACACAGTGGTTATTATTAAATTATTAAGGACCTACCTGGGCAGAAATTTCAGCTGAGCACTGAAGCTGGATTTGGCCTGGATAAATCCTGTTTTAGGCAAAATGGACATATGGTTCCTCATCTCTTTACACACCTTGAATGTCAATCTGAGAGCTGTGCTGGCCCTTAAAAGAAAGAAAGGAGACAGAAAAACAGACTGAAAGTGGAGACATAAACAGAGAGAACCATTATATTCATATCTGAAAGATGGCTTATTTTCAGTTTAAATACAAACACTCAATCACAATGGATTGTATAAATGTGATATCCATGGTGTTTTATGTAAGATTTTAGTTTTAGTAATCTCTACCAAACATTTTCTTCCTACAGCAGAGAGCACATGCTTCACAAATCAAAAACTGGACTATATAACCAGAAAAATAAACAAAGTATAAGAAGCAGCGGAGATCTGTGTATAGCACTAATTCAAATCCACATCGGTAGGACTGTTAAATATGCAGTTTTCCCACCATCTATATGGATCTAGAATAGGTGACCCATTTTACCCAATGTTGGGCACTGCCTGCAGCAACAAGCTTCCAGAACAGCGGATATAATGGATGTTCATCCAGGGAATTCTTTAAATAAGTCCAACTATGCACAGCTACACTGAGAGCTTCAGATCATGCAACTCATGCTTGCAAGTTTGACAAGGTTCTACTCACATTTAGTGAAGCAGCTTTAGAGCAACTGATCAGTGAATAAATGCTCAAGCCATCAGCCATCAAAGAAATATTGTTGCTGCTCTATAATAATGGTCTGTTATACATATTCTGGACTTACCATCATTGTACTTACTTTATGTTTATTAAAAAGCTTGATAGAGCACTCTTACCAATGAGTAATAGAACAGATGGTGTCCTACTGTAGGTCAGAAATAGAGTGCAACAATAGGAAATACACCTGCTATCACTGACTACGTTTACATGGACATCAGTAATCTAATTATTTAACTTATTCTAAGTAAGACAATATTATGATTAAAGGGATAGTTTACCCAAAATGAAAATTTTGTGTTTATCTGCTTACCCCCAGGGCATCCAAGATGTAAGTGACTTTGTTTCTTCAGTAAAACACAAACGAAGATTTTTAACTCAAACCGTTGCAGTCTGTCAGTCATATAATGGCAGTCGCGGCTTTGTGAGATAAGCTCACGGCTTATAAGTGCATTACCGCTACCTATGTCTCAAATGGACCATTGACACCCCTAATTGAGATTGTAGATAGAGTATCAATGGTCCATTTGAGAGATAGGTGGCTTATAAGTCTGCGATCCGCCGTAAAGCAAGAAGAAGAAAACACGTCACGTGAGATGATGTGACCCTTCGGTGGCAATGCACACGCATAGTCCTTCGCTCTGCTCACTTTGTCAGAAATTGTATATATCCTGTCAGTAAATTTTGAACCACTCTTTATTTAGCTCACTATGAGTGCCCCAGCAGTCAAGGACAGCCGGAAAAGAGAGAGTGGACAATCGCCAATAAAGAAAAAATTCAAAGATTCCAGCATCTCCAGAGAGGATCTCGACGCTGTTATAGCTAACAGGATCAAGCTAGCGCTTAAAGAGCAACAAAGTACTCTCGATTCGGTAGTGGCTTCGACTGTAAGAGACGCGATAGACTCCTGTGCTGACCCCAGCACTACGTGATCTACATTTGGATATACAAACGACCAACGATTCTGTAAAAGAGTTAAATGCAGAAGTTGAAAAGCTAGCCACCGCAGCGAAACACGTGACCGGGTCGATTCCATTCAAGCAGCTGCACATGAGGACAGAAGGACAGTCACAAACTTAAGAAATAAGCTGGAGCGACTCATCAAAAAGATGACTGACATTGAAGATAGGAGCAGGAGAAATAACGTACGACTGGTGAGGTTGCCGAAGGGGGTGAAAGGCTCCGATGCAGCTGGTTTCCTCAGAGCTACTCTTTCCAAGTGGGTCCCTTCCCTGAAAGACTGTGACATCGAGATTGACTGGGCCCATTGCATGTATGACGAAAGGAAAAACTCAGATCAGCCGCATACTCTCATCTTCCATGTGCTGAGGTGGCATGACAGATCGGCGATCCTGAAAGGTGCTCAGCAGGCATATCCGGTAAAATATGCGCAAGGTGAGCAGATGATGTTCGACTCTCCTCAAAAGGCGGAGGACTTTGTTACTTCACTGTCACTGAAGAAGTATTCTGCAGCGCTACAAAGCAGGGGTAAGGCGTCTGCTATCGTCTCCGTCCTCTCAGCTTAACGAGGGAAAACTAACGATGAGGTCTGTGGTGATCCTAACTGCCCCGAAGAGGACAATAATAAGGTGGCCAAGGACACTTGTTAATTTCTTTTTGGAATCGTGCCCCTGCCATGTACATTCGTCCGCTGATTGGTGAATAATAATTATTTATTTTCTTTATTTGTATTATTATTCTTCGGGCTGATGGAGAGCAGGTTCGATCACTACGCTTTTGGCTCAGTGGGCCTTTGGGGACATGTCTTGCATTGAAGTGGACTGGTCACGCATCAACATTTGTTTCTGTTGTTTATGCAGACTTAGACTCTCGGTAATGTGCGGTCTGATTTGGCTTTTATACACAGTTGTTTGTCGTTCCTTGATTTTGCTTTCCTTTCTTTGTATTGGTCTTAAGTAATATTCAAATTTTCTGAGATACTGGATTTGGGATTTTCCTTAGTTGTCAGTTATAATCATCAAAATGAAAAGAAATAAACATTTGAAATATATCAGTCTGTGTGTAATGAATGAATATAATATACAAGTTTCACCTTTTGAATGGAATTAGTGAAATAAATCAACTTTTTGATGATATTCTAATTATATGACCAGCACCTGTATTACTTGAGCAGATTGATTGTCCTTTAATGATGGGTGGTGATTTTATTGCTGTTTTAAATCCTGCACTGGATAAGTCTCACCCTGATACTACAGCTAACCCAGTTATTGAATACATTTATCACTGAACTTAATGTAATTGATCTTTGGAGAATCCAGAATACTACATCTAAGGACTTCTTTTTTTTTTTTTCTAAAAAAGGGTGGAACGTCTGATGGGAGGACCTTTCAAATTTTGCAACAACACACCCTATGGCACAACTTTAATTTTTTATGTTGAAATTGGCCATTTGTCCAGCCCTCTTGGTCTACACTGGGCAGAAACACATTTGATGACTTATATGATAACCAGGGACTTTGCTCACTTCAAGAACTAAGAGATGATGTTTTATTAACAAAGTTAGGGAGGAGCACGTCAAATAGCCACAGCCATATCACCCTGCAGCCCAAGACCGGTTGCCCATTGAAGCTATGCAGGGCTGAGCCTGGTCAGTACCTGGATGGGAGACCTCCTGGGAAAACTAGGTTGCTGTTGGAAGAGGTGTTAGTGAGGCCAGCAGGGGGTGCTCACCCTGCAGTCTGTGTGGGTCCTAACGCCCCAGTATAGTGACGGGGACACTATACTGTAAAAAAAAAGCACAGTCTTTCGGATGAGACGTTAAACCGAGGTCCTGACTCTCTGTGGTCATTAAAAATCGGAATTGGATTGTATTTAAACATAAGCCAAACGCTGATTAATTCCGACGGACCGTCTTCTCGGAGGGTAAACAAGCAGATTTGAACGATCTATTTCGTCACCCCGCAAACCAGCCAACCTCCTAAATCCATTTCAGAAGCCATAGATCGAGAAAAGCCCGAACTCGCCTCGCTCGCCACCACCATTGTCCCGCCCAACACCCGCGAGCGTCAGGTTGCAGCAGCAGGCCTTCATCGAGCCTGGGCCGCGCCCCAGTTCTCACCGCAGCAAGCCTCACTCGCTTCCCACTGCGGCTCTCCCGGCCGCAGCGCCGTATGCAGCCAGGCCTGTAGCATTTGTTTCCAGATGCTAGCACGAGGAGGCCTAAAATTATACAATATCATGTAAATACTCATTACATCAAAGCCTAAGAGGGCTCCAATGGCCTGACAATCGTCTGTATCGGTGGTTCCCAGGCCTGTCTTGTGGGCCCCGGCCGCCGCGCGGTTTGTATGTCTCTCTCTCATGGGCCGCACCCATTTCAGGTCTTGCAGACTCTACTAATGAGCTGATGAGTTGGATCGGGTGTGTTGAGTGGGGGAGGCACCTGTTAATTGAGTAACGGTAAGTTCCCCTAATATATATGGTAAAAAAAAAAACTGTAATAGACATTTCAGACAATTTTACGGTGAAGTGCCGTTTTTGGAAGTGAAAAAGAATATAAAATTTACAGGGAAAAAACGTAAATTGATGTTCCCAGAATTCCCTGCGTTGCATTTCAAATTTTGTTTGCATTTGTGTTTTTTCTTAGTTTTTCTTATCAGTTATGTTTATTAAGGTTGTTTGTTGCATCTAATGTTGTTAAATGAATGTTTATTGCAAATTTCAATTTAATGAGTCTCACCATGATGATGTTTCATGCTTGTGTGAATGACACTGTGCACCATCTATATATGTTATTATTTAAAAGCTGCCTGTAATGGACTTTGGTGCATCATGTGACTCTCTCATCACTGCATTTGGTGGTTATCAGTGCATTTCAATAGTACAAAACAGACTTCAGTACTTCAATAGGTTGGTATATTAAAATTATATCAGTTAATGAAATTATGGTATTTGACTGTAAATTTAAGTTAAAACCATTAAACTTAAAATGTTGCTACCATGTTATTTACAGTAGAATTCCGGCCACCACAGCTGCCGTTTTTTTACCGTAAATTTTACGGAATTGTTTTTACAGTACAGTATTTAATTTACACACAACATTCCTTAAATGGATGGATAAAATATATAAGATTAATTTTGTTTCGTGGATAATTTGATCACAATCTTTAAAAAAAAAAAAAAAAAAATGTTGTGCTGTGGCTGGTGGTCCCCGGGATGGGTTTATGAACCACTGGTCTATATGCCACCGTGCGATCTAATCCTCGTTCGGCTAAACATCCAATTCAAATGTCCACTTGATCTTTAACATTTGGCCATTTCTTTACGTCAGAAACTATCGTAATTATTACGATCATAATTATCGTAAATTATTGAATATGGACGTCAAAAGTTGCCATTTTTTCATTCACTACATTCAGCCGTTTCACAGAATTAATCTGTTTAGCTTTCCACTATAGGCGTCGCAATTAAACAAGGGTTCATGATCAGATCTTTCGTTGACCGCTGTCTCAACATTAGCCCATTGGAGTGGCTGCTAGGAATTCTGGGGTAAGAAACCTTCTAACCGACTTGTCAGCTCCACATAACTACCCGTTTCAAGCATAAAACACCTCGATGAATTCTCTCTCAATAGTTGGACAATGATCATGCAATCCATATGACAAATCATGGGTCTTAGCACTTGTCTGGCAAAGACGACATCACCTCAGCTTCCAAGTCATGCCTGTCCATCCAGATTCATGGCACTTATTCGAGGTACGCTAGCACAGGGAATCCCATTTCGTTGTTAAAAAAAAAAAATTAGTAGGAGCCTTCCAGACATTTTTAAAAAACTTACCTTTTCAAGTCCACGCTTGGCGAGGCTCACCTATCTGACACCGTGAATCTTCACAGCTTGTCGGACACTGGCAGAGCCTCCCAGCTAGACAACTTACCTTTTCCACCCTGCGGCCGGAGAGTCTTACCCAACCAAGCTGCGAGCTTCCATCTCCAGTTAGATGACGGCGAGTGCCTCCCGGCCACCTAACTTTACCTTTCTGTCTTTACCTGTCCGACACAGTGAGCCCTGATCTCCCGCCGGACGCCGGTGAGCGCATTCCCGGCCAGACAAACTTACCTTTTCAAGTCCCACGCTGGCGACGCTTACTCGTCTGACACTGTGGGTATTGTGCCCCCGTCAGGCATCGACAAAAGCCTCCCAGCCAGACGACTTACCGTTTCATCCTACGGTCGGTGAGACTGACCCGTTTGACTCAGTGAGTATTGGCCTCCCGTAGAGCATCGGTGTCGGTCTTAGCCACCCACCTATTTTTCTGTTCGACGGGCGACGAGGCCTAGCCTTCAGTCGCCATGGGTCTCGTCCGCCTGCCGAACACCGTCCACCTGTCTCTTCTATCCTCACACCTTTTCCCCCCGCCTGGCGAGGCCTACCCGTCCGATCTCTTCTGAGTCTCAATCTCCCATCGGATGCTGCGAGAGCCCTCCCAGTCTCCGGGTTTTCTCTTCTCCCTACCCGCCGGCGAGGCTATCCGTCTGACATCGTAGTCTTGATCTTGTGTCAGACGTTGACGCTGGTCTCCCGGTGGGCTCCTGTACTTGCTGCCCGCAAGTGAGGCTCATCCATTCGATGCCGTGAGTCTTGATCTCCCGTCGGATGTCGCGAGAGCCTCCTTGTCGGACGTCCCAAACTCTTTTTATCTGCCAAGCCAATAGGACCCACTTGTCCGACGACGGAGTATTGTGCTCTAGTCGGAGGCCAGTAGGGCTCGTACGCCAACTCCGTGATCTATCCCACTGCAGGCAACTCGGGTCCTCCTGGTCAGGGCCTTAACGACGCTGCTCCTCTATCGGCGGGCAGGGCTCACCCGTCCCAACGTGATGAGCACACCGTTGAGCTTCAGTTCGAGCCCTCCCTGACCGGTCGCCCCAACCCACGCAGTTCACACCAGCGGCCGGTGGGGCCTACCCATGCATGCCAAACCGCTCCCTCAGAGCTCGTAGGCTCCCCCGGCCTGTCATCCAGGCTACTCCTCGAACCAGCTACCGCCAGATCACTATTGCGTATTTGGGGGGGGATCTTAGTCTGGCGGCTGTCCAACACTCAATTGCTTTTGGGGGATACTCTGGGTGCGGGTAATTCCCGAGCTCGGAGCCCTTCCCCAGGACAGCATGACAACAAAGTATTACCATACTCACCAAATACGCATTACGTTACTCGTGCTAAATATATGTAAGTGTGAACTCGTGAACTAAGTTTTGTTTACCAGCATCATTGTATTTTGTCTTTTTTCAGTTATGTTCTCCTCTCAAGGCCTATGGACTTCCCTGGGCATCCCCTATTTCCTCTCATCCTATATGGGATTGGATCGCACCACTCTCTGGTCAGCCATTTATTTCTTTAATATATAGTAAACTTAATGATCACACTGCAAAGTCTCTTTCTATTAAATCTAACTGGAATCATGAATTAACAGATCTTGATTTATCGGTCGACTGGGAGGGGGTGTGGTCTAATCTAATCTTAACTTCTAAAAACTTGGCTCATCGTCTTATCCATTTCAAAGTCATCCATTGAGCATACATAACTCCTTACAAGAGGTTTAAAATTAAACTGCAATCGACCTATAACTGTCATATCTGTAACGCTGTATCAGCAGGTACTTTTCTCCACATGTTTTGGGAATGTTCAATTGTTGCCAGTCTGTGGACTCATATGGATTCTGTTTTTTCCTTTTTGCTGCAAATTGAAATTGTTATGGCGTGTCTGTTGGTTCTCCCCTCCCTGTTGTCTTGTTTGTGTGGATGTTGTTTTGTTGATTTAAAAAAAAAAAAAAAGAAAGAAAGTTGATCACAAAAAAGAAGACACGTCACATGCCGGCTGTTGTGTGAACGCACTCAGGACAGTTGGACAGTGCGGTGGATCAGAGGTAAAAAACTATATAAATACTGTTCAGTTTCTTCCACAGACTGATCGTTTCGTGTTAATGTATCTTCACGAGCCGCAGGGTTTAATTTGGTTTTGTCTGTATATGTTTTTTTTTTCTCTCAAAGCCATGAGTCCCATTGACTGTAATTATATGACTGACAGACTGCAACGGTTTGAGTTAAAAATCTTTGTTTGTGTTCGACTGAAGAAACAAAGTCACCTACATCTTGGATGCCCTGGGGGTAAGCAGATAAACATCAAATTTAAATATTTGGGTAAACTATCCCTTTAAGGTGTTTACATGAGTTGCTTTCAGAATATTCCTTTCATGTTCCCATTTTACACGTTGTAGTATATAGATCACTGAAGCCATGCTCTTCTGTTTGCCGTCAAACTGTTGACCACTTCCGTGTGTGTATCCTGTTGCAAAATGTGGCAAAGTCCTACACAACGGTAATACTGTGATTAAGGTGTTTACATGTCTACAGTGGGTACGGAAAGTATTCAGACCCCCTTAAATTGTTCACTCTTTGTTATATTGCAGCCATTTGCTAAAATCATTTAAGTTCATTTTTTTCCTCATTCACACAGCACCCCATATTGACAGAAAAACACAGAATTGTTGACATTTTTGCAGATTCATTAAAAAAGACAAACTGAAATATCACATGGTCCTCAGTATTCAGACCCTTTGCTGTGACACTCATATATTTAACTCAGGTGCTGTCCATTTCTTCTGATCATCCTTGAGATGGTTCTACACCTTCATTTGAGTCCAGCTGTGTTTGATTATACTGATTGGACTTGATTAGGAAAGCCACACACCTGTCTATATAAGACCATGAGGTCAAAGGAACTGCCTGAAGAGTTCAGAGACAGAATTGTGGCAAGGCACAGATCTGGCCAAGGTTACAAAAAAAAATTATGCTGCACTTAAGGTTCCTAAGAGCACAGTGGCTTCCATAATCCTTAAATGGAAGACGTTTGGGACGACCAGAACCCTTCCTAGAGCTGGCCGTCCGGCCAAACTGAGCTATCGGGGGAGAAGAGCCTTGGTGAGAGAGGTAAAGAAGAACCCAAAGATCACTGTGCCTGAGCTCCAGAGATGCAGTCGGGAGATGGGAGAAAGTTGTAGAAAGTCAACCATCACTGCAGCCCTCCACCAGTCGGGGCTTTATGGTAGACGGAAGCCTGTCCTTAGTGCAAGACACATGAAAGCCCGAATGGAGGACTCCAAGATGGTGAGAAATAAGATTCTCTGGTCTGATGAGATCAAGATAGAACTTTTTGGCCTTAATTCTAAGCGGTATGTGTGGAGAAAACCAGGCCAATACAGTCCCGACAGTGAAGCATGGTGGTGGCAGCATCATGCTGTGGGGGTGTTTTTCAGCTGCAGGGACAGGACGACTGGTTACAATCGAGGGAAAGATGAATGCGGCCAAGTACAGGGATATCCTGGACGAAAACCTTCTCCAGAGTGCTCAGAACCTCAGACTGGGTCGAAAGTTTACCTTCCAACAAGACAATGACCCTAAGCGCACAGCTAAAATAACGAAGGAGTGGCTTCACAACAACTCTGTGACTGTTTTTGAATGGCCCAGCCAGAGCCCTGACTTAAACCCAATTGAGCATCTCTGGAGAGACCTAAAAATGGCTGTCCACCAATATTTACCATCCAACCTGACAGAACTGGAGATGATCTGCAAGGAAGGATGGCAGAGGATCCCCAAATCCAGGTGTGAAAAACTTGTTGCATCTTTCCCAAAAAGACTCATGGCTGTATTAGATCAAAAGGGTGCTTCTACTAAATACTGAGCAAAGGGTCTGAATACTTAGGACCATGTGATATTTCAGTTTTTCTTTTTTAATAAATCTGCAAAAATGTCAACAATTCTGTGTTCTTCTCTCAATATTGGGTACTGTGTGTACATTAATGAGGGGGGAAAAAAATAGCAAATGGCTGCAATATAACAAAGAGTGAAAAATTTAAGGGGGTCTGAATACTTTCTGTACCCACTGTATACTGCACTTCGATACTGAGATTCACTATGAATAAATTGCAGCTATTTATAGTGGTGTTTCATTGCACAGCATGAGAGGCCCATTCACCAAACATTAATGTTCAGCACAAATGTTCACCCCAGAGAGGATTTAGAATTGTATCAATGGATTCCTATGGAGCTACTCACACCATGTGCAATCATTTGCTCACTGACAAGGTAAGAATTTTTCTTCAGTGAAATACACTTTAATTTTTATCTTTATTTTATCTTTATTTTCCAAAGTCTTTGCTGCTTGGCCTAGAGCACAGCATTATCTACGCTGCTTCACCACTGTGATCCAGAGACCTGAATCGGGACTCTTTAAGATGTTGATAGCACTTTACAATAAGGTTTCATTTGTTAACATCAATTATTAGTTAACATGAACAATATTTATATAACATTTATTAATCTTAGTAAATATTAAGTTCAAAACTTACTAATACATAATTCAAATTTAAAGGGCACCTATTATGCCCCTTTTTACAAGATGTAATATTGGTCTTGGGTGTCACCAGAATGTGACTGTGAAGTTAAAAATACGGCACAAATCATCTGGAAAATGTCATTTTTGTGGCATGTCTATAAAAGAGCTGATAATGCGACTAAAATAGGAATACTCCACATCTTAATTCGATTTGTGTTTACTTAGAATATGACTTTAGCCGGATTAAGGTAATCAAAAAATCTCTGTTTACATGGTAGATTCTTAATCAGTCTTAGTAGTGTTAAAATCTGAATATTGTTGTCCATGTAAACGTACCCACTGACATGCAAATTACAAAACCAAAATTAAATACACCTGTGACTTCCAATGCATGGTTAGACAATGACCTCTGTATAAAGCCTTAGTTAGAGGGAACTGAAGTTACAGAAGGTAACAAGACGCATTCATTGCTATGCCAATGGTACTTAGCTTTTGTATTTCCTCGAGACCTAGTTTTCAGTTTCCAAGGTTATTACTGATATGAAAGACTGGATGAAAAGCCAAAGTCGCATTTCCAATATTTGTTTCCAGCCTAATAATACAAACTTCCTACATATGTAATTTATTCTTTATTTAGAATCAGGATTTTCCTGATTATTAAAAGTGTCAGGTTTAATGAAAAGTGCATTCCCTGGGAACCATACCAATTTCCTAGCTACTTCCTAACTTGTGCCAGGCTGTACTGTTTGAGCTAAATGAATTCAACAAATGTACTGCAAAGTTCAAAGTATTAATTCTAAAAATAGATATGTGCCTCTATAGTGTAATATAGAATTAGAGGCTTGTATTACTATAATATTTGTTGTATACTGTATTCAAATATATTTCTGGTAATAATCCCAGACATATGCGTAATTTGTTCCTGCATTATTACATGCATACAAAAATATGTTTTAGGTTAGTTCATCACTTGTATCGGCAGTGTGTAAATCGAGTATGCACAAATTCTGGGTGATTTCCATATTGCTTATCCTGTGTTAACCGAGAATTAATTAATAATAGCTACCCCTCGCTCCTGGATTATCTCTGTTTCTTGTTTGGATTTTCATTAAAAGACTCTGTTTTGATTGTACTCCTTCGTTGTGCGCTTTCTTAGCACAGCACTGTAACAGATTCGGTGCATGTCCCCTTAAATGCTAATGAGCTCTGCTCACCTCGCCCATGTTCATTATTACATCCAATAACAGAACACCTCAGTCGCTTAGGAGCCATTCTTGTCTACATCTGTTCCGGCAGTGAAACAATGGCGGACTTATGACAGCTCATTCAGGGTGGGTCTATGCTAATATGCCAGTGTCAATCAACAATCATGGGAGGGGCCTGTGCAGAACTACGTCACTCTGCCAAGAATCTGTGAATGGCTTGATCTGAGAAAGTGGTTATGATTTATGGGGATTTAAAAGAAAAAAACACTGGGTGGATTTTTATCATTATAGGGTGGTTGTGTACACACACTGCCAAGACACATTTCAGTTCAAACAACATGTAAAAGTGAATTTTGCATCCGATGACCCCTTTAAGTCATGGTTTTAACTGTCAGTCGGCAGTTGGGCACCTACAGTAACTGGCTGCTCGCTGACTTCACCTCCTTCTTGCAGTTTAGAATTCCATAAGCAATCCGGTGATATATAGAGATCAGTGGCTGATGTGGATGTTGTGTTGATAAAAATATAAATGGTGCAATTCACCTGCTTTGAACTTCAATGCTGTCCTGATAAAGTCGATCATACATGCAGATTTTTAGGTCAATATTTGGCTTGGTCACCCAAACAGGTGCGCTCTCTGCCACCCCACAAACTGAAACCACAATCTATGCATTCAAGAAAACAAAACATGGAGAAAAGTCAAGTTAATCTATTAAGCTGTTAAAGCAAATATAAAACATAGTTATACGTGAAAACTATACCGGTTCACAACTAGGTTGAGAAAACGTGATTTTGAAATCCAGTTTTGCCTCCCCTGGAATCGATGGTGTGAAGATTATGGGTAGTTTGACACTCATAAATGGGCCCACATCACCAACATAACCCTGCAGAGAGACAATCAATCTGTTACATTTCCATTTAACTCTCACATCAAAGTGAGATTCACTATGAATAAATTGCAGCTATTTATAGTGGTGTTTCATTGCACAGCATGAGAGGCCCATTCACCAAACATTAATGTTCAGCACAAATGTTCACCCCAGAGAGGATTTAGAATTGTATTAATGGATTCCTATGGAGCTACTCACACCATGTGCAATCATTTGCTCACTGACAAAGTAAGAATTTTTCTTCAGTGAAATGCACTTTAATTTTTATCTTTATTTTCCAAAGTCTTTGCTGCTTGGCCTAGAGCACAGCATTATCTACGCTGCTTCACCACTGTGATCCAGAGACCTGAATCGGGACTCTTTAAGATGTTGATAGCTCTTTACAATAAGGTTTCATTTGTTAACATCAATTATTAGTTAACATGAACAATATTTATATAACATTTATTAATCTTAGTAAATATTAAGTTCAAAACTTACTAATACATAATTCAAATTTAAAGGGCACCTATTATGCCCCTTTTTACAAGATGTAATATTGGTCTTGGGTGTCACCAGAATGTGACTGTGAAGTTATAAATACTCCACAAATCATCTGGAAAATGTCATTTTTGTGGCATGTCTATAAAAGAGCTGTTTTGGTGTGTATCACTTTAAATGCAACTGAGCTGCATATTCCCGTCCTGTCTTCAGAAGACAGCATACTGTATAGATCTCTGCTGTGCATACCTACAGCAATAATTCGCATCAGTAGAAGCAACATGACTGAGAGCGAGAGAACAGGTTTTCAGCCGTACATATGGGAAGCCAAACACACCGAAAGTGGGACGAAACAGCGTAATGTTACAGAGCTCGCTGACTTGACATTCACAAAGTAGTCTGGAGTAAAATGATTTGCGCAGACAAACATATTTAGGTAGATTTTGAGGTGCATTACCTTGAAAAAAAATAAGTAATCAACTGCATCCTCAGTAGGGCTGTCAAAAAAAAAAAATTGAATTTCGAATATTCGTCGAATAAAATAAAAATCCACATTCGAATGCAAAACGTTGCATTCGAATTTTTGGGGTGCGTCAGGCAGCCTTATCTGGCGCACGAGATGCGATGAAGATGTAGGTGGGTATCATTGCATTTTAATGCTTTTTTTAGCCTATCCAGTTCAACCCACTGGATACGTTGTTCATTTAAGATACTGCGGAAAAAGAGAACATCAATGCGGAGATTATGTTGTTTATGTCAAAACTGGAACCAAGCCGTTCACACAGAACGCATATTTATCGCATTTTCTAGAGGGACATCTATCAACGTTGCACTCGCGTCTCGCAAAAGAGAGTCGTATATTTAGAAAGCCATTTAAAATTATTGTAAGTTCAACTTTGAAAAAACATGTCTCAAAACTTTATGGCGGGACGGGTCTCTCCCCATTCCACTGCATCTCCTGTTTTTAAATGGAAAAAAGTAACGTTACTCTTTGTGATTGGTTTTCCGTGCTTTGTATTAAATGTGTATACATGATGCTGTTTTGTTTCTAATTGTTTAAGCAACTTAATTACATAAGGTTAAAAATTATTTTAAACATTATGCACATTGTTCAAAGATAGTCGTGTTATTTTATGCGTTGAAGAACCATGGATTAGTAATATTTTGCTCGATGCGCCCTCTTGTGGCCTCAGGAGAGAAGCCAAAAGCTTTTTTTCCCCTAACTGAAATTATGCCTTTTAAATTCGAATATAATTCGAATTTTGATAATATTTAAGTACAAAATTCGAATTTAGTTTTTCAGCCATTTTGACAGCTCTAATCCTCAGTGGCTCAGATGTTGGGAGAAAATGAGGACTCTTATGTTCAGTCTAGGGTTGTTCCGATTCCAATCCTAGTATTGGAAATTCCACCGATACTACAAAAAATTCTGGCATCGGTATCGGCGAGTACCTGTACCCATGTACCGAACCGATACCATTTTTAAACAAGACTTATAGTTATGCGTGCTAGCTTTGCTTAATGCTGCAAATCGGAAATCAATTCTTCTTTGCTGCTCAGAATGCAAACACAGGAAGTTGTGCTGTGTTGCCACAAGCAACCACTATTTAGAGCAGTGAAGAAGAAATACAAACGTGCTAGCACATTGCCAGTAAATCACTCGCATATGCTACTAAATCTTCACCCTGGGCAACTAAATAGTGTATAATATTAGCCACTGGCTAATAAATGCTCAGATTTTACTCTCCAGTGTGTGAGTTGGAGGCTATGTATAAGTTTAGCACAGATATATTGTCACTCGCCGAACACTCTGACTGAGCGCTTCAGAGTTTCACTCTCCGTCAAGCGATCTGTGCTATTTTTCAGATCATCTGAATGGATGCGCAGCGCACCTGTATTTGACGTACCATAAGCTCTAGTGTGAAGCGCACGACTCGCCGTCGCTTTGCTTTTTTCCTCACAAGCAGAGAGAGACAGTCTTACATGTAGCGCGTCAATTCTGCATGGTATGTAAACGATGTTCTTTGTTGTATTTTCCTGTCAGATTAACGGAGTTCCTTTTCGAATTCTTCAGCTTTTAAGAACTGCCGGGTTCTCCGGTAGTAGGCGGAGCTAATACGCAAACGACAATCTCATTGGCTGGCACTCACCTATTATCATCCCTGGTTTGATTTCAGCAAATCAGTTCAAGCGAAAGCAGACGTGATCAATATTCATGATTCCAGCAGCTCGTTAATCCTTTGTGCTGTTCTTAGTAGAATTCATAGTATGATTATTATCTTATCAGTATTATTGATAATTTCCCCCCCATATTTTACAGAAACACTGAATGACCAAAAAAAGCACCACCAGTTCCGTTAAAATGACTGTATTCATACATGGTTACCAAGTTTTAATTCTAATTGCTAAAGTTATATCATTAAATAATACTCGATTATCATAATACATTAATAATGCTTGACTGACTGATGTTAATAGTGTACTTTTAGATATTTAAATAGCCATTTTCCAAACATTATATATTATATTTTTTTGTTTACTGGCCAGACTATATCTATCTATCTATCTATCTATCTATCTATCTATCTATCTATCTATCTATACACATACAGCATATGGTGAAGCACACCATAAAATAATTGCATCAATTCATACAGGTGTAGTAGTACATACAGCTGTATTACCAGATTCACACCAAGGTATCGGATCAGCACTCTGTATCGGCCGATACCCTGAGCCTAGGTATCGGAATCGGTATCGGGAAGGGAAAAGGGTATTGGAACATCTCTACCTAAAACAGGCCCGATGCCCAGTCCGCGTCTGAATTATGATGTGAAAATTGGCCCGAAGCCCGGCACTAGGGGCATAAAAAAGTCTGGGCCCATCGGTCCCGGGCTGAAATGCAGGGCTCTAAGTCTTACTCAGAATTTAACATTGCTTACAAGAGATTGTTGATGTTACAGCTGCTCGAGCGCAGAGAAAATGGAGGACAGTATACAACCAAACACAACTCACTGAGGGCGGAAATTATGTCAGTCAGCCGCCGTGGGCGGGGCCTAAGCAGTGTGACATCACAGAGAATCAAAACAGCATGCTTAGTGAGACTGATTTTGTTTAATGGGGATTCAAAATAAGGAGGGGATGGATTTTTATCATTGTAAGGTGGTTGTGTTCACACACTGCCAACACACATTTATGTCCAAACACCATGTAAAAGTGGATTTTACATAATAGGTACCCTTTAAAGTTGTATCTGTTAACATTAGTTAATGTACTGTGAACTAACATGAACATTTTTATTAACTAACATTAACAAAGATGAAACTGTAATTCTGTAAAAATACATTGTTCATTGTTAGTTCATGTTAGTTAATGCATTAACTAATGTTAACAAAAGATACCTTACTGTAAGTGTTACCAAGATGTTGAAAGTACGTATCTGGGTATATGTCTGGTTATGGTGCTCTTCACAATTATTGGATAAACTACTGCTGTCATTTTCAGCAGAAATTTCAGTAACACTTTATTTTAGGGTCTCTTAACTAGTTGTTTATTAGCATGCATATTACTACAATATTAGCCATGTATTAGTACTAATTAAGCACATATTACTGCCTTATTCTTATTGAGCAACAGCTTTCGGTAACACTTTAGAATAGGGAACACTTATTCACTATTGACTACGACTTTTCCCTCAATAAATTCCTAATTTATTAATAGTTAGTAAGGTAGTTGTTAAGTTTGGGTATTGGGTAGGATTAAGGATGTAGAATAAGGTCATCTAGAATAAGGCATTAATATGTGCTTAATTACTACTAATAAATGGCTAATATTCTAGTAATATGCATGCTAATAAGCAACTAGTTAAGAGACCCTAAAATAAAGTGTTACCCAGCTTTCTTCTTTACTTCTTATGATACTGCTCCTTTAGGGTGAAGCTCTTTGTTGTATTACTCATTTGTAAGTCACTTTTGATAAATAAATAAACAAACAAACTTTAGGGCTTGTTACACTGCACTTAACCCTGGATTTTTCTTGTTTTAAACCCTGCTTTTAAACCCAATTAAAATATACACTTCCCACTTATAATTTAGCAATGCTTGGGGTTATGAAACCCTGTTATGGAGCAGGGTTGACAATGCTTTTGGGGCTTAGCAACAGACAAAAAGAGGCTGTTTTGTTTTTACCTTTCCAAAGTCCATTCAGGAAAGATTCAATATATAACAAGAGGATGTGGAATGCTAGAGTCATTATGTAAACATGTTGCATGCTGCATTTGTCCAATCAATGACACTGACACGCAAATATGCAAATAAGAACGTTAACCCGGGGTTTAGAAATGTACAGTCTGAAATGTCAGCTAGTGAATAACCAGGATTAATTGTTAAACCCCGGGTAAATTACGAGCAGTGTGAAACCTAAAGCAAGATAACCCAGGATTCAATGTACCAGGATTAATTATTTCAAGTGAGAAAAGCCATTTTGAGAACCATATTTGTTTTACATGATTTTTTGCTTTCTTGATTTGTTTTCTTAAATGTGTCCCTGGACCACAAAACCAGTCTTATGTCGTTGGGGTGTATTTGTAGCAATAGCCAAGTACACATTGTATGGGTCAAAATTATTGATTTTTTTTAATGCCAAAAATAATTAGGACATTAAGTAAAGACCATGTTCCATGAAGATATTTTGTAAATTTCCTACTGTAAATATATCTAAACTTAATTTTTGATTAGTAATATGCATTGCTAAGAACTTCATTTGGACAACTTTAAAGCAAGGATATTATAGTTTTGAATTTTTAAATTAGTTTTTATTTTAATATCGTTTTCAAATTTCCTATAATTTCAGTTTAGTTTTAGTTAGTTTCATTAATGGTTTTGTTAGTTTTAGTTTAGTTTTTATTTTGTGAACACATTTCTATTTAGATTTTATATATTTTAGATTCAATTTTAGTTTTAGTAATTATAGTTTAACAGAGTTAATGGAACACTTCCAAACCAAGATATTTAATTTTAGCAAAGTTGAATGTTTGCAGTTTACAGTTAACTCTTGTGCAAACCTCTTAATAATGAAAATAAAATAATTCTTTACAATTCAACAAAAAACAAAAATATGCAATTTATATGTACTGTATATAATTTATTAATTCATATTCATGTTCATATTCATTCATATTAAATATGTAATCTTGTTTAATATGCCAATAGTTTACAAACAACAAGCAAATCAAGGTTTTCAGTTACTAGACAGCATCAGGCAGGAGAGTTTTTATCAGGGTTGGAGCTAAATTCTGCAGGACAGTAATGGCCCTCCAGTGCTGGATTTGAGGAAACATGCCCTGCGTCCCAATGTGCATACTATCCACACTATCTGCCCTAAATAGTATTAAAAATTACTAATATCACATAGAATTTAGCATGGACAGTGTGCACATTGGGACGCAGGCATGTTCTTTGCAGTCGTCACTGAAACTTTATTTTGTCCATCTGTGTTTTCAATGCATGTGTTTTTTTGCACATACAAGCCACCGGTGCACACTACTGTCTCCCGTCTCCCTCAATGAACGTACACAATAAGAAGACTCATACTACTCAAAAATATGGTGATTTGAATAATGTTTGCACTTTAATTTGACGAGCCGCTCCAGCGCGCACGCGCTTCAGATGAGCAACGCAATCAATCCAAGTTCTAAGCCCCTTTTACACAACACGGCAAGCGGTGAAAACACAGCGCGGCTCTCGCTTTCTCTCATTTTGGATGCGTTTTATGCAGTCAGGGGCTTGTGTCATGGACTCGAGGTGGACGTTACCATAATAATCGCAAAGCGTGACAAAATGACAATTCACTGAAGTCAGCTCATCCAAAACTTTTAATTCTGTGTCTGTTAACCATACACTATAAAAAACATGGACGTAGTGTCCGTGACGTCACTCATAGGTTTCTGAAGAGCATTTTTGAAACCTAAAGTGGGCGGGGCCAACCGCCGCCATCTTGGCAGCGCGTCACTCCCGGATACTCGAAAATGGGCAAAAAGGTGGGATGTGGGTGAAGCTGAGCTGAAACCGCGCTCATCTATAGTGACAGCAGTGCTGCCATGTAAAGACAAAACACCATAACTTAGTTTTTGGTCTAAAATGAGTTATTGATAATTTAAGTGTCATGGAGAAAGTGTCATGGAGAAAAGTCAAATGCCTGACAGCGTATCACACCTAAAATCAATAACTGTTTGCAATTAAATCCTTTTCCTATCTTTTCTTATAACTCGTAAATTGTAAAATCCATTGCAATGAACTTCATCGGAGATGTTTAATTCACAATCATTTTGAGCACTTTAAGTCGTTCTTATAGGTTAAGCTATTTTAATTCAGTTCGATGTAAAAACAATAGGCTATGTCTTGCATCCTTTAATGTTAGCGAACTTTGCAAATAAATTGGTTGCAAAACAGTATCCACTCACATTTAACTTTTTGTCTGGTTGTTACGGTCAGAAAAAAAAAAAAAAAAACCTGAATCACATTACTAGATGTTATAGCCTAGCCAATGATCATTAGATTTTATGCAGATGTTACTATAATGATTCTATAAATGGTGATCAGCACCCAAATATTGTTTATAATGTGGAAGTTACTGGGTTTTGCCTTGGCGTAACATCTCACTTTTTGCAGACAGCGCAGAGTACGATATCAATATCATTTTCATTAAAACATCTAATTGCCAGATTTCCAGTATCCTACCTATAATTATTTTTTCTGTACAAATAAAAATCTTTAAAGCCAGTTTTCTAAGTTTCGCACTGTAGCGAGTTTCACACTCTGGAGCAGAGCGGCACTCCACCTGTCACTCAAGTGACCAGGCCCTTAATTATGCAGAACTTTAAGGCTTAATATAATTTAAACGGATGAGTTATAAAAAAATTCACCCCCTCACAGTTGTCATGAAGGGGAAAATTAGCTATATAGATCAAAATCATTTTTTGCGCCAGGCATGTAAACATGTTGTAAAGTTGGGCATTTTAACATGGGGAGTCTATGGGATTGACTCCCTTTTGCATCCAGCCTCCAGCGGCCAGTCGATGAATTGCAGTTTTAGTCACTTCCGTGTTGGCTTCACGAGAGGGAGCGGGAGGATGCCGCTTGCTGTGAACTCACTCTCATGTTGTTCTCGCACGTCAAGCATGCTTTTAAACGTTCGTGCGCTGTAAGGTGTGCATTATTATTATTTCCCATTTCATATTTTATAGTTATTTCCCATTTCATAGCCCGCGTCTTGTTTTTTAAATGCAAAAACGCATTCTCTGTGAATAGCAAGAAGCACCATCCCTCAACAACCACAGGTCTGATTTTCTGGCACAGAATGAGAGCTTATTAAATCACGAACACGTTTATTTATTTTTGCTAATTATTATTTTATTTTCGTTTTTCAGTTACTGTTGTTAGTTTCGTTTAGTTTTGCATTTATTTAGAAATTTAAATTTTATTTCAGTTTACGGAAATGTTTTTTGACCAATAGTTTTAATCTTAGTTTCAATTTTCGTTTACGAAAATAACCTTGCTTTAAAGGTGATTTTTCTCAATATTTTGATTTTTTTTGCACCCTCAGATTCCAGATTTTCGAATAGTTGTATCTCGGCCAAATATTGTCCTATCCAAACAAACCATACATTAATGGAAAGCTTATTTATTCAGCTTTCAGATTATGTATAAATCTCAATTTCGAAAAATTGACCCTTATTTGACCCTTATTATTGACCCTGGTTTTGTGGTCCAGGGTCACTAATGTGTGTAAATGGCCAATGCGTTCATACCTCTCCAATGCTAAACTCAGTTGGCTCAAAGCTGCTCTGCTGCTCCACTGTAGTATCCACTAATCCTGGATCAGCCATCAAAAGCTCATCAGGACTACGACTGCTGACAGGAGACACACCTATCATTACAGACAAGGAGAATTTACTATTAAAAAGAATGAATACATCTATGTAGGTGTGCATAAAAACATCGATTAATATACAATTATGTAAAATTAGGATACAATTGTTTCATTTTTTAAGGCAGATGCCAGCACAATTTATTTTGATTGGTTATTTTTCATTAAACTAAACCATTTCTCTCAGTACTTTTTAAATTTTTATATTTATATAAAAGATTTATATTTTATATTTTTATATTATTTATATTTTTATATTCACCATTTGTCTTGACTCGTCTGCTATATTTATTTTATGCAATGCATAGTTACTAGGTTTTATTAAGTTACAGCTACTTTCAAGGCAAATAAAACAATTTACTTACTGTTTTGAGTGACACTTACTTAAAATATTCAAGTAGCCACAAAGGAACCAATGACATTAATAAACCAGTGAAAGGCAGCAGTGCACTAATATGTTGCTAATGTGCAACATAACAACAGAAGAAGAAGAAAAGAAAACGCGTCTTAATAGACTTTTCACTCATTTCCTCCATATCTGCAGTTATCTTTCACTAGTTGCATTCACTTGTTTCCCAAAGTCATCTTGAATGTTGAATTTTCAATACAACTGAAATATCTGAGATAATATCACATGAGCTAACTTCATAAATTGATGTTGTTTTTTGGCGAATGTGTTTTTTTTTTCTTCTTTTTTAACCCACCATTACAGTGATTAGCGTTCCCTTTGGCTGGGCACTTGGAACTTTGTTTACATTATAATTTTCTTTCTATTAATGCAGCAATGCAACATGAAATCAGAGTTATTTGATTTCAAGGGAAGAAAAGTAATAAATAGGTTGCTTATAAAAGGTGATCTATCTTCTAATTAAATCATTAATATACTATTTGTGGATTTGTTAATGATCTTTTACAATTTCATTGTTTTGCATAAACACCTTTAAAAGCTTTTAAATGGGTTGATATGATGAGCTGATATAATCCTTTAATATTTGTGGTAATATGCTCAAGTCACACACAAACTTCAACATTCAGCATGCGAATCACAACAATGGTAACAATTCAATTTCATTTATTTTTATTAATTGTAACAATAACCATTTTATTTGCTCTTTTTGTTGTGCTACTACTGACACAAGACAGCAAATAAAATTGGCAAATAAAACAACTGTAAAAAAAGCAATTGCATAATTTATTCTGCCGCAATGCACTCTGGGAGTCAGTGAGTAGCTATACAAAGTCATGAGTAAACCTAAAGTAAAGAATCAAGTACCCTGCAGTTCTTTTTTAGTTACTAGAACTCTCGTGTAAGTAAACTATACTAACTAAGCATTTGTCAGTACAACATTCTATTCCTATTTCACCATACTTAGTTTTTTTAAGGCAATCGGTTTGCATGCTTTTTTTTAAGTAAGCCCAACTAATTAGATTTTACAGTGTAACTATACACCCCCTGACAAAAGTCTTGTCGCCTATCCAAGTTGTAGGAACAACAAATAATAACTTGACTTCTAGTTGATCATTTGGAATCAGAATTGGCTTATATGAAAGGCAAAGGCCTCTAGATTACGCTCATTTTACCAAAATAAAATCTTACCATGCCTTGATTTTTAATTATTTAATTAGGACAGAAAGCTCAGACTTTGCTTAGACAAAAGTCTTGTCACTTAACAAAAATAATGTACAGTACAGGACATAAAGTCATGGTGCAGTGGAAAAATAATTAATATTGTGTATGACTCCCATGAGCTTGGAGGACTTCATCCATACATCTCAGCAATGACTCTAATAACTTATTAATAAAGTCATCTGGAATGGCAAAGAAAGCATTCTCGCAGGACTCCCAGAGTTCATCAAGATTCTTTGGTTTCATCTTCAGTGCCTCCTCCTTCATCTTACCCCAGACATGCTCAATAATGTTCATGTCTGGTGACTGGGCTGGCCAATCCTGGAGCACCTTGACCTTCTTTGCTTTCAGGAACTTTGATGTGGAGGCTGAAGTATGAGAAGGAGCGCCATCCTCCCTCTCTTGTGGTTTGGAATGTAATGGGCAGCAAGAATGTCTTGATACCTCAGGCTGTTGATGTTGCCAACCACTGTGCAGATCTCTCGCACACCCCCATACTGAATGTAAACCCCAAACCATGATTTTTCCTCCACCGAACTTGACTGTTTTCTGTGTGAATCTTGGGTCCATGCGGGTTCCAATAGGTCTTCTGCAGTATTTGCGATGATTGGGATGCAGTTCAATTGATGAATCGTCGGAAAAATCAACCTTCTGCCACTTTTCCACAGTCCATCCTTCCTGCAAACCGTGGGCCTTGGCAAATGCAACACGATTTTTTAGTTGTCTTCTGTTTAATGCTGGTTTCTGAGCACTAATTCGGCCATTGAGACCACTGCGTGAGAGAATTCGACAAACTGTTCTTGTAGATACAGGGGTTTCTGGTGACCAGTTGTTATGTAGCTCTGCTGCAGTTGAAAAAGGGCTGGTCCTGGACTGTCGAACCAACAAACGGTTCTCTCGAACTTCACCAATTTCTTCAAATCTTTTTCTTATCCTCTACACTTGACGTTTAGATACATTAAAGATGTCTGCCACCTCAGCAGGAGACTTGGTCTTCAGGCTCTTGATGATCAGCACTTTGGTCTGTGGTTGAATCTTTGGCATGCAGTCAGAGGTCAGGATGCATTTCAAATGAAGGTTGGGTGTGCTGGGGTTCCTCTTCTACACACCTGGGAATGTGTTAATTACAGTATTTGTCACAGGTGATGCTCTAATCTGTAATTGGTTGAATCCTTTAAAGATGTGACAAGACTTTTGTCTAAGCAAAGTCTGACCTTTCTGTCCTAATTAAATAATTAAAAATCAAGGCATGATAAGATTTTATTTTGGTAAAATAAGCGTAATCTAGAGGCCTTTGCCTTTCATATAAGCCAATTCTGATTCCAAATGATCAACTAGAAGTCAAGTTATTATTTGTTGTTCCTACAACTTTGATAGGCGACAAGACTTTTGTCAGGGGGTGTATGGTTAGGGTTAAGATTAGGGTTTGGCTCAGGGTTACTTGCATGCAATTATGCATAATTAATTGTTATTATAATAGTAAGTACATGTAACACATGTAACATGGACACCTTAATATAAAAGTATTACCCTCTATTACTGCAAAAAACATTATACCACAGGAGAAAAGCATTCTGTTACCTGGTTTTAGATCAATGTGAGCAGCATGTCCTGTGTTCTCTGTGCCTGATGGAATTTCTGCTGTGTCCTCTACATTCACACTGGGCATCTCATCACTGGCAGTTTTACCAGAAACCTGGGCAGAGAGATTGACTATAAGAATTAAATCTTAACAGCCCAAAGACCTGCTCTTTGCACAATTGTTAATCAGTGGTATTATGTACAACTGCTTGACTTCATAATTAGGACTGTCATCAATGTTACTAACTAACACGCATTACTGTACACTGTAGCTAATATGTGAATTTCATGAAAGCTGTCAAGAACTGTCCCAAGATGTGTTTGCAAAAGTGACCTGATCATAGGATTGCACAGGTTTGTTTGTACTTGAGATGGTCAAAAATTTACATAAACTACATAAGGACTATCTCCCTCTCTCAGTTCATTTATGACCACAGCGGCCTTTAAACAAGGCAGAGGAAATATTCTATAGACGTATCAGTGTTGTTCACCAGTGTGCTTGTGAAGGATTGCTGAAGGGGGCCATAGGTGATGGGGGTCAGCATGTAACGAGTGCCTAGGGCTCCTCTGTTGGTCAAGGTGACTACTCGTGAAACTTTCTGTCCAACCACATGAGTACCAAAATCCACAAGACACTGATCAACAACCATCTGGGAAAAAATTAAGATGTGTGATTTTTGAAAGAAAATAATAACAAAAACATATTAACAGCTCCTCAAAAGCTCCTTATCTTGTGTGAAATATGTGATGGATAATGTAATCTCCTTACCTCACATTTTTTCTTGAAGCACTTAATGGCAACAGAAAAAAGGCCAGTAGCTGACTGAAAATGAATCATTCCACCCAAATCCACATCAAGCTAAAACAAACATTGAATATTTATTACTGAGCATTCTACAATCAGTTTCATTATATTTACAACAGTGTGAGAGTGTGTGTGTGTGAGAGAGAGAGAGAGAGAGAGAGAGAGAGAGAGAGAGAGAGAGAGAGAGAGAGAGAGAGAGAAAAATGCAAATGTTCAACTGAAATTATAGGTTTCATCTACTAATTTTCTTGCTCATATGCAGATATATAATAATCAAAAACAATGTTACAACAGAATTTCATCTTATTTTCTCTGGCAATACACCACAGGGATGTGCAATGGCTACAGACTAAAGCAAAGAAATACATTTCTTGTGACAAACACCAGAGGTGATGCAAATATAAAGTAGGGAAAAACATTACCAAAGGTCTAAATATAACCTCCAGTTCACAAGCCATGCCTGCAGACATGGGCCCTGGTGGTTCAAAACTGAAAGAGAAAAAAAAAAAAGGTCACAGATTTATTAAATTAGAAAATAAAAGCAAACAGATTTATAGTGACATTTGTAATTCTGGTTTAACTATTTTGATGGTCTCTTTAACACATTTTCTTGAATATACATAACATCGCACCTACATATCTACTAACTGTCATTAGAGTGTTTGTGGAGTATTAGTAGACTGGAAGGGTTAAGGTTAAAGTAAATTTGACACGTTATTGCAAAGTTACTTATAGTCATAATAATAATAATTACTTACATTTATATAGCGCTTTTCTAGGCACTCAAAGCGCTTTACATTGTGAGGGGGGGGTCTCCTCATCCACCACCAGTGTGCAGCATCCACCTGGATGATGCGACGGCAGCCATAGTGCGCCAGAACGCCCACCACACACCAGCTTACTGGTGGAGAGGAGACAGGGTGATGAAGCCAATCAGCAGATATATAGGGATTGTTAGGAGGCCATGATGGTCAGAGGCCAATGGGCGAATTTGGCCAGGATGCCGAGGTCACACCTCTACTCTTTTTCGAAAGACATCCTGGGATTTTTAATGACCACAGAGAGTCAGGACCTCTGTTTAACGTCTCATCCGAAGGACGGTGCTTCTTACAGTATAGTGTCCCCATCACTATACTGGGGCGCTAGGACCCACACAGACCACAGGGTGAGCACCCCCTACTGGTCTCACTAGCACCTCTTCCAACAGCTACCTAGTTTTCTCAGGAGGTCTCCCATCCAGGTACTGACCAGGCTCAACCCTGCTTAGCTTCAGTGAGTAACCGGTCTTGGGCTACAGGGTGATATGGCTGCCGGCATGCGGTTGCTAAGTTACTTATAGTCAGTAGAATGTCTGTTGGGAGACCATCACAATAAAGATTTAGCAAATATTATTCAGACCACAACGCAATGATTGAGTCATCATCAATAAGTAATCAAGATCATCTGATCACAGTTTCTCTCACAACTGTTGCTATAACAAATGTGCTTCAAAAACACACAGTTGCAGCAGTCAGAGAAAAACTAATGTTAAATATTCAAGAATCAAGAGCCCAATTAAAGCAAACACTTATCTCCACAACGATGACTTCAAACTTTAGTATTTTCAATAAAACATCAACATCTAAACCTCAGTTAATTCTCAATAAGAAGTTTAGTATGAAAGAAATAAAGTCAGACTGGATTATAATAAGTGAGAGAAAGATCTATTAAGTATTTGTTTTGTTGTTGTTTTTTTATAGTGGTCACCATTGTGCTGAAGAGTAGCGCTGTCAACTGTAATTTTCACTTTGCTGCAACTTAAGATATATAATAACTTCAAATCATAATTTCTCATTGAACAAAAATTCACTAATCTGCATGAAACAGGTGTGCATGCTTTGAATGTGTTTTTTCTGAGTTTTATTGGATGTTGTCTGTTGGGTTAACGTAATGGATTTACGTTGAAATAGTATTCTCTTGTTTTGTGTTATATAATCTTGATTGAACTGGGTTACAACAACAAAACTAGAGTTGTATGTAATATCAGATAGAAATACATCCTTAAAGCAACAACTGCACAGGTTCATTGTTTACAGTGCATCAAATTCTATGAACGTGTGGGGGATGACCAGCCTGCTGCGTCACACACTTGCTGCCAGTGGACACCTCTTGATAAAGCCTTAGAGGATTCAACCCCCAGGTTGAAAGGTGTGGTTGCTAGGCGGTTGCTAAGGTATCCGGGGTGGTTGCTAGGGTGTTGCTAGGCGGTTGCTAGGGCACTCGGGTTGGTTGCTAAGGTGTTGCTAGGTGGTTGCTAAGGTATCCGGGGTGGTTGCTAAGGAGTTGCTATGCGGTTGCTAAGGTAGCTTGGGTGGTTGCTATGGTGTTGCTAAGTGGTTGCTAAGGTATCCAGGTCGGTTGCTAGGGTGTTGCTATGTGGTTGCTAGGGTAACCGGGGTGGTTGCTAGGGTGTTGCTAGGCGGTTGCTAAGGTATCCGGGTTGGTTGCTAGGGTGTTTCTATGGTACCTGGGGTGGTTGCTAAGGTGTTGCTAGGTGGTTGCTATGGTACCTGTGGTCGTTGCTAAGGTGTTGCTAGGCGGTTGCTAGAGTGTTGCTATGTGGTTGCTAAGGTGTTGCTAGGTGGTTGCTATGGTACCTGGGGTGGTTGCTAGGGTAACCGCGGTGGTTGCTATGTGGTTGCTAGGGTGACCAGGGTGGTTGCTAGGGTGTTGCTAGGTGGTTGCTATGGCACTCGGGGTGGTTGCTAAGGTGTTTCTATGCGGTTGCTAGGGTACTTGGGGTGGTTGCTATGCAGTTGCTAAGGTAATATTAGTGTGTTGCTAGGTGGTTGCTATGGTACCTGGGTAGGTTGCTAAGGTGTTACTAGCTTGTTTGAGCATGATTAGCAAAGCTACCATCATGTATTTAACATTATTAGCATGTTACTAGCATGTTGTTATCATGATTAGGAAGTTACTAGTTACTTAATTAGCAACACCTGCGCCACTCAAGTCCCACGGAAGCGCTCCAGAAAAATAAAAGGAAGAGTGACGACAGTGGAAGACGAGAGAGGACCAGGCCTGGACTTTTATTTTGTGTTTTGTGTGCGGCAGTCGTCTGCGAGGGGCTGCCGCTTTATTTTTGTGTTTGTTTATTTTGTTATTAAATTGTTTAAATGTTCGTCGGTTCATAGTGTTTTATTTTTAAACCATCATTTACTCATTATCAAGTTGATTTAAACCTGAATGTGTTTCTTTCTACTGCTGAACATAAATGTTATTTTGAAGAATGTGGGTAACCAAACAGTTGCTGGTTCCCAGTGACTTAGTATTTTTTTCCTAATTTTATAGTCAGTGGAGACCAGCAACTGCATAGTTGCCGGGTGTGTCTCACTCGTCCTTAAAAGTGAAGCTGCGGGCTGTTTGATCACCCCCTGGTGGCTGGCTGCAGTAAAGGTCATAAACCCCGCCCTCTCCATGTAAACAAATGGGACATCAGTCAAAATAAAAAAAAATAATTACACTACAGTTTTTCGAAATATGGTTTTAGTCATTTAAGGTAATTGTTATCACTCTGATATATGTTCAATTGTTCATTTTTGTGATACGTTTGATTTTAGCTAGTAATTTGATGCTATAAAAACGGGGCGTGTCGTTATGGTTGATTGGGTCTGCGGGAGTTTGGGCGGGAGTTTGAGTCCACGGCTCCACCTCACGACTCTACTGCGCAGACTCTGGCTCCAAATGAACCTCTACTGCGCAGACTCGGGCTCCAAATGATGTAATTTACTCAAGATGGCAGCGGCCATACTGAGATGTATTCGCTTCACTTTTCTATATTGGAAGGAAGTGGAGATACGTCGTCTAACTTTTTTACAGTCTATGATAGTTACCCACATTCTTTAAAATATCCTCTTTTGTGTTCAGCACAAGAAAGAAATTAATACAGGTTTGGGAAAATGTGAGTAAATAATGACAAATTAAATTTTAGGGTGAACTATCCCTTTAATGATAGTGGACAGCATGTTCAGTTCTGTCCCTTTAAGACCTGCGCGCATCTAATATACTGGCACACATCCGTTTTTCTCTCAACTGTTAACTTTTATATTAGACATAACCAACTGAGTCTATATGTAAACCTTGTGTGTTTTGACAGTATTAGCGCAAAAGATAAGTTAGTCCAGTTATAATTAAGGCGCAGTTGACAGGCTTTTTAGCGCACGTGCATCATGTGTATGCGCTAAGAAAAAGCGTAAGCACGTGAATGAAATGTTTAACCGGCAAGGCTTTAAAGCAAGTGCAAATAATATACTTTTGTGATTGCAAATAAGTGCAGTGTCCCGTGAGAGTAACTCTTCAACAGAGTTTACACTGAAGTGAATGTATGTGACATTGTACAGTATATTAAGATGGAGGTGACAGAACTGCAACTGACAGAATTTGCGCTGTAGCACGATACTACGATATTTCTTCAAAAGGAGACCGCTGAGACATTTTTATCGTCCATGATCAAAAATCGTCATATCGCACACCCCTAGAACTGGTTCTGTATCATTTGTCCTACACCAACTTTTGCGCCATCAGAGAGCATGACTTCTTCTAGTGGAGGAAGCCCCTGGCACCTAATCTGTACTACATCATTTGGAAGTCCAGCATCTCTCAGTTGGTGCCATTCAGGGGCCAGACATGAAGGTACCAGAGCTCAGGCAGGGGATGACATACCATCCCCTGCACCTGAGATAGGGGAACTCTGCTGTTGGGAATCACCCACAGCGAGCCATCGAGAAGGGACATTAGGTCTGAGAACCACACTGGTTGGCCACCGAGGTGCAGATAGAGGCAAGACACTTGTTGACAGACCTTGGCCAGGCAGAGTAATCGGGGAAAATGCAGTCTGGGCCAAGTATGGGCCATTGTGTCCGGACCCAGGGGAGTAGAGGGGACATTGTGCTATCTCCTGTGAAGCAAAGAGGACCACCTCTGCTTGGTAGAATTGTCTGACTACATCGGGGTGGAGATTCCATCCCTGTGTGTGAACAGCTTGTCAGGACAGCAAGTATGCTGAATGTAAATCGCCCTGATAAATAGAAACTTGTCCTGTTCCCAAAGCTGCGCAGGCCTGTTCAGGTAGTGCGATGCAGCCCTGAGAATTTGCTCACTGGCAAAACGTTGGCTCCTTAGCACTGGCCCTGCACGGGCAATCCTCACTTAGCCTCCTAAGCGCTGTTTTATTGAAAATAATAAAGTTTGAAGTCACCGTTATGGAGGTAAGTGCTTGCTTTAGTTGGGCTCTTGACCCTTGAATTCTTAACTTTAATGTTTTTCTGGCTGCTATAACTGTGTGTTTCTGATGCACATTTGTTATAGCAAAAGTTGTGAGAGGACAAACTGATCAGATGGTGATGGTTACATATTGATGAATCAGTCATAATGTAGTGTCCTGATTCACTGATCTCATCCAGAGGCTGATCTCTGAGAACCTTATTTAGGTTTAGTAATTTCACTTTATAATAGCTCTAGCATACCACTGCATGACATTTTGTCCTGCTTTAATATTTTGAAAGTTTGTGATCTGATCTGAATATTTTGTTGACTCACCATTGTTGAGGTTCATACGCTGAATCTTGGTATCTGTGTGAGTCTACATGATCCCATCTAAATAATTTCTTCATAATGACTTACAAATGTTCAAAATATTAAAACAGGACAAAATTTCATGTAGTGGTATTCTAGGGCTATTATAATAGTGAATAATTAAATCTGAACAATGTCCTTAGAGATCAAGGTCTGGATGAGACCACTATGTGATGACTGAATCATCAAATCAGTTTTTCTTCTTGCAACTTTTGCTATAACAAATGTGCTTCAAAAACACCAAGTTACAGCAGCCAGAAAAAAAAAAGTTAAAAAGTCAAGGGTTAGGAACCCAACTAGAGCAAGTGCTTACCTCCAGCCTGACAGCCCTGACACTTCAGCACGACAAGGGAGAAACTTTTCGAAAGCTTCTTTATGCCGCTTTGCCTCCCAGAACCTACTGACGACTATGCTGACAGAGTCACCAAATAGGGCAGATGGTGACATGTGGGCATCAAGGAGGAACACCCTGGCCTTGACCTTGATGCATGTGAGGTTAAGCCACAGGTGCCACTCTGTAGTGACCATAGCAGCCACAGAAAAGCAGATGGTGCAAGCTGTCTGCTTAGTCACCCGGAGAGACAGATCTGTGGCCTGGCAAAGTTCTAAAAACGCCTTTTAGCAGGTCAGCCTGTTACGCCTGGAAAACCGCGATGATGTACAGCGTGTAGATGTTACTCTACTTGGCACTGGCTTTTTAAGTGATGATGCACTCCCTGGGGGAGAGGTATCCTGTGAGCATCTCTTCCACCTGGGTCATAATCATGTCCAGTATAGTCGAATAAATCAACACTGGCTTTTATTTTATTTTTTTATTTTTTTATTAGTCGAATAAATCAACTACTGGTGTGACTGTAAGTGAAAGGGCACCAGTAGTACACATCATCCTCTTTTGTCTGAAGAGATGTGACCAGGCAGTCCAAAACACGGCAAGTTGTGCTGTCTTTAAATGATATGTTTCAGGAACTGGACAAAGCTCATATCAGGGTGATGAACCTGAAGGCCTGCTTCATTGTCAAAGGGAGTTACTGTAGCTCAGTATTAACCAAAACTGGCTCTCTCCACCCAGTTCTCAGGACTCAGCACAACAAAAAAGGGCATGCAAACTTTGTGGCAAAAGAAACCCCTCTTGTCAGTACTAGGAGAACTGTGTGAGCTTGTTTCGTAAGCCACGTTTCAAGAAATCATACCAAGATATTTAAATGAGCAGAAGACCTTACTTAATCACCCTAAATTGGTTAAGGGTCCTAACTCACGCCCTAGTGAAGACATTTCTTTTCAACTCTGCATACAACCCAAGAATGTGGCAAACACTCAAAACTGGAAGGGGGAAGGAAGGAGCACAGAATTAGGAGACATGTTATTTCTCCTGAACAGTTCTAGAGCACTCAGCTAGTGAAGCAAAAATCATGATCAACATTAAAATACAAGTCATCATGTAGCCCTATCTGAACAGAACCAACAATGAACTGACTAAATAATGACCTGCTAATCACTATGGGGCTGGTTTGTATTAAGCACTACAGAAATAAATGGACTTGAGTTAACTTTAAAGTGGCCAGATCAAACTGAAATCTGAGAATCGGAAATCTATTGTGTATGATTTTTTAATTTTTTTTTTTTTGGAGGCCCGGCACTTTTCCACGCATGCCTACAAAACCATGCCAGCAATGGAGACAAGGCAACTGGGTTACACTTTATTTTGATAGTCTACTTTAGACATTCTACTAACTATAAGTAACTTTGCAACTACGTCAACTAATTCTCATTAATTTGCAACTCCATTGTCTACTAACTCTCAGAGTAGACTGTCAGGTTAGGTTTAGGGTTAGTAGAATAAGTTGACATACTTGCAAAGATTCTCATAGTCAGTATGTTGTATGTTGTGGACTCATCAAAATAAAGTGTTAGATATTAAAGGGTTAGTTCACCCAAAAATGAAAATTCTATCATTAATTACTCACCCTCACGTTGTTCTAAACCCATACGACCTCCATTCATTTTCAGAACACAAATTAAGATATTTTTGATGCATTCTGACAGCTCTCTGACCCTCCCATAGATAGCAATGCAATGTAATTAACACGATCAACGTCCAGAGACGTAGCAAGGAGATCGGTAAAATAATCCATATGACATCAGGAATTCAACTGTAATTTTACGAAGTTACAAGAATACTTTTTCTACGCAAAGAAAACAAAAATAATGACTTTATTCATGCAGTAGGTCCCCCCTCTCCACACTTACGGTGGGCCCAAAGGTTGTAAAACTACCCCACTTAGATTCGCAAGTGGGGAACTAATCATCAAGAAATGCAAACAGATGGAGAGATGGGTACATGCGCTCTCCTTTCCTTCCTGGATCCTCCCACCATCGTTGCCACCTTGGTTTTTTTCTGCCATCATCTCTATTCAACCCCTGCCCTTCGCCAGTCCCTTGTCCTCCTCCAGAGGCCCAACACCCCCTCCCTCATCAGTATGGACTAGTTACGGCATGAGGATGTGCCTTCTGAAAGGGGGAGCTACTTTTACAGTCTTGTTCATTCTGTTTCCTGTTCTGCTTTGCCTGAGTTCTGTTAGCAAGCTTAATCCAAAACCTTCACAGGGAAGACAGATCTGGGTCTCTGAGAGCAGGGTATTAGAGCAGTGTGTTCGGTTATCTGCTTCAGGGGACTGAACATACTACTTCTCGAGAGACTGATTCCCTGGATAGATTTTTTTGCAAGTGTGGAAACTCTGCCAAATTTGTCACCATAGGTCCTGCAGACTGTAGAGAAGAAGTACAAGATATAGTTTGTTTCTTGTGCAGCTGACCACTTACTGGTTTGCTACAGTTCACCCACTCAGGGTCCCTCAGCATCCAAGCAGAGGATAAGCAAGTGGATAGTTGAGGCCATTTTGACTGCTTATGAGGCGCATGACCATTCTTTGCCTCTAGTAGTTAAGGCCCATTCTACTAATAGTAGCAGTCCCAAAGCTCATCTAATAATTTTAGATGTCTCTCTCATCTCACCACAATCATTTCAGCTCTTGTAGTCCCTACTAACATGCTGATGAGTTTAATCAGGTGTGTTTTATACATATATAGTACTACAGGTCACCAGTCATCAAGACAAATTCCTTGTATGCGTAAGAATAACTGGCAATAAATCTAAGTCTGATTTTGATTCATTAAGACAACTCACTTTGTTTCCCTTGGGAACAGGAATAATGGTGGTATTTTTGAAGCACATTGGTACAATTGAACTTTTTAAGGAGCTGTTAAAAATGTCTCTAAACACAGCAGCTGGTTTCACACTTCAAATTTTTAAAAAAGGCATCCTGAGATACGGGCCAGCAGCTTTGCAAGTGTTGACTCGGTTAAAAGTTTTTCTCATGTCTGCCTCAGAGACAACTGGAATCATGCGGTGCTCTGGGGGCTCGCATTGGAGAGTCTTCATTTGTGAGCTCAAAACAGGCATAGAACATGTTCAGTTCCTCATGGAATGACACACCGGCAGCTGTAAAACAAATCAGTGTTTGCGGTTTGTAGTCTGTTATGGTTTGAATGAATGAATGAGACATTTATATAGGGCTTTATTGTTTATTGCTGTACACCCAAAGCACTTTACAAACATATGGGGGGGGTCTCTGTGCAGCATCCACTTGGATTATGAGATGGCAGCCACAGTACAACGGCACCAGTGCGCTCACCACACACCAGCTACAGGTGGAGAGAAGAGAGACTGATGGAGCCAATTCAATGAATGGGGATTATTAGGAGACCATGATTGGCAAAGGCCAGTGGAGAGAATTTGGCCAGTTACACCCCTACTCTTTATGGGAAGTGCCATGGGATTTTTAATGACCACAGAGAGTCAGAACCTCGGTTTAACGTCTCATCCGAAGGACAGTGCTTTTTTTACAGTATAGTGTCTCTGTCACTATACTGGGGCGTTAGGACCCACACAGATCACAGGGTGAGCACCCCCTGCCGGCCTCACTAACACCTCTTCCGACAGCAACCCAGTTTTCCCAGGAGGTCTCCCATCCAGGTACTGACAAGGCTCAACCCTGATTAGCTTCAGTGGGCAACCAGTCTTGGGCTGCAGGGTGATTATGGTTTGAATCCCATGCCACATCTGATGCGTATCTTTACTGCAATTAAACTGTAGTTCTACTTTACTGCGTATTCCCATTTTTGCTATTCAGAGATCGTGCTTAGTTATCCTGTCTGTGTCACTGGATTGAAACCATGTTTTCTGAATAGGGTATGTGTAAACTTTTTTAGTGGGCATCCAGTCACTTGCACAGTCCTCAATGAAGTCCATGACCACTGTGGCATACTCATCCAAATCAGAAGATTAATCTATATTCCAGAATGTCCCAGTTCACGGAATCAAAGCAGTCCCAAAGCTTTTCCTCAGCCTAAGTTGTCCAGCACTGTACAATGTGCAGTACAGGTTCCTCTGTCTTAGTTTCTGTTTGTAAATAGGGAGCGGTAGAATCAAGGCATGATCTGATTGTCCGAGATGAGGTCATGGTAGAGAATGATATGGTTCTTTCTGTGAAGTGTAACAGTGGTCAAGAGTATTTGAGCCCTTAGTGAGACAGGAGACATGATGCTGATGATATATTGGGTAAATATTCCTGAAGTTGGTCTGGTAAAATCCCTGTGATGATAGACAGATCATCAGAATGCCAGTTCGTATTTAACGATGACATAGTTCAATAAGAGAATACGCCTCCTTTTTTTCCTGATGAGCTTGTCCAATCTGTGTAGTAGATTGAATAACTCCTGGGCTGGACTTTGTGGTCTGTCATGCTGGCAGCAAGCCAAGTCTCCATAAAGTAGAGTACACAGCAATTCCATATGTCTCTTTGGAATATATGTTGAAGCAGAACGTTAATGTTATCTTGTGCTTTAGCAAGGTGTCTCTGGCTAAAACTAGCTAACGTTAAAGTTAGTGAGTCCATGCTAACGTACAAACCTAAATAGCGGACTGTTCTCGCGTCTTGTACAGTGTAGGTCAAAAACACATAAACGAAGGTCTACATTTCAGTGCCTCTCCATATTAAACTGGTTAAATGTACATTAATTTAATCGTACCCTGCAATACATGAACAATGTTGATCCTGCATGTTATAATATGAGACTTCTCCCGCTTGCATTGTGATCTGTAAACCCTCCTTCGAGTTACCCACCGTATTTATTTTTAAATATTTTATAAATCCCTCCATGGAATATTTAATTCCCATTCGGTGGCCTTCTGTGTCCAAAATTGTGCAAAAACATCGTGGGACATGGTTTTCACACTGTAGCTGTCATAGTAAGACAGTGAGCAACTCCGTTTGTTTGTCCGAGGGAGCAACAGTAACTAAGGGGGGTGGGGCTTACCGATAGGTAAATTTGGTACTTGCGTGCAGTCCGAGCCGAGCGCTTTTTGCATGTGTGTGTGTGTGTGTGTGTGTGTGTGTGTGTGTGTGTGTGCAAAGAAACAATCTGTCACAGCGCGTAAGTACCGCATTGAAATATCTTTCGTGCTGACTCGCAATTTAAATGGCTTAACAGTTTAATGTTTAAACTGACAAGGCTTAAAACACGCGAGAATGATAAAGCAGTACTTGCCCGATCATTCAGAGGTGATTAGTTAAAACACTGCATTCTCCTAACAGCAGGTACATTCACAGGTTTTACATAGAAATACTGGTGATCGAGCTAGTGTAATGCAAATGTCTGAAAGGTCTGACATAACAAGGTGCCACATGAACGATACTGTGTGAAGCGTTGTTTGTTTACATCACGTTGCGCCTCACGCTATGAAAATGATGTTTGGGATATAACTTAATGATCACAACTTTGTGAAATAGGCCTAGATAATGTGATATAGATATTTATGTTGACTATTCATCCAAATTATGGTGAAAACAACATTAAAATAACATTTATGTGTTCAAAAAATAAAGAAATGCCTATATTACTTAACTGGCCAACGGAGCGAACCAACCCCGTGACGTCACACGGGTGGTACTGCAAGATGGCGGCGCCCTTGCTCTAAAACCTATAACAAAACATCCTTTTTTCTTTAAAATGGTTTCATTATCGTGTTTGTTATATATTTTTTAATTAAAGTGGAAATCACTTTACTAAATAATGCAAACTTGACTGGCTGCTTCACTTCCACTTTAACGTTCCAACACTAGAAGGGAATGCCTCAGGTTACAACTATAACCAATGGGTTCCTTGCAATACTTTCAATCAGAAGCTGATAATGTTTGGTTACAGGTATCCTTTGTCGCTTCCGCGGTACTCCATCAAGCGTCACAGGGGGACGTTGAGTGATTCAACATGTGCTTCAGAAGCAGAAGAATTCTCATAGTGTCATCACAGACTCAAAGTTTTGTTCCCTTCTCAGGAACCATAGTTAAAGTCCTAATCTGAGATATTTTTCCACAGAAGAAAGTCATACAGATTTGGAATGACATGAGGTTTAGTAAATGATGATAGATTTTTCTATCCCTTCAAGACAACCAGTGAGAGCTAGTAAAATATGTCAGTATGATGTGCGAAACAGTTTTGGCTTCAAAAGATTATTGCTTTCGTCAAAATGAGACTGATAAAATGTAGGGGTGGCACGGTACACAGATGTCACGGTTCAGTACGTACCTCGGTTCGGGGGTTACGGTTCGATACGATTTCGGTACAACAGGGGAAAAAAAAAAATCTACTATGCTCAGTTTCTTTTCATTTATTTTGAACAGACAGTAGTGCAAATTACAATTTTTTCCATCTAGATGTAAAAATACTAAATATTATTACATGTTTTATATATATATATATATATATATATATATATATATAATCTGTTTTGTTTTCATTGTAAGTGTACACAAATAAAAGCAGACCTTTATACAGTGATTATTAATATGTGTTTACAGTTGATTCTCCTGGTATAAGGAAACAGTTGAAGTGATCGCGCCGGAGCGCGCACACACACACACACACACACACATACACACCCACACTAGTTCCAGCATTGCTAACTTGACAGCGCAGTTGGTACTTTATCAAAATAAAATACAGTAAGCCAAACATCAGCGCACCCTCCTCTGTGTCACCGTTGGAACGCGACTGAAGTACAAAGCCTATCATTTACATAAATAATAGTTTAGCATTCAGATACGTTACATGGCAAATATGGAAATATTATGGAATATTTGGATTTGTGCCAAATGAGAGCGGTAGGATAGACGAGCACAAAGCTCCATTTCGCAAACAGTTGAGTGCGCAAGCCTTTAAAGTATACTCCTTTGTCAGTCTATATGTGAGAGACGCGTTCACAATCAGCACATGGTCACTGTCTGGGGGCTTTGTTTTCAAGTGCGCAACTCATGGCGTTCGCTGTTCTTCTGCTGGCGGTTATCAAACAGCGCTGCATTACTGCAGGCACCCCCTTCTGGATTGAGGGTGAATTGCCTGTATTCGTCGTAAAGCCTCATGCACCGAACCGAGACGCCTGTAACGTGACGGTTCGGTACGAATACATGTACCGTGCCACCCCTAATAAAATGCCTAAATGTAAGATATTTATGTGATGTGCTAAAATAGCAACCCACCTCACTGACACATAATCTTTAAGATTCTGTGACACTCCCAACAGCTTACAGTAATTAGTCATATATGTGACATTTGTGAGCATGACTTTCTTCTTGTAGATCTTCCCCACATCGCAATCCTGAAAATACAGTTTAGAAACGTGATTATTCATAGTTATTTTTCTTTAATCTAAATATTTAAGCTGCGTTTACAATGGCACAAAAAAACACAAGTAGGATATTGTTGCACGTGTAAACAAGCATCTGCACAAGATGCGATTGTTCAGCATTCTGAGCCACTTCCAAATGTGTTTTTAAATCAGATATATTTCCAATCTGGACATCTATGTCTAAACACTTAAATCCGATTTCCAGTAGAATTCCAAGCTATCACAAGTTGAGGGAGACACATTTGCCAACAAAGATATCTTTTCTTAATTGTAAATTATGAAGAAATTATTTTGCCTTATGCACTAACACAAAAATGCAACTTCTTTTATCGAGGTGGTCTGCATTAAAGTCAAAGAGCCACTCAACGTGAATTATATAAATAATTTTATATACAGCTGTTCAAAACCTGTGGGTCAACCATGTCGCAGAAAACGGTCACCAAAGGAATTACGTTTGGGTGGGGACTCATGTAAATGCAGATATCGGATACAAGTCATGTCTTAAGTGTAATGCGGGCATGACAAAAATGGGATAAGGTAAAAAAAAACCACGGTGTAAACGCAGCCTTAGTAAGCTGATGCTGTGTATAAAGAACCCTATTAGACTACAACATCATGGAAACTTTGCATGGAAATTCTTTGCCGCCCTTGTGGCAATGCATACTGTATGTTATTGTCTTATCAATGAAGAATATGTGCAATATTTTAACAGACAGCATGACTTAAGAACCTAAGTTTTGAACACAGCTATTATAATGGAAAAAGGCTGCATTCAGTACCTTAAACAGAATAACCTCTGGTTTGCTGATGAATGGTGGTCCTTTTGATTCTCTACTCTTTACATTCTTTTTTGTCAATTTTGAAACCAAACTTTGGTTCATGTCCATCTTTATGGTGGTATAAGATGTTTCAAGTTGAAACTTTTCATCTGATGTTGCCTAGGGGAACAGATATGAAAAAAAATAAATAAATGTAATTGATATTTATTTTATTAAAATATAATTAAAGGGTAAAATTAAAATGAGAGATTACTATGCATAGCCAGCCAACCTTCATTACTACTACTACTACTAATCACTATTACCATACTGCCCTTGCTCCACTCTGTGTATCTACTGCAGTGCTTAATTTGTAAATTGCAAGGTCCCGGAAACAAAGCAGGGTGACGAATCCAGCACGTGATTAGAAGAGGGAGATGTAATGGAGCATTCGCACAATCACATTGGTGGACCAGCTAAAGTGTTTAACAGCGTGCATCAGTTGCTTTTATTAGGGTTTGTACGGTCATGGAAAACCTGGAAAAGCCATGAAAGCATTTCTAGGCCTGGAAAAGTTTTGGAAAAGTCATATAATTTTATTTTACGAATCTCTGGATAATAGAGTTATATTTAATCAGATCCTCAATTTCAGAGGGGGATTGTGGGTTTATCGCATAGTTTTACTCAATCCCGCAGCTTTCAAGTTAAGGAAATACCTGCAAACATTAAATCAACATAGCATGTAGGTTAGATGAGTAAATAAATCCACATAAACTATCATATTAAATCAGTCATTTGAAAACGACGAGTCATTCTTCTGGGGTTTAAAACTCACGAGTATCATATTAAGTTATTTTTCTTAGTTTGTTGAGCTTAAACGGCCAAATACACACAAAAAGACATCAAAATGGCCGTCCTGGTGAGTATCCTAGCAGAGTCGGTTTTGTCTTAAGTTAATGTAAACAGTTGAGAAAGAAAACGCATGTGTATCAGTATTGGATCCGTGCATTTAGTCTTGTGACAGCAGCCTAGTTAGGAGGCGGTCAAATTCGTTATTTCAAATTTAAATGTGCAGCAAGCGCGCTCATAATAGACTAAATATATGCACGCTATTGGTCAGCACAAATGACTTTCATTGGCACATGAGGAGGGGGATCCGCCAAAACGAGGTGCCGGATCGGATTTCAGAGGTGCCGGATCTGGCTTGTTCTGGCAAAAATTAAGCCCTGACCTGCTATTTTAACATGAAGAATGTAGTCTGCAGAAAATCACAGTTGCAATCTCAGAGCAGAGACAGTATCAATTTGAGACATGCCAATGGTAGTGAGAATCTAGTAGCAGGATTGAAGACCTTTGTTTGTAACAGAACCAAAGCTCACTGCGTTTCTAACAAGCACTGCAGTTTTTTAATATCTAATAAGTGATGTTGACTTCTGATGAAACTTAATGAAATCAGTGTCAGTGTATTTAATTTAAATTATTACCGTATTATCTTTGTGTTTGTTTTCCCAAAGGCCGGTGAACTCAGGCCGGGCCAGGCTCATCTCACCTTCATCTTCATCCTCTATTTCTACACGCTCTCCCCACTTCAGTTCTGCAGAATCTAACGAGGAACTGACATCACTGTCACCAACACTGTGGGACCTGACACAAGATGCTCTGGAACTTGACATTACATTTCTTTCCTGAATTAAGCACAAAAAAAGAAATTGTTAGTAAACCAGTATGTTCAAAATTCGATCTCACAGCAGTTGAAACCTACAAACCACTCTCTTTTCTGACTTTTCTGTCAAAAGCTATTGAAAGAGTTGTGTTCAATCAGCTCTCTGCTTTTCTTTCTCAGAACCTTTTGTTTGTGTTCTGTTCTGGCTGGTCCACTGTTTCATTGCTTTCAGGTGTATCTTGTAATAAATACCTGTATTTATAGCCTGCATATTTCATTTGTTTCTGGTCTAGCCTTGTTTTATGTAACATGTTGTCGGCCTCTTGCTACGCATTTAAAGTTTAAGTCATGTTTGTATTTGTCCATTTGATTAAAAAAACTGCACTTGGGTTCTCACTTTAACTCATCACAGTGGACATTTGTTACAGAAAGCTAGACCAGCTAAAATAAACTCAGCCGCCATGGCAGAGCCTCATCACGTTATGGCCGCCATGCCAGAGGTTTTTTTGGGAAGCGCAAATCCGTCAATGAATGTGCCGAAATTAAGTAAACATCAATGGATTTCCTCTGCTCAGGGAGTAGGGAGCAAAGAACACTGTGTAGGGACCATGCAAATCGGTTCATGCATGGATCTCTGTTCTAACGACCTGGTTATCTGAATCAGATGTGTTAAATGAGAGAGACATAAAAATCATATTTCGCATGTTACAAGAACAGTCATCTTCCACCTTAGAAACAATGCCAACCACAGAACATTATGTGTTTCTGATGCAGATTCATGCATTCATGACCTCAAAGTTGTACTGCATCCTCCATCAAAAGCTGCAATTTGTTCAAAACAAAACTGCTAAAGCTCTTACCAGGTAAAGCAAATGATCAGAAGGATGGGCCCTAAATGAGTTTGGTTCCTTTCCCTCCAAAACCTCATCATTGACTGACTGAGTGATTGATTATTAATTGACTCTCTGCCATTTCTTGATTTAATGCTAGATTCCCAGTTCATTCTTTCATTCATTATTCTAATGATAAACATTTATGGTGAGCGTCACGCTAAGCAATCCCTGGTACCTCTCTCCTTGTAAGTGCAGACGGAGGTAGCAAGTTCTGCAAGAGTTTCTCATCATGTTTTTTCTCATGGCTCAGTGCAGGAGATTTTCTACACCTTTCCTTCATGTTCTGTTCCAAGAGCAATTTAGCCACAATCTCCATGTGCCCCACCCTCTGTGCATCTTCAAATTCCCTTCAATGCAAAAAAAAAGATAAAAGATATGAAAAGAGAGAAAGAGAAATGAAAGAGTATGATTTTTTTTTTTTTAAGTGTTTTGGGTTACACATATATTTATTGGAAATTCTCACGCAATTTTCTTGTTGAAGCACTCCTGCAGTCTTTGTCGGTGAATGAGTTCAGTGCTGTTCAATCCTTTGGCCTCCAGCGACTCTCTCAAGTTTTGCTCTCGCTCTCTCTGTTTCTGTTCATAGGCTTTCCGTCGTTGTTTTCTAGCACACATAGTTTCCTAAGAGAAGATCAATCAATGGCTTATACTGACACATACATCATTGGTGGCCCACCAATAAAGCAAAGTTCTTTGGATTTCGTGTCCAGTGCTGTTGTGGATACACATATCACTGACACATTTGCCCTGTGTGAGACATAATTAATCATCATCAATATTCTTTTGTCTTTCATCTGTACATATTTACACTTACCTGAATCAGGCTGCTCCATCAACATTTTTCACTACAGTGATGTTTACATCTTAATCTCCTTGCATCAAATTCTTTCTTACTAAAGGGACAGTTCATCCAAAAGAGGCCACAAATACACTGCAGCTAAATTCAGTTGCTAATTCAACTGCGGTTGTTAATTGACCTATCGGTAAGCCCCTCCCCTCGAATGCAGATGAGCCAATGGCAGTTGAGTATCAGTCGCACGAGGACCGGAATTCAAACATCTTTATGTTTCAGCGCCATAGAGAAACACTGGAAGATCCAAAGCTACAAAAATTGTTTATGCTACAAAAATGATGTGCCTGTAGTACTTGAAACACTGACTCCAGGTATCCCGAGTGGATAGGCAATAGAAGTTATTTTATTAAATTTCCTAAACTCAAACAAAACAGAGCAAAAATGTCCCTAAGCATTTAACCCCAATCCCAATGAAAACGAAAACGTTCGTTTTCTGATTGCCATACGCTCATTAAGTTACAATTTTCATCTGCTCAAGCAGAATGTTAATGTCATCTTGTGCTTCAGCAAGGTATCTCTGGCTAAAACCAACGTTAAAGTTAGTGAGTAAATGCTAACGTACAAGCATAAATAGCAAACTGTTCTCACGTCATGTACAGCAAGGTTATTATAGTTTTGAATTTTTTTAATTCGTTTTATTTTAATATCGTTTTCAAATTTGCTATAAAATTCAGCTTAGTTTTTATTAGTTTAATTAATATTTTTGTCAGGTTTAGCTTAGTTTTTATTTTGTGAACATTTTTATTTAGGTATATATAGTTTAGTTTCAATTTTAATAAAAGTTTAGCAGAATCAACAGATCAATTCCAGAGCGAAGGCCAAAGAAAGACGTAGGAATAATTTAACGTCCAGCGACACAAAATTAACGCATGCTGAGATTGATTAGACGGTAATATTATACAAATATACACCAAAGGAAACAGTCAAGCCTTTTTACTAAATAAATCTACACAAGTTGTGCTTAATGTCATATCTAATGGTGTTGAGATATTTAAAATAAATGTAGCCTAATTTGGTAATATGTCTTTTTTTTTTATTTAACCATAATCATGATACTGTAACCGTCGTGTCTTGCTCACTTTTCCGTGAACAGCCGCGCAGAAATCATAACTGGGATGAAATTCAACAATAACAGCAATCGCATTTAACAGTAAAGGCTCATATTTGAATAGTCTATGTTCTTATTTATGAAGAATTACAAGCGTGTGTATGATGTGATTTAGCCTATGCTTATTTGTTCGAAAGTTTGGCAGAGTGATCATAAGATGCTAGGCCAAGATTTGTATTGTTTACGGAAAGGATGCACATTCTCATCTTGTTTAATTATCATGTTGTGCTGTGTGTCTGCTTTTTTTCAAAGCCTAATATTGGTTTGATTGCTTGTGTTACATGAGATAATAAATAATTTTGCTTACCTGATAGATTAATGCGGGTGCGGTTCGGGTCGCAACTCATGGTCTTTCTGTCAAACAATTCTGGTCTGGTACAGAAATAAATTACTGCTGCTGTAGGATAACGGATCGGGTGTTCTGTTACGTACTGCTGGTGCACGTTTACCAAACAAGACCCGTGCATTACTCTGGTTTAAACTGCTTTGCGTCTCTCCGTCTGATAACCCCATGTGCGTGATGCGCCATTGACAGGTATTTCCCTAAACTGTCACACAGCTTATATATTTTTCCGCCAAGGTAATGATTACGAAATCAATTATTTGTTTTTGTTAATTATTATTTTATTTCACTTAGTTTTTCAATAACTGTTGTTAGTTTAGTTTTGTTTTAGTTTTTCAAATATTTTGAAATGTTTATTTTATTTCAGTTTACAAAAAATTGTTTTTTCCTCAATAGTTTTAGGCTTAGTTTTCGTTTACGAAAATAACCTTGATGTACAGTGTAAGTCAAAAACACATAAACTAAGGTCTACATTTCAGTGCCTCTCCATATTAAACTGGTTAAATGTAAATTACTTTAATCTTACCCTGTGGTACATGAACAGTGTTGATCCGAGGTGTTGTCATTGCAATCGTGATGACCGTAACATGACACCTCTCCTGTTTACATTGTGATCTGTATTTTTACATATTTATTTTGAAATATTTGATATATCCCTCCATGGCATATTTAAGACCCACTTAAATGATGGTCCATCTGTGTCCAACATTGATCAAAAACATCAAAGTTTTCACCTCGATTGCTGTCATTGTAAGACAGTAGCAAATCTGTTTGTTTGTCCGAGTGAGCAACAGTAACTAATGGGGCTTATCGATAGGCCAAGTCAACTGACAAACTTATTCTACAAAAATTCTATGCAATGTGTACAAAACCAAAATGAACAACTAGTTGCTATGAGTCTTGGTATGAGTCTTTTTTATCACTGTATTACATATTTTGACTAGATAATCAAGTGTTCTAAAATACAATCAAATAAAGTGTGAGGCCCTATTTACATTAGTGCATTTTCGTTTTAAAACGGTGTTTTAAAATGAAAACAATCTTTGTCTACATTGGCGTTTTCACTCCTGTTTCAGAAACGATCTCCTTGCACACTACACAACCGAAAACGCTTGTCACATGACCATTCATGCACACTGGGTATGGGCGTAAAAATGTAAACAGGAAGTTGGTTGCTAGGCACGGACAGGTACAACAATGAGCATGATGGCAAGAAAAAGCAAGGACGTCTTTGTGTGGACAGATGATTTTCAGTCCTCTGTCGTGTGTGTCATGTGTTCCCGCCTCTTGTTTCCATATTTCCATATCATGTTCCTGTCCTTGTTCAGTGTGATTATTAGTTAGGTCTTGTCCAGCTGTGTTTTAGTAATTATCTTTGATTATCCTGTGTATTCATAGTCCTGTCTGTTCAGTTAGTGTTTGTCTAGGCTACTCGTTATTCCCTGGTGTTCCTGTCTGTGTCAGCCTTGCATTGTCTTGCCCTGCCTTGTTTGGATTCATTAAAGACTGTTATTTTAAGACAAAGTAACATTATTGCAAGGCGGCCATGGCCTTGCAAATGTTGATTGGGAGTCATGTCAAAACAAATACTCAACAGATTTAGGGAGAAGTATCCACCATCGGAGGAAGCCATGGCAACAGGAACTAATTATCCGCACAAAAAGGGGGAAGTCAGCAAAGATATGTAGGTCTTATCGTTGCATGACTTTGCTCTCAAAGTCAAATGCAGAAATGTTAATTCATGCATTTATGACCTCAAGGTTAGTGTCAGTCCTCTGTCGTGTGTGTCATGTGTTCCCGCCTCTTGTGTCCATATTTGGTTTTGTTCCTGTCCTTGTTTAGTGTGATTATTAGTTAAGTGTTGTCCAGCCTGTTTTGTCTAATTATCATTGATTGTCATGTGTATTTAGTTCCTGCTTGTTTAGTTAGTTTTCGTCTGGTCTACTCGTTATTCCCCAGTGTTCCTGTCCGTGTCTGCCTTGCCTTGTCTTGCCCTGCCTTGATGTCCTGTGTGCACCGTGACAGAAGACCACACCTAACAGTAAGCGGCGCCCCTTCACCACGTTTTGTTTTTTCGTTTTTTTGAATGTGTTTGTTTTAGTCTGTTTCCCCGCGACCTGAAAGTCGCCGCCATCACGCTGCCGTCCGCGGGGAAAGCCAACCCGCCAACCGCGGCTCACGCCGGCCCCTGCCGATGATGGAGCCCGCCGTTCGCGGCTCCCTTCACGCCGCCGTCCGCGGCTCACCCAGGCCCGCCGTTCGCGGGAGATCATGCCGCCGTCCGCGGCTCACGCAGGCCCCTACCGATGATGGAGCCTGCCCTTCGCGGCTCCCTTCACGCCGCTGTCCGCGGCTCACCCTAGCCTGCCGTTCGCGGGACATCACGCCGCCGTCCGCGGGGAAAGCCAACCCACCGACCGCAGCTCACGCCGGTCCCTGCCGATGATGGAGTCCGCCGTTCTCGTGGCTCTCTTCACGCCGCTGTCCGGGCTCACCCTAGCCCGCTGTTCGCGGGACATCATGCCGCCGTCTGCAGGGAAAGCCAACCTGCCGGCCGCAGCTCACACCAGCCGGCTGTGGCTTCCTTAAGGGAAAGCCATTCCTTAAGATGAACCCCAGAGACAGATCCCCAGTGAGGACCTTGTCACCTAGACGGCCATCGGGACAAGACCGTGGGAACCAAATGAGTCCTTTACACAATCTGACATGGCTGCGGTTGGAATTGAACTGCTGGTTCGTCTGGTCAGAGGAGACCTGGCCCCCCGACTGAGCCTGGTTTCTCCCAAGGTTTTTTTCTCCATTCTGTCACAGAGGGAGTTTTGGTTCCTTGCCGCTGTCGCCTCTGGCTTGCTTAGTTGGGGACTCTTATTTTCCAGCGATATCGTTGACTTGATTGCACAGATACTAATTAAAATGAACTGAGCTGGACGATGACATCACTGAATTCAATAATGAAATGCCTTTAACTGAAAATTGAGTGTTTAATCGTCATTTTACATTATTGACACTATTTTCCTATTCTGATATTGGAAAGTTGCTTTGACACAATCTGTATTGTTAAAAGCGCTATATAAATAAAGGTGACTTGACTTGACCATGATGTTTTGACTTTAAAAAAGCTGGCTAATGTCAGTGAACATCAAACATTTTCTTAAGCAGTCACACCTGCGTAATCACCACCATTAACCATAAATCACCAACATTAGCCATAGATTTAATGTTTTTTTATATTATTCATATCAGGATTTGTACAACCTTTACAAAAATGCAACCTCTTTTCATGCACTTTTTAAAGGTTTTCAAGTGCTTCACACTTTTTCCAGAATGAAATTACCATTATAACTACTAGATGTCGGCAGAGGAGCTCTTATTGACTTATTTAAGCCATTTCACTCACTAATATATAGAAAATCAGTCTAATGAAAAACAAATACTTTCATGTAAATTTTGTCTGAATTACACAAAAAGCAAGTAAAGAGCAGTCCTTTTACAATCACTGAGCTATCAGTCAGTTCAATGTGATACTTTAGAAGAACAATGGTACATTTAATAAAAGTAGAATATCAAAATTTTCCCTATAAAAATTACGTTTTTGTACATTACAGTTGTTAATAAAAATTACATTTATCTGCATTCAAGCTCAGTGCTTTACTGTCAAATTTCCAATATATATTTGGGGGAACTAATTTAGCTCCTACTTCAGAGTAGGGTCTAAAACAGTTCTATAGGAACTACCAGTGATATAAGTGTATGCTGATTGGCCAAACGCAATACGAAACACTGACTACCCTGCATTTTTAAAAAGCCATGTAAAAATATTTACTCCACTAACATGGAAAACAGCGATAATGACATTTATCTGTTGTCTTCAGCATTATGTTCTTTTCTCAGCCTTGATGATAACACTACAAGTTGTCGTAGGACATTTAGTCAGATTTTCATGCTCTTTCACAAGACCCGTGACACACAACAAAAACAGCTCTGAACACAGCGTCCTCCATCGGTTGTTGATGTTTGTAAATGCCACAAATAAAGATGCCACTGTCCACTTCAGAGTTCCTGATGCCGGTGCGAATGCAACCAGGAAAAGGGCCCAAGGGAGAAATTAGTTCTCTAGGAACCACCCTTCTGGCTAGTTCCTAGAACTACTTCACTGGTTGTATAGGGACCAGAAGGCACACTTAAGCTCACCCACACAAGACTGATTGCCATGCAATGTTTAATATCCGAGTCAGGCAAGACAGCCCTAATACATCCAGGGAATTTAGTATCTCAGGGTGAATCTCATCCATCTCTGATGCCTTGCCACTTTGGAGCTCTTTAACTACCTCAGTGACTCCCTGAGTCTTCTAACTCTGCCTCTTTTTGTGAAGTCATGTCCTCTGTGTTCTGTCCACCTCCAGACTATATCAGCAAGTTTCTATTCCAACTTATAAAAGTCCTTACAATACCTGATTTTTTGCTTTCACAACCACTGTGGGTTCAGTCCCTCTAGCCTGCCTATATCTGTCAGCTGAATTGGAAGGTCCATGGGTTAACCAGTCCCAAAACGCCACCTTCTTCTTTTTGACAGCCTCTCTCACCAACATATTCTTGGGTTGCTGACCCAAAAGGCACCAACAACCTTCCAGACACAGCTTGAAGTAGTCTTATTCCGCAGTGGAGGCTTTAAACAGGTTCCACTCAGACTCCATGTCTCCAGCCTCCCTAGGGATGGAAGTTAAAGATCTTCTGAACAGGATCTTCTGCCAAATGTTCCCATTTCCCTTCTCAAATTCCTTCCCATTTCCATAATGAACTCAAACAAATAGTAATTTGTTTGACTTCATTATGGCCAATCCATGATGAGAACAAATGTCTAACAACAGAACACAGCTCAGGTTCAAATCAAGTAGGCCGTTCTTCCCAGTCACTCTCTGTCATCACCAATATTGTCGTTAAAGCCACCCAGCTGTGCATGCAGTGTCCCCAGGCGAGGTTGAGGGAATTCAAGAGAGCCAAGTACTCTGAACTGTGGTTCGGAGCAAAAATTCAGAGCCACAGCTCTGACTCCTTTCCCACATTCCATGTACTAAAAGCCAGTTTCTGTTTGCATGGGCCCTCTCTTCCCTTGCAGTTCATTGCGCATCACTTTGGTCTACGCATCTCCTTGAAGGTGGTGAACCCACAAGGAGGTTAGTAAGCCCCATGCTGTTAGTTCAGGTTGAGCCTGAGTTGACCCCATGGAGCACCATGATTACGGCATTACACTACACATATTACAATTTAATAATAGTGTAATTCTAGTTTCTGCTTCCACAGACATGTCACAACTCCCAACTTAACAAACAACACATACAGTACGACTGATTAATTGTACCTGATTTGCAGCAAAACTGGCTTTAAGTGTCATTACTGCTGTCTGCCTCTTCTTTATTAGCTCCTTCCTCCTCTCTTCTGCCTCAGCCTCTTTCTGTTTCATCCTACAACACAAAAGCTCTAAGAATAAGTTATATATTTAATTCTTTTAAATATACCATATTAAATTTTAGACTGGCAACTAATATGAAAGCAGAATAATAAAAAGTTGTAATACAACTACCTCTGTAATGTCTGTTTGAGGTAGACAGCTGCTTTGCGATGGCTAACAACAGCCTGTTGCTGTTGTTTCCTTTGAAAATCCACCTCCTCTTGTAAAGCCTTGTTGTTTTCTCTGTCACATGAAAGATCACACAAACAACATTGTTGTTTTAAAAATTAACAAAACATTAAGAAGTTTTCAATGAAAAGTTTTTAAGTGGTATTTGCCCACATACAGCTCGCCTCTGTGATGCCAGGTTCTGTGGCTGTACTGTTGGGTTGCTAAAAAAAAAAGAGGCCATTCTCCTTGTTGGCAGTAGGTTAAAGACAATTTACTTTGTGTAAACTTACAACAAGTAATGTGCCAAAATAATTTTGAGTCAGAAGAGCCAAATAATACTTTTTTTTTTTTACTTAAAGGGGTCATCGGATGCAAAATGCAAATGTTCTTTTGGCAAAGAAAAATAACAAATAGCTTCCTATAAAAAATAGTTTCCTTCCTAATTGTTTTAAGGCACTCTAGCGTCTACTGTAAATGTAAATGTGTTCACATTACATAGCCTCCTTTGAAAATCGACGCAATTTGTTTGCCTGTTTTACTGTACTTTCCCATCAGGTAAAAATTCAAGAAGTCTAAAAGTGACATGACATAAGCTGGCTGCACACTAGACGATTTTCAAATCTTAACCGATTTTAAAACCATGGGAGACCACAGACATGAAGACAGTTCAACCGATTTTTAGCCTAATAATCCTCTGAACGCACACACTAGATAATTCAACCAGACCGCGAGACCACAAACTTGATGATTGTAGGAATGATTTCACAGTGACACATGATCTCACGGAGACTCACGAGATCAAACGTGACTAGAGAAGAAAAACAAATAGAGGACAATCAATGTTGTCAGCTGGCTCTGGCTCTGCTGGCGTGTGTTCTGTTTCACAGTGAAAAACAAAATATACAAAAGAATATGGGTGATGTTCTCTGCTTTCATGGCATGTTTGTGGCTGCCAGTCTCAGCTATAGAAGCACGCAACATCCGGTAGGTGACGTTTGCTCACTCTCATTGGCTATTGCGGGTATCACGTCAGAGGCAGCCCGATCAAGAGTTGTAAATTGTTTGATATTTACAATTTGAGTTTGGCGACGATCCGTCTCAATCGGGAGCAGATAAATAATCGTAATGACACCACCCAATAGAGGATTTTTGGACAAAAAAAAAATCGCTTGCGACAAGCCGCGAATCAGGCCACACCCCCCAATTGTTCGGGGGTGCAAATCGGCTTTAAATCGGCCTTAAAATCATCTAGTGTGCAGCCAGTCTGACCAGTGGTTTTCAAACCTGTCTTGGAGGCACCCCTGCCCTGCACATTTTGTAACTTTGCTGCCGTACCATGGCGCAGTGATATTACGTAGCGCCTGAAAGTAGTCCCCAGCAATATTATAACTAGGTACCTAGCTGGGGACTACTTTCAGGCGCTGCGTAATATCACTGCACCTGCTGCGGCCATGGTACGGCAGCAAAGTTCCTTGATTATTACGCCGGAATGAGAGTATAGTTCTTAATCATATCAGCCTAGAAAATCGCAACTTTTCATTTTCCGCCGGTCTTCGTACACGATATAACTACAGAAGAGTCAAGTTTTAAATAGGACAAATATCGAAACTCTTTGGTCATTTTTGAACGTGATGCTACTGGTCTAATCGGATTCAATGATCTATGCTAAGCTATGCTAAAAGTGCTATCGCCAGACCCAGAGATCAGCTGAATGGATTCAAAAACAGTAAAACTCAACTTATTAACTCTGGGGGAGTTGGAGAATGAGCCTATTTCCAAAAAAAGTGGAGTGTTCCTTTAAAGAAAACTGCTGAGTATGTGATGAAAGCTTTGTGTAATTGTGTGACATTACATTTTAAATTTACATTTTGTCACGTTGTGCTTTATGTTTGCGTTCTTTGATAACATTCTTCTCTCGTTGGAGCCTGAGCTTTTGTTTCTTCTTGTCCTGAGACTGGACTTTCTTCTCCTCCAGATTAAGCTCCTGACGCAGAAACGAGAAGCGACCCAGTTCTACTTCCACCTGACACAGCTCCAGCCTGAAAAGAAGGGCCAATTACAATCTACATTCCCAACAACAGTATATTTTAAAGGCTTTCTTTTAAGCAACTATAATTTGTATATTAAATCATGCGGTGTAAAAAAGGAGTTTGATAATCATTGTATAATTGCATAACTGCAACAAAACTTAAAAAAAAAATAAGACATCATACGAAGATCTCCGTAACATAATCATACAATTAAATCTGTGCTTTGGGTGGTTCTTTGTCTCCACATTGTGCATTAAAATAATTTAATGCACAGCTAGCCATGCATTGTCCCATTTATACCATGGTCATTAGCCAGCATTGACAAGTTAAAGCAGTTGATGTTTGCAGCGCAATATTTGACTGGAAGGGTAAAAATGACAGTTATTTTTTTCAGTTACAGCTCATTAGATCCAGCATTCTGCCTGCTTCAAAACAGACACAGAGATGAAGTAGAACTGTAAGATCACATTTATTTGAATGAATTACTGAGAGAGAGAGAGAGATGAAACTTGCGTGTGTGAATTACCTGAGTCTGTGCGTCTTTCTCTACAAACAATGAAGATGTGAGTTTATTTACTTCAAAAACAGCGATTTTAATGAGTCTCTGTGCTCCTGAATGTTTCTGTATGCGCACAGCGCGATCTCCGATCTCTGTGTGTGTGTGTGTGTGTGTGTGTGTGTGTGTGTGTGTGTGTGCGTGTGTTTGTGTATGCCAATTAAATGTAGAAATATGATTAAACTGACTTGGAACTACCTGTGCATTAAACAGTTTTAATGCATACCTGCCAGCCAATTAGAATCGAGTATTCAGACAGAACAGGTATCATATGAACTACCATATTGGAAGAGGTGTATAATAATGAAGTACTAACTAAATTGAAGAACTGTGCTAAAGTGTATCTGGCTTTCTCCTCCTTGTCCATGAGATTCTGCTGTACCAGTTCGACATTTTGCATTTCGGAAGACAGTTCATCTGTGATCAATCTATGTTCTGTTTTTTTGTTGTTTTTTGGTCATGCAGTGTGCAAAAAGTCTTTGGAGCAAAGTAGTTGTGCCTTGGTTCACGCGACTACAGTGTCATGGTTACAACAGGTTGTGTCCCCATGGTGTGTGTTGGGCTCCTCACATTGATTCAAACTGCCTTAGTTCTCACTAGGGGTCCTTACGGCTGTCAAGAATAAAGAGCGCAAGACGAAGGAGTAGAGTCCAAGATCTTTCAATAAACCAACAGGGAGAAAACAAGAATATAGAGTAGACGGTATAAAGTAGATGGTTGGAGGAGCCAGGAGAAGACCCAGACCACAGCCAGGACGGCAGCCCATGGTGGAGTAGGGGCTGACGACACCAGGGAGCCGACTGGTGGAGAAGGAGCCGGTGGAGGAAGAGCCCAGAATGGATGGAGAACCAAAGAGCCAAGGAGACACTGAGGATCTGGAGGGCCAAGGCGGAACTGACAGCTCAGGCGACTGAGGCGGAGGCAGGGATCCAGAAGAGCAACAGAGCAATGGAGCTGGAACAACAGAGGACCAAGGTGGAGCCAGAGGGAAGGAGGAGCCCGACGGAGCCAGAGGGATGAAGGGATGAAGCGAAGCGGGAGGAGTGGAAGCCCGTAGTGATGGAGGACCAACGACTAACCAAGGCAGAGCCAGAGGGACAAGGGAGCCTGGTGGTGCCAGTGGGATGATGGGCCACGGTGGAGACGAGGGGGCTAGGAGCCAAGGCAGAGACAATCGTTCGAAGGACCGAGGGGGATTCCAGGCCTCGGAAGATGGAGGCAGAGACTGGGGATCCTCACACCTAGAAAAAAAAAATTCATGCTGCAATGCATGCTGGGAGCCATGGATGAGTTTTGTACTATGCTAGTACCCAGCATGCATTGCAGCATGAATTTTTTTTTTTTACATTCACTCTCAATGAAATCAGTTCACTTACAGAAGATTGTCATTAAAAATATATAACAACCAACTACCGGTCATTTCCTCTGGGCTTTTGAGTTGGAACAAATATGTTTGAGAAACACATGGTTACAACAGCCAGAGAAAAAGAAGCAGAAATAAAACAACTAACACAGAAGTCAATGGTCAAGAGCCCAACTAAAGCAGACACTGATCTCTAACATGGTTACTTCAAATGAAACAATAATCAACATCTAAACCTTAGTTAATTCTCAATAAGATCTTCTGTAGATGTCTGACAGAAATAAAGTCAGTCTGGTTATTAATAAGTGGAGCTGGTGATGCTGTTTGTGGGGTTGTTTAATCAGATTTTGAGAGATTTAATGTATTTTATTTCAGTTGATTTCATCTAAGGCTATGGCTGAAGTCAGTTGAAGTAGTTCTTGTGTTTCTCTTTTCTTCAGTGATTCTGTTTGTTAACAGCAGGTGTTCATCACTAATGCTCAATCAGCACTTAATTAATCACTTAATTACTTAACTGCCAATGTATATCGTATTTTAGTGAACTTAAATGGTTTAAGGCAATCAGTTTCCTCAAACGGTTTGAGTTAACCTAACTTGTCGGGTTTTTAAGGCAATCGGTTTACTCAAACGGTTTGAGTTACCCTAACTTTTACAGTGTGCAGGTAAACGTTCTCACTTTGTCTAGCCTGTTTTCCAACCTGTCCTCCAACAAATACGCCCGTATAGGTCGTTTGTCCAAATCCCTGAAATACGACCCAGCAGAACGTATACTACAATTGCGCCCCTATTGGCAACAGGACATTTTCATATTAATGTTTTGTACGTTTTTTATCTGTGTTTCAGTTCGGGTTTCGTGTAGCTCGGTTGGTAGAGCATTGCGTTATAGAACTATATGTAATTAAGTGATCATGAGATCATGGGTTCAATCCCAGAGAACGCACGCGCTCATTAAATGTGCACTAAAAATCATGATTTTGCATGATTCCTGTAAGGGGTAGGTTTAGGGGTAGGGTTAGGTGTGGTCATTCGTATGAATTAGCCACCTAGTAAAATATGTACAAATACTGTGAGATCGGTGTAAAAAGCCCACACATTGCATTTAAATAAACACGCATTTTGATTGGTAATGACAGTCATACGTCATTTCATGACGACAGACGCAACACGAGACTGTCATTATTTTTACGCGCACTAGAGGGCGCTTAATTTAAAACGTAAATATAAGTCGTAATAAGAGCTTGCACAAACGACCTATAGGGTCGTTTTTTGTTGGAGGACAGGCTCCTGTTTTCAGTTAATGAACAGAACATTGTAGCGCACCTCCCATCCAATAAATCACAATAAGCTTTGTGCTTTATTGCTTTTTATATGAAAAAAGTCTCAAATGTTGTCTATTTTATTAGTTTTCAAACAATAAATGCTGTTTTGACGCAGTTTAGTGTTGAGTGACCGATTGCTGTAGCACCTCAGTTCAAGAGAAGCGGCAGTGCGAAGCGCGTGTGAACTGATAATCTCTACAATTGTTGTTAATGTACAGGTGCATCTCAATAAATTAGAATGTCATGGAAAAGTTCATTTATTTCAGTAATTCAACTCAAATTGTGAAACTCGTGTATTAAATAAATTCAAGGTGGTATGGAAGCCCAGGTTTCTTTGACAGTGGCCTTCAGCTCATCTGCATTTTTTGTCTCTTGTTTCTCATTTTCCTCTTGGCAATACCCCATAGATTCTCTATGGGGTTCAGGTCTGGTGAGTTTGCTGGCCAGTTAAGTACCCCAAAACCATGGTCATTTAACCAACTTTTGGTGCTTTTGGCAGTGTGGGCAGGTGCCAAATACTGCTAGAAAATGAAATCAGCATCTTTAAAAAGCTGGTCACCAGAAGGAAGCATGAAGTGAACCAAAATTTCTTGGTAAACGGGTGCAGTGACTTTGGTTTTCAAAAAACACAATGGACCAACACCAGCAGATAACATTGCACCCCAAATCATCACAGACTGTGGAAACCTAACACTGGACTTCAAGCAACTTGGGCTATGAGCTTCTTCACCCTTCCTCCAGACTCTAGGACATTGGTTTCCAAATGAAATACAAAACTTGCTCTCATCTGAAAAGAGGACTTTGGAGCACTGGGCAACAGTCCAGTTCTTCTTCTCCTTAGCCCAGGTAAGACGCCTCTGACGTTGTCTGTGGTTCAGGAGTGGCTTAACAAGAGGAATACGACAACTGTAGCCAAATTCCTCGACACGTCTGTGTGTGGTGGCTCTTGATGCCTTGACCCCAGCCTCAGTCCATTCCTTGTGAAGTTCACCCAAATTCTTGAATCGATTTTGATTGACAATCCTCATAAGGCTGCGGTTGTCTCGGTTGGTTGTGCATCTTTTTCTTCCACACTTTTTCCTTCCACTCAACTTTCTGTTAACATGCTTGGATACAGCCAGCTTCTTTGGCAATGAATGTTTGTGGCTTACCCTCCTTGTGAAGGGTGTCAAAGATTGTCTTCTGGACAACTGTCAGATCAGCAGTCTTCCCCATGATTGTGTAGTCAATCAAACTGAGAGACCGTTTTGAAGGCTCAGGAAACTTTTGCAGGTGTTTTGAGTTGATTAGCTGATTGGCATGTCACCATATTTTAATTTGTTGAGATTTGTTAAATGTGAGCCAAAATCATCACAATTAAAAGAACCAAAGACTTAAACTACTTCACTCTGTGTGCATTGAATTTATTTAATACATGAGTTTCACAATTTGAGTTGAATTACTGAAATAAATGAACTTTTCCACGACATTATAATTTATTGAGATGCACCTGTATATATAACTTCACCCAGATTTTCTGTTGTGCATCTTTCAGCAAAACGCTTGTCTTTCCGTGGCTTGAATGAAGTGCTTTATATAGCGAGCTATAATGTAAAATTGTGCTTTCTCTTTCTGTTTGGTATGCTTTTTCATGCTTTTTCAAACTACCACTTTGTTCATTCTTAAAGAGAACTTTCGAGTGTTTGGTGATTAGACTGACCGTCAATCTTTAATGTCAAATTTTTTGATCAATTTAGAAATTACAAAATGAACAGTAAAATTTCTTCCATTGTTTGCTGAAATCCTAAAAAACTTCTACACTTCCAGAAGTTGCTGCATGAGAATCTGACAATTAGAGAAAAAATGTTAACAGTTTAGTATAGGGACCAATTCTCATTATTAACTTATGCTTATTAGCATGCCCATTATTAACATATTGGCTGTTTATTAGTACTTATAAAGAACATATTCTGCATGACCATATTCTACATCCCTAATCCTACCCAATACCTAAACTTAACAACTACCTTACTAACTATTAATAAGCAGCAAATTAGGAGTTTATTGAGGAAAAAGTCCTGGTTAATGGTTTGTTAATAGCGAGAATTGGACCTTGAAATAAAGTGTGACTGAAAAATAAATAAATAGAATCACAATAAAAACAAACATATCAAGACAAAAATGCAAGTCATCAAGATCCAGAAAGTAGTATGTATAGCATTAATGTAGATATAAAACTCACTCATGCTCTTTCAAGATCATGGCTAAATGAGCACCCAGATCTTCTTCCACCTGCAGCTCAGTGCACATACACTTGTGTTGTGCACGGAGCCGAAACAGTGCCACGCTGCACAGAATAATGCAGAATTAGAGACATTCAGCAATTTATCTTCTATATAGTGACCTTTGTTCTCAAAATTACCCTTTTTTTTTTTTTTTTTTTACCTGTTCTCAGCTTGTTTCTCTCTTTCCATATCCACCTCAATCTTGTCTCTCAATTCCTCCAGGTTAGTCACATGAAGTTGAAATGCTTTTAGTTCCTCCCTGGAAGAGGATACATTTAGTACAAACTTAGTTTTCCAGATAAATTTAGTAAAGTTTTGTTAATGACATGTTATTCAGCAGCTAAAAACAAAAACCATTTAACAAGTCATTAAAAATTGTATTTGGAAACAAGAAATTTCCCATTTTAGAGAATTGTAAGATAAATTATTATGCTATCAAGATCCCTTCTAGGCATATCTCTGAAGGGACATCACCATTCACAACACACTCTCATGAGGGCAAAATGATATGGCATCATGCTACTTGATCATAAAAAATTTATGTACAGTATGTATAGTATAGTATAGTATTTTTTATTTCCTATTACAATCATGATTAAGTTTATGTTTTAGACTTTAAAGGACTGGTTCATTTAAGATTTGGTTTGTTTTTGTACAACCCAACTCGCACAAACTATCTCATATGGTGTCTCAAAACTTCTCATGAAACTGGGCTTAAAGAATATACACACTGCAGAAATCTTAATAAGCCTTTCTCTCTCTCTCTCTCTTTTGTTTGTTGTTGTTGGTTATTGTTTTTCTCAAGCTCAGTCCACAAACCTAACAGCTTTTCTATGGCATGTGCTCACACCATGCTGTAAATTTGAAAACACAGTATGGGAGGCAGAGTCTAAAAAAAAACATCCTGTTAGAGGAAGGGCCACATTACACAATATAACATCATATGTGAATACAAACCTGGCCTGTAGCACATCCAGTTTTTTCTGTTGGTAAAAGATGTCCAGTTGATCCAGAACTTTTTGTAGCTTGAACATGCATATCTTGTCGGTGTTTTGCTTTTCCCCACCTTTGTCACTTCCATCTTCACAATCACTCACTTCCCTTAAGGTAGACAAGAGCCAGTAATACAGATTTACACCATTTCATAAGTTCAAAACAAATTCATTGTTACATTAAATAGATCAAAATTAAGAGTACTGTAGATGTTTTGAATATAAAGTTCAAAAATAACATATTATATATATATATATATATATATATATATATATATATATATATATATATATATATATATATATATATATTTGTTTTTGTTTTTTTTGTTTTTTATTTCATTTGAACTTTCTATTCATCAAAAAAAAATTAATGGTTTCCAAAAAAAAATATGAAGCAGCATAACCCTTTTCAACTGATAATGAAAAGAAAATTTACTTGGGCATCAATTTAGAATATAGGAAGATTTCTGAAGGATTTAGTTATTTTCCATCACTAGTGACATAATGAAACAAATGTCATTGAAGCTTGTACATTTACATTTTAGTTTAGGGATGTCAAACTATTCAGATCAGCAAACTGATCAGATTAAAGAACAAGCCTCACGTGGTTCCATTTTGCGTGCAGTATTATACATGACAATGGCATGTGACATGACCTGACCCAACCAGGTTGTCATGCACAAATGACTTACTGTTGTTTACTCCATAACACAAGCTTAATTTCAAGATGCTGCACAAAAGCAAACATAGCTGTATCTACACATTGAGTGATGCCAAGTGATAGAACTATATTAATGCTTTACCTTCCCTCAAAATAACCCAAACATGTGTTTAGTCTAGGGTTGCAAAATTCCGGGAATTTTCAAGACTGGAAACTTTCCATGGGAATTAACGGGAATATATGGGAATTAATGGGAATATATGGGAATTAACGGGAATATATGGGAATAAACTGGAAATTTGCTAAATTGCAGGAACTAGGAACATAAATGTAGTTGAGAACAAAAACTTGCAGCATAATCTTGGTTAAAACAACCAGATTTAATGCAATTTCAGTTTAATTTCTACTCTACACATTGCTCAATCGCACACAGCACACTGCGGGCTATCGAGGCCACGCCCCCTACATGCACTGTGCTTTTCTCCTTAACATGCACAGATAATTTCTTAAATCCTGCACACAAAATATCAAAATGTCCATCTTGGTAAGTATTCATATAAATTACATTAATATTACAAAAAATGTTTAAAACTTCCTTGTGCAGTGTGTAATATACTGTGCAACTAAATTAGGCTATACCATAGTGAAAACAAATACACTGACTGAACAAACATTTAGGTGAGATAATAATAAAACAAAAGTCTAAAAATGACCCTCCCCCCCACACAATTCCCCTCCATTTTCTCTGAAGCCGCACTTGCTGCATTTGAGCCCAAAGACTACATCGAAGTTTTGATATTCTAAATATATTTGATCTATGGGATTCACGTTTAACTAGTAAATACCAAAAAGTGTTTATACAGTAGCTAGACAGTTTATGAGGTAGGCTATGTGCTATATAGCTCAAGCTGTGATGCTCCTTCTGCTAGCAAGTTTTCTGTTATCATACAGAAGTGCAGTGCTGGTCAAAAGTTTGGACACATTACTATTTTTAATGTTTTTAAACATTGCATATCTTTTGCTCATCAAGCCTTCATTTGTTTGATCAAAAATACAGAAAAAAAAACAGTGATATTGTCCAGTATTACCGGTATTACAATTTAAAATAATGGTTTTCTGTTGTAATATACTTTAAAATATAATGTATTTCTGTGATGTAAAGCTACAGTCTTCAGTGCCACATGATTCTTCAGACATCATTCTAATATGCTTATTTATTATCAATTTTGGAAACGGTTGTGCTGCTTAAAATATATTATTATTATTATTATTATTATTATTATTACTACCTGTGATTCTTTTTTCAGGATTCTTTGAATAAAGAGTTAAAAAAAAAACACATTTATTTAAAATAGAAATCTTTTTTTAACAATACACTACCATTCAAAAGTTTGGGGTCAGTATCTTTTCTCTTTTTTTTAAATAAATTAATACTTTTATTCAACAAGGATGTGTTAAATTAATTTTAAAAAAAAGTAGTAGCAAAGACTTATATTGTTAGAAAATATTTCTGTTTTGAATAAACTGTTCATAAGTTTTTATTCATCAATACATCCTGAAAAAAGCATCACAGATTCCCCCCCAAAAATGTCATTTTTAAAATTTGTATTAGTTTGCATGCAAGTGAGTCTATGATCAAAAAAATATATATTTATGTTTGTGTATGATACAGTTTTATAAATTTCCAATGAATTCCCATAAATTCCCTTAAATTCCCAAAAATTCCCGTAAATTCCCATAAATTCCTGGTAAGTTTCAAATTTGGAATATTTCCAAAGTTCCCCAGACGAAGTTCCCATGGAAATTTACCGGAAATTTTCTGCCCCTTTGCAACCCTAGTTTAGTCCAATATTTACTCAGCACTAGTTACTTTTTATTATTATTATAAACCCAGCTGAATACAAATATGTTGATGATTTGAAAAAAAAAATCTAAATAATTTGACAACTGCTCGACATTAAGCCTTGACATGTGCTTTTCCTTCGAGTAAAAAAGTCTGGGGCAAAAAAGCTTTTTTTTTTCTTTTTTTTTGGCATAAATGTAAATCTATTCTGATGCAATAGTCTCATCACTGCTCTATGAGGTCTTACTTTAATCAGCATATTTGTGATATTTGCCTTAAATTAATTTCTAGGACACTTTTTAACTTTATGAAGGGCAATATTTTCCTAACCTTACTAAATGTACGTGTCATCATTTACGTCGAATTCTTAAATTTTATCGATACATTCAGTTAGAATAATTAGACTTTGTATGGTTGTTACCATTCAAATTAAATCAGTATCAACAAACTCCATCTTTTCACTGCAGAGGAAACACTGAAGCAGTATCGAAAGTGCCATTTAGATGTATTTACTCAGACTGTTTAATTAAGATAAGAGGTTCCATAAATGCATTTACACAGTAAAAATTCAAATGGATAAATAATGTTATAAGACTAATGTTTTACTTTTTTAACATATAAATATGAAATGTTGGGAAAATGCAATGATACTTTTATATATGAAACCAAACCACCAGTACATGGCGGCAAGTCAGTGTCTTAATGAGCGAGTCACTGATTCAACCAATTCGTTCAAACGGCTAATTCATTCAATAAATAAAGCATGAATGGATCACTGAATCATGGACTCACCCGATTCGTTCAAAAATGCTGAATCATTCAGTAAGGAAACACTGCTGTGTGTTGCTCGGAGATAGAGGTCTGCAAGCCTGTCGGGTCCCGAAAGAGCCCGGCACGCTGAGTCCATTTGGGCTTGGCTCGGGCCATTTTTTTTTTACAGATCGGGCTCGGGTCGGACTCAACCTTTTGTTTTTTAGCTTCTCTGCTTTTATTGTGCCCATATACGCGCAGAGCACACATGGCTACTGTATTGAATACTGATTATATTATAAATATTATACATCGCCTAAGCAATACACAACACATATACGCACACATTAGCATACAGGTGACCATGCAGAGCATCAGGCAGAAGTTGGAGCGTGGAGTTACAAAAAGTTCCCAATGCTTCGGGAAAAGCTGCATTTTTGATCAGCCATGCATTTGATGATGATCCTGACTCTAGAGAGAAATGCATCTTTAGGGATTTTATAATGAAAGAGTGTTTGTTTTCGATTTGAATGATTTCGTTTTAAAGTAGTAATTCAAAGCTTTCTATAGATACTATATTTATCAAGTCAGTGAGGCAAGTGGGCTATATGCTGTGTTTGGGTTTTTCAGAAGCGCTCCGCTTCTCAAAACCGAAACTGCTTTTTTTCCCCCTTTATTTTATAAAAGCACATTTTGTTGATATTGTGAGTGCACACAAAAAAAAGTAGACCCTTTACAGTTCCGAACAACTTAGCCTTTTACTCTTACCTTTATGAGCAAAAATATATTAAAATGTTTCCAATGCAAGTGATCGTTCTAGTCCTGTAAAGCACGCTTCAGCTTCCACTCTCTGCACAAACTACTGGATATGCATCAGTGCACATTTATTTAGCTCAAGCGTTTAAACTAACATTGTGGAGCTGTTTTATAATTATAGATTTCATTTTAGAGAAGTCGTGATGATTTGAGAAAGCTAAATTGATCAAACATAGGCTATGATCAACTCGCTTTCTGCTGCTGGCCGCTTGCTCGTTACTTTAAAAAACAAAAACTTACATTTAACAAATAAAAGAATGCTCCAAACGTTTTTCTAAATTAACTTATTAAAATAACGAAACAAAATACAATCACCTTGACAATCACAACTGAACTATTTTAATAGCTGAAACAGTAGCAGATAAGATGTTTTGGGAGAAGGGGGAAAAAAGACGGGCTCGGGTCGGACTCGGGCCGAGAATTCTGATGAGCTGTCGGACACGGGCTGGGCTAGGGCCTAAATTATAGGCCCGTCCAGGGCTCTACTCGGAGATGCGCAGCTGTTCTGCTGTTGCTTTGCTTGGAACTATTTTCGTTAGCAAAAACGGTCAATAATGTATCTAAAATGTAGGTCAGTTTATATTAACTACTTGTTTATTGAACTACTGTTGTATAAAATCGATAGGCGCGTTCGACTTTAAGCGGTGCTGCACAGAATGATCGGTGTATGACATCAAAGTACCGCAAGAGCAGACGGATCCTGATGCTCTCGAATGGCTCTTGCGGTACTTTGATGTCATACACTGATCATTCTGCGCAGCACCGCTTAAAGTCGAACATGCCTAATGTCACTTTGCAATCGTGCTGGTGCTTGGTCACATGAAGTTGCTTATATAGTTATATAGAATATTTATCTTTTTTTAGATAGGCTGCACGAGCCTCAATTGGCGCAACCTTGATACTGTCAATACATTATCCGTGATCAGTTTACACTGAAAGTAATGAAATCAGAATCATTCTCACCAAAGTTTCAGCTGCCCTAGTTATTGGTTGTTATTGATGTTTCAGGTTATTTGTCCGGTTGGGCAAGTAAAATGTTCTTTCACTTGCCCCTTCACAAAATCCACTTGTCCTGGACAAGCGTTAATGTCGAGCCCAATAACTAAGTCTTTTTTTTATTATTATTAATTTATCCATTTATTTATTCATGTCTCCTCATTCATGAAAAAACAGTCTCACTAGTAGCTTCAGTCAAAATATTCCAAAAAAAGCATGCATTTAATCACCTACCAGCTGTCGATTCCTGTGGACCAATCAGGGAAGTCATCCTCAAACCCGAAGCTGTCATCCCACGTGCCAATCTCTAAATTTAACATAACATAATTAAAAATTTATAAAACACATTTAATATTTCATAACTGAGTCATGATAATACTACTAACAACAGCTTGTAGTGGTCTTTAAAAATAGCCTTACCATCTGTGTGCTCCTGTGCGCCAATATTACGTGGCTCTTGCTCAGATGCAGGTGTTGAAAGATCTGCAATATTCGCCATATTCACGTCTCCAAGTCAACAACTGCAAGAATTACATACTAATCAATACTCGATAATGATCAATCGCTGGATACAGATAAATAATATTAATGTATGCTACATCAAGAGGATTTGCCTCATATTTGATACTACAACTTCAAAGTGAAGTCGTGTTTGTTTGTTTGTTTGTAAGCAACATAACCAGAGTATTTGTCTGGCTACTTATTTCTGTTTTGAAATAAATTATGGTCAAAAGGGAGAGTATACACGCATGATATCCATAACCTTAAAAAATATTTTCTTATGACAGAATTTTCTTACATTATTGGTTTTCCCTGTCAACTTTCTAGCGTCTGAAGTCGCAGCGTGTCAAACCGACAGCAGGTCAGGAGAGAGAAATCCTTTTGTTGCTGTTGTTTCCATGGCAACAGATACGCGCTGTACCATGGGAAATGTAGTGGCTGCAAGTAAACAAACACTGCTTGCTGTCTGGGTTACCTTACATGTTCATTCATTTTTGTTTTGGATATTTAAATAGTCAGATCGCTTATTTCTTCCATCTCTTAGCCTATCTTTTCCATCCCAGCAACGGTCCTGGTCTGAGTCTTTCACCAAATTAACACCTTGAATCGGTCTGAGCCACAATTTATCATATTTATATTTAATATTTACTGAACAGCAAGTTCTTTGTGTGTCAATGCATCATTAGTGTACTAAGCCATTAAGAAAGCAAGAATATATTAATGTCATCAAATGTATCTCATTTTTATAGCTTACCATAAGCTTTATGGTAATTCGATACAATGTTAAAGTCAACCAATCTGTATGTGTTCTTATCCTGCAAACTAGTCATATTTTCCCCTACAATCTTTTTTTTTTAATCTTTTTTTTTTTTTTTTTATAAAGTAAACAGTGATAAAGACTGTGATGTTCTGCATTCAAAACTAATTTATGAATAATTAATAATCAAATAATGTCTATTAGCTCCGGTCCATGATGCTGATGGTCATTAGCTGTGCTTTATTCATGATAAAACACAGATAACCAATTCACCGAGCTACAATTTGTATCCCTACAGCGGTCATGCTGATCGTTGTTCACAGCACTCTTGGCTGATTGTTAAAGTTGTGCCGTATATTTTTGTTACTATTTAAAATAACTGTTTTCTATTTTAATGTATTTTAAAATGTAATTTCTGTGATTTCAAAGCTTAATTTTGAGCATCATTACTCCAGTCACATGATTCTTCAGGAATCATTGTAATATTCTGATTTGCTGAAAAACAAACAAAAAAAAAAAAAAACATGTATTATTATTATGGTGAAAACAGCTGAGTAAATTATTTTCAGTTATCTTTGATGAATAGAAAGTTCAGAAAAACAGAATTTATCTGAAATAGAAATCTTTTGCAGCATTATAAATGTCTTTATCATCACTTTTGATCAATGTAAAGCAATCATGCTAAATAAAAGTATTAATTTCTATAATTTCCTTCCCAAAAATAAACAATTATACTGACTCCAAGCTTTTGAATGGTATAGTGTGTTACAAAAGCTTTTTATTTCAGATAAATGCTGAACTTTGGATCTTTCTATTCATCAAAGAATCCTAAAATGTACTCAACTGCTTTAAATATTGAAAATAATAATAATAATAATAATAATAATAATACGTTTCTTGAACAGAAATTCAGAATGATCATGTGACTGGAGTAATGATGCTGAACATTTAGCTTTGATCACGGAAATAAATTATATTTTGAAATACATTCAAATCAGTTATTTTAAATAGTAAAAATATTTAACAATATTAGCCTACTGCTTTTGCTGTATTTTGGATCAAATAAATGCAGGCTTGGTGAGACGAAGAGAATTCTTTAAAAAACATAAAAAATCTTACTGTTCAAGAACTTTTGACTGGCAGTGTATATTTAGTTAAGAAGAATGGGTAATCATAAAGCTCAGCATTCCTGTCCTGTATTCTGTACTGTGGAGGAAAAAAAATAACCATAGACCAACCCATGTCAATCCATGTCTCTGTTGTCTTCTCTCTCAATTCTATACATATTGCTTTATTGTTATGACATACATAGATACATATTGCCAAAGCATTGTACATAGCAGGGACTGCTCTGTCCCTTCTCTGACAAACGCCTCGATTATTTCCTCAGAAATACGGGATGGGCTCTGATTGGTTAGCTGGCTCAGTGTGTTATGATTCACTAAACCGCCGAGCATGCGTCTAAATGTCCCGCCCCTCAGCTCAGCGGCATGTGCTCCGGTTGTATTGTAAACAAAGGCGTCCTCTATATTGCTTATCAATTTGAGCCCGATTGAAACGCAGAGGATATTAGTGAAGAGGATCGCGCAGAATCTGTGCAAGCACGGCTCTTAATGGTATGTTTGTTTGTTTGAGAGAGAGGGCGACACGAGGAACAGTATTAAGATCCGCTGTTTTAGAACATTGATTTTGAAACTTGTGAATCCATTAGAAAAGTTATAAGACAGAATCGCGATTCATATAGGAATATATTTTTACATGCACCCCTAGTTTTCTCTTCCTCATCTCTAAAGCAGCGCAGCATGGCCCCGCCCCCTTCCTTACATGTTCCCGAGGGCGGGGTTTATCTGGGTCCGTGACGTATCAGACCCGGGAAGTAGTTCGTTGTAGTTCCTTACCAGCCGTTTTTGTAGGCATTAAACTTCCAGAATTTTAAAAGACGATATTTCTGTTTGCATTGAACTTTCAGCGCTGCAACTTTGCAGATATTGTTTATGCCGAAACAGCAACATTACACACTAACTAACGTTAAAAAAGTGAAATTGCAATCAACCACCCCTTTAAGGACGTATATTTGTCACAGTGGAGGAGGAAGTGTTCCTCGTCTCAACTGATCCTGATCTACATTTGTTACAGATTCGCTCTTCTTTAGGTAACCACGTCTTTTTATGTCGTCCTCTTTCTATGGCCAGCTGGTGGTCACTCAGTCTGTACTTCATCAGTAAATGTCTGTGAGTTATATTCCTGACCGAGACCAGATGGTCAGCCAGACTGTACTCTCTGTTGAGTTTCAGATAACAGTGGAGATGACTTTGGTGTTTGGTTTGTTCTTTCCAATGCTGTGTGTACGCCTTCATTCATAATTTCTTTGATTCTTCCAGGTTTTTCAGGGTTGGTGATATTGAGTGCTTTGTTGGTCAGATCTGACACCATTACACAAAGATGACTTTTTTGAGCACTCATTTCTTGTGTTTAATGCTTTAAAATGAAGAGAATCTTCAGAACTAGAGTTTAAGTGGATCCAGAACTTTAAAACTCTTTTTTTTTAATGATTAGATTTAGGGGGAGACGTCCTATCTCCGCTCTGCACACTGCAAAAAATGCTTTTCTTACTTAGATTTTTTGTCTTGTTTCCAGCCAAAATATCTAGAAATTCTTAAATCAAGAAGGATTTTCTAGATAAATCAAAATTAAGTGAGTTTTTGCTTGAAACAAGCAAAATAATCTGCCAATGGGGTAAGAAAAATAATCTTGTTTTCTGTTTGAAAATAATAATAATAACAATTACAATACAATCATTTTTACTTGTCTAGAAAATCCTTCTAGATTTAAGAATTTTTTGATATTTTGGTGGAAAACAAGACAAAAAATCCAAGTAAGAAAAGCTTTTTTTGCAGTGCAGGCATTATAAGGTGTGTTTCTCTCTCTCAGCAAACTCTCAGAACAACAGCTAAACACTTGACCTGTTTTGTTGATACAGCTGACTGTATATATATATATATATATATATATATATATATATATATATATATATATATATATATATATATTGGACTGTTCTTAATCTGATGGGAAGCACAAACAATATTTAGCATTTCTGTGCAGTGACATATTCTGCTAGGTCAGTCATGAAAGTCATTTACTAGAACAGTAGCTTATGCAATCACTGTCACTGAATGCACCATATATCTTTTCAGCCCCAAATTCAAGGTTGTATATAACAGACAACACACATCAAACAGCATAGAAACAAATAGTAGCTAGTCTAAGAGTAGTGCACTGGTAAACTGTTGAATAGGACTGATATATTAACGTGGGTAGAATATGGGTTTGATGCCTTCATAAATGCTTGAGTAACAGCATCGCAAACCAAGACGCACGAGTGCTGTGGCTGTAGATAAACCTAAAACTATGTGATTTGTGAGAAATGAATACACTGGCTTTGAAGTATTCATTGACATGGGCTAAAGATGACTGTAAAGCAGGGCTGATGTTATATAAGAACATCGTGTTATCGTGCAGAGTGGTTGCATCCTCCACAAGCGGAGGACTTAATCTGATGTGAAAGCAGAGGAGGGAGTTGCAGCTAGTGTAATGTTGGTAAATCTGATTCATTCAAATGAATCGGTTCGTTCGAACGGGTTTGTTTTGCTGTACCGGTTCTTTCAAGCCAACGGACAAAACTGTTCACAGTTTGAGAATTGGCGTTGCATTTTATGTTCATTCATTTGCAGTACATTGAAATATATTATGTTTTTCTTTAAAAAAAAAAAAAAAAAAAAAAAAAAAAAAAAACCTTAGTAGTTACGTGTCTTGGCTGTGCAAGGGGATAGACAAGTTTTTTTTATATAAAAGATTATAAAAGATTAGAGGGCGCATAACATTCCATAAAAATAAGAATTGTCAGTTTTTGGTTTCTATATAGATTTCTATATAAATCACTTTAATGTCATGATCCAAATAAAATATTGCACTGACTGTAATTCATTTATGCAAAATACAATATTATATAAAAAATTCCTGCATGCAAAAGCTCACTACATTTGACAAAAACAAAAGCAAGTCATTTAAGGACTAATTTATTTACTGCACAGCATTCTACACGTAACGTTAGCTCGCAGCTAGTGAAGTAATTCAAGTACGCTTCGACTGATTCGTTTAAAAGAACCGACTCAGAAGAACGATTCGTTCGAGTAACGGACCTCGCGATTGTTCAGGCTTTAGAAGAGAGGGAGAACTATATGAGAGGACGCGAGTTATGTGTGCCGTTTTCTCTGCAGTCTGGATAAGGCACTGGCTAAAATATGGATCATTATATAATTTTCCTGCGATTCTCCTAAGAGGCTGAGGAAATTAGGATATTTTAATCTGTCTGTCTCCTTTCAGTCCAAATCAATTTTGCGCAAAATGGATGCAGTGAGTTTTGCCGTGGCGATCTTCTGGTTTGTGCTCATCGGAGGAAACAGAATGAGCAGGTGAGAATGCGTGTGTCCTTCACACAGTGTGAGTGAGGATAAGAAGAAAACTGCTGCTGACATATAGGAAACATATCCGAGTACACAGCAGTTTAACTGATTGTCAAAATATTGCCCATTTAGAATCTTTATCAAACAGGCTTTAAGCAGTAAATGCATGCATTTGATCTGTGAACATCCATCATCCCTCTGTTTTCAGTTATGGATTAATCTGATGTTTCCAGTGAGGCTTAGAATCCATGCATTTTACGCGTCTGCCTCCAGCGTTAAACAGAAAGGAGCAAACCCGGCGTTGTATGACAAATTTAATGTTAAACATGCAGATCAGAAGATAAATTCAGCCAAAACTGTTCACTCTCATGGATATCATGAATATACTGAACAGGTTATTAAATCTGTGCAGTGCCTGGCCATCATTCACATGCTTGTATCTCATATTCTCGTTGTTGCTTGGATATGGGGCAGATTTTCATGTTCGTGTCTTTTGCTTTATAAACAGAATATATCGTTGTGGTTATGTTTCGCTGGTGGCATGTAAATAATATGCTGTGATAAACATTTCTGTACGTTTCCGTGGAGCTCTCGACCTACGCATATTCAACCATGGGTCAAAAGGGGTTTTCAGGCATCAAAAGTTCAATACATCTCTATTTTTTCCCCGTACGTTAGAATGCGTCCTGTTTCATTTTAATTTATTAATTTTTTTATTCTCAAAAAAGGCTATTATACATTTTTACCATGATTTACAGAAGATAACCACTAAAAGGCCATTCAGCGTAACACGCATACAAAAAAAAATCATTTCAGGCTTATTTAGAAAAGAGTCATTAGATGACATTAAAAGACTCTATTTCAGGATAACACTGCAGCCCCCACGCAAATTTTAATTTTCAATCTTTACCAATCTTTGTCACTATCCTTCAAACCACTACCCATTTGCCAGCAAGAAGTTTTCAATAATTTGTTCTTTACTTTTTCTTTTATAGCCTATATTACAATAAGTACAGGTCGGAATAAGTGTTGTTTCATTTTTACATAAATATCTGTTATGCTGAATGACTATGGAACATAATTTCATCCACGTGATATTTTATTTTCACAAACGTCATTGGAAACATTGAAGTAGGTACTTTACTTGCATTCTCTTTATGTATATAAAATCAAGTTTGTAAAATTGATGCGGACACAAAAATAGGACGTCTTGTCCTTGACCCATATACACACGTCTCTCCCTTTGCTTGTTGTTCAGTTCACATGCAGTTCATTTCTCATGTGAATGTGCGTCAGCACATAGGGTCTTTTCCCCCTTGTTTACAGTACACTTACGAGCTTGTACGTTGTTCTTTTTAGGGATGAATCTCACAGAATCATCAATATTGTAGGTCAAATTTCAAAATCAAGAGATAAAAAGAAAAAAACAAGACATGCATAATGTTATGTAATGTATTAACAGCTATTTTAGGACCATCCCATATTATGTTGTTTGTTGTTGTTTTTTCACATTGTGGGAAAGGTTATGATAACATTTGATAAGTCCAATGTACTTAAACATTGTTTTTTCAAATTAGATTTTTTCACAACATTGCAGGAACAGTGTTATGATGTATGCATTACATCAGGTCTCCTTTGGACTTTTCAGAAACCTACATATCACACCCAACGTGGTACTACATGCTGTATGTACATCAAAACATGTAAAAATGTTCACCCTGTTGGCTGTGTGATTTAGCTCCTAAAAGGAACTTCACACCTAAAGGGATAGTTCACCCATAAATTAAACTTTTCATCATTTACTCACCCTCAACTTTTGAGTAAACTATCCCTTTAAAATGTGAAAATTTGAATACATTTTCTAATACTTCCTTTCAATTTAAGTGCAATTAACTTTTTTTCTTTTCTTTTTTTAAATAAGGTACATTCTCTAGTATTGTAGTGTTAAAATTCCCAAAGTAATATTTGCATACACTTAATTCTGAGAAGAACATAATATGACAGCCATTTATATACAGACAGAGAGAGGTTTGTAAGCGGAACCAGACTTCTGCCTTGTTCAAGGGTTTGGCTTTTGAAAATAATCAGTCAAATAAATTAAGATTATATATCAATTAAACTATTAGGCACATTAAACAACATGGGAACATCACAGTGAATGGGATTTGAAAAGACAGCCAGAGAAGTAGCACCTCTCTCCGTAGTCAAACCAGCTGTACCGAAGGATCTCGAAAGGTTTCATTTGGTGCTTCTCTTGGACATGACACACTTTTTTTTTTTTTCTAAAGAGAGAGAATGAAGGGGCTTTGCTACCTTTAAATCCCACTAGGAGTTTCACAATGAATTCAAGTTGAGAAACACTCCAGATCAGGTTATTTAAGGAGGTCATCCTCCAGAAATTAAACAGTACAGATGTGACAATTTGTCATGCACTTGTACACTCACTGCCAGGAAGGGTCAGAGTAGTGTACTTAAAGTTTTGGACATATGAAGGACAAGAATATTACACATTTGTTGAATTTAATCAAGGGTATTATCATTTTTGCAGCCCCTTACCAAAATTGCCCGATTTACTTATTTTACAGATATTAATGACATATTTTTCCTCTGTTTTTATTAAGTATATGTTTGCTCAGAGGGGGTGTCTCATTTATGCCGAGTTCTGCATTTATTATGGTTTCATCCAAGAAATAATAATTTAAAAAATACAAATTTACACAATAACAAAATAATTGTAATAGCTATTTGAAAGATATTTGAACAAATTACTTACTATTTTTAATGTTTTGCACAATAACAATCTCACAAACTCATTCCAGATAACTGAATAATGTCGTATCTCAAGGGTATAAAAGCATAGCCCAGGGGCCGGTTGCATAAACGGTTTAGACTAGTCTTAAAAAGTTAGTCATCTAATTTTTTTCTTCAAGACTGGTCATAACTTTTTTTAATTCAGTTTTGACAAGGTAGATTGGTCTTATTTGTATTGGGAAAGTGAGACTAATTACCCCTTGGCAACTGCTAGTTGGTAAAACTAGTTCTTAAGACACAGTCTTAACATTGTGGCTAAGTTTATGCAACTGGGCCCAGGTCAAGACAGCATATCTTAATATTTATTTGTTTACATCCTCTTTATCTCTTATCTGACACACCCAGGGCTGGGCTTCCTGATAACCACGTATTTTGGCTCTTAAGAGCGCATACATGCAAGGTTAAGAGCGTTCGCCGCAATTCCACTTGCGTTTCCAAAAAAATGCACTTATAGTAACATGAACGCACGAGGACACATTCTACGCGCTACTTAAAGAGATCCTATTATGCTTTTTCACTTCTTGAATTTTAGTCAGTGTGTAGTGTGTATGTTTGTGCATAAAAAAAGATCTACAAAGTTACAAATCTCAAAGTCCACTCCAAAGGGAGCTTTTTAAGTCCTTTTTCAAGAACTTCAACGAACGGCACGTTTGAACTACAGCGTTGTTTTTGTTTTGTTTGGTTTTTGTGATATCACAAAGCAGCCCATTAGAATATCATTAAAAATAAATTCTGCCTATGGAAATTCGAATGGTTTGGGGGTGGGGAGGGGCGAGGTCGTGGTTAGAAAGCTTGGTTGAGTGCATCAGACAAGACGAAGAATAAATGCTGCTGTAGCGTCAAGTTTTCACCATGTCAAGAAACGCTGTTTTTTCACCCCTTTGCCCAAACATCTTTTTCCTTCCTAAAGCGGACGACGTCAGGAAACAGTGGTTGCAATTTATTTTTAACTCTGTTCCTGAGCATTATAACCCCAATTTGGTACTGTGTGCTGGGCATTTTACTGACGACAGCTTCCACAACATGAGGGAGTACAGTGCTGGTTTCACCGAAAAGCTTTTGCTGAAAGATGGAGCAGTTCCCACTTATAAACTGCTAACAGTACAATACGTGCGTTTCCATTACAGATTTACACAAAACTTTGGCGATATTTTATAAATGTCGATAAAAAAAGTATTGCGAAATGACTGTGTTTTCCATTAACCGATGTTATGCGACTAAAACGTAACCTTTTACCTCTTGCGATAAGTCATGGCAATGGATTTTGGTGGGATTTTGGCTATATTTATTCAAGGGAGGCGTATGTGTGTATCTTTACAGAAGCAGCAGTTCTCTTGTTCAATATTCTCATGGTCTGAATCCAGCTCAAATTGATATGGCAATATTGACGCCATCCTTAACTATACCAGAGGAGATGGAACTTGCTGCTTTGGAAAGGGGCGGGGCAGTACTGAAACAGTGTCTAAGCTGTTCGCCAATCACAACGCACTGGGACAGCTAACCAAATCACAACACATTTCATTTTTCGGAAGGTGGACCTTCATCAAATCCGGAACTAATCGAGCCGTTTGTGCCAGGCTGGGGAGAGAGGTGTTGTAATAAAGTAAAGTGTGTGAAAAATGTGTTTTTCAAACCACCAAGCATGAGAGCATGTTCTAGTACGCCCCCAAAACAAAATCAAGACTTTGCAAAAGAGCGTAATAGGAGTCGCTGTCCATTTGTGAAGTGCTGAAATACAAATTTAGAGGGAATCGTATCCTGAACGCAGGGGCGGACTTAACCAATAGGCGAGGTAAGCGGCCGCTTAGGGCCCCCGGGGAATCAGGGGGCCCCGTCTGATATTCGCGAAACATATTTGGCAAATGCACCAGTATGTATGTGTGTTATGGAGAGCGTCAAATGTTCACTCACCACTCAAAACGGCGAGTTTTTGTCAGGTGCGGAGTTCAGCAAGCTTGTGAATCCTCTCATTATAACAACGTGTAGATAATATGTAAATAAGAGATTATTTGTGCAGAGAGCTTATTAAAGGAACGCCGTGAGATCGCGATGAACTGAAGTGAGTGACAGCTTTTAGTGATTATAGACGGAGCTCTCTTTGCGCGTATTCTACGCTCGTCTCAGAACAGTTATATTCACCTCAGTAAAGAAATTGTGTTTCAAGTCATAATTTTATTTGTCTTGAGGTTTCAAAGTGACTCTCTTGTGTGCTTTTCCTAGGCGCGCCAGCGCGAACAATAAATGCAAATGAACTATAAACTGAAAACTCGTATAAATGCACAAATGCAATGACTGGAGATTTTTGCTTAATAGATTACATTTTCGATTTGTTTCTCGGCAAACCCTATAACCCTTGGCCTTAAGAACATTTGGAATATGGAACGAGTTGCATGGGATAATTTACGACATTTCTTAAATCTTTTTCCAAAAAGGATTTAAGAAATTTACAATTCAAAGTGCAAGCATTTTTTTTTTTTATCCGAAAAAAATAAGGTAGCTTAATATGGCTTTAGAACAGCATCAGGTTGACCAATTATTTAGGCTACTTAAGTTGTGAAGGGGTAATAGTTACAATAAATAATAGCTATAATGAGAGAGAGCTAGCGAGCAAAATAAGGGTTATGCGTAAAAGAGCATTACAGTTATTTTGTTGGGGCCCTGTACCTGAAATTTGCTTAGGGCCCCCAAATCAGTAAGTCCACCCCTGCCTGAACGTTTAATCCAATAATCGTCATCTGATGTGGATTAGCAATCAAGACAAATCTATATAAAGCATCTACCTACAGGCTGAGGCACTGACAAAATGGCTGAACAAAAAAAAAAGAAAAAAAAAGAAAAAGATACCGTTCGTAAAGATGAAATTAATGTCCTTCTAGAAGTGGTAGAGCAAAACAAAGATGCTATTTTCACCAGATTTAAAGGACACCATACAAATAAGGAAAAACAAAACATGTGGCAGGACATTGCTACCAAATTAACAGCAATCAAGGGTGTTGAAAGATCAAACAAGGACGTCCGCAAGAAGTGGCAGGATTTTACAAGCCTGGCAAAAAGGAAGAGGGCACTGCAGAGGACTGCAATTAAATAACGGGTGGTGGGACCAATGAATCCCCCTTTCTCACAGCAGAGGAAGAAAAGGCCTTAGCACAAGTGCTTCAGATGGCATTAGTGGTAGTATTGACATCCATGGAGGAGTAAGGGTAACTCAACCTGAGCCAGAGTCAGGTTCTTCATGTTCAAATCAGTTTCACCTGCAATCTCCTAGTCCTCCAAACAAACCTCCCAGGCCTCAGCCTCCGTCTTCAGTTGTCCAGACTGTAGCCACAACACCTCAGCAGTTTGATAATGTCTGTACTTGTAGTCAGGACTTAGTGCAACTGGAGAGGGAGAAAGACATTAGACAATGCCTTAAAGCAGCCAACCAGAGGGACAACAATTTTCAACAGCAGCTCATTGAGCTCAAGAAGGCCAAGCTGCAATATTATTAATATATAAAATCTATACGATAATGGTGACAGTAGCACAAATATATGCACTTTTTTTTTTTACATGCCTCTCCAGTCTAGGGTCAGGGAGGTCGAAAGAAAGAAAGAATTACTAGGCAACCAGGAGCTCTTCTCTCCTGTCCCAGCACTCTAGAAAATAGTTTATTTGATCTTATTTGACAAAAAAGTACAAAGAGGGGCGCAAATATAGCGCTGAAAGGGGACCAGGCCAGAACAATAAACATAAAAGTTCTAACTTAAGGGAGGAGTACTTTCTAAACTCTCAAAACAAAAAAATTTAAAATAAACAACAAAAGTCTTACCTTACTCCCTTTCTAACCAAAAACATGGACATTATTTAAAAAAAATAAAAAGAAGCATCCACCTCCCTACTGCTCTAAAAATTAAAAGGTTTCAACTTAAGTCCCAAGTTGTGAATTTACCTGCATAAAACAAAGTAACAACATGGCAACAGGCAACAACTAGCGCACACATGCTAATGTCTGGGACAAAAGAAAACAGTTCCAGGAGGCAGCAAAGCCAAAGAAAGAGATCTCTTCACAGAGAGTTTATAGCTTAATCCACAAGCTCTCCCTCCAGCAGCCAATCAGAGCAAGCCAGTAGTTGATGACAATTAGGACCAGATGATCTGCATTAAGCTTTGCATGAAGGAGTAGAGGGAGGAGAGAGAGAGAAAGAGAGAGAGAACAAAACACTGCCAAAAATGCAAACTGCATCAGTAGTAGCAATATCAAATTCTGCACAAATATAACAATAAAATAAATAAAAAATAATTACTCCTTGGGATGTAACAACCTCATCTAGCTAATGCATTTCTACAGGTACAGGCAAAAAAGTTTATTTGCAGACATGTTTTACCAGCAGTTTAATGTAATCTATGTATACATATTTGTATTAAGCACAACTTTTGGTTATTATGAACATTACAAACATAGCATAGATTAAAGGAAGAAGTAATCTAAACATGAGGTGCGTTTGAGTTCATGCAGTGCCGCAAAAATCAGCTGCTGCCTGACAAAAGCAATGCATTCTGGTTAGAACATTTGTCCGACTTTGATCGGCGCTGCAGCTGCCTTACGATCACATGTGCCATCAAAGTACCGCGAGAGAAAAATGAGACCAGCCGCGGTGGTCAGGCGCTGCAGTTGCTCAAAATCAGATGCGAGAGCCTTGATGATGACACACATTATTCTCATTGGTTAGATTCTGTGATGACAAGCGCGAGGTGTGTTGCGTGTTTATTCTAACAATTCAATTCCAATAATGCTCAAAAAAAAAAAAAAAACGTAAAAGCATTTTAGTGTAGTCACACTGTTAAATTGAATCACGTTTATCAATAAAACACTGATAAAAGCATATATACCCCCACTTTATTGGTATTTAAATAGTATGTTTATGCTGAAGTTTATTCATGAACCGATGGCACTGTATTAAGCAGTATATAAAAAGTGTTTCTGTTGCTCATACACAGCAAATTTGAAAGTGTTACATTCACACTCACAGTGTAAAAATTTACACTTTTTCGGGGTTTATATAGGTCCACACCAAATAGAGTTAAACTAACACTTGAAATAGTGTTACTTTTTATAACACCTGCATAGAGTTAAAACAACACTGTAGGAGTTCACCATTAACACCAACTTGGTGTAAATAAGGGGGGGGAACACTAATAGTGTTGAAACTACACTAGGTGCGTCAATAGCTTAACACTATAGGGAGTTATTTCCATGTTCATACAAAACCTGATTTGTCATTAAATGTAATCTGCATTCAGTTCAACTACAAAATACATAGTGTATATTCAATAAGAGCCAACACGTTGAATCAGTTTGAACCTTTATTTTCAAAAAGTTAAAAGTTAAAACAAACCTACAAATTCACCATCATATCACCCATGTGAAGTCCGAAGGTCAAAAGGCCTGTAGAACTTCAATATGCTGGCTGTTAGAAGTACTCAACTTAAAATATCTTTGTAATTAAAATACATGATGCTCTGAAAAATGTTTTGTCAAAAGTTTGTCAATGCTTTGCAAGCGATTTCTTTACTCTTGGCAACTTACTGGTATGACCAACAGCAATGTTGTAGAGTGTAGAAGGAAGATAAAGACATTGAAAATGACCTACTCATACAACAGGTTGAAAACATAGTGGACTTAAGAGTTCAATAGTACTCAAGGAACTGGTTCCTTCAGAAGAGATGAGAAGCTTGTCCAACCACATAGAATAAGGTGATCCTGCCTTTGATCCTTCTCAATAGCAGTAGGTATGGCTGGTGGTCCTCCCTCTGAGATGGGCTTCAATACTGGTGCAGGACTGTAAACAGCAAAAACAAAAGTTAGTTTAAACAAAGAAAAGAAATTGGAAAAAGATCATTACTATGTGCAACGATGAATGCATAAACTAGTAACTTTTGATGAAGAAATGTAATTTAAGGGTTAGTTCACCCAAAATGAAAATTCTGACAATTTATTCACCCTCATGTTGTTCCACACCCGTAAGAACAACAGCCAACAGTTAACTATTAATTCAAGTAATTGACCTATCGGTAAGCCCCGCCCCCTTAGTTACTGTTGCTCCCTCGGACAAACAAACGGAGTTGCTCACTGTCTTACTATGACAGCTACAGTGTGAAAACCTTGTCCCACAATGTTTTTGCACAATTTTGGACACAGAAGGCCACCAAATGGGATTTAAATATTCCATGGAGGGATTTATAAACTATTTAAAAATAAATACGGTGTGTAACTTGAAGCGAGGGTTTACAGATCACAATGCGAGCGGGAGAAGTCTCATATTACGGTCGGTCATCACGATCCCGGATGACAACATGCAGGATCAACACTGTTCATGTATCGCAGGGTACGATTAAATTAATGTACATTTAACCAGTTTAATATGGAGAGGCACTGAAATGTAGACCTAAGTTTGTGTGTTTTTGACCTAAGCTACACTGTACAAGACACGAGAACAGTCCGCTATTTAGGTTTGTATGTTAGCATCACTAACTTTACCGTTAGCTAGTTTTAGCCAGAGATACCTTGCTAAAGCACAAGTTAACATTAACGTACTGTTTGAGCAGATGAAAACTGTAACTTAATGAGTGTATGACAACCAGAAAACAAACGTTTTTGTCTTCATTTGTATTGGGGTGAATACTTGGGAACATTTTGCTGTTTTGTTTTGATCCAGGAAATGTAATAAAATAAATTCCATTGCTCATCCTCTCCTGATATCTCGAATCAGTATTACAAGTGCCCCACAGGCACATCGTTTTACCATTTTTGCGGCACAATCACCACAAAACCAACGAGAACTCGCGATCTTCTAATGCTTTTCTATGGCGCTGAAACCTAAAGATGTCCGAGTTCCGGTCCCCATGCAACTGATACTCGACTGCTATTGGCTCTTCAACGTTCTAGGGGAGGGGCTTACCGATAGGTCAATTGTACAGAGTATTTTTGAAAAGTTCTCCTTAAACAGATCTGCAAATATCTTAGTAACATTGATTCCTAAATATTTTAAGTTTAAAAGATAAGGTTTCAGAAGATTGCTTTCCAGCTAGGTCTTTACAGATTTCTCGATTGCTAACACACTATAACTGATTCATTTGGCCCAATTTTCCAAACCATTCATACAGTTCTCGTAACAAAGACATGTTTCTCAAAACATTTAACACATTTCACCTGTTTGCACACATGTTCCAATTTGCTCAGTGTTTTCTGCAAAACTCTACACAAGAAGGGCGTCATTTTGCACAGGTTTAACCATATTCTTATTCAGAAAATAGAAACACACAATATAATTAACTCTAGCATCAAAAAATGAGCTCAAAACAGCGCACATTTATCCATGTGTGAACATTAAGTAGCAAAACTGATGACACACAGGTCAGAACAAGAACACAGGTGATTATATGTTTTGGAAAATGAATCCTGGTAATGGGAGACAAAGAGGAATTGGAGGGGGAAATGAAAGGGATGAGGTCAAAGGCTATTTGTTCCTGATGAAATACAAAGCACTATATTCTTGTTCTTCTGCATGGACTGACCATGAGGGAAGTTGGCCTACAGGCTCATCTACAAGTTTTCAATACTACTGACACATAAATACAGACAATATAAATACAGTACATAGTAGCAGTACTTCAGATGAGAGCACTTTCATTATTCTATGTACAGTAAATACAGTATCATGTTGTACACCCTCAAACTCATTACTGTTGAATTTATTTGTAGCCAAGTAGTCCATGTACTCTATTTTTTCAGAACTGAGTGATGAATGTCTAAAGGCGGAGAAGACAAAGAAACTGCTATAACAAATACGGATACTACCAATTAGGCCTGTCGCAATAATCAATATATCGACTTATCGCGCAATATATGTACATGACTTCAATCATTTTTGGTGACGCAATATATCGCCCATTATATTTACTTAAAAATTAATGTCACCATGTTTTGTACATTCCACTTGCGCCTGTGTCTTTTGCAGCTTCTCGTACATAACGTGGTGTAGTCATGTGTTGCTAGTTCAAATTTAAAAACTGCTTCTACAAAAAAAGTTTCATCTGCAGATATGGCCTCGTTTAGGAGTCTGTGCCTTTGTGCATACAGACATCTGACTGCTAAGTAGTGATTGTGTTTTTTAGCAATAGTGTGCATCCTTAATTTACAGAGAAAATAAGGTCAGGGAAAAATCTGTAGATGGAAAAATCTCCATACAAGTTCTTTGTGCATTTTTCTTTTTTTCTACTTGTTACTTTGCACTTTTTGTTTATTCAATATTTATTCAAGTTTTTAAAGGTATCTAATATTTTGATACTTAATTTCCATGATCTAAATATTCTTTAGAATTAAATGTTTGTTGGCATTTGGAAGTGTGTAGGCCTTCTTGCATTATTATGCTGTTAAATTATGATTATATATTCAGTGACATAAAATGGTCTTTAAAATGACAATAATATCGCTTATCGCAATTATTTTTAGGGCAATATATCGCACAACAAAAAGTTGTTATCGTGACAGGCCTACTACCAATACTGCAATGCAATTTGGCAGAGGATGCTGAATGAATGAATGAATTTATTTACAGTTTTTCTTGATTGCTTAAACACATTTCTTGAAATTATGCCTCTTTTTTTTTGTGAAACTCTAAACTCAATTTCCCACACTTCCTATGTTCAGGTCAAAATGAAGCTCTTCACTCAAAACAGCTCACTCTTGCAGAAAAAATATATATTTTGAAATATATTTTGAAATATATTTCAAAATATATTTGCTTAAATATATTTATGTAAATATATTTTATACCAATATATTTTGCCCATATATAAATATATTTTTTAAAAGCATTTAAAATATATATTTTGGCCTCTGTATATTTCAGTCCAAGAAAATGCATTTTCTTGCCACAGAAATACATTTAGAAATACATTTTGGTATATGATGGTTGAAACTAAATATATTTACTATTTCAAAAATATATTTCATTGAGCTTCACTGTTTGCACTATTTAGCATATTTTTCAAATATATATTTTTTTGGTATATGGGCTTCCTTCTCTTCTTCCTCTTTCTCCTTCTCCTCTTCCTCTCCGTACTCCTCCTCTACCTCCTACTCTTCCTCTTCCTTCATTTATTCCTTGACTCCTCCTCCTTTCTGGTGTCCTCGACCTCTCCCTTCACGTCTCTCTGGATCCATTGTTTGAAACCTGAATGAGCTGACTTTGGCCCTTTTATCTATCCATCGAAGGTTCTGATTGGTGTGTGATCAATTTTGGCTCCTAGTGTCTCCACTTGGGTAATTGTGTACTAACTGAGCTCAAACTGTGCTGACTTGAGTGAACAATATTGAATGCTAGTGCTTTCTAAATGACCACATAAGCACTGAGGGATGTAGGGATTTGTGTGTAGAGTTTTGCAGTAACAGTTCACCAAATCTGACTCGTGTGTCAAAGCAGGGGAATAGTGTTTATAGTTTAGGGAAATGGGTGTGCTTTTTAAAAAATGGCGTTACGGTTTTTAAATTTTAGTTAAAAAACCTGGTTATAGTGTTTTAGCAATCGAGAAAAACTGTAATTATTCATTCATTCATTCATTATTTCTGTAAAGTAACTGACAGTATTTTCCAATGAAGAGTTTACTGTATATTCAGTTGTTTGGTCTTTGAACTTTTCTCTTGAGTTTTTCATCTACTGTAAGAACTATTTACAGTAGTGTAATGAAAGTGAACTTTTCTTAAAGTTTTTGCTGAATTACACTGTATATTTCAATTATACTGCCCCTCTATTTATGTCGTATACTGTAACAGACATTGACTAGCAAAATGTTTCCTGTTTCCCAAAAGAAGGTTTTTGTAACAATGTTTTGAATTGATCTCACTAGCAGGGGCGTAAATTTTATCTAACAGTAGGGGTGGGGGAAAATAAACATAAAATTTCTCAAGAGCAATTTTTGAAGGGGACACAAATAATACAGCCAAAATTGTACTTGTAAGGATAGATATGTGTACACCGCATGCACATAGCATGGACTGTGTTTAAATGTGTTAAAAACTGAGTTCGGTTCATATGGTTCATATATGGGTATAATCAGGGGTTAAATTGGGATTTGTTATATGGGGGGGCTCTATGGTATCGAGCATATATATATATATATATATATATATATGCTCGATACCATAGACCCCCCCCCCCCCCCCCCCACATAACAAATCTCAATTATATATATATATATATATATATATAAATCCCAAATATTAATGTGATATAATAAAGCGTTAATGTCGAGCCCTGGAGTCTATGTGCCGGGGCTCATCCCCGGACAGCCCCGGCCCAATTTAAACCCTGGGTATAATTATAATGATTATTTTGCGTCCTCCATAGTATTTTAGGTTTCGTCTGAAACCGAGTACGTCTCTTTAGATATTCAACCGCATTAAGCCCACTGATCTGCCACTTAACACCATATTGAGCAAAACCCAACACATCGGTAGGTCTACAATATTAGCCAAATATCAGTTCACACACAGGCTTATCGCCGTGTTAGTTGTAGTGGGTGACAAGCTACGGTATTAAGCTTGTTAACCTTTTAATCGCTCATAGAAACAACATCAGATATCATAATTTTTTTGTCATGACTAATTTATTAATGATCCAGCATCATCTGTATTAAAGAGAGAGAATCATTTCACCCTTTGTTTAGAGAATAAAATAGCCTTGACAGCCTACTTACACATAACTAACTTGCTCTCTCTCACCGGAGTGACCGGACTCGTGTGTGTGTGTGTGTGTGTGTGTGTGTGTGTGGGTGTGGGTGTGGGTGTCGGTAAAAGAGGAAAGCAGGCAGTGGACCAAACCACTGTGAGGCAAGGGAGGGGGGAATCAAAACATTTCTGAACTTAAAACGTTTTTTTGCGTTTATTTTGTTTTACTACTCACACAGTTATTTTAAGTATATGTCCATTATATTATTTTCATTACACAGAGTTGCTTGTAATGATATTTTTAGGGGGGACAACCCTCAGATAGGGGGGGTCCTGTCCCCCCCGGGATTTACGCCTATGCTCAGTGTTCTCTAGCCAGTGAAGTAGACTGTGTATTTCACAGGTTTGCGTGTCATCTGAGGCCAAAGTTTGAGTCTGACAAAAGAGAAAATGTTTTTGGCTAAAGTATTTGATTTTGAACTGCAAGTTTGAAGTTTGCACAAATTGGTGTGTAGTTTTGAGATTGTTTATAGTTGTAAGAAAATTGTGAATTGTTTCATGAATTGTGTGTTAGCAATCGAGAAAAAACTGTAACTGGACAGTATACTTTTTCCTATACTGAGTTTATTTTCTGATATTTGTCTAAATGATTTTAAAGCAGAGATTATCATAGGAACTGTCTTAGATGGATTGAAAATGTATAATAATAAATCACGATGAGAAAGCCTAGGTTTATAAAGCGATTGCTAGAGGTTCAGTCGTTAGCACAAAGTGCATTGGAGAGACAGTGGCAGGAAGCCCTACAGTTACGACGTGTTAACCTAAAGTAATCAGACCCTACATTTATTTGTCTATATTGAGACCAATGGGGATGCATAAAAGAGCTTTATCTATTAAATAAATGTGGAGAAGAGATAATCCCACCTAACCCTGTTGATGGCCTTTTCAGCACCTAATGACAGTATTTCAGATTGAGACCTTGATTTAGAGCAGTTTATTATATTGAACAATCTGCAATCATTGTGAACCATTTCTCTATTTTTATTGAAACCAGTCTGGTCTTCAGGAGTTATTGTTGGGAGCAAGTCAAGTTCTAATCTCAATTTAATTTAGTTTCCTTTTTTTAATGCAGTAAAGACATTAATCACTTGGTAAAATGTAGCTGGGTGAAGACCCATCTATAAAAGATATTTTATGTTTTCACAAAATCACAAGATTTAACATGCAATTTATCTGATATTATCGGGTAATTACATTAATTCTGTGATAAACATGTAATTGTCTCATCTCCAACAAGCTCTCAGTCTCTCCCCATGTCTCTGCAGTACTAACCACTCAGACAATTATTAATCAGCTCATTAAGGACTCTTCAAATACTCACCCAAACACGTTTCAGTGTCTAGCCTCACAAACAGGAGACTCATTATGGCTTACAATGGCACAGTGTTCTCCTTATCTCATGTGGACTATCTTCATCTCCAGTTTGGTAAAATTACCTATGTTGTACTACTGTTGATTAGTGTTGAATCCCAGCACTGAATCCCCAAACCAGTCAAGTGCAAACACTGCCCCACAGCCAGTTCTAAAGATTTAATTGATTATGTCAATCACAGGGCTTGTTGCATAACAGAGCAAACAAAATTAGCCCTAACCCAGTGAATGATTGTCACAAGTAACCAAGAACAGATCTTTTCCATGTGTTCCCTGTCAGTTCCATTGTATCTCAGCTCTTTTCCTTATTTGCCCGTTGCTGGTTTTACCTGTCTCCCTTGTTTCCCTTCCTGATTTTGTTCCTTTAGCCACCTTTTTCCTGTCGGCTCATGGTGACTGCTAATAAACTTGTTTAACTGTCAGCAATGCTCTACGAATGCAATAATAAGCATCTGAAAACAAAAATTGATACAATGAAGTGGCATTACTCTCTTCACCCTTCAAACTGTTGAACGTTAAAAGGAAATTTAAATGTATTTACATATTACTTTCAGCAGACCATAAATAACAAGTTAAATATTACTGTACTAATATGTTATGTAATGTGTTTGTTGCATTAATCAAAAATGTTCCATCATTAACAGATGATGTATGGACATTTCCAAGAGCTTTCCATCGTTTTGACAGATTCCAGTAAACACCACTAATAGAGATTAATAAACTGGGAAAGAAATGTGGGGATTTGGGAAGGAAAATGAGGGATTCTTAGTGCATTGAATTATTCATGGGATATATTGTTTATTCAGTCGAAAGAGCAGGCCACAGTTGCGCAGTATCTGCTCTCTTTTTCATAGTTACAGCAGAAGAAAAACAAAAGAAAAAGAAAAGAAAATAGTGAGGAGGAACAGGACACTGGACTAAAAAGAGCAGAAATTCTTGTGATACCAATGTCTCATTAAAATCGCAAGTGTTATGCTAAAATAGGGCATGAAGGAAAATTTGCAGCTCATTCAGTCAAATTGACAGATGTGTATTATTTTCAGTGCAACCTTATTATTTGAAATTATTTGTTTCAGTTTTGAAATTCTCCAAACTAAGCCAAAGTTTCAGCCATATTTTAAAACACAATAGGGAAAAAAAGGTGTATATTCCCATTGTCAGTTTTGTTGCTTGGATTTGTCGTTTATGTCTGTTTGGCATAGCTCTTATTACCTCCTTAGCTTCCTGATTCAGTGCCCCATTTGTATTTTGTTCTATGTCTGTGTCTGTTTGTTCTATTTTGGGCTCTGTTTCTATCATTTTTGGCTTATTTTGTTTCTTATTGTGAAACCAGCATCCATGAAGCCCCTCAGCAAGTTTTGGGTTTTGCTTTTTGATGCCCGGTTTCGGTGTTTTATCCTGTTTCTCTTAACACCTTTTCAGTCCATCCATCTGGCCTGTATTTACATTCACTTCCAACCAAATATGTCCCCATAATATATTTAAATATTCTGATTATCAAACTGCAATTACAAGTCATACATCCACATCTGCATCTCTGATAAAATTGTGAATATAAAAAAGTGAAGAACATTTGTTTGTTTTCTCCCCGTAGAGCCATGCCGAGTGATGTTGGTGACTATGTTGGCACAGACATTGAAATATCCTGGTTGCCTAATCTGGATGATTTAATGAAAGGTTATGCTCGAAACTTTCGCCCTGGGATTGGAGGTGAGTTTTATATGTGCAGCTGGATTGCACTACACTGCTCAACCACCTGCAGTCATTTTTAGCATCAATATTTAGCCTCTTTTTTTCACAACAAACCTCACACTTCCTATGACAAGTGCTCCAGTTTCTACAGTCTATTTTTAATGTATTACAATTAGCCCACATATATCTGAAGCATGATAAAGCATACCTATCCTTTTCAGTAGTTCCTCTGCAGACCTGTGGACACATTGCTCTTCATTTATGAAACTGTAGTTATAATTGATTATAATTAGTGGGTCATTCTATAATTTAGGTTACATGTCATGTCCACTGATGTTAATTTTTTTTAAACAGTTTTCTAAGAGAAAACATACTATAATGTCACAAAAATATTTTGTACACAATTATGTTTTTCAGTTTGTCTTCAATGTCTGCTTTTTTTCTGAGCTGTCTTCAAAATAATGAATGAAAATCAAGAGTCAATGAAGTCAATGTCTTATTTCTTTCAAATAATAACATTTTTAATTTTACTCATGTTACTTCATGTTACTACCAAAACTACCAAACTCTGCCAAACTAAAAAAAATGATTTATCACAAAACCATGTGACCAGCATCACGTTATGTCATTATCTTATATGGCAGACATTTTAATCACATTATGGTAAATGGTATGGTTAATTTTTTTTTCTCTATATTTTATCTCCAGTGACCTGTTATCATAGATATTAATTGCCTGTCAACTATGTTTGGTACATTGTTGTGGTTTGCAGTATTTTAATGGTTTCTCTTCAAATAATTATTGAAATTGAACCTGATCAAGAAAATAACATTGGTTGGCTAGACAAGGCCTGCCATTGAAATTATGATTCAAAATGGTGAAGTGGTCAACTATGTCACCTGGCAACTAAGTTAAGGGATATTTCAGTAGTTTTACAAAATTAGCTATATGTTTTATATCTGCAAGTTGAAACATAACATGTAAATAGGTCAAAGATGAAAAAGGGGTTTAAGCATAAAAACAATAAGTGTAATACTGCTTTAAATTGTTGTTGCAAAAAAGTTTTCTGTTTAATTTAAATTTAATTGCAATTTTGTTTATTTGTTTTCTGAGCAGAAAAATAAATATACATTCCTCCTTGATTTACAGAAGACACCCACTAAAATGTCATTCAGTGTAACAATCTTGTCAGGCATATTTACAACAAAAAATCAATTTATAACATATTAAAAGACTAATTACTCTCACCCCAAATACTAATCAGCTGTAATTTTACATTTTCAAAATTGGCCACTATCCTAGGTTTTGCCCATTTGTCAATAAGAATTTTGTACTCATTTAAAACACAATAAAATTTAACATGTTCCCTTATTCTTTTATATATTTCAATATGTACGAGTCAGAATAAGCATGTTGTTTGAATTTTTACATAAATATTGTGTTACTCTGAATGACAATGTAACATTATTTTAACCAAATTTTGACATTTTATTTTCCAAAAACTTATTTGAAACCTTAAAAGTAGACACTTTGCTTACAATTATCGTGCTTTCTATGGACATAAAATCACTTTTGTAAATTTCTTTTGATGCAGACATATTAACGTCTTTGACCCAAGTGATGATTGTGCATTAGTGATGAACACCTGCTGTTAACAAGCAGAATCACTGAATGAAAGAAAAATACAACTGACTTCAGCCACAGCCGGATGAAATCAAATGAAATAAAAAGACATTAAATCTCTCACGATCTGACTAAACAACTCCTAAAACAGCATTACCAGCTTCACATTACTAACCGGACTTACTTTATTTCTGTCAAACTTCTACAGAAGATCCTTTTGAGAATTAACAGAGGCTTAGATGATTTTAACACTACCATGATGGGGAACAGTGTTTGCTTTATTTGGGCTCTCGACCCTTGAATTTTTAACATGAACTTTTCTTGGTCTGGAACCATGTTTTCAAACACATTTCTTGTGGCAAAAAAGAACCAAGGCAAAATATGTAGTATTGTTGATTATGTTTCAGTAATCATAATTAACCTGTTGTAAACAGGCTGTTATGAAAGATTAAACACGTCACTCACACACAAAAAAACCTGACTTGCTATAAAACACACATCAAGAATCAATGGAAATAATAAAACCAACATCTAAATCTCTGTAATTCTCAATAAAAAACTTTTGTAGACATCTGGCAGAAATAAAGTCAATCTAGTAAGTAATGAGTGAAGCTGGTAAAGCTGTTTGTTTAATCCTCCTCTGCCAAGATCTTGAGAGTCTTATTAATTCACAGTATATTGCAGCAGGTTACTTTCTCAAAAATGACAAATATTGCCCAGAAACAGTTTAATGGAAAACAGTATGTTACTGTCAAAATTTGGCCGTTTTTTACAGCAATTTTTACAGCGAAAATAGATATTGAATATTTGAGTCACTCAAAATGTAACACCTAATCAGTGTGTGTAGTGACATAGTTTGTTACACTAATAAAAATAGCAGACAAGTTACACTGACAAAATATAACAACTGAAACCAAGAGTTGTTTTTTATTAAGAAGGCATACCATTTTTAAACTTTTTTGCTGATGTGAAATGTACCCTAAAATATAGAATGACCAAACGTCTAACTGTGCACTTAATGTTGCCTGTGCAATATCATTCAAACTGACAGAATGTTAACTCAGTCAAACCTGAATAATAAATCATAGAATATTATAATATTACTATATAATTAAAATATATACTACCAGTCAAAGGTTTTTTAACAGTAAGATTTTTAATGTTTTTTAAAGAAGTCTCTCTTCTGCTTTTTACTTTGATGAATTGAATGTTAAGAATAATATAAATATTTTGTAACATTATAAATGTCTTTATCATCACTTTTGATCAATTAAAGCATCCTTGCTATCATCTATCTATCTATCTATCTATCTATCTATCTATCTATCTATCTATCTATCTATCTATCTATCTATCTATCTATCTATCTATCTATCTATCTATCTATCTATCTATCATCTATCTATCTATCTATCTATCTATCTATCTATCTATCTATCTATCTATCTATCTATCTAGTGTATATGTAGTGTATAATGTTACAAAAGCTTTTTATTTCAGATAAATGCTGATCTTTGGATCTTTCTATTCATCAAAGAATCCTGAAAAAATGTACTCAACTGTTTTAAATATTGATGATGATGATGATGATGATAATAATAATAATAATAATAATAATAAATGTTTCTCAAACAGCAAATCAGCATATTAGAATGATTTCTGCAGGATCATGTGACACTGAAGACTGGAGTAATGATGCTGAAAATTCAGCTTTGATCACAGAAATAAATTACAGTTTAAAATATATTCAAATGGAAAGCAGTTATTTTAAATAGTAAAAATATTTCACAATATTACTGTGTAATATTACAATATTACCTTTGCTGTATTTTGGATCAAATAAATGCAGGTTTGGTGAGCAGAAGAGAATTCTTTAAAAACATTAAAAATCTTACTGTTTAAAAAGTTTGACTGGTAGTGTATATGAATATTATATTATAAATCGGAAAGTGAATGAGGCGGACAGGTGGCTCTTGCGTCTTTAGTCCTTTGACCCTCGGACATGTTCATCAAGCATAAACAGGTTTGAAGGTTCTCAACTGCTTTGGGAACTACTTCAAAATTTGTACAATGTGGCACCCTGCAAACATGACAGATTCATGTCATATCCTTGTGGTTGTGCTCTGTCATATTGTATGGTATGGCTTCAGGAGCCCTTGAGTCCTGGCTCAAAGTCCCTTGCTGACACAGTTCTCCTGTTGCTGCTTCTCTCTTCTCACACTGGCTAATATATTGTATCATAAAATATTAATTTAATTAATTATAAAAAAAACTTTACACCCAATCTGAGTACCTTGCATATGTTTTTCTTTCCTAAACGTACCATTCTACAAATAAATAAATAAATAAATAAATTTAGAAATTTTTATTTAAAATTTTAATTAAAATTCATTTTATTTGATATTACTTCATTTTTATCTTTTATCATGGTTCATATTAATATTTGGAATATAAAAATTTGGAAAATTAGAATAAAGCTTAAAGAGTACTGTTTATTTTTTCTTTTCTCACATGTCTCCTCAGGACCTCCTGTGAATGTCGCCATGGCCATTGAAGTAGCCAGTATTGACCATATCTCAGAAGCCAACATGGTAACGTATTATATATCACCCTATTTCGCATGTGTGATGCACTGGATTTGTTTTGTTGTTGTACTGGAAAACACTCATATTTTTGTCATTAAGGTATAAATTGAATGTGTTTAGCTTCTTTTGAATATTTTTCTTTCTGTGGATTCAGTTCCAGAATAATTCATAAAATAAACAGCAGGAGTAAATCTATCTAAATTCATGATTTACTAAAACATCTAGGTATAATGTTCAAACAAATGTAATAATCACTGGACACATAAGAAACCACAAGACATTTCAGTGTTCATCTAAACACCGTCCTCAGTTGTAAAAACACAGGAGGTAACTTTGGCAAATATACATATGTAGAAGTCACAAGACTACTAAGTTGTCTAAGCTGCTTGCCAGAGCAGATGGTATTCCACCGTATGTGGTCTTGTCGTTTCTTTTTATGTAGCCCAGTGACTTTTAATAAAGCGTTTGTTTGAACAAGTAGGGGTGAGTATATATCTGTGCAATATCATTGAAATGTTAAATCATTCAGAATTTTATCAACTCTCAGTTATTTCAAAGTTGACAAGTACAGTAGTACAGTACAGTTGTTTACAAAGACCATATTACAGTTTTTCTCGATTGCTTAAACACATTTCTTGAAATTATGCCTTTTTTTCTTTCTTTTTTTGCGAAACTCTAAACACAAATCCATAACTTCTAACTCAATTCCCCAAATTTCCTATATTCAGGTCAAAATGAAGCTCTCCACTCAAAACAACTCAGTCTTGCTGAAAAACCAACCTTTGCTCTCAGACCCTCAAAAACACACACTACAACACAGTCTTACACACTGATGAGACAAATTCAAAACAATACTACAAAAACCGATAATAAGTGTTTATTAATAAGTGCTTAATACAATGAACTAATGAGTAGATGTTTTGAGGGGTAAGACTGTAGCACAGAGAACTGTATAATACATTTTCAGCAACATGACAATATTAACTGATAATGTAGAAAACCGCAGACAAATGTACGGAATCAGTTCCATGAATGTACCAAAGCAATCACAACTTGCTCAAAATGATGTGATATGATGTGCACAAGTGATAAATGATGTGGAGGTTGAACAAGTAGTTTTGAGAATTTCATTTCTGATCTGAGAAGTGCACCAAAGCCACTGAGAAAAAGCTTTAGCTCTTTTATCTCCATCGAAGGTTCTGATTGGTGTGTGATACATTTTGACTCCTAGTGTTTCCACTTTGGTAATTGTGCACTAATTGAGCTCAAACTTTGTATTTTGTTCATGTTTATAGTTTAGGGAAATGGGTGTGCTTTTTAAAAAATGGTGTTATGGTTTTTAAATTTTAGTTCAAAAGCCTGATTCTAGCGTCGTAGCAATCAAGAAAAACTGTAACACACCTCACACCACAAGAAAATCTGATAAGATAATCTTTAGAACCACCAAGATAATCAGAACATTACCTAGGATTGTCGGAAGGGGAGAAATTGGCCCAAAATCAGCCCTATTATTACCCAGCATAAGTTTTGACTTTGTTTGCACTGTTTTCTCGGTTACACTTTATTTCGATAGTCCACTTTAGACATTCTACTAACTATAAGTAACTTTGTAACTACATGTCAACTACATGTCAACTAATTCTCATTAATTTGTAACTACATGTCTACTAACTCTCAGTAGGGTAGGTTTAGGATTAGTAGAATAAGTTGACATGTACCTGCAAAGTTTCTGATAGTCAGTATGTTGTATGTTGTGGACCCATAAAAATAAAATGTTAGAAGATATTAAGCAGACAGTCTACTAATACTCTAATGACTGCTAGTTGACATGTAGTTGCAAAGTTACTTACTGTTAGTAGAATGTCTAAAGTGGACTATCGAAATAAAGTGTTACCATTTTCGGTCACACTTTATATTAGGTGGCCTTAACTACTATGTACTTACATAAAAAAAAAAACTACAATGTACTTATTGTGTTCATATTGTACTGCAAAACACTTTTGCTGCTTTGAGGGGGGATACGGGTAAGGTTAGGGACAGATTTGGTGGTATGGGTAGGTTTAAGGGTGGGTTAAGGTGTAAGGGATGGGTCAACAGTGTAATTATAAATGTAATTACAGAAATTAATTACAGATGTAACTACATATAGGTATTTTTTAAAAATATAAGTACAATGTAAAAACATGTATGTACACAATAAGTGCATTGTATCAAATGATTAATTTAAATGTAAGTACATTGTAGTTAAGGCCACCTAATATAAAGTGGGACCCCATTTTCTCTTGTGCTAGTTGTCATGGTTATTAATTTGATTTCGTGATTCTGATCAGGTGTGTCTTGTTAATTATCCTAGTTTGGTCTGTGTATTTAATGCTGCCTTCACGTGGTATCAGAATTATCGTAAATATGAGTTTCCTAATCGGAAATTGGACGTGAATGGCCTCTCAAGTTGTATTTACTACCGGGAAATTCAGAAATAATTTTGATACCAGAGTTTCCGAGTTGGGCGGGTCATAAACTTTAAACACGGTGGAGGGGACAACCATTGTGTGTTTTATAAGCAGGGAAATAAGCGTGTATTTGACCGAAATTCCAGAATTGTCAGCAAACTGCAAGTGTAGCGCGGTGAATATTTATATGGTTGTCAACCAATGGGATGCTACATTTGATTCTTTCCGACATTAAAGCACTTACGACAAGCTCGAAATCATGACTTCATAAGTGGGAAATAGGAAATTTCCGATAGCACGTGAAGGCAGCATAAGTTTCTGTCTGTTCAGTTTGAGTTTGTCGGGTCTCGTTAATGTTATGTGTGTCACCAACCTTCCCTTGCTTGGAAATGACCTATCTGTGGATTTATTAAAGCCACACAGTATGTGACCAAATGTGTGCATTTATTCAGCTTTTTACAATGGCTTAGAACACAACTCAACCAATCAGAAGTAAGATCATTTATAAACTTTAAGACTTTGACAGCAAAGCCCTGTGTTCATTTAATCATTATAACACACTCTATAAAAATAAGTAGCATGGGTTGCCAGTGTGTTAACATTTGAGATGTAGGATTAGATTTATATGTTTAAAATTCTTGGTAATACTTTAGATTAGGGAACACGATTCACTATTAACTAGTTGCTTATTAGCATGCATTCATAAGAGACTGGGATAAATAAACCAGCACATACAGTAAACACACATATGTCATTTATTACAGTTTTTTCTAAATGCTTACACACAGTTTTTGAAACTATGGCTCCATTTCTCAAAACTCTGTAATTTAACCACAAAACACACACAACATACAAAACATCACACACATCTTGCAAAAGCAAACACTTCTTTGAAAACTGTTTTAACTCTTCTAAAAATGGTATTTTTGCATAGTAACTCTACACACAAACATAAAATAATTAGCCACGTACACACCAAACTACGCACTGATGTGAAAAATGTAAAACACTACTCTCGTGTGTCTTTTGCTTGTTCAGAGTGCAGTGAAGAACAGGAGTTTGTCATAGCACTCACACATACTGTACATGCATATGCACATATACACTGTATTTATAGTATGTATGACTGATGAATTTTACACAGTTATGCAACTGAACTGAATTAATACTCAACTGACTTGAGCTGTAGAATGACACTATTGACTTGTTAGAGTTGCTTTACAACAGAATGTGATTTTCACAAAAAACAAAAATGAAAGTACTGAAAGGTTACAAATGACATCAACTCAATACTGCACATCACAGTACTATACTTACACAAGCAATATTTTCTCCTACTAAGCAACGGGAAAATAACGCCTTGTGTGCTGAATCCATCCATGGATTGACATTACCTCAATGTCTCCGCATGCCTCTTCCATTGACTGTAGAAGAGGCATGCGGGCATGTGGTTGCCGGTCATATACGTGCCATGAATGAATGAATGATGCATTTATATAGCGCTTTATTGTGTATTGCTGTACACCCAAAGCACTTTACAATCATGTGTGTGTGTGTGTGTGTGGGGGGGGGGGGGGGGTCTCTCCTCAACCACCACCATCTCCAAGGGGAAAAAAATTCTTCGATAGGGTTTAGAAATGGCCAGTAAGGGGGCAAGTATACAACTTCAAATTGATCATGGTTGGTGAACCAGTCCCGGACCACAGCAGCCCGGGACACACACACACACTGAATATGCATATAAGCCAAGTCAGAAAGTCAGCTTTATTCATAAAGCACTTTGTACAATATGGATACAATGTAAACAGAAATGCAAGGGGAAAAAAATAACCGTCATGATTTTTATATCTACATAAGGAATGTGACCTACAGTATATTTCCAGACATATGTATTTATAATTCAGCAGAGAGATCAGTTTGTTAGAGTTAGAGATAGTGTCTCATCTGTCTCTGTCGTGCAGTTTTGATCTTAAAACAAGCACTGATGGAGTTTCTCAATTTGTATCGTCATATTGTATCAAAAAGAATGTATAATTTTACATATTTTATTTTGAAGTAACAATATCCAGCCTTACTTTATAGCCTACAGGGTCAGACATTGAGGACTTGGGGCAAAAAAGCCAAAACAATGCTCCCAAATTCAAAATAATGGGGCAAAATAAGCCCTTGTACAATTAAACTAATTTTATTTTGACTGCTGCGATTAAAGTGAGATGAATGAATGAATGAATGAATGAATTTTGAAGTGTTGAGCATTATAACCAAATATACACATTTCTAGCCAAACAGAGTTCAGATTAGTCACCGGCGATGAAGAACGTTAATTGACTGAATTCCACACTGAATTTTTGCGAGAGCACAGAGCTCAAGCAGTGAGCCTAATTCATGAGCCGCTTCAGTGATGGGGAACGTTTTTACTCACTTTCTGTATATAATTTACACTTTTTTTCAACTGTTTACACGCATTTTTAAAACTTTGCCTCTTTTTTTTTTTTTTTTTTTTTTTACAAAACTTTACACACAAATCCAAGAATTGCGCAAACAAAATGCAAAATGCCTCACATCACTTGCAAAATGAAGCACTGCATTCACAATATCACAAACGCATCTCAAAAGCAAACATTTATCTTGCGTTGCAAACACCTTTACCATAATATCGTACTTTTTTGTTTTCTGTCATATAAACACAGTTATTCAAAACCTAAAGCTCTTCTTTCATGAGCTCCTATGTACATTTCTGTTCAAGATTGAAAGTAATTGGCAGAGAGATGTTGAAACATTCACGGTAAACACGAAAGCAAGATTGCAACCAAACTTTTTTTACTGTAAGCATTTGTGGTTGTGAATACAGTATTACACAGTACAAAAGAAAAGAAATACATCAACCATGTGTAGATGTGTATTTAAAGGGCTGTTCTAAAGCAGTGATTGGTTGGTGTTCAGTGAAGCACATGTGAGGAGTTAGTGTGAGGCACTGATGAATTAGTGAGGCATCTTGATTGGTTGTGTTTGAAAAAGGAAATCAAGATACTTTCTGTCAGATTTTTGTGTATCACATAGAGAATTATGTGTCAAATTGCCGAGAATTAGTGTATGGCTTTGCAGATTTTGTGTGTGGTTCTGGTGTTTGAGTGTCAGGTTTCAAAAATTGTGTGACAAGTAAAGATTTTTTGTGTAAGCATTTGAAAAAAAACTGTAAGAGTGACTGAATCTGTTCGGAAGAACGTCGGCGGCGCCCCGATTGCGATTAGAAATCCTGATGTGTGGGCAGGGACCCCGAGGACACCACACACTATAGGAGCAAAACGGTTAAATCTGGGAGTTTTTGTCCTCATGTTTGTGGACTCTCACATTTTGAAGATCTTATAAGATTTTAAAAATCTTTTAGTGTGTACCCAGCATAACAGAAACCGTGACACATTCAATATTAATGTTTATACTATTATTAGGAACCAAGCACAGACGGTTCACAAGCACCTATTGTTGAGTCCATGGTATTCCAGAGAACTGCTTGCAGGAATGTCATGAAACTTGGTACACAGATATACTGAATATTAACAATAGCAAAATTGAAGTCTCTAACTCAAACGTTTTAGCACTACCAAATTTGCACTCATGTTTAAGCCAATAACTTTTGAACTTGCCTTCTCTGCTGAGGTGAGTCAAGCTTTTTTCCCTTCAGATTTGTATGAAAATCAAACCAGATAAACGTAAAATCATGCCATTAAAATGATATGGAATTCAGGTTGATCAGTCAATCTATTTTCACACCATACCAACAAATGTTGTGGATTATGTGTTGCTAGACCAAACCATTATTACAGTACTCAACATTTTGCAATTTTTTTTCAATTGCTAACAAGCATTATTCAATACTGAAACCACATTTCCAAAACTCACTCAGACCAACAAAACACTTCATATAGGTCTCAAAATAAGCTTGTTTCATCATAACATTGGGAACAATTCTCATTCAGAAAACATACATTTCTTTCATAACACACTGATCTAAAAAATACTAACAACAGGGAGCATTACATAAACGATGAACTTTTATCTTTGAAGTTTGAATGATTTGTCACATAAGTATTTCATCATAGGATAAAAATAACATCTTTTCAGTTTACTGACTGTATTACAGCACAAAGAATGAAGGAGAAAAGCAGCATTTCCCCCTACTTCTTTACATACCAAAAACAAAAACCATCAACATTTACTTGTGAAAAATTGACACATACGAAATGTACTTGTGAAAAATAAAAACACATAAAAAAAAAATAATAATAATAATATATATATATAATCTGAAGCAATAATAGTTAAAAAAAAAAAAAAACATCAGTCTAGTTGCTAGGTGCTATGTGCAATACTGGAGTCCTGGAGTCTTTCTGTGTGGAGTCTGTAAGTTCTCTCTCTGTGTTGATGTTGGTTTCTTCTGGGTTTCTCCCACAATCCAGAGACACACAGGACAGGTGAACTGGAGACTGTAATGAGCGTGAATATGAATGTTTGTGATGGACTGGACATCTGTCCAGGAGGTTGTCCTGCCTATGACACAGGAAAGACTCCAGCCTCCTGACCCTTCATAGGACAAGCGCTGGGAAAATGTGTGGAATAGATCAATGGATGTTCAGCACTGTGAGGGTTCTAGTCCTCCTTCTCTCTGCCACTCTTTTTTCCCCACCAATGTGTCTTCCCTGATCCATGTTTCCAAACAAAATCATTCCGAAGCCATCCATTTATCAAAACATAAGCAAAAAGAAAGAAAGAAAGAAAGAAAGAAGAAGAAGAAGAAGAAGAAGAAGAAGAAGAAGAAAAGACTAAAAATAGGACTTCTGCCTTGCCTTTCAGCTGAGATTGCATTTAGATGTGTTTGAAACAATTATTATTCAATTTCATAATAATTATTCTGCTAAGATTTTATATTTCAATATAATTCCTGCAGAAATGGACAGAGTTCATCATTGTTCTGATTTGAATGTGCTTTTATCAGTTTTGAAAGCAGTGTGTTAGCATTTGAAAAAATGTGCTGAAAATGTATAGTGTTTTGCCAGTTGTGGAGTATGTATGACAAAAGTGTTTGTGGATTTAGAAAAATGCGGTCATTGCATGCATTTTGTCTGAAAGCAATGAAAAATGATTCACAGTTTGGTCCGCATAGACTTCTGTATCGCTGAATGTGTGAACAGTTTTGAAAAGGCTTGTTAGCAATTGAAATGTTCATCAAAGTTCTCCCAAGACAAGAACTGGTATTGTTTTGGTTTTAGGACAACTTTGATGATGGTTTTGATCCACTTCAAATGTTGACTACTGTATTTGATGCATTAACCAATTTGATGGCATTATACCGAACTGAATCTGAAGCTGCCACCAAACTTTGTGTGTGGGCTTGTCACACCACACTGACCACAGCACATACATTTTGTCACAGCACCACCTATTGGTCAAAAGTAATAAGTATTATTATTATCTACTGTATATTAATTATTGATTTTTACCATGTTTTAGGAGGAAGAAGAACACCCCATATCAATGGTCAAACTATTGTAATGTATAGCCTCTAATGGCTTATTGCTTGATTTAACTCAGAGCTTTAAAGTAAACTTGTCTGTAAATCTGTACAATACACAACAATAAGTCTCAGAAATGTTACTAAACTGTAAATGTTTTGTTTGTGTGCATTGGTTTTGACAGGAGTACACCATGACAGTATTTCTGCGGCAGAGTTGGAGAGATGACCGTCTGTCGTATAACCACACGAACAATACTCTTGGCCTGGACAGCCGCTTTGTGGACAAACTCTGGTTACCAGACACATTCATAGTTAACGCCAAATCGGCCTGGTTTCATGATGTCACTGTGGAGAACAAACTCATACGCCTGCAGCCTGATGGAGTCATTCTCTACAGTAGTCGGTACGTGGGTTTGTTTTAAGTGCATTTTAAGCTATTTTGTGATTTTGCATTGGCAATAATGTAAAAGGACTTTGGGCAGCACAGTAAAGCTATAAAAAAAAATCAAATACTCATGTTTATGAATAGTCATTATAGAAAAATAAACATAAAGTGGTCTCTTCTTTATTTTATTACAAATAAATCTGCCTATCCACCTGTCTACTTAATAAATAAATAAAGGCCAGCATTGACCAATCACTTATTTCTGAGAGCTGTGTAAAGCAAACTAATGGCACCAACAGTATGGAAAAATATGTAATTATTATATCATTATTTTCGAAGGATATATACATTATGAATATTAGATTTATGCATATATTGCTGTATATTGAAAAATAAAAGCACTAGTTTCCAATATATGGAAATGTATTATGTAATATATCACATTATCCTTTGCAGTGTATTCCCATATATTTTTGTTTCGTAAGGGCCATGTTCAAAATGTTTAATCATGATCTTTTCTCTTTCAGAATTACATCTACAGTTGCATGCGATATGGACCTCACGAAATACCCCATGGATGAACAGGAATGCATGCTTGACTTGGAAAGCTGTGAGTAAAGAGAAAACTTATATCTGGCATCTCTCTTTTGTATTAACAGTGTTTCAAATTCATGAGCATGAACATGATTCCTGCACAAAAAACAAATCATGATAACGATGCCTGTGACTATATTTCACAAAGATCATATATTTTCTTTTTCCTGTTGGTGGTTTTGCAGATGGCTACTCTTCAGAAGACATTGTGTATCACTGGTCAGAGAGTCAGAAACACATTCATGGGCTGGACAAATTGGAGCTGTCCCAGTTCACCATCACAGATTATCATTTTGTCACAGAGATGATGAACTTTAAATCTGGTAAGGCTTTTCATCGACACTGTCTGATACATCCGATGTAACAAAACTCTCCCAAAACAATCATTGCTAATGCTGTTGCAACTCTTGTTTTCATTTTGAATTGTTTTAATAAATTTTGTTAACTCAGAAACTATATTACATATTCTCAAGGCAAATATTGTCATTCTTGAAACAGCAGGGAGATTTCCACGTCTCAGCTTACGATTTGAACTAAGGCGTAACCGAGGAGTTTACATCATTCAGTCCTACATGCCCTCAATCTTACTGGTTGCCATGTCATGGGTTTCATTCTGGATCAGCCAATCAGCTGTGCCAGCAAGAGTGTCTTTAGGTCCGTAACTTACAGTTTCTAAAATGTACACTTCACACTTGAAACACTTCAAGTGTGTGTGTGTCTGTGTCTATATTTATGTATGTATGTATGTGTGTGTGTATATATATATATATATATATATATATATATATTAGTATATTTTAAAATATACTAGATATTCTCCATATCTAGTATGTTTAAAAAACATACATAAATGAACATTTTATTTTGATATTCAAAATTTTTACTTTATAAGTAAATTTACAACTACATACCAACTGGGTCAATATCACCATAGAGAGCCTTTCAACCCTCACAATACTCTGGTCTTAATTTCCCATTCACTTTATGTTATGTCATAAAGAGTAGACACTTAAGTACTATAGAAACATATTAGCTGAGCTTCCACACATTTTTTTTTTTAATTATGGGCCATTATTTGAAGCATAAACCATACGACATGTCCACCCTGTCATGTTACTGTTTACTGTTAAATACGTTGTCATTACAATATTAAGATGCAAATTATATTTTCTGAAAGGTATGATGTTCCTTTCCTAAACAGGGTTATTTGTTTGCTTTGAAATTATAAATACATAAAAGATTTTATGTAAACCATGTGTTTTTTAAAAAAAACATACAATTCGCACATGTATTTTTTTCTTATTTGGAGGAAGCTGTGATATTTGGATGCAAGTTCTTTGTTTGCATGTTTTTGCCCCCACACCTAGCTATTGAACACACTGGATTATATAGATAATATTGAATTAATATTTAAAATGTTATTTTAAAATATCAAGATGACAGGGTGGACACACAAAGCAGAACACACAAAGCATGACAAAATATGACAATGAAACATTTATTCAACTAATAATATAATAATAATAAATGATATAATTACATTCTCAATTACATTGACCCCCCCCCCCATTCATTTTAGTTTTTAGCAATATTAACTAAAAATGAATGCTATGTCCACCCTGTCATGTTTATGTCCACTCTATCGAGTCTAAGTGGCCGATAGGGTGGACATTTTGAGCTTCAATTAGCATATTAGCTTACAACAGACTGAGCTAAATAGTTAGTCTAGTTGTTGAAGAGAATTTGATATATTTAAACTTACATATTTTGAAAATACTGTATTCAAATAACTTCTGGCATATTTTATGGTGACAGGGCGGACATGTTAAGCTTTGGCAAAGCAAGTAAGCAAACCCTTACTAAGAAAATTTGTCAATCTGTTGTACTGCTGTCACTAAAGGGGGTGGCCTTTTCTTAAAGGGGCAGATTCCCCAATACGACAGGGTGGACAACCATTCAAGGGACATGGACAAACTCTTCTTTGTTATTAAATAAAAATATAGTTTTTATTAACAAATGATCAATACACTCAAATTGAATAATGCCTTATTTAACAAAATATTAATAGGATATTTTTTTTATTTTATTTTTTTTAATATATTTTATGATTTGACTATATTCTACTCTCATTCAGATTTAATGAGCAGTGCATGGGACATAGCAAAATAACACGCATTCTCTTACACAAAACTAAAACAAATCTAAAAAATGTATCTAAAGAGCCAAGTAATGCTTTTGTTATGAATATAAAAACTTAGCCTAATATAACACACCCTTTCATAGTAATTTTTATGTTAAGTTTCATGGCAAATGAGGTATTTATGTACAGGACACCAAAAGGCACCCTACAGTGATATTGACCCAACTGCCAGTCATTAGAGTATTAGTAGACTGTCTGATTAATATCTGTTAACACTTTATTTTAATGGTTCCATAACAGATATTCTACTGACTATAAGTAATTTTGTAATTACATGTCAACTTTTTCTATTAACCCTAACCTAATAGTATACTAAGACCCTGAGCTAGTTGACATGTAGTTGCAAATTAATGAGAATTTGTTGACATAGTTGCAAAGAGTTAGTAGAATGTCTAATGAAATCAGTATCAGTAACATTAGAACATTTAAAACAAATCAAACACACAAAGGAACCTGACAAGTAAAATGAATATTTCCATGTGACCTTTAACCTTTAGGAATCACAACGGTGCTCACCATGACAACACTGATGGTCAGTGCTCGTTCATCTCTGCCCCGTGCTTCTGCCATCAAAGCTCTGGACGTGTATTTCTGGATCTGCTACGTCTTTGTGTTTGCTGCCTTGATCGAATACGCTTTTGCTCACTATAATGCAGACTACAGCAAGAAGGAGAAAGCCAAAGTCAAGACGAATAAGAGTGCAGAGGTACAATCAGAAGATTAATTTTGCATAGAAATCTTGAGCATTTCATATATTCTCAAATCTCAAGTAGGGTGAATTCAGGTAAAGTGGGTAATAGAAGATTGTACTGTGCTCAACCGGTTTACACTGTAAGAGCACAACAATAGTCTTTAATTAAAGGGACACTATTAAGATAAAATAGTTTTGGTTGATGCTCAGTGACCCTGGCAAATGTGGCTACAGCTCAAAAGAGGGCTACCTCATTGTAGCAAAGTTCAGAGAAGGAAGGAAGAAGTCGGAGTCGGCGTGACTGAGGCTTGGGAGTTTTTATTGAAATGTCCACAAATAAGGTTGTGCTCTCCGGCACATTCAAATAAACATAAATTCTCAGCACGTAGGTCAGTGTCAGTATCAGATCAGCCACGATCCTTTCCCCTTTCCTCTTTCCCAGTCCTCAGTCTGTCCCTCTCTGCCATTGTGTGTCCTATGGTGGCTTTTAATCTCTCCACGCCAATCACTGGAACGAGAAACAGGTGAATGTCATCTTGCACTTGACCCACTTACTCACCGCTCGTTCTCCAGCCTCTCTCTCCCGCTGCAGATCCTGCTAACCACGCCCCCCTCGCCACATACCCCCACCGCCCGACTCAGGCCGGGAAGCCCTCCGGCCTGCAGCCCCCCCCCCCCCCCCATTCCTGGAGAGGAAGTCTGCTACCGCCATCTGAGCCCCCGGCCTGTGGATCACCTTGAACTTAAAGGGCTGGAGGGCCAGATACCAACGGGTGATCCGCGCATTGGTATCTTTCATGCGGTGGAGCCACTGCAGGGGTGCGTGGTCCGAACAGAGAGTGAACTCCCGTCCCAGGAGATAATAGCGGAGGGTGAGAACGGCCCACCGGATCGCTAAACATTCCTTCTCAATGGTGCTGTACATCGTCTCTCTCTTAGAGAGCTTGCGACTGATGTACAGCACCGGCCGTTCTTCACCCTCTATCTCCTGGGCCAGGACGGCTCCAAGCCCCCTGTCCGACGCATCAGTCTGCAGCAAGAAAGGGAGAGAAAAGTCAGGAGAGTGCAGAAGCGGTCCGCCACACAGAGCAGCCTTTACCTGGGTGAAAGCCTGCTGACACAGCTCCGTCCACTGGACCGTATCAGGCGCTTCCTTTTTAGTGAGGTCAGTCAGCGGGCTGGTGAGGTCCGAATAATTAGGTACAAACCTTCTATAATATCCCGCCAGCCCCAGGAACTGCCTCACCTCCTTTTTGGTCTTGGGTCTCGGGCAGGTCGCAACCGCTGCGGTCTTATTAATTTGGGGACGCACCTGCCCGTGGCCCAAGTGGAAGCCCAGATACCTGACCTCCACACGCCCAATCGCACACTTCTTCGGGTTAGCCGTCAGTCCGGCCCCCCTCAGCGCTCCCAGTACGGCCCGCAAATGCCCCATATGCCGCTGCCAGTCGTTACTATAGATGATAATGTCATCCAGATATGCAGCGGCATATGCTGCATGCGGCCGCAGAATCTTATCCATGAGGCGCTGAAACGTGGCCGGAGCCCCGAACAACCCGAACGGAAGCGTAACGAATTGGTGTAATCCGAACGGCGTGGTGAAAGCTGTTTTTTCTTTGGATAAAGGTGATAAGGGGATCTGCCAATATCCCTTAGTTAAATCCAGTGTCGAATAAAATCGAGCTGTACCTAGCCGATCAAGCAGTTCGTCGATTCGCGGCATTGGATATGCGTCGAACTTCGACACAGCATTCACCTTACGATAATCCACACAGAATCGTACAGAGCCGTCCGTTTTAGGAACCAAAACTATCGGGCTCGCCCAATCGCTGTGGGACTCCTCTATTACTCCCATCTCTAGCATTGCCTCTAATTCTGCCTGAACTACCTTTTTTTTGTGTTCCGGTAGACGATATGGCCGGCTGCGAACCACCACCCCCGGCTCGGTCTCTATGTGGTGCTGTATGAGGTTGGTTCGCCCCGGCAGGGCCGAGAACACGTCCGCAAACGCGGCCTGTAGCTTAACTACATCAGTGAGCTGCGAGGGCGAGAGGTGGTCACCGCCAGGGGCCAGAGCTAGAGATTGTGGCTTGGTGCTTACCTCTGGCCCAAGATCCTCCTCTCCGCTCACTGCCGTCGCTAGCATCACTGACTCCGCCTCACTCCACTTTTTGAGGAGGTTGAGGTGATAAATCTGGAGTGCTCCGTTCCTGTCGGTGCGAATTACCTCATAATTAAGATCCCCAATTCGCCGTGTGACCTCAAAGGGTCCTTGCCACTTGGCGAGCAATTTAGAGCTAGACGTAGGAAGCAATACAAGTACTTTTTCTCCCGGTGCAAATTTACGTAGCCTGGTCCCCTGGTTGTACAGCCGGCTCTGCCGGTCCTGGGCCTGTAACAAATTCTCCATTGACAGCCGCCCCAAAGTGTGGAGTTTTGTTCTCAGGTCCAGCACATATTGAATTTCACTTCGGCTATCAGAAGGCCTGTCCTCCCAAGTTTCTCTCAGGACGTCCAGCACCCCGCGGGGCTGACGTCCATAAAGAAGCTCGAAGGGGGAAAACCCCGTGGAGGCTTGCGGGACCTCCCGCACAGCGAACAAAAGGGGTTCCAGCCACTTGTCCCAATTTTTGGCGTCTTCATGGACGAACTTCCGAATCATGGTTTTTAATGTGCGGTTAAATCGTTCCACCAGTCCGTCTGTTTGTGGGTGATAGACGCTGGTGCGAATCGATTTAATGCCCAACAATTCGTACAGTTCGCGTAACGTACGTGACATAAACGCCGTGCCTTGATCAGTGAGAATCTCCTTCGGGATTCCCACTCGGGAGATTAATGAAAACAGGGCGTTCGCTACACTTTTCGCCGAAATGTTGCGAAGCGCCACCGCTTCAGGGTATCGGGTTGCATAGTCCACCAGAACTAATGCAAAGCGATGCCCGCGTGCCGACCGTTCTAATGGCCCGATGAGGTCCATACCAATTCTCTCGAAGGGGACCTGCATTAGAGGAAGAGGGCGCAAGGGCGCTTTTGGGGAGGCCGGTGGATTCACCAACTGACATTCACGACAAGCCGCGCACCACCTGCGCACATTCTCGTGAATGCCCGGCCAAAAAAACCGGGCCATGAGACGATTTAGTGTCGCTGCCTGCCCTAAATGTCCCGCCATCGGATTACAGTGAGCCGCCTGGAATAGCATTTCCCGGCGGCTTTTAGGTACTAACAACTGGGTTGTAACCTGCTTTGACTGAGTGTCTTGTGTCACTCGGTACAACCGATCCTTTAAAACAGCAAAATAGGGATAGGAGAGTGGGCGGGCAGGTTGGAGCTGCTGACCGTCGATGGTCTGGACTCGTTCGAACGCCCATTTCAGGGACTCATCCTGGGACTGTTCCAGGGGAAAATCATCGCGTTCAGAGAGGATTAGCCTCTCATTCGCGCTCCGTTCCCCCGTCTCAGTATCCCGCAGCCCCGGCTCAGCCACTCCCACCTGCGCGTCCACTCCATTCTCCAGCTTCCTCTCTCCACAAGAGACATCCGCACTTAAACATCCCAATACTTGACTAAAAGCTGGCCAATTTGTCCCCAAAATCAGCGGATGTCGGAGGTGCGGGTTAACTGCCACCTCCACACTATGCTTTTGTCCCCGAAATTGAATGAGTGCGGTCATTAGAGGGTACTTCACCACATCCCCGTGCACGCACCGGACCGAAACCACGCGGCTTTTATCCAATGCCTCGAGCCGAACCAGGCTTTGGTGGATTGAGGTCTGGTTACAACCGGAATCCACCAAAGCGAGGTAAGTACCCCCCTTAATACTCACAGGTATTTGGTACAGGCCAGCTTGATCGGGGGCAGCCTGTGGGCTGTCCGGGACCCGGATCAGTGCCCCCACCTCCATCACTGGGCACCGGTCCATGAAGTGCCCTGGGTCCCCGCACCGCCAACAGGCCGGCCCAGGCCTCCCCGCCGCCCTAGTGGCAGGAAGTGGGTCAAGAGATTGACGTGGAGAGAGTGGAGGAAAAGGTACTGCGGTAGTCCCCGTGCTGGCTCGCCCCGCCCCCCTGGGCAGCACCCTTGTGCCAGCGACAGCCTCCGGAGGCGGCCCCCCCATTCCCCGGGGTGGGACCCGAAGGGGAGCGCTTGTACGGGACCTGGGAAGTGGGACAGGACGAGAGGAGACAATAGGGGAAGAGAGAGAGAGAGAAACAGCTGGCAGGGATTCGCCGACTCCTGGGCACGCCACCATCTGGTCCTCCGCCAATTGGATGGCCAGGTCTAGCGACGTTGGGCGGTGGCACTGGACCCACTCTGCCGTCTTCCTCGGCAGACGGCCGATGAACTGCTCCAGCACCACTCGGTCGAGGATCTGCTCGACGTCGCTTCGCCCGGCCAACAGCCATCTGCGGCAAGCGTCCCGGAGCTGTTGAGCGAGCACGAAGGGCCGGCCACTATCGCCCAGCTCCAGTGACCGAAACCGCTGGCGATGTTGTTCTGGGCTCCGGCCGACCCGCTGGAGGATGGCTCGCTTGAGATCGGCGAAGACCAGGAGGTTTTGGACAGGCAATTGTTGGGCCGCCATCTGGGCCTCCCCCGACAGCAGAGGTATGAGTCGCACCGGCCATTGGTCTTGTGGCCACCCACATGCCTCGGCCGACTTCTCAAACAGATCGAGGAAAGCTTCTGGATCGTCCTGTGGCCCCATTTTATTTAGGGGCAGGTGCGAGGGCCCGGCGGGATTTCTCGAGGACGGCCCCCCTGCCCGTCCCTCCTGGCCCATCCAGCTCCGGAACAGCTCACGGTCCTCCTGCTGGGCCTGCATCAGGGAGCGGAACCGACGTTCCTGATCGTCCCGCATCTCCAGCAGCGCCTGATGGTGTTCTTGGTGGAGGCCCGCGAGCGATTGGATGACTTCCGCAAACGGCGAGCTTGGCGGGGACTGCATGATGGCGGTGGCCGGGCTTCTTCCTTCCCGGGTTTCGGCACCAGTGTAGCAAAGTTCAGAGAAGGAAGGAAGAAGTCGGAGTCGGCGTGACTGAGGCTTGGGAGTTTTTATTGAAATGTCCACAAATAAGGTTGTGCTCTCCGGCACATTCAAATAAACATAAATTCTCAGCACGTAGGTCAGTGTCAGTATCAGATCAGATCAGCCACGATCCTTTCCCCTTTCCTCTTTCCCAGTCCTCAGTCTGTCCCTCTCTGCCATTGTGTGTCCTATGGTGGCTTTTAATCTCTCCACGCCAATCACTGGAACGAGAAACAGGTGAATGTCATCTTGCACTTGACCCACTTACTCACCGCTCGTTCTCCAGCCTCTCTCTCCCGCTGCAGATCCTGCTAACCACGCCCCCCTCGCCACACTCATCATGAAAGGTGTAAGCCCTTGACATTCAGAATTTATGAAGTTGCTCATTAAATGTAAACATATATTATAGTCACAGTATGCTGTTAATACTGTTAATGTGAAATAAAATGCAAAGAATACTTTAGAACATACTGTAGTCATATTTTAAATATGTTGTAGGGTTAATTTTCATCAATATTCTGTTATATTTATTCAAATTTAATGTTAACACAATAACGTTTTAGAATAGGGAACACATATTCACTAAGAGTTAATAGTGCGAATCGGTCCTTAAAATCAAGTGCTAACTAAATTAATAAATAATTGTGTTTCATTTCTAATTAGGATATAAGATCATTTTTGATAAATCAGAGATGGCACTTTACCTGAAAAGACATTTGTCCAGAGTGCATGCTCTCAAAATGTTTATTGTTATGTACCTTCCAAATAAAATGGAATTCAAATGAAAATATTACAGCTGCACCTTTAAGTTAACAAAAGGTATTAAATAAATGACAAACACATCTGGGTAACTAAATTACAAGGTTAACAAAAAGTGTCCTATTTTACCTGAATTTACCTTTTTTAATCATTTACGTCTAGATAGAATGGCACAATATTAATTATAGCCTTATTCCTGATTCATTTTAGCGCAGAATCAAGTAATTACTAGAAATAGAAACAATTCCCACCTATGTATTTTAACGAACACCTCTTTTTTCCCCTCGTGTTATTTTGTAGTCCATGGTAAAGAATGGAAAGCAGGCCATGGTTCTGTTTTCGCTCTCTGTGGCTGGCATGAACCAGGGCCTCCTCGTCTCAAACAGGCAAAACAGGGCCCAGCGGACCACTGACCCTACTGGAGATCCACATGAAGAGACAGAGGTTCGTGGCACTCAGTCCCGTCGGGCACAGAAGGAAAGCAGTGAAGAGAAGAAATGCTGCAAGTGTAAACCTATTGATGCCGACACCATTGATATCTACGCTCGTGCTGTCTTCCCTTTCACCTTTGCTGTGGTAAATGTCATCTACTGGGTGGCATACACAATGTAAATCATTTATGAAATTTTGAGCTCTGCATGTATATAAATCAACAAATGATGTGACAACAGAACTATACAATTATTAGAATATGAAAACGTCTGGATTATTAACGCTTATAAATGTAATGACGTTGGGTAGTCTTTTAGAATATGTTAAATGCATTATGTTGAATTCAGTTTTAGAAGACTGATACATACCTCTGCATCTTTACAAATAGTCCTTGATGCTTTACAATGACATTTCCTTGTTGCTTTTTTCCTCTTTCATAATATTTGCACCAGAATAGCCTTCAAAGTACTGGTATGAATGAACTGAAGCGGAAATTTATACTGCTTTATGAATGAATCTTTTGTTTTCATTCATTTTTTCTCCATCTTTAAATCTTTCCTCACAGAAGGAAATGTGGCAATATCTGTGTGTTTCTTGCAACTTAATGTCGTTCTCAATTGAAATTCAAAGCCATCTGAATATTTAACATACAAATTAGATATTTTTCCGTATGCATTCTCTTACATATCTAGTGTTTATCTTAATGTTATGATTCTCCCGGCAATGGGGTTTAAATATGAGCAAATACCACTTTGTGTTGTGGAAAAATGTTAAATATGAGCTATGGGAACCCTGCCCACAAGTAATGATGGTAGTGATGACGGTAGTGATGCTATTCTGAGCAATTTATCCTTTCAATATCTTTTATTTTGCCTTTTCTTTTGTCAGAGGCAGCTCTAATTCTGATTTTGTTCTGAAGTGCCACATTTGTTCCGCAACAACATTTGTGATTGTCATGACAATCAGCACACATTGTTTTTGTGCATGAAAATGAACATGTGATTTATTATTTCCTGTTTTTTTTTTGTTTTTTTTGTAAATATATTAATGCCACCACTGTGTGGTAAGCCTGTGAGGGGCCCTTGGCACCAGGATAATGACATGACAAAGTTGATAAATAAAACTGTTCTTGTCACCCAAAATTGGAGTGTTTTGAGATTGGATTGGGAAATGCCTATGAATTAATATTAATGATTACTCTAACAGATATCTTGATTAGAACTCATGGTAGAGCTTAGTATAGTGTGGTGTCTCTGGTCCACATTACAACACTGTTAGTGGTGGTGATGCAGTAATGCAGGTCTATTCAATTTTGTTCTGACCTTGTTTAATTAAACACATCAGGGCTGCATTTCCCAAAAGCATCACAAACCTAAGTGGTTCTACGATCAATTTAGGCTTACAGTGCTTTTGGGAAATGCAGCCCAGAACCATTTAATCAAAGTCGTCGTGATTACTCGATTATTACAGGCACGTGTGTTTGACTATGGTTAACTAAACTTTGCAGGTTGTGTTCCTCCAGAACTGGATAGCTCTGCACAAAAGTATGTAAATCAATATTTAACAAAAGTTAACTATAAAGTTTTTTACTCAACACGTATTCCCACTTTTCCATGTAAACATCCAGTTGAGCTCAATCAGAATGACATTTCAGTCAGATTGAAAGGGGTGCTGTATACCTGTAATAATCTGATCAACAAGAAAACTACGCATGTAAATGCTCAAAAATACCCTGCACACGTACAGTGCTTTGATGCATACATTTACATGGTTGACAGAGAGAGTAGAATTAAAGTGCAAAACATTTAATAAAAATAACAAAAGTAAATACAGACACGGGGAAACAGAGTAAATGAAGGGGGGAAAACTGAACTGACAATACCACATGTGAAACATGCAATAAAGACAACATCAGACAACAAACATGGGGACTGTCTGCCAGACAAGGGTTAAATTAAGTCAAACTGGGCTAATTCTACTTTTAAAAAATAAATGGCTTTTTGAGACATTTCTTAAGCTACTTTTTGTGAAGCCTGATTAGTTTAATGATAAACCAGGGATGGAACCCTAACAATCAGTGGCAATGTGTGGAATTTGAATTATTATTATTATTATTATTATTATTATTACAAAAACCCCAACTCGTTATCTTTTGAATATGTTGTTAATTTCTTTAGGTGAATTTTTTTTCACCCACAAGCAAAAGTGTCTTAAATCTCCTTTTGTCTTGTTACATCCCTCAGGCTTATAAATAACACACCAAAAAGGAAGAAATGACATTTTTTTATGCATTATGATGAATTATTCAAAGATATTTAACCTTGTCATTGTGCTTCTTTATGTATATATAATTGCATATGTATACAAATTCATGATATTCATGTTCTCTCTACAATATATATATATATATGTATATTCTTTTAAAGATATGAGTGACAGGTGCACTAATACCTCATAGCAACACTAACTCAACAACCCTAGCTAGAATGGTTTTCCTTTGCAATGTTTGCAATGTCTGCACAAAGGAGACGTCGGGCAGCTGCTCGAAGATCTTTGGAGAAGACTGTTGATTTTATACTGGAAAAATGTAAGTATTACTATTAATGCTGATCAATGCTGACCAATACTTAATTTGTCCTGAAAATGATGTTTTAGTAAAACAAGCCAAAATCATATGACAGCTATACATGAATATATACTAGACAAAATGCAGCCAAGGTGAATACATCTCAATTTTCAGTCAATGAATTAATGCATGCATGTATGAAATACTATATTTTATTTACTGTCAACAATAGAAAACATGAAGAAATGAGTAAAATGACTGAATAAAAGTAACCATTACAATATAATAATGAATATATAAATAAATACATGTACAAGAGGACAACACAGGAAACAAAGCTTTATTCAAACTTATTGTTCTAACAATCACATATTTACAGACGGTGAACCCCACATCCTACTGCCATCTCAACACAGCAGTGCCAATTCTGTGGCTCTATTCTGATGAAGCAGCTGCCCACCATGCCCACCTTCACCTGTCTTTGCTGTCGATCACGACCCTCATTACTGAAGTCAAACTGGAATCTGATCATGGATGGGAAAGGGACATCGAGTCTCTCCTTGCCTGAGTGCACCCATCTGCCTCATCACCCCACACAGAGTGCTTCCATATTTGGCATGCTGAAAACACGCTGATGCTCTATTTTCTTCAAGGTCTTATAGTTGAGCCCTGCATTTGTGACTGCGGTTGTTGCGTGCTGTGCTGGGCTTCACAATCTCGCTCTTCTCAATGGGGACATCGTTGAGCCAGAGGAAGAGGAAGACCACAATGATTTTTGTAAATCCTGTTTTGTAAGTGTCCCGGGCACAACTATAATATAAATGCATTCATACAATTTCTATTTGAGGGTCTTAAAGGGTTAGCTCACCCAAACATATGAATTCAGTCATTAATTACTGGCCTTTATGCTGTTCATTCTCTGTTTGTTTTTTTCCAAACACAATAGGTGATTTTGGCTGTTTGTCATGCTGGTTTCTGTTCATACAATGGGGCATGACTTTCAGAAGCTTAATGACATTACTTGATGACGTTTTGAAGCTTCTGAAAGTCGGGCTCCATTGTACAAACAGAAACCAGAAGGACATCTTCAATTCAGTTCAATTCAATTCAAGTTTATTTGTATTGCGCTTTTTACGATACAAATCGGTGCAAAGCAGCTTTACAGGAAATTAAGTTTCTAAAATATATTTATGTATTGTAGAAACGTCTTAGTTACGTATGTACACTGTAAAAAAAAATTCCATAAAAAAACGGATAATGTACTGGCAGAAAATTACCAGGACATTTTCTGTTAAATTTACAGACATTTCCTTCAACATTAAAACGAAAAATTCTGTAGATTTACATTTTCTTCTGTACCATAAACGGACCATCCTTAATGCAGACATTTCTAAAAAATTATAGCATAGGCCTATCTTTAGTAGCAAATAAATCCAGCACAATATATACAAATTGAACATGGTTTATTTTTATCTCATGTAAACATTCTTAAAAATGTGTTCAGTAGCATTTATTTGCCTTAAACAGGGGAAGAAAACAATAATATTACATCAATTAACTTAATGTGTAAAGCACCACTGAAAATGCTTGTATTGTGGAACACTTTTTAGTTTTAAACAGCAACATGCAGAAAAAAGAAAACATGAGCAGGTACTTGTACAATATTGGTGTTGCACCAAATAGTGGTCACAAAGATAAACTTCATTGTGAAACAGTCAAGATTCAAAGTATTTTCAAATACATGGGGGAAAAAATTAATACAAAGACAGGGCTGTCATTAATAACAATTGCGATAGACTTAGTCAATAGTCAAGTGAAATGTTCCAGTGTTTACACCATTTAACCTATAGAAGAACACAACATTATTTAAAAGGACAGTTCACCCAGCCTGGGGTGAGATCAATACACAGCAGAGACTGTGTCAGTGTCGCCCAGCCGGCAGCTCTACAGATGTTTGCTATCAAGGCGCCCCGCGCCAATGCCCAGGAAGAAGCAACACCTCTCGTAGAGTGTGCTCTTACTCCAAAGGGGCACGGCAAGCGTTGGGCCTGGTAAGCTAGGACTATAGCCTCCACTATCCAGTGGGCAAGTCTTTGTTTGGAGACAGCCTTTCCCTGTCCTCCAAAGCAGACAAAGAGCTGGTCTGAGGTCCTGAAGCTCTGCGTGCGGTCCACGTAAATGCGCAAGGCGCGGATGGGACGGAGCAGAGCAATGGCTGGGTCTGCCTCCTCCCGGGGCAGTGCTTGTAAGTTCACCACCTGATCCCTAAAGTGCGTGGTCGGAACTTTGGGCACATATCCAGGCCGGGGTCTCAGGACAACGTGAGAGTTACCCGGCCCGAATTCTAGGCATGAATCGTTGACCGAAAATGCCTAGAGGTCCCCTACCCTCTTGGCGGAGGCCAATGCTGTGAGGAGCACGGTCTTCAATGACAGAAACCTAAGCTCTACTGACTGCAGAGGCTCAAAGCGCTCCTCCTTCAAGGCCGTCAGGACCAAGGGGAGATCCCAAGAGGGTACCAGATGAGGGCGCAGAGGATTTAACTTCATCGCCCCTCTGAGGAACCTGATGACCAAGTCGTGCTTCCCGACAGACTTACCGTCTACTGCATCGTGATGTGCGGCAATGGCGGCAACATACACTTTGAGGGTGGAGGGAGACAGCCTTCGCTCCAACCCATCTTGCAGGAAGGATAGCACAACCCCGATCGGGCATCTCCGGGGGTCTTCCCGGAGGGAAGAGCACCAATCGACGAACAGGTTCCACTTCAGCCTGTAAGCGTACCTTGTAGACGGGGCTCTAGCTGAAGTGATGGTGTTTACTACGGCTGGAGGTAGCTTACCTAGAACCTCCGCGTCCCGTCCAGGGACCACACGTGGAGAGTCCACAAGTCTTGACGTGGGTGCCAGAGGGTGCCCCCTCTTTGAGAAAGGAGATCCCTCCTCAGAGGAATTTGCCAAGGAGGGGCTGTGGCGATGAGCATCAGTTCGGGGAACCAAGTTCGAATGGGCCAGTAAGGCGCCACCAAGAGGACATGCTCCTCGTCCTCCCTGACCTTGCACAGTGTCTGTGCGAGAAGGTTCACTGGGGGAAACACCAGTAAATGCTTGTCGTGTAGCAGTGATTTGAAGCGGCGCAGAGCAAGCCATACTGCTAGCAACTAGAGGCAGTTGATATGCCACTGCAGTCAGGGCCCTGTCCAGAGCCCCGCAGCTGCGTGCCCGCTGCACATGGCACCCCAGCCCATGGCAGAGGCATCTGTTGATACAACAACATGCCTGGACACTTGCACTAGGGGCAATCCTGCCCGAAGAAAGGCAAGGTCCGACCATGGGCTGAAGGTCTGACGGCAGGACGGGGTGACAGAGACCGTGCCCATCTCGGGACCCGGTCGTGAAGCCAATGCTGAAGCGGTCTCATATGAAGCAACCCGAGCGGCGTGACAGCGGCTGCAGATGCTATATGCCCCAGGAGCTTCTGAAACTGCCCTCTTGTGCTGGAAAGCCTCCAGGCAATTCAGCATCGACTGACCACGCTCTACTGAGAGGCGTGCTGTGAGGTTGACCGAGTCCAACTCCATGCCAAGAAAAGAGATCCTCTGTACAGGGGAGAGTTTGCTCTTTTCCCAGTTGACCCGAAGCCCCAACCGGCTGAGGTGACTGAGCACCTTGTCCCTGTGTTCGCACAACAGCACTCGAGACTGGGCCAGTATGAGCCAGTTGTCGAGGTAGTTGAGAACGCGAATGCCTGCTTCCCTTAATGGAACAAGGGCTGCTTCCACGACCTTGGTAAACACACGAGGCGACAGGGATAGCCCGAAGGCGAGGGCCTTGTACTGATATGCTCGCCCTTCAAACGCAATATGGAGAAACGGTCTGTGTCGAGGGAGGATCAAGACATGAACGTACGCGTCCTTCAGGTCGATCGCTGCGAACTAATCGAGCGGACGGATGCACTGAAAAATGCGTTTCTGCATCAACATCCTGAACGGGAGCTTGTGAAGGGCCCGGTTCAGAACACGCAGGTCCAAAATTGGTCGTAACCCACCGCCTTTCTTGGGTACGATGAAGTAGGGGCTGTAGAACCCTGACTTCATCTCGGCTGGAGGGCCCGGCTCTATCGCGTCCTTCGCCAGCAGGACCGCGGTGGGGCAGCGAAGTGGAGCACAGGGACCTGACTCGGAAGGCAGTGCGTCCCAGAGTGGGGTCTGAGTGCGCGGTGCAACATTTACCTGGCTCCATGGTTGGGCAGGGGGCGAGGAAGAAGGCATCGCATCCTCGGACCGGACCCTGCTGCCCGCTGGCTAAAGGAGATGGGGATGGGGGTGTAGAGGCTGAGTCTCGTGCACCGCCATCCTGGCCCTCTTGGGACCCAGAGAAAAAGGAAACTGCTCTTTTTTTGAGGTTTTGGCGGAACAAAATAAAAAAGGAACAAAAGATTCTCCACCCAGCCCTCCTCCGGGGGAAGGAGTGGTGGCGCTTGCCCTGGTGCCTCACGGGCTGCGCGGCTTTCCCGCGGTTCTCCAGAGCCTAGCTCCCCCTCCGATGCAGTGATCGACATCCTGTAATCCACTGGTGCTCCGAACGAGATGCTGGGCCCCGCCCTGACCGAGGATCCCGAGGAGTGCTGGAGGAGTGAGAGGCCCGCGGAGATGCACTCGACGGGGAACTCTCACTGTGATCCTCAGGTCACCCTGACCATGTGCCGAAGTAGCCCTCCAAGAACCGGAGGAGCTAGAACGGGGCATGGCAAGGGGGATACCCGCCCATTTGACGAGGAGGTATCTGGAGCACAGCATCGCGATGGTCATGGTCCCACAATGAGAACATGACTCATCCACGAGCGCTGCTTCAGCATGCTGAAAGCCCAAGCATGAGACACAGTGATCGTGACCATCAGATGAAGCCAGGTAACAACCGAGCCAATCCAGAAACACACGAGCGGGAGGCCATCTTTAAAAAGACACCCGTCGCTCTTGGAGCTCTTTTAGATATTTGCTCTTTTAGAAAAATACTCTTTTACAGAAGCGCTGAAGCGCCCAGGGGAGGTCACGGCGCAACCGCAGAATGACGAGGTGCAGCATGCCGTCAGAAGCAGCAGCACTGGACAGCGAACTTCACTGACGCGCCGTAACACCAACTGCTTCGTAGCTATCTTGCAGACACTCTCGGAGATTCGCACTGAATGGCTCGGCTCCGAAGCGAAAAACTGATGTGCGCTTGCACGTGCTCTCCTTTTATACCCGCACTGTGGGGCAGGGTGCGCGTGGCGAAACACACACGCCAACTGTCATTGGCTTGTTTTGTTAACACTCGAAGGTGATTGGGCTCTCGGGCGAGATCCCATTAGTCAGTCACACTGACATTACGTCGAACGTGACTGACTGATAGGGAACTTAATATATTTAACTTATGGCAAAATTTGGTAATTCTGTATGTTGTCTTAGGGTTGGCATCCTCTGAGGCCAATGTCTTCAATGTCTTTTGGTCTTTTTCTAGATGGTCTCGCTGACTCTGGGCTCACTGAGGATGAAGAGACCACAGCAACATCTGGCCCAGATGAGGCAGTAAGGGCGGGTGGAGTGATGGCACTGGACCATTTCCAGGATGCTGCTGTGGACTTCTCCATCCTCACTGCACACAAATAGCAAATAGTAATTGAAACGATGTTAAATCAACATCCCGCTGTCAACGATAAAGTCATTGAATCAACGTCGAACTCTGATGTTGATTCTTCATCATGTTGCACCCTCTATTATCATTGAAACAATGTTTAAATCATACCTAGAGATCAACAGAATTTCAATGGTATTTCGATTACAATGGATATTGAAACAATGTTGAAATCCCAGCATATTAACAAAACTTCAATGGTGTTTTAGTATACCACAGGTTTAATCTGAAGGTCTGTATTTATTATTAGGCTATAATCCTGCTTTATTGACAGCCAGGATGGGCTAGCAAAATATAGAAAATAGAAACGATACCTTTAGGCTATAACTTAGACTAGCACAAATGACACCTCACGCATTCTTTAAAAATTAAACAATCATTTTTATTGTATTATTTCATTTTTTTTTCTTTTAAAGTGCTAACTCCTGCTGCGTCTGTCTTCCAGCTCCTCCCGCTCGGTCTGGGGCATAGCGCAGCCACTTCAGATGAGGCTTATCATACTAAAGACTTGCTTACTTGAAAAACGATGTGGATTAATGATCTGAAAAAAAGGACAAAAAGTACATCACAGTGTCAGTAAACAACAATTTAATTCAGAATCATCCACTGCCCTGAGTATTTCCCCACAAAGCAGGTGATAACATGTTCTTTTAAACTGGGCTTGCAAAAGTTTTTCTAAAGACTGAACAATTTTTATTCATGAATAATGGACTCCGTTCACTATATTTAAGTACAAGATACCTATATCACGTCACATCACGTAATTTTCTGTCACATGTGCTATAATGTCTGAATCCGTGACTGGTCGAGTGGCAGCTCCACCTGCCACGCAAAGATTTTACCCCCTCTCTCATCTTGCCATCTCATAGTTAGGTAAATCATTTTATATTTCTGGGTAGAAACGCATTTTTGTTGAGGCTGTATAAGACGGACTACATTCAAAGCACTTTTCAAAACTGCCCAATATATTTATGAGGCCAAGTGACTCTAAAAAAAAAAAAAAAAATCATGTTTATTATTTTATTAAATCAGAACTAATTGTTAACTCAACAAATTAAATATAAATAACTGGATACTTATAACTAATTAAATAGTAAATGTATTGATTAGAGTTACCATTGACAAAAGATTTTTCTGGTTGACTAAATTGTACATTAATTTCTGCTTAAATACTGGGTGCATGGAGGAATATGCATAAATCTCACCGCAAAAACAGGCTAATAATAAGGCTATGTCTTTAAAATTAACGAGGTATTTTAATTGTTTCTAAATGAAGTATGTGGGGCTAAGACGCCAGGCCTGGTTGTCAGGCGCTGTATAACAGCGCTTCCCCGCGCTCAGAAAAGGTGCAGAAGATCATCAAAAATCGTGATATCGCATAAGCACTAGTATAAAACGACTGTTATCATTTCTGAAAACAAACACAATGGAGTTACAAAACTGTATCGCACATCGCAGCCCTGCTCGAGGATTATTCATATTTTGGATTTGTAGGCTATTACGAGATGGTCTAATCGGCATTTCCAGTTAACTTTACAACTCGAGACAGTTCTGCATTGAATAAAGTAAATGTAAACCATGTCTTTTGTGTAATTCTGGCCCGCCGCGGTCACTGCTGTGGGTAGCGCTAGATAGAGCACTATGCTAGCGTTGGTTCCGCCGGTGTTCTCCGGCGGTCAGAAGAAATAGCGGTGCTGTGTTAATAGATTTCACGACACTAGCAATGGGTACAGACATCCCAGCCAACATTTGTGTGTGGGGCCCAGGTGGGTTTTACATGGGCTGAAAAAGTGGGCCCAAAATGGGATTGTCCGCGGGTTCCATAATGGCCCAATGCCAATTGCCCACATGGATTTCATGTGGGATTGTACTTGCCAACAGGTGGGCCCCAACTGGGCAACATGCGCAAGACCCATCTTGGCCCCAGCTTTATTTTTTATGTGGGTACTACAAGGTTACTACATGGGCTGAAATATGGGTTGTAAGTGGGTTTGTCCACAGGTTCCATGTTGGCCCCATGCAACATACCCATGTGGGTTTTATGCAGGATTTCCCTGGGTTTTCAGTGGGGCCCAACTAGGGATGATATGCAAAACCCATCTGGGTTCCATCTAAGTATGGGTTGTAAGTGGGTTTGTCCACGGGTTCCATGTTGGCCCTATGCAGCTTACCCATGTGGGTTTTATGGAGGATTTCCCTGGGTTTTAGGTGGGGCCCAACAAGACAATATGCTTAATTTCAAATTTATTGAAACTACCCATCATATTATGCTATATTCTGATACCTAATTGTTAAAATTAATGTAACTGTCAAAGTTAACACACATTTTGAACCTGTATTTGAACCAGTGTTTACTGAAAGCTTTGAACATTTGCACAAGAAAAAAAACTGGGGACAGTTAGAAGCAGCAGCAACTATACATTTTTCAGTACTGCTTACACTGCAGACAGACATTTGTGCATTCTAGACACCCTCAGTCCTCCTCTGTCTCTTGTACCAATTTTGAGAGTTCCCCCTCAGCTTCTTGCCGGTTGACCTTTGACATCAGTGCAGTCTTCTAAAGAGCCTCTGCAAAACAAATATTGATTATTTTCTTTAGATATACAGCTATACAGCACTTTTTATATTAGCACTTTTATGCTTAGCTGAATCATGGTTATACTAAAATTATTTAAAAAAAAAAAAAGAAAGAAAGGACATTTTTAAAATTTTTCAGGAAGATGGTGTATGAGGATGCTGCCCTCCCCTACAGTAAGGAAAACAACAGAGTAAAAACCAAAGTGTTTATGCCATTCAACTTTTTTAGGATGCGTTTAGTAAATGTGAAATATTATGCTATACACATGTTAAAATATCATATGAAATAACTTATTCCAATACATTGACCATTCCAAATTAATTTTTTTCTTATCCTTAGTATATCACTGGAAGGGCAAAAAAATAGAGAATTACTGTTTATTTATTCAGACAATTCTGATTTCAATGTGTAATCATAAAATCAGCTTATAATGTATGCATATGCATTTTAGATATTTTTCTGTTAGGTAGTTTCTCATGTTCAGATTCTCTGACATGGATGGAATAGATCGACAAAATAATGCATAAAGTTTTTTTTTTTTTTGTGAGGCACCATTGACCTCCACAGTATGAAAAAATAATATGAAGTCCATGGTACCCCACAACCGTTTTCAAAATATATTTTGTGTTGAGCAGAATAATGAAATTCATACAGGTTTGGAGCAATTTGAGGGTGAGTAAATGATGACATAAGCTACAGCTGCATGATTCTGGATGCATAGAGAATTCCAATTTTTTTAGTTTCAGACATCACGATTCTGAACAGACAACTAAAAATAAAATGTAATTTACTAGAAGTTCTGACAAAATGTTAATGGTCTGAATGATTAAATCAGTGTTTCCAAACCTTTTTTCTGCCAAGGCAATTTTGATATGCAAAAAAATCAAATATTTCTGGAGAAACCTGAAAATGTGCATCTGCCCCCATCCAACCTGACAGAGCATGAGAGGTGAAGAGATGAGAAGGATGGCAGATAATTGCCAAATGCTGTTGAGCAAAGCTTGTCGCATCAAAGAAAAAAAACTTGAGACTATAAAGGTTCTTCAGCTAAATATTTAGTTAAGGGTATGAATACTTATTTCAGTTTTTTATTTTTAATACATTTACGAAGTTGTGACAATTCTGTTTTTGCTTTGTCAGTATGGTGTATGGAGTGTAGATTGATGTGAAAAAAAATAATTTAAAGCAGTTTAACATAAGGCAGCAGCATAACAAAATGTGATCCCCCCCCCCCCCCCCCGCAAGGCACTGTATGTGTCCCCATATATTTCTGATAATATTTGTAGAGAAACATCCCTTTAATACAATGTATAATTATGATTCTGGATTAAAAGTGTTATTTCATTCAAAAAGGAAAATTCTGTCATCATTCAACTCACCCTTATGTTGTTCCAAACGTTGGTAACTAAACAGTTAACAGGCCCCATTGATTTCCACAGTAATTTTTTTTTTCCTACTACCGTATGGAGGTCAATGGCTACTATGAACTATTTGGTTATCAATATTCTTCAAAATATTTTTGTCTTCAACAGAAGAAAGAACTTCATACAGGTTTGAAAAAACATAAGGGTGCTGAAGAATAAATGATGGTAGAACTTTCCTTTTAGGGTGAACTGTCCCTTTAAGTAAACATCTCACATATCACAAAAGGTCTGTGAATCCATACCAGAAGTGACAGTGCAGTGTAGCAGATAAAGGACAATCCTCCTCCAAATGGCCAGTAATGAAGCTGCGGTCACAGGGGCTGGCGATGAGGTTGCTAGCGGGCGTTCTCACTACTGGTTGCCTTCACAGTGAATCAGGATTCTTGCCGCTAAATAAAAACATTTGGGAGGCAAAAGGAGTAAATATAATATAAATATAAATTAAATCCGTACATACAAACAAATATGAATGAGAAGCAGAGCCTACTTTTTTCTTTGTGTTTGTTTATCTCTGGCTGAAAGGAGAACGATCACATGAGCTCTACCGTCTTCTTTCCTATTGGCTATTGCTCCTGAAAGTCACTCTTCATTTGCATGAAGTTGAATGATTCTGAACTTTGTCACGTCGCTGGACACGCCCCATCCGGTCGCCAACGGCCTCTGTCGCCGGAAATCGCCAGCTCTCCATTGAAATGAGTGGGATCGTGTTGCTTTGTCGTTGCGTGTCGCTTGTAGTGTGAACATGGCTTCAGCTGGATCCTTGGTGAACCTGGAGTAGGATGAGGCTGACGAGTCCTTAAAAAGAATGCTTTTTTTAACCATTCCTTTAAACAATCTTAAACAAAATGCATTTAAATTGTACTGCCATTTGCCATTATGCACCATTTAGACAACATAAATTGTCAGCTTTGAAACTGTTAGTAATGATTGAAAACTTAAACATAAACCTAATGCATGACAATCTCATAAGAAAAATGTGAATCCCCAAAAGAAAGACAAAGAGGATTCACAAAAATGGGCCCTTTCCATAGATATCATAGCAAGGTGAACACAACTGTAGCTTAAAAAAAAAGCCAATTTGTACACCACAATCAAACCTACCTTCAAATAATTTCCCCTGCAGCTGCATTTATCCTGATAAGACACATCTGAAGGTTGTGATGTTCCCCAGTGAAGGAAATAAAGGACCGATGATGGTGACAAGTTATATTTCTCTTTCTTTGTGCCACCTCAGAGGAAGAAAGACAACAGGAGGAAAAAAAAAAAAGTTACTCACATTTTCTATCACCAGTGGGGAAATGTCTTACAAATGTACTTATAATGATTAGAATCATACTTAATACTACAGACATTATCCCAATGTGAGGTCTAGAAACGGTTAAAACAGAGACTACAGTAAGATGTTATTCAGTGTTGGGTGCCTGTTTTCCCTGAAAAACGTGTGTTTGATTTAAAATGTAAACCAATATTTTATCGTTAGCAGTTATCAGTATTTGAAGAGGAGAAAATAAAAAATAAAAATACTCAGAAACGGTCATCGACACAACAAATACAACATCTCAACTATCCTATAGATGCCAGTGTCTCTGAGTGTAAATTGCAGTTTTCTCATTCACTTTACTTATTCCGATGCTCCTTTACTTCTCACGAGTTTGAGTTTTAAACTAACTTAGCTGACATTAATACAAACACACAGCAAACTCAGACTGCATTGAAATACATAACTTACTAGCCAGCGCTAATACGCTAATCGCAATTATAGACTCTCACTTTGATTTCTCACTCACATAAATTATGGACACAAAACATAACTTTACTATGGTTTGACTGAAAAATGTTTTGTTACCTGATATCGCCATGTTTGCAGGACCACATCCAGTCTGCCCCTTCCTCTGTGTTCACACTCCAGCTGCTGTTCTCCATTCACATGCCACGACTCAAATTAATTTAAAATAAGACTTTAACAGGCACATAACCGGAATTGACCGAGTAATTTCGCAGTCAAACACATCACCAAATTGACGTATTTTCAAATTTACTAGTAAGAAGGCGCGCACTTTTGTCATTGGCCAGTTTCGTGGATGACAGTCAGATTAACCAATCATGATGAAAGCAACCAGGTGAAACAACCAATTGCAATTGTTTCAGAGTGGTAACGAAAGTAAAGAGTATTTTTTTTTTTATTATTAAAGAAACATGTGCATTGTTTTATTTTTTTAGGCTGTATTATTTGATAAATTGGTCAAATAGTGCTCTGATGACACTGTATGAATAAAAGTTCAATAATGCATGGTAAACTGTAGGCACACACACAAAATTGTAAATCCTCACAAAATCTCACTGCTCTTTTGAGATTAAAACTGCATCCATTATAATTATTGTTACTAATGATAATAATTATATTTGTACATTTACATTTGGATTTTTGAAGAGGTGTTTTGATTAAAATATCATAAAATGCTAATAAATAAAATATTAATGATCATAATAATTCAAGGCAGATATTTCTTTTTTAATGACATGACATTGATTCAACAGATATTTTAATTGTCTTTTTTTTTTTTTTTTGTAATGATTTGTTTTTGTTAAAATCATTTTTCAATGATTTGGCATTAAACTTTATATCAACATTGTGTCAATGTTAAAACAGCAACTGACATTATTTCAATCATATTTCAACTTTGAAGGTCGGTCATGTGCCGACTACACTGAAAAGAAAAGTCTGTATTGTTGGTCCAAAAAGAAAACTCAACACAAAACACAATATGCTTTTCTGGATATTTTGAACCATTTAGATTTTGAAATAACTATATGGAGATAAGCATGTGCTTTGCAGGCCATTGCTGATGGCACACTGGGTTTAATTTGATTTGTATATTCCAGGGCTCTTCAACTCCTGACTTGATCATGAACTCTTCCAACAATCCTAAATGTACTGTTGAGTTTAGTTCTGTCTCTAACCAAACACACCAAACAAGCTAATCACAGTGTTCAAAATTATTTGTGAATTATCGAGACAGGTGTGTTTGTTGAAATTAAAGTATGCTATACACCGGCCCTCCAGGACTGGTGTTGACTTTTCACCTTATGTAGCCCCGCCCCTTTTTAGTGCTGCGTTTGCCATCTTCTGTGATCATCAGACTTATAAATGAACCGCTTGTTTTAAAATCTTCCTGGTCTACTGACATTCGTCAAGACATTTGCTTTAAACATTACAATGTTTACGATAACTTCCGTTAACTCTACAATACATAAAACCACTTTACCAGCTAAATAACTTAGACAGCGATGCCATAGAAATATACAGAGCTACCGCACAAGTTCAAAGACAATATTCTGAAGATGGTGACGCGCTTGTTTCTCTGGAGAATAAAGTCAATACTGTACTCACATAGATCCCAAACACACTGCCCAATCTGTACCTATTTATGTACAGCCTAGGGCCCATGTAGTCAGCCTATATAGGACTGATTATGTTTGCTCATGTCTTATCCAGAATGCTTATGTCTTACCCACGAGGGCCCATATTAGTGATGGGAAGTTCAGATCATTTTACTGACTCTTTCCTTTGGTCTCGTTCATCAAAATTAACAAATTCATTTCAATCATTTAAGTGGCGTTAAATATTATATTTTTACCAGCCAAATTCCCCAAACACATCCACCTACACAATCTTGATCATATTCCAAATTAGGAAATCATTATAATGCAGCCAAATATACTTAATGGGGAACATAAATAATTACTTTACCTTCAAAGTCTTTCATTCATTTGTCACATGACATACATAATGAACAGATCATTCATGAATGACCCACCACTACCCCATATGTATTTCCCCATTCACAACCCATACAGAGATTACCCATGTGGGTGAGCCCATGTAGCCAACCTATATGGGAATGATTGTGTTTGCCCATGTCTGACCCATATTGGCAAAGAGGGCTCCGTACATGTTTCCCCATTCAGAACCCATATAGGGTTTGCCTTTGGCCCAAGGTAGTACACACAGTGTAGGCAGCCTATATGGGAATGATTGTGTTTGCCCATGTTTTACTCATATGGTTTGACCAAGAGGGCCCCGTTTGCATTTCCCCATCAGAACCCATATAGAAGTTGCCTATGTTGGTACTACCTTGGGCCAGTGTAGGCAGCCTATATGGGAATGATTGTGTTTGCCCATGTCTGACCCATATAGTTTGGCAAAGAGGGCTCTGTACGTGTTTCCCCATTCAGAACCCATATAGAGTTTGCCTTTGTGTGTACTACCTTGGGCCAGTGTAGGCAGCCTATATGGGAATGATTGTGTTTGCCCATGTTTTACCCATATGGTTTGGCAAAGAGGGCCCCATATGTGTCTCCCCATTCAGAACCCCTACAGAGTTTGCCTTTGTGGGTACTATCTTGGGCCAGTGTAGGCAGCCTATATGGGAATGATTGTGTTTGCCCATGTTTTACTCATATGGTTTGACCAAGAAGGCCCCATATGTGTTTCCCCATTCTGAACCCATATAGAAGTTGCCTATGTGGGTTTTGCCTTGGGCCAGTGTAGGCAGCCTATATGGGATTGATTGTATTTGCCCACGTCTAACCCATTGGTTAAACCCATATGGGCCCCATTTGTGTTGCCCATTTCGAGCCCATGCACTCATTTCCCATTTGTGACCCAACTAGGACCCACATAGGGAGCCCATCTGTTTTTGACCATGTGGGACTTACTTAGCTGACCCAAGTGGGCCCCAGATAAGATGCCCATTTTGGGACCATGCCCACTTGGTACCCATATAGACCCAGCATAAACCATGTGGGGCCCACATATACATGTTGGCTGGGATGTATTTTGAGCTAGCTGTCACAAAAATAGACTGGACCAATGAGGTTTTGCTAACTTTATAACCTAGAAGAGATCAAGTAGGCCTACTTTTGGCAGATTTTGACACATTGGTAAAACAAAAATCTATTTCAGTGACTGCAGCACTGCGTCCCCTGATAGCACACGTACATCTCGGAGACGTCTATTTGACATCTGCATTTACATCTGCAAGACATATTTTTTAGGGTGTTTGCTCATTTGCAATACGTCTATAGGATGTCTCCTTTTAGATGTCAAATAGACGTCTATTAGATGTCTTTAAGATGTTTATGGTTTAGAATGTATGTAAAACTGACATCTGAAAGACGTCTGTCAGACGTTTGTCGACAGCAGATGCTTTCCAGATCAAGAGACCTTTAACAGACATCTTGCAGACGTGCGTGTGCTATCTGGGTCGGTTACTACACTAACCATCATGTTAACGATCAACCTAACAGTATTTGATTTGGTACAATTCATTCATATCGAACATTAAACAAGCTTACCTGTACGCTTGTGCCAAGGTCCAGAAATGAGCTGTGTCCGGTGCAGTACGTTGGTGTTGATCTCCCGGTCAACCAAAAATCAAAAATTTCAATCATATTTCCCAGTCAACTATATATCGATACATTTTCAATCATATTTCCCGGTCAACTATATGCCGATGACTCTTCAACAACAGCGTCGTTTCCCGGTCAACTATAAATCAATGACTTTTCAACACATTCAGCGATCGCCCGGTAAACCAAATATCAATGCTTAATCAATCATAAAGATAACTATAGATCAATGTTGTTCCAATATTGTTGCCATCAACATTAATAACATCAGGTTTTCATCGATATGGTAATGGTGATTCAACATTTATTTTGCATTGAAATTTCAACATCAACCATAATGATGATTCAGATGGAAAAACAATGTTTATTCAATGTTGGCTTGCTGTCTGCGAACATTCTGCAGACATTTCAGATCCTGCAAAAATGCACAAGCTTAATACAAAATCAGTCTTTTTAAAAGCACAATGTCATATAATTTCTGTATTAGAAGTAACAAAATGATCTTAAAGGGATGTTGTCCCTGTAACATCCAGACAAGATTTAAGTTACCTCTGTGATTTATGTGCTCAATACTACATTTAAATGTTGAGGTAGTTGTTTATGTGTTAACTCTTTTTGACCAACATAAATGTTTCTCAATTTATCAACAGTACTAATGGACAAATAAAATAGAAAGCTTATGTCAAAGACTATAGAATACCCTAAGGGATTTTTTTCTTTTTATGTAGGTTAGTTTATTTACATTAATTACAGTCATCTAATATATGCAGTGTTGACAGTGAATTATACATAATAGCACACATACATTACTCATTCAGATATCTATTTCATGTTGTGACATGCTCATCTGCAATACTTATCAAAGATTTTCCTGTCACATATTAAATAGATATTTAGTAATCGTCTTTAAGATGTACAGTAGTTCAAAATAATAGCAGTACAATGTGACTAACCAGAATAATCAAGGTTTTTAGTATATTTTTTATTGCTACGTGGCAAACAAGTTACCAGTAGGTGCAGTAGATTCTCAGAAAACAAACAAGACCCAGCATTCACGCTCTTAAGGCTGTGCAATTGGGCAATTAGTTGAAAGGGGTGTGTTAAAAAAAATAGCAGTGTCTGCCTTTGACTGTACAAACTCAAAACTATTTTGTACAAACGTTTTTGTTTCTAGGATTTAGCAATCCTGTGAATCACTAAACTAATATTTAGTTGTATGTCCACAGTTTTTTAAAACTGCTTCACATCTGTGTGGCATGGAGTCAACCAACTTTGCTTCAGAAACAGCATTTTTGATATCACCCCACAAGTTCTCGACTGGATTAAGGTCCGGAGATTGGGCTGGCCACTCCATAACATTAATTTTGTTGGTTTGGAACCAAGACTTTGCTCGTTTACTAGTGTGTTTGGGGTCATTGTCTTGTTGAAACAACCATTTCAAGGGCATGTCCTCTTCAAGTATTTTAACATATGCAAACTGATCCATGATCCCTGGTATGCGATAAATAGGCCCAACACCATAGTAGGAGAAACATGCCCATATCATGATGCTTGCACCACCATGCTTTACTGTCTTCACTGTGGCTTGAATTCAGAGTTTGGGGGTCGTCTCACAAACTGCCTGTGGCCCTTGGACCCAAAAAGAACAATTTTACTCTCATCAGTCCACAAAATGTTCCTCCATTTCTCTTTAGGCCAGTTGATGTGTTCTTTGGCAAATTGTAACCTCTTCTGCACATGCCTTTTTTTTTAACAGAGGGACTTTGCGGGGGATTCTTGAAAATAGATTAGCTTCACACAGACGTCTTCTAACTGTCACAGTACTTACAGGTAACTCCAGACTGTCTTTGATCATCCTGGAGGTGATCATTGGCTGAGCCTTTGCCATTCTGGTTATTCTTCGATCCATTTTGATGGTTGTCTTCCGTTTTCTTCCACGTTTCTCTGGTTTTGCTCTCCATTTTAAGGCATTGGAGATCATTTTAGCTGAACAGCCTATAAGTTTTTGCACCTCTTTATAGGTTTTCCCCTCTCCAATCAACTTTTTAATCAAAGTACGCTGTTCTTCTGAACAATGTCTTGAACGACCCATTTTCCTCAGGCTTTCAAATGCATGTTTAGCAAGTGCTGGCTTCATCCTTAAATAGGGGCCACCTGATTCATACCTGTTTCTTCACAAAATTGATGACCTCAGTGATTGAATGCCACACTGCTATTTTTTTTTAACACACCCCTTTCAACTAATTCAACTAATTGCCCAATTGCACAGCCTTAAGAGGGTCCATATCATGAATGCTGGGTCTTGTTTGTTTTCTGAGAATCTACTGCACCTACTGGTAACTTGTTTGCCACGTAGCAATAAAAAATATACTAAAAACCTTGATTATTCTGGTTAGTCACATTGTACTGCTATTATTTTGAACAATACTGTATATGGTTTATGTAAATCCACTTTGGAGATGTACGTGTGCTTGCTGGAGCTCCCCTGTTAGCTATACAAAATAAAATGTGTTTTTAAAGCAAAATCACAAATATACTATACTATTTAGCATCTTTACACCTTCAGCATTTCAGCAGTTTACTCTACAGTAGTTCAACCAACGCGATTTTAACACTAGGAATTGTGTTTTTGGTTTGTAATACTCACAATTTGAAACACCCTCGTTGGAAAAGTGTCCTTCAGATGCTCACTTCAAAATCAGGGCAAAAGCAGTAGGCCATCCAGGGATTTCTTGTCTAGTCCTCAATGAATACTGATGTTTCAAACATACTACTCTCTTCACATACTCTTTTCCCATACTATAATATAGTAGGCATATTCAGATGCAACTTTGGATTATATGCATGTTCAAATCTCTTGAGAATTAGTTCACCAGCTAGGTAATTCTCGCCTACTGTTTTATTAATACTGAATATTTTGGCATACTTATTCATTCGTCTACTGCTTTTTGCCTACAATATAGTAGGGAAGTATGTGGTTTCGGATGCAGCACATGACTTATCAACTGAAAACAAGAAAAAGAATGTCTGGAGTAAAATTTGTAATGAATTCAACTCAAATGAAAAAGTATGTGAAAGGACAGTCTAACAACATTGTAACAACAACACAGTTAAAGAAGACAAATGCTGTTGCTCGTAGGGTGCGTTTCAAGACTGATGGTGGACCTCCAGGAAGACCGGAGACAGTTCAAAATAAGAGTAAAACAAACATGGGATCATGACAGAGACTGTGCAGAAGGCGTGTTGGTTCTTGTCGTCTTCACTGAGGATCTGTGTGATGGCTGTTTTGGCGATGAGGTTTTCACAGGGAATCGGTCTCTAGGGCTCATCTAGCTGCCGTGGTCTCATCATTGACTTTCACACCACACATCACATGGACTGCATTTCCCATCAGCCATCTCACCAATCACACGCACACAGCTGTCACCAATCACTCGTTGCACTAATCACACACACTATTTCAACCCTGGACATTCTCTCCCTCGTTGCCGAGTATCGTATGCACTATCGCTGCCCTACAGAGCCCGTTAGTTTTCCTTGCCTTGCCTTTGTTGGATTGTGTTTTCCCCTGCCTGGACTATCGCTGACGTTTTGGTTTCCCTCTCCTGTCTTGCCCTTTGGATACTGTTCGCTGATCGTCGACCCACGCTTGCCCTAAGTTTACTCTTTGTCTTGTCTCTGCCATACCTGTTTACCATTGTTTCGACCCTACCTGCATCTTTGACCATGCCTGTTAATAAAAGCCTGCACATGGATCCACACACCTCTCGTCTCGTCAGCCCTGTTACGTGTAATATATATATATATATATAACACAGATTTTTTTTTGGATCCAAAAATCATAATTTAGTTTTACATAACTATTGTGCATCCTGTAATCCTGTCCATGATCCAGAGAATAAAAGGAGTCATCCCAGTCAGCAGTTCAATGATTGCAAGTGAGGCTTTTGGATTACTGTATACATAGGTACAGAAGGTCAAAGTTTATTTATATAGCACCTTAAAATAACACAAATGTTGACCAAAGTACTTCACAAGCAGAGCAAAATACACACATAGTAAAACAGAACATGAGAAGTATTCAATCCGTTAACTTAAAGGAATAATAAAAACAAAAATGTATAATGGTCCAAAAAAAAAAAAAAAGTCATAACCTTCTACATTATAAAACTCCAACCCCTAGCACTAAAAAGGATGCATACAAAATAAAACCAAGTTATGAGTAAACCTGTGTCACAGCTTCAAGGAAAGCACGGGAACCAGGAACAAGGAGACGAGGAATTCACAGCACGGGAGTTTAATATTCAAATGGGAACACAGATCACAGGCAGGGTAGACACTTAAAGACCGACAAACACTAACTGAAAGGACTGGGGCTTTAAAGACAGGACAATCAAGGAACTAAGGAGACACACCTGGAATCAAATTAACACAATCAGACCTGGAAGAAACTGGGTCACAGGGAACACATGGGGAGCAAAAACAAAACAAAACAGTCCAGGGGTGTGACATTACTCCCCCCTCCCAGAAGGTGCATCCTTGCACCGTGGAACAACGGGTGGGAACAATGGCGGAGGCTCAGGAGGAGGACAGACAACCGGGAGGGGGCCAGCAGACAGAGACCAGGGATGCGACGAAGGAGGGAGGAGCCAGGGAGGAGACAGGAGGGACCCGGAGCAGGAGGAGCCTGGCAGGACCCAGGCCACAGCCATGATGATGGCCCACGGTGGAGCCGACAGAGGGAGGAGCCATGGAGAAGGAATGGCCGCCGACTCCAGGGGGCCGACCAATGGTGGGGGAGCAGGTGGTGGAGGAGCCAGGGGGATGCCGAGGATCCGGGAGGCCAAGCTGGAGCCGAGTGCTCTGGCGACCGAGGCGAAGGCGGAGCTCCGGAGATCCACGGTGGAGCCGGAGCGACTGAGGACCAAAGTGGAGCTGGCGGAAAGGAAGGACACCAACTGAGCTGGTGGGACCGAGCGATGAGGTGCAGCCCGAGGAGCGGAGTCCTGAGGCGATGGCGAGTCGACGCCTGACCAAGGCGGAGCCGGAGGGACGAGGGAGCCCGGTGGAGCTGTAGAAATCGATGGGTGACGGAGGAGGCGAGGGAGCTAGGAGCCGAGGTGGAGCCACTGGGTCAACGGGCCGAGGCGGAGTCTGGGCCTAGGAGGCGAGGGATACTCCAGCCCCGGCAATGCTGGAGGATGGCAGTCCCGTGGGGCTCGCACAGCATTGATGGTGGGCTGAGGACGAGCAGAGGGGCTGCCAGACGACAGCGGTGGAGGAGGCAGGAGCAGGTGGGGGCGTTGGCATTTTCGAGGAGCAAGCACTGGAGGGCATTTTCGAGGAGCGGGCACTGGAGGGCATTTTCGAGAAGCGGGCACTGGAAGATCTGAAGCCCCCTCGGGGCTGAACATGGGAACCAAGGAACGAAGGAGGGCTGGACAGGACCAGCGGGGATGACGGAGAGAGGAGAGAGGGCAGTTTGAATTCCAGTTCAGTCTCCCAGTCAATTAAGTCCTCCTCCATGTCCAGCAGCCCCAGATGGATAATCAGCTCATCCTCAGCCACGGTGCAGGGGGCAGAGCTCCACTCACACAATGTCAACGGCTGGCTCCCTCGTGGTGGGCACTGTCGCTGGCTCTCGCACCTGATCTGATGGGTTGGGCTCACCAGAATCCACTCCATGAAAGTGGCGAAATCCTCTCGAGGACCATCCTTGGACGACAGCGCTCTGCACGCAGTGTTCAAGCTTGCGTCCGGTTAGCTGGTAGCATTAGCTAAACACAGGAACAGTCATGTGTGGTCCTTGAGAGATCTGTCTCCCTGCTCCAGCAGGAGGAGGAGGAGGAATTCGGGCCGGACATAGGGATCCATGGGGCACGAACAGAAACAAAAAACACTGGGTAAAACACGGAAACAAAACAGAGGGTATAAACACGGAGGTTACTGTATTCGGTCAGTCTTTCTGTCACACTTCAAGGGAAGCACGGGAACCAGGAACAAGGAGATGATGAATTCACAACACAGGAGTTTAATATTCAAATGGGAACACAGATCACAGGCAGGATAGACACTTAAAGACCGACAAACACTAACTGAAAGGACTGGGGCTTTAAAGACAGGACAATCAAGGAACTAAGGAGACACACCTGGAATCAAATTAACACAATCAGACTGGGAAGAAACTGGGTCACAGGGAACACATGGGGAGCAAAAACACAACAAAACAGTCCAGGGGCGTGAAAAGGTACGTTTTAATTGATGCTTTAAAGACGCTTAATGTAGGAGAAGCTCTAATCGTTAAGGGTAGTGTGTTCTAAAGTTTTGGAGCATAGATTGAAAAAGACCTGTCTCCTTTTGTTTTCAAATGAGATTTCAGGAGATTTAATATCAGCTGGACTGAAGATCTAAGTGATCTCTAAGGAGAATAAAAACTTAAAAGTTCTGATATATAAATAGGGGCAACTCCATGTAGAGCTGTAAACACGAAAATTTAAACCTTAAAATCAATTCTTTGTTTCACAGGGAGCCAATGGATAGAGGCCTGGATAGGTGAAATATGTTCCCTCTTTTTTGTCCCAGTTAGGAAACGAGCTGTAGCATTTTGGACTGTCTGTAATTGTGAGAGTGATCCTGATTCCAGCATACAAGGCATTGCAGTAATCAAGCCTTGAGGAGATAAATAAGTCTCCAAATCCCTAAAAGAAAGAAGGGGCTTTAACTTTCGAAGTCACTTTAACTGGAAAAAGCTGGCTCTGACCACCGAATTTATTTGTTTGTCAAACTTCAGATCGTAATCAAAGATAACACCCAGATTTTTAACATAGGAGTGATTGTTTGACTGAAGATGCCCCAAGAAAGCACTGTCAATCTGCGGTTTGGAGGCAAACAGGATAACCTCTGTCTTATTTTCATTCAGCTGAAGAAAATTTTCATCCATCCATTCTTTAATATCCTTTGGACATGCTAGCAGAGAAAAAACAGAATCACTACCAGAGTCTAATGGTAAACAGAGCTGGGTATCATCTGCATATGTGATAGGAGATCTTATGACTCTCAAAGATCGAGCGCAGTGGAAGCATGTAAAGAGAAAATAAAACTGGACCCAGAATCAAACCCTCTGGTACCCCACAGCTGATTGGCACTGGGGATGGTGAAAATTTTCCAGTCTCTACAGATATACTTCTATTTGAAAGATAAGAATCAAACCAGTCTAAGGCAGCATCACAGATGCCAACCTCGTGATTTACTCTTTTTAACAGAATGCAGTGGTCCACAGTGTCAAAGGCTGCGCTTAAATCCAACAGACCAAGGACTGCACAGTTTCGACTCGGAGTCGACTGATTACAAGATGTCATTTGTCACTGTACTGTGCTTAGCCTTAAAAGCAGACTGTAAAGGATCTAAGATAAAAGTGGTTTAAGACCACTTTTTCCAGAACTTTCAGCAAAAAGGGAAACTTAGAAATTTGACTATAATTATGAAGTTCAGAAGAATCTAGGTTTGTTTGTATTTTTAGCAAGGGGTGAACAACAGCATTTTTTAAACAGGATGGAACAGTGCTGCTATGCAGAGAGGAATCATTATGTTATAATAGAAAGTTCACAAGGTAAAACAACATCCAATACCTCCTTACATAGGATATCAGGAATAGTATCAAGAGAACAAGTGGTTAATTTCATATTAGAAATCACAGCCAGAAAATCAGAGTGAGATATAGTCTTAAAAGTAGACAGACTAGAAGAACTGATCTGTAAATTATAATAATTTTTGGATGAGGATGGTGAAATCTGAGACCTAATACCAACAATCTTTTCTATGAAAAAACTGAAAAAGGTCTCACACAGATCTGCACTTGGAACTAAACTGGATGCAGTTGGAGGATTCAACACAGAGTTTAAAGTGGAAAATAGAGTCTTCGGACAATGGGATTTTTTTTGCAATCAAACTGGAAAAATAGTTAGCCCTTGATAAAGAAACAGCTTCCTGGTATTGAGACAAACTAGCTTGCAAAAGTTTATAAGAAATTTGCACTTTGTCCCATTTCCATTTTCTTTCTGCCCTTCTACATTTTTTCCTTAAAGCTCTAATGTCTTCATTTAGCCAGGGCTACTTATTTCATTTGCTTTCAATTTCAGTCATGACCTAATGGATAGAGAGTCGGACTTGTAACCTGAAGGTTGCCAGTTTGAGTCTCAGGCCTGGCAGGAATTGTCAGTGGGGAGAGCGAGTAGCCAGCACTCTCTTCCACTCTCAATACCACGACTGAGGTGAGACCCTTGAGCAAGGCCCTGAACCCCCAACTGAACTGCTCTGTGTGTGTGCACTTGGATGGGTTAAATGCAGAGCACAAATTCTGAGCATGGATCACTTCACTTTCACTTTTTCACTTTCCAACTGCATTTAATACTTCAGTACAAGAAGCATTAAAATTAATAACCATCCTCAACATCCATGCCTTGTGATGCCAAAATGGTACTACCAGCTGCAGAAGCTAAAAACAAATCTTTAAAATGCATAACGATAGATGAATTTAAGGGGCGAGCAAGAAAAGTAGATAGCTGGTATACAGAGCTGCAACAAAAAAAATCTCACTGTCGAACACAACAGGCCAATGATCAGACAAACCAGTATCTCTTACATAAACGTCTTTGATGGGGAAGCCTGAGGATAACACAAGATCAAGTGTGTGCCCTTAGTTATGTGTAGGGCCAGATACTAATTGTTTATGGTTAAAAGAGTCGATAAGCTGTACAAACTCTTTTACAAGAGGCATTGAAGAACAACACAGATGTATATTGAAATCACCAACAATTAAGAGGTTATCACTTCTTGTGACTATATCGAATAAAAATTCTGAGAAGTCTCTTAAAAAGTCACTTTTAGAGTTTGGTGGTCTATATATCACTGCAATGAGCAGAGAACATGATGATTCAACTTCAGAGAACAGTGTGTATACTCTGGGTAAATTGTAACCAGACCGCTGAGCAAATATACAACAATGCATGGAAGGTTAATCTAGCCTTGCAATTCGTGTAGTTTATTTAATCCACATAATTTATCACACATTGACTAGAATGGCACATGTTTGGCCCATGACTATATTATTAATGGATTTTCAATGTAAGCTTCTTAACAAATAAATTAATATGGTTCTATAGGCCAGACTTTAGCCTCATACAGACTGTGCAATTTCAGCAATCTTATAAGATCATTACAAATTATACTGTGCAACACAGATCTAATAAACTTGTGTATGACATGTATGCAGACTGTACAATGACAGAGAGAATTTGGGAGAAATTCTCAGGGCGAGAATTTGCACTCTGTCATGATTACACAAACTTATATTAAAGACTGCACAGAATACTAGGAATGGCTCAGCTGTTAATTGTTAACACAGCATTCAAAAAGACTTCCCCTCAGTAAAGGCAAAGTACATCCAGTTTTATCTAGTTCAACAAAGATAATACAACAGCTAGTTATAGTGACATATTACCTACTAACACAGTGAAAATTACTCATCAAAATGGAAAACTGGGTTTGAGGCAATGTTTTTTACTCTGTGGATTTAATTTTTTTTTTTTTTTCCCTGTGGGGAGGGCTGTTTGACTTGCATAATGTGTTTAAGGCTGAGTGCACAGCACAGAGAAAAGGGTGGGGATACAATGTGGCATGATAGCAATGACAGCACTGAATAGCATTGAATAAGAGACCTGGATGCACTTGTGGAGCACAAGAGAGTTGGTAGAAACAATTGAGCAGAGTAGAAGATAGAAGAAAAAGACAGGATTGAAACAAAGTTTTTAGAAAAAGTTTAAAACACTTCTTCAACATAATGGAAATCCCTGACGTGGCTTCAGTAAGTAAATTATTCTCTTTTATTATAGTTTAAGAAATGAATGAAGACTGGAATACACTACATGAAACTTGCCCAGATTTTTTCCCCGATTTAAAGTTTGGACAAGTTTGCATTAGTTGCTGTTTTTTAGCTTCAGACTTTGATTCCATCCAGTTGGAGGATATCAGTTGTTTGATATTGTGAGCTGATTTTAGCACACATCGTTTTCACTTGCCATGCCTCTAGCAACAAAGCATGTGTTTCTGCGTGAGTTTGTTTTGTTAGGAACGACTTAAAAATCTTTTAGTGCATGATCCTCATTTACAAAGTCAGAGAGTGTATAACGCCGTGTGTTTTAAAATCTATTCATATTCCAGCCTTTGGATATTAAAGATGTGAACACTTAGGAATGAGTTAAGTAAAAAAATTTAACTCGTATACATTAGCATATGTTTTTTTTTTTTTTTAAAAAGAAACAATAGTGAGGGCTTGATACGCATTTGCTGTGGCATTGTATAGAATATTAGGCTATACCTAACAAGTAGAAAGATGACATTTTCTCCAATTAACATGGCGTATCAAAGTAATACTCTAATGAATATTCAGAATGATATGTATTGCATTAAGTATGATTTCCTAAAAATGAATAGATGAAAAGAAAGTTCATCAATACTTATTTTAATAAATTGTGACTGGCTATGCACATGTATGTGAAATCCTGCTTGTTAACAGGCTTTGACATTGAATAATCATCATTAGCAATAAACAGACAGTGCATTAAATGGAAACTTTTCTATACTATAGAAGAAACTGCCATGTCGGCCAGAGATGTTTGATTTTGAGGGTATTTCTATGACTCATTTTTTCACTGACAACTGGGAAAAAGTGAAAAATTTTCAAGCAAGACCCGATGACATACTAATCGCCACATATCCCAAAGCAGGTGAGACTGCTTCATTAAATTTTTATGAAATTAATTTAGCCAGCCCACTAATTTTAATCTAAATTGCTAACTGTTTCATTAGATAACACTACAAAACAGGTCCATGTATTTTCTTTTCAAAATGACCCTTAAAACATTTGTTTTAAAACTCCCTTTCCATTGCTTTGCTAGGTACCACATGGGTTTCTTATATACTGGACCTTTTGTATTTTGGTAATGATGATCCAGAGTGTCAGACTTCCCAGCCTATCAATGTGAGAATTCCATTCCTAGAGTCATGCTTTCAAGAGTTTTCAACAGGTAAAAGACTTACAATTCAGTCATTTCAATGTTTTTTTATAATTTTTTTTGCATTTAACTGCATTTTAAACATGAATGAAATTATTTCATTATACATTTTAAAAATACATTTTAAAGAGTTATGTTAAAAGGGTCAAAAATCCTAGAGCACATTTTCAGAAAATGAGCTGTCTCCAGAAAAATTATACTATAATTTTCTTTTTTTTTTAGCACTGCTTTGACACAAACTGTGTTGTATAAATTGTATTGCTTATACTGATACTTATACTTAAAGTGACTCTTTTTTTTTTTTTTTTGCATGACATGGTATAAGAAGTGCAATTGTATAGTCATTCATTCCAACAGAGCTTAGTCATGACAGTTTCAGGACAGGACCAGGTGGACATCCACTGAAGGTTGTAAGTGGGGCCAGAGTAGATAGTCGACTTATAGTCAAATCATATATTTGGGGGCGGGGCAATATACATTACCAAGAAGAGTCTTCTTATATGCGCAATGACAAAACAGACACGGGCACACATACAAAAGTTAATAGTTTTTTAAAGTAAAGTTTTAAAGATATTTTTTAAACATTTGCTGCATGAATTAAAAACAACTTTTATAAAATTGCATTTTTGAGGGAAAAAAAAGAGGGTAGGTTAAGGCCAAGTCACATTTTATTACTACATTCATGAATAGCCTAATGTAAAATGCTGGTAAATAAAGCTAAATGTTTACTTGCATTATAAATACAGATAAACATTTCTAAAAGCTTTTTTAGTTGTTCTTAGTTGTTTAGTTGTTTTTTAGTTTTTCTAAATCCTTTAAATTTAACAGTATTCAGAAAACTAATGAAAAATAGCTAGTTAAACTAATCCTTTAAATTTTAAGGTATTCAGGACAGAGCAACATAAATATCAGAAAATATACGCAGCTATACAATTAAAGGACAAAGTTTTACATATGCCATTATAGCCTAATTTGTGTTTTATTTTTTAATTGTATACAATTATAAAATAAAATGCAAATTATAATCCGGCCTGTTTTAGGCTTTTCCATTTTTTTTGTATTTTAGATGGTGTCACGGTGATGAGAAAAATGACTGGCCAGGTTCTCATTGTAAGTGCCTTTAGAGAGAAATGCATCTCTAGGGATTAGATAATGAAAGGGTTTTTACTTTCGATTTGAATTTTTTCTTTTTAAAATGGTAATTTAAAGCTTTCTATAGATATATTTATCTGTGAGTCAGTTTCGCTGAGTTTCGGTTCATCATTGTGAAGCACTCCTGTTCAAGACCGGTGTTCTGACGATCTGTCCTACCCGCTCAGGATGTGCTACCAGTAGTTCAAGATGTTGTGCAAATCTAACGACATGAGCTTCTTTATCAGAATGAACTACCACCTTAATAAATGATAATAAATGATGGAGAAACAGAGGTAGCACAACTTGTCAGCTATAAACGTCTATCAGAATGAACTAACATCTTAATAAATGATAATAAATGATGGAGAAACAGAGGTAGCACAACTTGTCAGCTATAAACGTCTATCAGAATGAACTAACATCTTAATAAATGATAATAAATGGAGAAACAGAGGTAGCACAACTTGTCAGCTATACATGTCTATCAGAATGAACAAAATATCACATATTTAATGTAAAAGATTCGACGTACAGTGAAAAAGTATTTTATTTAGTAAGACAAAGACAAATTTTATTTAGTAAATCAAGGACTTGTCAAAACCGCATGCTTTTTTGAAAAAGCACCCTCGTGATAACGTTAGAAAACTCGTTTTTGTTGTTATAAATGATTAGACAATGAAGAAATTATTACATATTTACTGGGAGAGATTCAATTTAACCCAAAAACACAACTTTAATTAAGCTAAATTGGTTTTACTTACACGCTCATTCAAAACTCCGACAGGGTAGCTCAAATTTATGGGCGGGTCTTCAGATAGAGGATTTCCAACTGTAGTAGGGTACTGCGCATGCGCATTGGGTATGGGTAGCTCATTCTGAGAGGTAGCACAGATTGTCGGAAAACCGGCAGAAAGCGCATCCTCTGTTTTCCTATTTAGGGCATTTTATAAAGGTACAAGATTTTGTTGATATTGTGAATGAACACAAATAAAAGTAGACCCTTTAAAGTTCCGAATGATGTATTTCTCTTACCATAAAGAGGCAAAAATTACGGTGTAGACCTGCTTTAACTTGTTTCTACTGTAAGAAAAAAAATGCAAGTGATCTTGCTGGCGCCTCCATGTCCTGCAGAGCACGCTTCAGCTTGCACTCTCCACACAAACTGTTGGATATGCGTCTAACAGCGCACATTTATATCGATTAAACATTTAAACTAACATTGGGATATGCTTGAACTGTTTTATATCTAAAGATTTTATTTTAGGCAAGTCTTGATGATTTGATACGGCTAAATTAATCAAACACAGGCTATGATTAACTCATCCGGGCCTGCATTCGACAGTCATAAATACACAGGGAAAATGTGTAACGGATGCCTCGCAGATACAAACGGGGTAAATAATGTTTTATGTTTTGATTAAAAGAGAGTTAACATTAAGAAACCCTTACGAATTCACAACATTTGTTTTACAATAGTGCTCTCATTATAATTAACATTATGTACATGACGGTTATTAACGTTTTGCATTTCTGTTTTGAGGTGACCAGTAGAATGAAGCAGATGATAGCCGGTTTTTAATCAATGGGATTTAACTCATTTATCTCACATAGAATAACCTTTGTTATTTATATAGCATGGAATTAATATTACGACTTATAGCTAACGTTATCTGCACAAAATGCCCCGAATGCACATGAACGTGTCTGCGCAGCTCTGAATGAACTCCTTTTGTGGACGCGTTCTTCACGCAATAACATGCAGAAACACAACTAAACATTTTTATTATAATAGTGTTCTCATTATAATGCCATGTATATGACAGTGCCAGTCATAGTTATTAATATTCTGCATTTTTGTCCTGCTCGCACCGCGTGCCGAAGAGATAATCACAGTATAGTACTATAATGAAGCACTTTACTGTAGTAACTCAAACAAATGCATCTTATACGAGATAAATAATATATACACGATATAAATAAACCGACTGAAACGTTTTGAAATCACTTGTTGAACCCTACCTGATCGAAAAAAAAGAAGTCTTCCACTCTGCCTGTGTCAATTTGAGTCTTGTTAAAGATTTAAATCCCTGCCGCCAAGATGCTCCTCTGTAGCCTGACTACGTCAGACTTCGTACTTCCGCTCAATTTCCTTTTGCTTCTGTACTCAGTCTGATATAGCAGTTTATCTCCGGCTCCGCAGCAGCCGGGCCAATCAGCGAACAGAGGGCGGGCTGAGAGCCGTGACGTAGCCGCTAAGTGCCGAATTTAAGATTGTAGTTTAGGTTTAGGTGAGGGAAATCTAAAAAAAACAGCGGACATGGAGACACGGGATGCTGTTCGCTCTGTTGTGGAGAATATTCCCGGCATTTGCCAACTCAAGCCCGAACAAGAAGAGTGTTTGGTTCACATTTTGAATGGAGCTGATGTTGTGGCCCTACTCACGACAGGTTTTGGGAAAAGTTTAATTTATCAACTGTTACCGATCGTCAGCGAGAAACTGGGGAGGCCAAAGTTCGGCAAGACGATAATTGTGGATGTGTTGATTTACTTCGTCGTTCGCAGCCATCTTCTCCGGTATTTCGCTCGATGGTTCTCTTTCAAGCATACGTTTCGGTGTCTCACTATGGGGATACGCCCCTTCCGCGTATTCCTCAGAAGCCCTATTACATTACGCCAGCCCCAATTGGCTGGCAGACGTGACGTTGTGTCTGGGAGTGGCCTCCCCACCCTTCAGTATAAAAGGAGCGACACAACGTCACTACGACATTCAAAAACCTCTTCTCGCTTCACACCAGAAGCCTTTAACGAACTCTCGGACGAACGATTGGCCACCACGCCGTTTTTCGCCAGACTCCTTCAATTTTGCATTCCAGCTGATTGCAAGGATTGTTCGATACAATGATGGCTGCAGCAATGCAGACTGTTCCGGCTAGCGAGGGAGATGCTGTGCGACTTTGTTCATGCGGGAACAAGATTTCTTGCAAAGACACACACCAGGTCTGCTCTGCATGTCTTGGGCTGAAACATGCCCAAATGGCTATCGAGAATCCCGGTTCCTGTGAACACTGCGCACGCTTCACTATGAAGAGCCTTCGTCGCAGGCTAGCACGCCAAGCTAGCCTGTCAGGCCACGATCCCCTCATGTCACCTAGCCCCGTTCCAGCTGCCACTCCGCAGGTATCCATCCCTGTAGAGCTGCCCGCCACGGCAGCTTTATCATGGGGTGAACAGCTTGACGTTCGCGTCCCTCTGCCCAGTGTGTTCAGCACGGACGAGGACGAAGACGATCTCGATTTTGAGGAAGAGGGACAATTGGATTTTCTTCTCTCTGAAGAAGAGGAAGATTTCGAGGACTCCCCTTTCCTCCCCCCTGCGCACACGGCACAACCTCTCGCCGCGGCGGGGACCACGGAAGATGCGGAGGGGGCACCATCCCCGCTGCTCAGTGTGGATCTGCAAGATGTGTGCAAACGCGCTGCAGAGAAACTAAACATTCCGTGGCCGACCGTGGTAGCAGAGACTGCAAAGTCTCGCTACGAGGGTAAGAGGCTGCCGAGAGCGAAACGGGCAGCACGGCAGCTCCTTCCTGTGTTTCCAGAGCTCCTAGAGGAGCTGGCGGTGACCTGGAAGGACAGACCGTTCACCAGTAAGTTACCCGTACAGGGAGGGTCCGCTCTCGATGTGGAGGGAATGGAGAAGTCGGGACTTCTCCGAATGCCCCCCATGGAGCCATTAGTTGCCGCGCACTTGCACCCAAAGCACACGGCGGCAGCAAATCCGACGTTGCCATCCAAAGCGGACCGTTTTCAGTCAAGCATGACTGAACGCGCTTACAAAGCAATTGCCCTCTCGGCCAGGGCGCTGAACGCGACCTCTATGCTAACCGCGTACCAAGCGGAATTGCAGGACGAAGCGTCGACCATGCCAGGTCAGACGCACTGGGAAGAGATCTGCGTCGTTACAGATCTTTCTCTGCGTCTTCAGAGGTGCGCGGTTCAAGCCGCGGGCAAGGCCATGGCCACAATGGTCATTCAAGAGAGAGGACGCTGGCTTAACCTGGCTAATCTCTCTGACAGGGAAAAAGAAGCTATCCTGGACGCACCGGTGGTCGCAGAGGGCATTTTTGGCTCGGCGTTGACACTGATGCAAAAGAGATGCGAGGAAAAGAAGAGGGATGACGAGGCTTTGCAGCTCTGTATGCCTAGGAAGGCACAGTCTGCACCCCCTCCGCCACCTCGGCAGACCTTCGCACAAGTTACGGCCCGCCCACCCCCCAGCTATCGCATTCCTCGACGGCAGAGACCGAACGTGAATGCAGCGGGTCACAGCGGAGTCCCGGAACAGAGAACTGCCTGGCCTAGGAAGAACTACCCGCCTGCAACAGCTCAGACGGTCCAGCCAGCTCCTCAACCTCATCCTCACTCCCATCCTCAGGGAGCGAGGAGGAAGAAGAAGGCAGTTTGATGGGGTCTTCCCCGGGGAAAGGAGCACACAAGCCCCCCTGTTCGCGAGCTCCCGAACCCCAGATGTTCAGCGTTCGACAAGGGACGAGTTTCGAAGTTCCCGGATGTTCTGTGGGAGAATAGAGCCCGGTTGGGCCAGGGGAACCAGAGCAGTGAAAAGAACGAGGGATGGTGCAGTGGTGTACACCCACCCACTAGTCACAAGCACTTTTCATGTTCAAAACTCAATAAAGTTTTCACTGTATTCCCAGAGCATGTTGCAAAACATAATTCCCCAAAAAATGTTGCAAAACACGTTAACAGAACACAGCATAACATCACCTCGGGGAGTTATTGCTCCCTTAGAGGTGATGAAACACTTCAACTCTGTCCAAGCGCTAAATGCACGCGCATGCGCAGTACAGACAACAGACTCGTTCGCGGCTCAGCCACACGAGGGCACCAGAACGCTGCAAATAAACATTTGGCGAGAATGCACACAGTCCCGGTGGGTATTAAGGACAGTACAATTCGGGTACCGACTGCAGTTTACCGCTTCCCCCCCGCATTTCAAAGGGATAATTCATTCTCAGGTGCGGGAAAAATTAAAGCATGTTCTCCAGGAAGAGATTTCCTCTCTGTTGAACAAAAGGGCGATAAGAGTGGTCCCACCCGAGCAGAGCCACAACGGGTTTTACTCGAGGTACTTCCTCGTCCCAAAGAAAGGGACTCAAGCTCTTCATCCCATATTAGATCTGCGTGCACTGAACAAGTACTTAAGGAAGTACAAGTTCAGAATGCTCACTCATTCGACACTCTTAAAAATAGTGCGCCAGGGCGATTGGTTTACGTCAATCGACCTGAAGGACGCATACTTTCACATACAGATATATCCACCCCACAGGAAATTCCTGAGGTTTGCTTTCCTTGGCGTGGCATACGAGTATCTGGTTCTTCCATTCGGCTTGTCTCTCAGCCCCCGAGTGTTTGTAAAATGCACAGAAGCAGCACTGACTCCGGTCAGGGAGAAGGGCATTCGTCTCGCTACTTACATAGACGACTGGCTGGTGACAGCTCAGTCAGAGCAAGAAGCGAGAGAACACACAGTTATGCTTCTGGAACACATACAGAAACTGGGGTTAAAATTAAACATCGAAAAGAGTGTCTTAATTCCCACACAGTCTATAACATATCTGGGACTATCACTGAATTCGGTGACATTCAGAGCGCGACTGTCAGAGGACAGGGTGAGAAACTTCACTCGGTGCATCACCGATTTTCAGAGGGGAAAAAGTGTTTCGTTTCGCACATGCCTCAGGCTATTAGGACTGATGGCCTCAGCCCTGATAGTTATTCCCTTAGGCAGACTGTTCATGAGAGAGTTTCAACGCTGGGTAGCGTCTCAGGGACTGGACCCATTACGTCACTCCCGGAGGAGAGTGAGAGTGACGTCAGAGGCAGTCTTGGCACTGCGCCAGTGGAGACACCCGACCTTTCTGGTTCAAGGGGTACCCATGGGCGTGGTGCGAGCCAGACAAGTAATAACAACGGACGCATCGCTGTCCGGTTGGGGGGGCATACACGAGGGCAGGATAGTGAATGGAAGATGGGATCAACATCTGACCAATCTTCACATAAACTATTTGGAAATGCTGGCAGTTTTTCTGACGTTGAAGCATTTTCTTCCTTTTCTCAAAGGGCATCATGTTCTCGTGAGAACGGACAACACTACAGTTGTGGCTTACATAAACCGACAGGGAGGTCTCCGATCACTTCCTCTGCACATGTTAGCACACAAACTGATTTTATGGAGCAATACCAATCTTTTATCCCTGAGAGCGACGCACGTACAGGGTGTTATGAACCAGGGTGCGGATCTGCTGTCCAGGGGCAATCCCCTCTACGGGGAGTGGAAATTGAACAGGGAAGTAGTCGAACAGATTTGGAGCATATACGGCAGAGCGACAGTGGATCTGTTCGCGTCCCACGACAATGCTCAGTGTCCTCTGTTTTTCTCACTAAAAGATCAGAGTGCGCCTCTGGGGATAGATGCGCTGGCGCACGAATGGCCTCGCACTCTCCTTTACGCGTTCCCACCGATAGCGTTGATATCCCCAACACTCTACAGAGTGAGGGAGGAGGGACTAAAATTGATATTAATAGCTCCGAGGTGGCCAGGGAAATATTGGCTAGCGGAGATCATACATATGCTATACAAAGACCCGTGGTCTCTCCCGCTGCGCAGAGACCTTCTGTCACAAGCAGAAGGGGAGATATTTCATCCACATCCAGAACGCCTGGCACTATGGGCCTGGCCTGTGAGTGGTTCAATTTAAATACAACCGGTCTGTCTGACAGCATTATTAGAACCATACAGAATGCTAGAGCTTCATCGACTAGGTCTCTTTACGAATGCAAATGGGGCGTGTTTGAGCGCTGGTGCGCAACTAAACATGAGATTCCCTTTCAGTGTTCAGTGGCAGTTGTTCTATCATTTCTTCAGGATTTGATAGATCAAGGGAAAGCGTTTTCAACCATAAAAGTGTTTCTGGCTGCCATATCTGCTTGTCACATTGGTTTCGATAATAAAACTGTGGGGCAGCATCCTTTGGTATGCAGGTTCATGAAAGGTGCGCGCCGCGCCTTGCCAGTTTCAAAACCGATTTCCCCTTCATGGGATTTGGGATTGGTACTGGATTCCCTTTCCATGTCCCCATTTGAGCCGCTGGATAAGGTTGATTTAAAAATATTGTCATTCAAGACGGCACTGCTGTTAGCGCTAGCTTCGGCAAAGCGCGTAAGCGAGATTCACGCGTTTTCAGTGCATTCAGCGTGTTTGCAGTTCATGTCTGGGGATGCAGGGGTAGTTCTGAAACCTAATCCTGCATTCATGCCCAAAATAGTTAAGGCTATCATTCCTCTTGAGTTAAGAGCCTTCTATCCACCACCTTTTGCTTCATCAGAACAGCAAAAGTTAAATGCATTGTGTCCAGTGCGTGCTTTACGCATTTATACAGAAAGAACCAGAGGGTTCAGGGAGAGTGATCAGCTGTTCGTATCTTGGATGAAACCTCGTACGGGGAAGCCGATCACTAAACAGCGTTTATCGCACTGGATAGTGGAGGCGATCTCGTTTGCATATTCCAGTAAAGGTCTTGTGCCCCCATCTGGCTTACGTGCACACTCAACAAGGGGAATGTCAACTTCCTGGGCTCTATTTAAAGGAGTCACGTTACAGGATATTTGTGAAGCGGCGAGTTGGTCCTCGCCGCATACATTTGCAAGGTTCTATAAACTGGATGTTACAGCTCAGACTTTAGCGCATGCAGTATTGAGCGTAGGAATGTGAGTCACGAGTCGGGACTCGTTCAGCCCCGGATGTAGTAATGGTGGTTGGCAGGAGACTTCTAGGCAGGCTATCTGGCAATACGGGAGTTAGGATATCCCATAGTGAGACACCGAAACGTATGCTTGAAAGAGAACAATAGGTTACTTGCGTAACCCCGGTTCTCTGATAGCATTAAGTGAGGTGTCTCACCAGATCACCCTCCTTGCTGTGTGAAGCGAGGAAGAGGTGTGCTTGTTTTGAATGTCGTAGTGACGTTGTGTCGCTCCTTTTATACTGAAGGGTGGGGAGGCCACTCCCAGACACAACGTCACGTCTGCCAGCCAATTGGGGCTGGCGTAATGTAATAGGGCTTCTGAGGAATACACGGAAGGGGCGTATCCCCATAGTGAGACACCTCACTTAATGCTATCAGAGAACCGGGGTTACGCAAGTAACCTATTGTTTTGTTTTCGCCGCATAGGTATGTTTACAGCGGAAGTTCGAGGCGGCCGAGCCGTCGAATAACATACGTCATAACCAACCGTTATGTGATTGGCTTACGGGTACACCAATGATTTTAAACTTCAGACAAGCGCCCGCCCACGAGAAAGTAAACGCTTGATCCCTTTGTGTCAGAACTAGAGGCTGACATTTTTTCGGGATTCCCACGGGTCAGGGGAATCCCGCGGGATGGGAAATAAAATCCCCCAACAAAATCGCTACGAATCACGTGATTGGGACGGGACAGGAAAAAAATGTCATCGGGAGTGGGCGGGACCGGGAATAGTAATGATACCCAACTTTATACACATAAAGTTGCCTTTTATATAAATAAACTATAACTGTATATTTTAATTCTGAACTTAGTTCTAGTTGCCCTGTCGCTCTCCTCCTTTGGCGTGGCTGCGTGAATGACGCAGTCCGTGACGGACAGATCGTTAACGGCTGGTCTATGTGGTAATACACACTATCATTCATCGACTTCAAATATGGCTTTTCATCTGATAGATGCATGTAGCAACTTTACATGGCCGCTCAATATGATGTTAACCTAGAGCAGTGGTTCCCAAACTGGGGGGCGCGGCAAGGCTAGTGTACATACAGTCAGCCGATATTTATAGGGATGCACCTAAATTTCAAAAGAAAAAAAACGGTCCAATGAGCCGAAAATATCTGCCGCGCCGTCCGGCAGTATTCAGCGCGCAGTCTCTCTCTAATCACTGCCTTCGTGACACTCCGCTGAATATTCCGCTCTATGAATGTGCGCATGCAAAGCAAAGTCCGCTCAAATAACGCGCCGACAGAAAATTTCAATGTATACTTGTTCCTTTTTGCAATAGGGCTATTGTGATGTAACATGCTGTAGTACAGCTGTACTGCACAATGGTGGTAAAATGACGCCACCCTCTCGTGACGCTATGCTCTGCTCACGTGCTCTGATAATAATAGCTTTGTAGGACTATAAAAAAAGTTATATCCAATTCTGTTTCATAGAACTGAATAAAAATAATATATTGATTGATATTTAATATCAATAGGCTATATTTTCTGTCCAATTTTATTGTGTTACTTTCAATAAACGTGGTTATTTTATTGGCTTGTAATTTTTAAATTCAGTATCATTTAAATTGAGTTAAATTAAAAAGTTTTACAAAAATGACTTAATATTATTTAATAAAATAATAAATAATTATTACAAAGCAGTTTTGGTTTCGGCCATTGATGTCACTTCTGATTCAACAACGAGGCTTCAGTTTAAGTCCAAGGCTTTGGCTGCATTTTGGATTGGAGTGGAAAAGGACTACCCATTGCTGGGCAGGAGCCCTCGCAATACTCCTTCCTTTTGCCACATCCTACCTATGTAAGGGTTTTCTGCAGTTGCCTCAATCAAGACAAAATGCAGATCAAAGCTGGACATTGAAAATGAGCTAAGAGTGGCAGTCTCACAGCTGCATCCCCGATTTGAGAGGATCTGCAGCACAAAGCAAGCCCACTCCAGTCACTGAAAAGACTGTGGGACTAGTAAGAATAAGTCTAAATCCTGCAGTTCAAAAATGTTCATTTTTTTTATTCTGCAAAAGGTGGGCCCGGCAGAAAAAGTCTGAGAACCACTGACCTAGAGAAATGTGCGCAATTGAAGTGTTTGTGTGGAGAGTGGAGCTGAATAGCGCGCTCGCTGCAGGACAGGCGCCGGTGCGCTCACTTGCTCTTAAAATCTCCGTAATTTTTGGTCATACAGATAAAAGTAGCCTAATACATCTTTCGAATCTGTAAAGACTCGTTTATTTGTGTACACTCAGAATAACAACGAAACCTTGCGCTTTAAAGCAATCAGGGTGCGCTTTAGGTCTCTGAGCGAGAAACTTTGAAACTCCGTCTTTGAAAAATATATCTATAGAGAGTGAAATGTCTACTTTCACATGAAAAAAAACAAACAAACAAAAAAAAAAAATCAAATAGAAAACGTGTGTGTTAGCATGGATGATTTACATAAAATTTAATGTGTGCAATGTAGCCTCCACTGTGCATAAACTGGCTTTCAGTTCAATATAATAACAAAAAACTACATTTTGGGTTTTTATTCAACTAAGGTGGGCACGCTGTGATCTGTACTGTATTTTTACTGTAACTGACAGATTTCGGCCAAAAAAAAAATGTATAAAAAAAAAAATAAATAAAAAAAAAAAAAAAAAAAACGGGAGTGGGAGGCAATGGGAGTGATTCTTCTGGGAGTGGGCGGGACGGGATTTTCCCCCCAGTTTTTTCGTGGGATTGGGATGGGACAGGATTTTTTTTTGTGGGAGTGGGACGGGAGAGGTTTCAAAATGCACTCCCGTGTCACCCTCTAGTACAGAGGACTCATCTGGTTCCCATGGAATTGTGTCGATGGCCATTTAGGTGATGAGGTCTTCGCTGGGGATCTGTCTCTGGGGCTCATCTAGTTGTCCTTTCACTGACATTCAGGGCTGTAGAGGTCGTCTCTAGGTGCTGATCCTCCATCTGGGCTAGATACGGACTAGATCCGGGTGACTGCACTCCATCTGCTCTGGTAACAGACTGGATCTGGGTGGCTACGGTGACCTCAGAATAAGAACGAAACAAACTAATATTAGCGTAGATGCCATTCTTCTTACGTTGTAACAAGTGCATCGGGTGTTATGGGAAGTGTTCCCGGTTCCGGTTGACCTAAATAACGCAGCCTAACAATCGTTTAATGGATTTGAATTATACAAATGTGACAGTGTGTTATGTGTAAGCCAGGTTAAAGAGATGGGTCTTTAATCTAGATTTAAACAGTGAACAGTCTGAACAGTGTTAGGTAGATTGTTCCAGAGTTTGGACGCTAAACAGGAAAAGGATCTCTCGCCGACAGTTGTTTTTGATATTCTACTGTAGGCATTATCAAATGGCCAGAGTTTTGAGAAAGCAGCAGACGTGAAACACTATAGTGCGATAAGTACTGAGGATCTAATCCATTCAGGGCTTTATAAGTAATTAGCAAGAATTTGAAATGTATACGATGGTCTTCTAGGTCATTACATGCGAAGGTTTTTGGCCCAATAATTAACAAATTGATATGTTTTGTCAGGCCTCTAAGAAATATAGAGCTGAGTATCATTAGCATAACAGTGAAAGCTAACACCATGTTTCCTGATGAGATCTCCCACGGGTAACATGTAAGGCGTGATAAGCAATGGTCGTAGTATTGAGCCTTGAGGTACTCCATACTGCACTTGTGATCGATATGATAACTTTTCATTCACTGCTACAAACTAATGACAGTCAGATAAGTATGATTTCAACCATGCCAATGCACTTCCACTAATGCCAACATAATTTTCTAGTCTATTCAAAAGAATGTTGTGGTCGATAGTGTCGAACGCTGCACTAAGATCCAGTAGCACTAATAGAGAGATACAACCACGATCGGATATTAAGAGCAGGTAATTTGTAACTCTAATGAGAGCAGTCTCAGTATTATGATATGGTCTAAATTCTGACTGGAAAACCTCACAGATACCATCTTTCTCTAAGAATGAACATAGTTGTGATGATACTACCTTTTCTAGTATCTTTGACAGAAAAGGTTCGAGATCTGTTTGAAATTAAGTAATTTTTTTTGGGCCAACGTGTTTTTTAATGCGAGGCTTAATAACAGCCAGTTTGAAGGTTTTTGGGACATATCCTAATAACAATAACGAATTAATAATAGTCAGAAGAGGATATATTACTTCTGGAAGCGCCTCTTTTAGTAGCTTAAATGGAATAGGGCCTGACATGCATGTTGCTGGTTTACAACCCGAATTCCGGAAATGTTTTTTAAATTTGAATAAGATGAAAACTAAAAGACTTTCAAATCACATGAGCCAATATTTTATTCACAATAGAACATACCCTTGTGAAAAAGAAGTGCACTTAAGTATACTTTTATAAAGTGTACTTATTGCAGAAATAATATACTTTAAAAGAACACACAAAAGTGAAAATTAAATATTATTTTCGACGCTTAAATGCATTGTATTTGTAATTAACTTCAAATGTATCACATTTTAAAGTGATATTAAATGCAATAGGTTGAACTTTTGAGTGATTTTTTTAAACCACTTAAGTGAGACTTTTTAGTACATCTTTATATGTACTTTCATAATTGCTTCTAGTGTCTTTAAAATACAGTTATAGTGTACTACTAATGTACTGACAAGGAATTAATGTTAACTAAAATATACTTTGATGTCAGTTAACAATACACTTAAGCGTGACTTAAATGTAAGGTTTTTAACCACCTAAATGCATGGTATTTGTAATTGATTTCAAATATATTACAGTTTAAAATGACATTAAATGCAATTAGTTGAACTTTTGAGTGATATTTTTGAACCACTTAAGTGGTTCTTTTGTATGTTTTATATGTACTTTGGAATATGGTAAATATTTACTTCTAAGCAATTAATTTGAACTAAAATATACTTCAATGTATTAATTACCTAGTTACAATCAACACAAACACAAAATGGAAAACCCTCTACATTTATTGACAAAACAATCTCTAAAACAAATACACAAAAACACTTTTTGCTGATGCACAAGAAAAACCCAACATTATACACAGTTGCAACACTTTAACTCGCTTATTAGAAAGAGTCTGGAGAACAATGCAAAATCACTTACATACTTACATACAAAAGTACCTAACCTCGCCATCATAGAAAACATCATTCTGTATGATGTATAGGCCTGTTTCCTCATTGGGGACCTAAACATGTCCACAAGGTCAAAATTGACTGATATTACTATCCTTGTGGAGTCATTTGGTCTCCATAATGTATAGGATTACTAACACACAAACACACACACTTAATACAAAAAAAAATAAAGAAAGAAAATGATCATTCCATGTACAACAAATGAGACCTTATTTTAAAACATTACCAAACTGTGTTAATGGTACCCTTGGTTTCACAGACCAGGCTTAAGACCAACCCCAGACTAAAATGTAATTCTATAATTATGCTTTAGCAGTACTGTGCAAGTCATACCAATAAAGCTCATTTGAATTGAATTGAATGTAAGTCTGAGCTGTTTCAACTGAAAGAAACTTGCACTGACTGATCTTAAAAATATCAGTGCTTTTGTTTTGTCTCAAGATGCACACCAGTAATGTTTTTTCTAAGGCATGTTAATGAAAATTACTTAAATGTCCTAATTGAACTATGGCCTAATCTTGGCTTAGACCTGTCTGTGAAACCAAGCCATAAATTCTCAAACCTTTACTAGCACCAACATTAAACAGGACCAAAAGGTTTCTTCTAAAATCTTACTCCAGCATTAGTGAATGCAAGTTTGACTAAATAAATTAATTAATTAATAAAAAAAAAGAAAAGAACTCCAAATGAATTTGCTGGGAAGTGCTGTTTGTCAGTGTCCCAGAAGCTCTCCATCGGCAGTAAACTTCAAATGTCATGAAGTTGCACACCATCTCTCCACAGTCTCTGTGAATGGAAATGTTCCGAAGAGGCAGGAAAGTCAGAAAAAAATTCCTTGAGGAAAGAAAGAAGAACAATTTTTATAAAACATATCCAGTCATTATAAATGGTTCAGATGAGTGAAAACAATAGACATAGTTGCAGTCCAAACTTGCAGTCTCTGCAAAATGTTAATTATTTAAGCAGTAAGAGGGTAGAGGGGTAGAATCATTAAAAAAAGTGCAATTTCTGCTCTGATGAAGCGGTTTATTCTGCATGGTCTATGTAAACTTTTGACCACGTGTGCATCACCTAAGAGGTGAATTATCTCAGACGTCAGGGCAACATCATAGTAGAATGCTGGGAGATGTTCCTTCAGATTTTCTACAAACACTAGATTTCCTGATCACACCATCTTCACTGACACTGGGCTAGATAACATTTTTGCAAACATTTTTTATTCTTACTTTACAGGGAATAAAACATAACTTTATCAATTACTCATATATAGATAAATATCCCAAAATCTATGAAAATGAAGAAAGGTGCCTTTAATTTTTTTCACCATCTTGCCTTGCAAGCTTCTCTCGCACATCTTCATGAAGAATGTTCCTGTATTTACCATGACTGACACAGCAAAGCTGCTGTCCTCTTCCTTTAGTTTTTACCTGTAAAATATATAATGATTAGAGGGGGTCAAGGCACAGTTGTTCTTAAAGAGCCAAGTCAAGTCACAGTTGTTCTTAAAGAGCCAAGCCAAGTCACCGCTGATCTTCACGAATCAAGCCAAGTCACAGTTAATTTTCCTGAGTCAAGCCAAGTTACCGTTGATCATCATGAGTCAAGCCAAGTCGCAGTTGATCATCATGAGTCAAGCCAAGTCGCAGTTACTTCACGTCTCAGCTCATCATCCAGAGTCACGCCACGTCATCCAGAGTCTTGTGACGTCCTGTCCATCACACCCAGATATTCAAGGTCAATGCTTCGATTTCCCAGTCTGTTATCCAGTGTGAGGGATGCACCGCTGGTGTCGGTACGCGCAGCTGGTATCCCCAAACCCACTCATTCTAGCCATCCTGTTCCCGAACTGATTCCTCTGTCTAAAGTGCTTCCCATGATGGGAATCGCTTTTTGGTGTGTTTGGGCTGCATACACCACCACAGAACTCCCAGAGAGGGAATCGTCCACTATGATATCTCTAGAGGTGGCGGCTGAGGCTGCAGAACCTCCGGAGGTAGTAGCACACGCTGCTGTATTCCCCGAAGCGATGGTGCCCGCTGCAGTTTCTCCAGAGGTGGCCGTGCATGCTGCAGAACCTCCCGAAGCGGCGGTGCCCGCTTCAGCTCCTTGCATGATGGTGGCACCCAGCTCGTCATGTTACGGTCGAAGGAACCGTAGATGAACTCTCCCAGTATCCTTATGGTACCACTGTAGAACCTCCAGAGGTGGAGGCCTCCGCTGCAGAATCTCTGGAGGTGTCAGTGGTACTCGTCTGTGAGCTCTTGCCCTGTCCTGTCACAGCTAAGGAGGCTGTCACTGAACTTTTTCCCTGTCCCGTCATGGCTAAGGAGGCCATCAGTGAACTTTTTCCCTGTCCCGTCACGGCTAAGGAGGCCATCAGTGAACTTTTTCCCTGTCCTGTCACGGCTAAGGAGGCCACCAGTGAACTGTTGCCCTGTCCTGTCACGGCTAAGGAGGCTGTCAGGGAACTTTTGCTTTGTGCTGGGCTGGCCGATGGGCCCATCTCCAAACTCTTGTCCTTTCCTAAACCAGCCATGGAGGCTGACTGTGAATTGTCTGATTATCTAGTCTCAGTCAATCTAATGTTGAGCCATCCGTCTGTTCTACGTCAAGTAATATGTCCGAACACTCTACCCTGTTCTAGTCAATGCTTTTATTTATGAACTATCTGCCCATCCAGCTTTAGTCACTGAACTCTCTGCCAGGCCAGTACCAGCCAATGCACCCAATTGTAAACTGTCTGTTGGTTTAAATTCTACAGTCAAAGCTGATTCTGATTTATCTGTCTGTCCAGTCTCTACTTATGTGCCTGAGTGTGAACTGTCAGCCCAGGAAACTATTGAACTTTTTGTGTTCCCTGCCTTGGACCTTGGGGCCATAAATGCTCTGTCTGTCTCGTGTATCTTAGTGTTTCCTAGGTCCCAGTCTCTGCCAGGGGTCACTGCTCTGCCCTGGTGGGCTCCAGTCTCGTCTGCTCCGCCGTGGTGGTCTTCTACTCTGTCTGCTCTGCCCTGGTGGTCTTCTGCTCCGCTGTGGTGGTCTTCTGCTCCAGGCTGGTCTTCGATTCTGCCAGCTGCACCCTGGCTTCCTGTTTCGCCTTGGTACCCTGTTCTGCTGGCTCTACCTCGGTTCCTGACCACTCCACTTCCACGTGGGCCTGGCCCTCCATCCCTCCCCTTGTTCCGCCTCCACTCCACAGCCCTCCTGGATGGTATGGCTCTAGGAGCGTCTGGAAGCTGCTCCTTGGGGGGGGGGGGGTCTGATTGCCACCAGAGGTCACCCTTCCATCATATTGACTCTCACACTACACAGACCGTTTCACATTACCTGATTACCATTTACGGATTACCTCTTTTGTCTAAGCCCTCTTGATATTGTTAGCGGATGATTGACCACACCTGTTTAGGATACTTCTCTTGCCTTGCCCTCTATATTACCTGTTTGCCATTGTCAGAAACTTGCCTGTTTATCGACCACGTCTCCGAATAAAGCTTTGCAGATGGATCCGAATGCTTCCTCTGTTCCTTCCGTAACAAAACCACTTAATCTGTCCCTAACTATACCCATATCCCACCTCAATAGCAGCAGAAGTGTTTTGCAATACAATATGAACACAATAAGTACATTGTACATAGTACATAGTAGTTAAGGCCACCTAATATAAAGTGTGACTGAAACTTGATATGGCAGGGTAAGAGGATGGTCAAATAAAATGTAGACAGAGTGCCTCCTCAATGCACTCCTCCATGGCCTTCTGCTCCAGGATGGACAGAAGGTAGATTTTACCTTTAGGAAGGGTGGCCCAGTCAGCAGGTCAGTCCAGTCCCATGGCCAATGTGGTGGTAGTTGTGTAGCCAGCATTTTACTGAACACATCTTGGAATGCCCTATATTCTTATTGTATCTCCTGCTGGATGTTGGAATTAGGGCTCTCAATGGAGGTTGAACTGACTGAAATGAGGTGGTTGTGACTTTTGTTATTGGTTACCTAAAGGGAGTACAGTTGGTAGTTTCAGACAATCTTGAAAGCATTCTTCACCTCATTGGAGGATCCCACCACTGGCCCAGGAGAAGTTTGGGGAATGTTTTAGCATCCAAGGGCATCCCAGGATCTGTGGTGGAACACTCCATCACCATAAAGGTTATATATTCCTCATGAAGGAACCGATCCAAAGCTTGACAGTGGGTGAGGAATGAGTAATCACACATTGTTCCAGGGGTTTTCCAAGGTTGGTATGAATATTTAAGAGATAGAGAGAAGGAAGAGCCAGATGGGCCAAGAGGGATGGAGGGACAAAGCAAATCTTATAGGAGTGGAATCCCATGGTGGAGGCAGGTCGATGACTGACAGGAGCCAGCGAAGGCAAGGCCAAGGAACCGGCTGTGTCTGGAAGAGGAGGTGGGAGAGGGAGGCTGGTGAAAACTCAGGAGAGTAGGAGCTGGGCAGAACCAGCAGAGACTCAGGAGCAGGTCTGGCGCTAGCTATAGGCAGAGAAGGCGATTGCCTCGGGCTTTGAGGAGGGACCTCCATAACTGTAACTTCTCCAATATGCTAGTCCACCAGTCAAGACGGGCAGAAATACTAGCCTCATTGTTCATTGGATATAGTTGAATTGTCACTCATCTGCAATTAAACCAATTAATGTTGCAGTTTCACACCGGGTCCCACCTTCTGAATGTTTGTGTAACGAATGCATGCGATGCAGCTAAATAGGCAGGCAAAGAAGTACAGCTCCTAATGCAGGTGTGTGAGTTGTTGTCATCTATTTTGGAGTGATTGCAATTTATTCTGAATATAAACTTGTTCTGTCAATCAGCTTCATTTCTGGAAAGATCATTCACTTCTTTAGTATGAGTTTAAAAGACCACGAGCCCCGTTGCTTTGAATTAAAATGAATGACATTGCGTCGGGAACTGTCTAGCAAAATAGCTACAAAAGGTAAAAGCAGAGAAGTTTGTATTCAAAACTAAAAACCAAACACACTAAAACATTTTTTAATGGTTCAAATAAAAGATCTCAGGTGTATATTCTAAATTCGGCTGATGGTTAGGATTACTGCTCTTAGTTTCAAATAGCTAAATAACTTTTTCCTGCTTAGTAGCGATCGTGTCTTTCTGTTCCACTTGATTTGTGTACTGTACATATATATATATATATATATATATATATATATATATATATATATATATATATATATATATATATGGTAACACTTTATGTTAGGGTGTCTTAACTAGTTGCTTATTAGCATGCATATTACAAGAATGTTAGCCAGTTATTAGCACTAATTAAGCACATATTAATGCCTTATTCTACATCCCTAATCCTACCCAATACCTAAACTTAACAACTACCTTACTAACTATTAATTAATTATAATTACCTTAATTACCTTACTAACTATTAATTAATTAGGAATTTATTGAGGGAAAAGTCATAGTTAATACTGAATAAGTGTTTCCTATTCTAAAGTGTTACCATACTGGACAGCGTTGGAGAGAGATTCTGGGCATTTCGGATTCGTTACGGAATGTAATAACATGCTTCAGTTTCGGCGCAGACCACCCCGGATGAGCCGGCAAGAAATCGTCAATCTTCTCTCAAAACGCGTGATAGAAATGGTCCCGCCGAGCGAGAGAGAGAGCGGGTTTTACAGCTGGTACTTTGTTGTTCCAAAGGAAGATGGTGGTCTCCATCCAATCTTAGACCTGAGACCCATCAACCGTGCATTATACAAACACGCTTTCAAGATGACAACGCTGAAGCAGATACTCACGCAGATTTGGCCCAGTGATTATCTCGGTGGACCTGAAGGACGCGTATTTTCATATCCAGATCGCCCCTCATCACAGGCACTTTCTGAGATTTGCATTCGAAGGCACGGCATATCAACTCACGGTGATGCCGTTAGGGCTAGCACTGGTGCTACATACTTTTACGAAATGCGTGGATCCGGCACTTTCCCCTCTGAGAACGAGTAGAGTACGCATATTAAATTATCTGGACGATTGGCTGGTGTTGGCCCATTCGGAGGATGTGCTCAACAGCAAGAAACACGCTCTACTACTTCACCTACAGAGGCTAGGTCTCTGTGTGAACAAATAAAAAAGCGTGTTATGCCTCAGCCAGTCAATCATGTATCTTAGTCAGGAGCACATGCAAGATTTAATGTCCGCTCTGAATGTATTCAGACCGGGCCGTCCCGTGGCACTGAAGGAATATCAGAGGCTCTTGGGATGGATGGCGGCGGCCGCGATGGTATGTCACCTCGGTCTGCTGTATATGCGCCCCCCACCAGGTATAGTTGAAAACACAGGTGCCAAGAAGGGCGTGGAAAACGGGCCATGCCCGCGTTGTGGTCACTCGCAGATGCTTGAACGAGCTGAAACCATGGCGGAACCCCAACCTGTACCAGCTGAGGGCGGTATTCTCTGGTATTCAAGTCCAGGGGCATCACAGGCAGCATGCCTTTTGCTGTGGACCGGTCACCATCTGCTCTTCATTCGAGCGGTGCATGTTCCGGGATGCCTGAACAGCGGCGTGGATATGCTATCGAGGGACAGGGTTACTCACGGAGAATGGAGGTTGAACCCCAGGACAGTGAGGCTGTTCGGAAAATAGGAGGTGGATCTGTTCGCGACAGAGGAGAACACGCATTGCCCTCTGTTCTTCTCTCTGTCATGCTTTCCCCTAGGCGGGGACGCACTCACGGTGCCCTGGCCGAATGCCCATCTGTATGTGTTCCCCCCGCTGAAGATTTTGTCACAAGTGCTGCACAAAATCAGAGAGGAGAAGGCATCAGTGTTATTAATCGCTCCGTACTGGCCCGAACAGACCTTGGTTTCCTGATCTGCTGGAAATACTAACAGCTCCCCCGTGGCCGATCCCACTGAGACGGGATTTACTGTCTCAGGCGGACGGCTCGGTACGGCACCCCAACCCTGAATGGTGGAAACTTCATGTGTGGATGGTGTGCGGGAACCGGTAAACCAGGTCTCGTTGTCTCGCTGCGTGGTGGACACGATTACGGAGGCGCGAGCCCCCTCTACAAGGCGCCTGTATGCCTGTAAATGGGCAGTCTTTGAGAGATGGTGTGATTTGAATGATCGAGACCGGGAAAACTTCCCCATGTCTGACATTCTGGATTTTTTACAACAACAGATGGACGGCGGCAGTATGCCCTCCACGCTTAAGGTTTATGTTGCAGCTATATCAGCCTTTCACACCACCATCAATGGACGCTCAGTGGGAAAACATGATCTAGTTATCAGATTTTTGAGAGGTGCAAGACTGTCGCCTTGAGGGAGCTCTTGCTTAAAACCGCACTGCTGCTCGCCCTTGCTTCTGTCAAGTGTGTGGGGGATTTACAAGCGCTCTCTGTGAATGCGGACTGCATGCAGTTTGGACTAGGTGATTGTAACGTCACACTCAAGCCGAGATTAGGCTATGTGCCGAAATCGCTCTCGACACCGTTCAGAGTGCAAGTAGTGGCGCTTTCTGCTTTCACTCCAGAGTCAGCGACTTCATTGGATGCCGCACCTAATCAGATGTTGTGCCCAGTGCGGGACTTGTGAGTTTACATTGACTGCATGGCCCAGTTTTGGCAATCCAAGCAGCTATTTGTATGCTTTGGAGGCAGCACTAAAGGGCAGCCGGTCTCCAAGCAACGTCTATCACACTGGGTGGTCGATAGGGCTGGGTATCGAGTTCGATACTTTTTAGGCACCGACCGAATTGCCTCGATACCATCGAGTATCGAAAAATGCCTTGTCATTCGTTACCAAATTTCGATACCTAAGGGGTTAATCTCATCAACATCAGTGAGGCAATAAGCCAGCAGCACTAGGTGTGTTTGACTAGAAGCGACGCGGCACAGATCGATCAGTGTTTGACATCCACGAGAGTGATTCAAAAGCATACGGAGCAGTCTGCTCTCTATATCGCACGGTTTTGTTTACTACACAGTACACACAGACTGAAGCATGCGTGACACTCGTGGACAGCGTCTGCCGTCTCACTAAATGAGGACATAAACACATGAACAACATCTCCAGAACTGCTCTGAGAGTCACTTCATTAGCATTTTACCGTTTGATTTGAGTAAAACTAGCGTCATATCATATACACACAGAACTGTAAAGGTATTCACACCAACCCATCAAAATAAAAGTTTGGTTTAACTTGGACGACACTGCGGGAGAAATACATTACTATTGTTCAGCAGAATGTACATACTGTTACTACTAGGCTACTATTAAAATTATTAAAACTTTTTTTTTTTTAAGTAATGATCACACAACATTTCTTCCATGTTTTAATTTTAATAGTAAACCCCCTTTGTTTGCCAAAATAAATAAATAAACTTTTCAGTCAGTTTGTAATCTTGTTAAAACTGATTTCATAAAATATTCATATCGAAAAAAGTATCGTTCAGGAACTGGTATCGAACTCAAGGTATCGATATCGGTATCGATACTGAAAATTTTTAAACGATACCCAGCCCTAGTGGTCGAAGCTATTGCCTACTAAGGGTAGTTAGATCAAAGATCTGGTGGCTGGATGGTCTTCGCAGAATACCTTCGCCAGATTTTACAATTTAGATGTGTGGTCATTAGCCTCACAGGTCCTGTCGGTGAGTACGACCCTTGGTTCTACCTGCAACCACTAGCGTTCGACTGTGCTGTTTGACTAGGTCATATAGAGGGATCAGGGGCACGTCCATCGTCATATTAAGACGGTGTAACCTGATGGTGTAACCAAAGTGGGAACCTACATTCAATCCTCTCAAGACTTGTCACAATATGATTGGTGGGGATTATTAGTGTTTGAAGAACTGTACATGTTAGCTCTGCCAAGGCTGAGCCTTCTTACTTTGCAGCTTCCACGGCATTGTTCTAAACAGTCCTCAAGGCGTTTACGCCATGTCGAGAGATCACTCTCAAGTGGGAACTCCCTGAGAGACGGGAACGAGACATGGCGTAGGCTGCCATATTCACTGCTCAGGTCGGCTGTGCTGTTGGTTCTGTTGGAAGATTGTGAGCTTATGCCACCAAACCAGCGCAATATATAGCTGCGGGAGCCCCGGCCCTATTAGCCGTCTTGGCTGGCATTGGCCAGTGAGAGTTGCAACTTCACTGGCGTTGTGCAATGAGATTTCAGGTAGGTTAGGAAGGAAGGGAGTCCCCAAGGTGTTTACACCATGTCTCGTTCACGTCTCTCTGGGAACCGAGGTTACGATAGTAACCGGAGACGTTTTGTATCACAGAAATATAGTAAAATAGAAACTGTAATAATATTTCATAATATTATTTATTTATTTATTTATTTATTTTTTCTGTATTTTTGATCAAACAGGCTGAATCCAGGATTGATGACCATAAGAGACTTCTTTCAAAAACATTTAAAATAGTAATGTTTCCAAATTTTTGTACTCCATAAGTAAAAATATACAAAATTTAAAATTAAATGTTAAAATTAAATAAAAATGTTAGGAATCATATTTGTTTCAAGTGCTTTTTATTGGGGGCGGGAGGCCTCCAACATGAATTTTGCCTAGGGCCTCCTAATGTCTAGAACCGGCCCTGCTCAGGAGATTCAGGAGACACAAGATACTGAGGTGACACAGGGCTGGGCGTAGCCAGAGGAGACAAGAGAAACAAGGGCTAAAACTGTAACACAGAATATTAATTAGCTTGGAGGCCAAATGTACAAAATTAGTGCGTGAAAATAGAGCATTTTAAATACATTATGGAAGGGGACTTTTTTCTCCAAAACTAGTTCATGCTCAAAATCAAAAATTGCTATTTTATACAGATCATTACAAATTCTTTAAAACATTTAACCTAATCATCTACTCCTACATTGCTGATTTATTATAAATAGTTTCAAGGCCTTCACTGGGTGACACTTCAAATTTAGAACAACATTCTAATTATCAGTTGCAGGAACAGAAATGGCAGATAATCTGACCACCTCCCCTCGTCTCATCAAAACTCATTTACCTGTTCAGCTAGTACCCAAGTCCTTCTGGGAGCAGAACTCAAGGGTAAAGTACTGGGGATTCTTTTGATTGTATGCTATGACTGCTAGATGATAATATGTAATTCAATCTGCAAATGTTTGACTGGAAATTAACTTCATAGTTTCGTCATTTTTATTTTTAAAGGTGAGCTTTTGGAACATTCTTTTCAATAAATGTGTAAGAACGATCAGTGAGAGGCTTTCTATCACAGGTTAATGTGCAAAGATGACAAAAAGTAACTAATTTGTAACTTGATTTGTAAAAAAAAAAAAAAAAATAATTGTAAAAGTGTAAATACTGTGGCTCTGTAGGTCTATCAAAAGTTTGTTGAGTGTCAACATAGCTTTAACCAAATGGGCTACCTAAATACCCTACCTAAATACCCCATCTACTAAAAAGACTACCTTTTTAGTAGATGGGGGGACATGTTTGGGAAACCTGTTTGGAAATAGTCATGTTTGGAGTTAAGTTTGGTCCTGATAGTAAAAATTAAACACTGCAGCTCTAATAAAAGTGAAGCACTCTGCTGAAGTTCTGAAATAAATGTAATGAAATTGTAACTCTCTGATTAAGACGTAGCAAGTCCTGTATTATTATTAATATTTTTTCTTTCACTCATTCCAGATTGTGTATGTAGCACGTAATGCAAAAGACAGTGCCGTTTCCTATTTTCATTTTGATCGCATGAACATGGTACAGCCTGAACCAGGGGACTGGAACCACTTCACAGAGAAGTTTATGAAAGGAAAAAGTAAGTTAAATAGCAGAAGTAAACCTTAATGATCAATCACAACTTGGGTGATATGATATGATATGTTATATGATTTTTCACTTACAACTCTTCAACCCCTACATTATCAATAAAGTACTTTGTCATGGAGGCATTGTTTTAACATTAGCAATTTCTCATCAGATGTCTTTGGTCCTTGGTACGACCATGTCAGTGGATGGTGGGAGAAAAAACAGACATATTCTAACCTACTGTACTTGTTCTATGAGGATTTGGTTGAAGTAAGTTAAATTCATGAAGTAACAATCTTATAAAATATAAAATCAATGTTAAATGTGTCTAAAGTGTGCATTTTTCCTTGTCTTTTCCAGGACACTGGTCGTGAGGTGGAACGTTTGTGCTCCTTCTTGGGTTTGTCCACTTCAGTTGAAGAGAGGGAAAAAATAACAAAACGGGTTCAGTTTGACGCCATGAAACAGAACAAGATGATCAACCATGTCACAATCCCTTTCATGGACTTCAAGATCTCACCCTTCATGCGAAAAGGTTAAACAACCACTGAATTATCTAATTTAATCCTTCTGAGTTCTGTTCTTTCACTTGGTTTTAATCTTCTTTTTGTTTGTGCTCCAATAGGTAAAGTTGGAGACTGGAAAGGTCACTTCACTGTGGCACAAAATGAACAGTTTGATGAGGTCTACAAACAGAAGATGAAGAATACCACTCTCAAGTTTCGCACTGAGATTTAATATTTAAGTTCTAGATCTTTTTGATTGTTAGTGATATTGATTATTAGAAATCGATTATTAGTGATATTGTGTACAACTTTCAGGACAGAAAAACAATGACCTCAGAAGTTTTTTTTTTTTTACTCTGCCTCAGCTTTAATCAGTGGCAGACTAAGACAATAATTCAGGCTGGGAATTTGACTCCATCCCTAATCTGTCATTTTTTTAATATGTTGCAGCATGCTTTTTTAAAACTTAAACTGGATTCCCTGATCATGTTGATTTCTGCTACATGCTTTTAGAAAATCATTGGAGCAGTATTAGGATATTATTATCTAGCCAAGAGAGTAATATCCTACTATGGTGTAGTTATGTTCTCACCAAACATTTGCTGAATGAGTGTTGGTCTGACATCTCAAACTGATTCTGTCAAGAATCCCTCAAATCAGTGACTTGATCCACATATTTTTGATCCAAGTTTTTATTGCTCAATTAATTATACATATTTATATAATTTATACAATTACAGTAATATTTATAATTTTTAATTTTTCTTAACCCTGTTGATTAGACAAAAAAGCCTGTTTTATTATTATTAATTATAATAATTATTTTATTCACTGAAATATGTTCATCCAAAATCCACATACCTTTGGGTAAAATCAAAAAGTGTCAGCGTAAATCCCTCCCGAGCTCTTAGTAACACTTTAAACTCTATAAATTGTATTCTCGCATTACTAGAACAGATATGAATTCTCTTCAGTTCCTCTTCTGAAATCTCCTTCGAGATACTGACTTCAATGTGTTCTGATGTCATGCTACTTTAAGTTGATCTGAAGACACTGTAAAACAAACCATGTCACCAAATGCTTGGCTATAGGTGGTTGACTTAAAGGGTGATACATACAGTGATCCTGAGGTAAATCCTGAAATTCAGGTAAAGAATGTTTTGTTTTGTTTTTTTGTAAAACACATCTCTTCCATCTTTATTTGACCCTCTAACTCTAGCACTCTCTATTTCTAATTCTGTTCTTAAAAAAAAAAAAAAAGACGTGCTCCTTTTACACTTGCACTCTATTCATTTACTAATTGCTTGTTTTCTTTAAAAAAAAAAAAAGCCTAACACTAGCTTCTCTATTTATTTTTTTATTCTAACTATTTCTTTTATTTTTATTTATTATACAATTAGCAAAAGCAAAAAAGGCCTCTGACACTAGCTTGCTCTATTCTTTTTCTGGGTGTACTGGGTTAAGCTAACTGAGACTTGTTATGGCACTTGCATGCCATTGCTCTTTTGTTGATTTTGATTACTTCCATGGTCCTCATTTGTAAGTCGCTTTGGATAAAAGCGTCTGCTAAATGACTAAATGTAATGTAAATGTAAGAACTCTCCACTTGTCAATGTCTTCAGTGAAAATAAAATCCTCCGTGATTCTGAACAATAATGAACTAACTGAGCATACAGTCCACCACCTAAGGGCATGAATGCACTCTTCTCCTAGTTCACAGAATAGCCAGAGAAAGAGCCAAAAACCTCAAGTGATTCCATTAAAGGCGGCAAGGCAGTAGGAGGGTCACATATACAGAAGTAGTACAGAAGTAAATTGTCTGTGTATAAAAGTAGCCTGCACACAACTAAAATCTGGATGATTGTGAAAGGGGATTATCAGGATGATTGCAAATGCAGTTTTAAAGCTAAATCAAATAACAATGGGCTTAAACAACAGCCCTTCCATGTACCATGTTGAAGAGGGAATAAAGCAGACCGATCTGAACAAGTAAGTATTGCAAACTAGGAGAAGAATATAAAGCATTTTTGTCAGTAGTTTGAATTTGTCACCAAAGCCAAATCGATCCAACACAGAAAACATGTTCAACCATTCAGTTCAATCAAAGGCCTTTTTTTGGGATCTAAAAAGAACATCTGCCTTGAGCCCAATGGGGCTTGTGGCTTTCCTATTAGGGAAAGAATTAATTGCCTCTAAAATTTCACTGAGAGTGAACTGTTGCTCCAGCTCATCTCTGAGACAGGTTTACTTAAAGCTGAACACATTCACAAACTTTATTTCAGAAAATTGTCATCTTTTTGCAAATTATTTTAGATATGTTAATTTGTCTTTTGGAAAGTATTTGGATTTATCCATTAAAAGTTTATTTGTCACAAGACAAACAGAATTCTCTGTTATGACATCAGAAAAATAGGGTTAATATCTGACAAGGGGTGCGTTTCCCAAAAGCAACTCTCAAGTTCTGTCATTATCAAGAGTTCAACGGAACTAACGACCATAGTTAGCTAATGATGTTTTTGGGAAATGCACCCCAGAATGTTACATCGATTTGAGTATTTCAAAAATTCATTAAAAATACACAAAATGAAATTTCCTAAATACAAGCTGGTTAGATGTGAGTCAAGGATGTGTTAATATAGCCTATTGCAGGAACTTTAACAACACCTGTTTCTATGAAATAATAGAAAGAAAAAAAAAAAAAAATATATATATATATATATATATATATATATATATATATATATATATATATATATATATATATATATATAAATAAAATACTTTTTCCGGCAGCACCATCTAATTCATGCTATTACATTCTATGTTTTAATGCTACACATATGAATCCTTTAATGATTTTTGTTAGTCATTGTCATACATTTTTATGAATGTCAAATGAATGTCTAGTATCAAATCAACTTTATAACAGTATAATATTGCATTAAAGTTTAACAATATCTAAAAAACAATGATGTGTTAATTTTGTTAATAATTAAAAAAATGTATAACGTTTATATCGTTTATATCTAGGCATATCGTTTGATTTCATTTCATTTGTTTATTGTTTGTTTGTTTGTCCTAATCTACCCCTGTGACTGTATTTGCAATTCTTTTTGGCTCATTTGAGTCTACACTCCCTAATATAGACATTTCGTGTGTTTTGCTTTTATATTCATATTTAGACATTATAAAATCACTGTTATAACATTAAAAAAGAAGCCCACTAAAATCATAAAAAAAAAAATCTCAGTGTTTTTTTGTACTGATGTATGAATTGGATCTACATCACTCAAAAATGACCTTTTTAAATTTAAAATGGTGATTTTTGGCAATAGTTTGCTTCCTGTTTGCAACCGAATGCCACATAATGTGAATTTTTATTTTCTGAGTGACAGATCATCAGAAATGAACCAATATTATGGTTAATCCCTTTGCAACAACATTAATTGTTGATTGATTTCATGACCTACAGTGAAAAAATTGGTAGCTAAATTTACCAATCTCTGTTTGTTCACTTTATGTTAATGCATTGTTTTTTCCTTTATCTTTTTCTGTTCTGCACCCCTTTACCTCCCTATTCATTTGTGATTGCGTTTGTGACAATAAAGGGTGAGCTGCTGAAGAATAAAATAAAAAAATAAAATAAAATAAAAATAAAATAAAATAAAATAAAAAAGCTAAAGCCAGCTTAAGCTGGTTGGTTGGTCTTAGCTGGTTTAAACTGGAAGTATGGTTTTAGCTGGTCTCCCAGCCTGGCCAGCTGAAGAAGTGGTCAAAACCTCTCTAAAACCAGCCTGCAAAGTAGCTATAAGTTTTGTGCAAATACACTTTGATTATTTATAACATTTTGTTAATGAAAATTTTCAGAGAGACAGAGAGATTCAGAAGAAGAAATTCAAGGACGCTTAAACACTAAGAGGGGACTTTTATTTTGACACGATGGTGTGATGTGTGTGTCAGCTCAGTGTTCCTGTGATCACGCCTAGTAACGTTAAACCCAGTCACACGATCATCTGTATGATCAGCGCTTTACTGTTCATTTAAAGCGCGTTTATTCTCGATTTTTATAAGCATTCGCTTTTAAGAGGCTTTTAAGAGCTTGTCGCTGAGGAAAAAGGTAGATAAAACGTATTCCTTTCTCATTTCAGTGTGATTTAGATTAGGCCTGCTGACAAACTAACAGACAGGCAAGCAAGCATGTTTACAATAGAGGACAGATTGCACATTTGTATATTTGATTAACGTTAATCCTTTCAGGTTAACGCACAATTAAAAATAATAATAATATATATTTAATATCTATTTTAACACTAACATTGTCCAACCTCTATAAAATCCAGTGCTTTTGGATAGCATCACTCGTTGTGATGTTCACAGGTGCCTAGAACTCGAATTTAAAATGTTCAATTTGTATAAAAATACATAAAAACCTCTTTTATAACATTAAGTTATCAGTATTTCTTTTAACACCAAAAGACAATAAATAAACAAACAAACTGCTGATCCAAGCAGAAAACACATATTTGTAATTATAAGTTAAACAAAGGACGCATTTCTAGATTTAAGCAGGTTGTGAATTATGACCTTCAGGGGTTTGTGATGGCACTTATGATTTTTGTTATTACTAAGGCTTTACAACAAAGTTGTTTACGTAAACATTTGATACCTTGAGTACCTTGAATTTTTTACACGTTTGTCCATCTTGGTTAATGTTAAATTATAAATAATTAATACTCATGTCCATTGTTAGTTAATGCCTATTAATACAGGAGTAATAATATAGATAAAACGCTACTTTATTGTATTATTAAAAATGAATTGGACCAATGATGATTGCTATATTAATCAACATGCATCTGATTGACAGATAAACCGTACTTTCTTATTTCAGGGTTGTTGACGTACATGTGCTATCTGTTAATCTTTTAACTTGAATGATATAACAGGATATGTTGCCAGTATTTAAGATGATATAAATGTGTTTTATTTTGAAGAAGTCACATGATTGGTTATGTAATATTAATATATTTTTGCATGTGTGATTGTTTGAGTGATGGAGAGGGTCTGGCATGGCCGGTGCTGTCACACAGGTGCCTCATAAACTGAGAAGCATTGGATCCAGCCTCTCACATCCAAACCCACCTTATGGCCTCCATCTACCCGCCCTCATTCGAGGACTCAGCTGAGGTGAAGGAGGGCTTCCTGTGCCCTCTCTGTTTGAAGGACCTCCAGTCATTTTACCAACTACAAGGCCACTATGAAGAGGAGCACTCTGGTGACAACCGGCACGTTGGTGGTCAGCTGAAAAGTAAGCTGAAATAGTCTTAAGTCTTAAGATTGATTCCCATTTCTCACAGTCCATTACAAAAATAGTGTCTCCTTTGTCACAGTGCTAAATGTATTACAAGCTGTGTTCCATTCGATCGTAAGTGCCATACGAAGTTGACTTCACCGTTTATTCCTCCTTCTTAAGTGAGAGTCCAGTCTGAAAGGAGTGTACATGTTCAATTTACCCACCAGTCATTGTGCACTACCCCAGTACTGCAAGAAGTTTAAGTAAAATTAACTGAAAATGATTTAATTGAAGCTTCTTTTATTGAGTATACTTATACTTTATTGAGTATCCCAGGTGTGATTTGTATGCAGTTGTTCATGCGTATAATGTACACGAGATGTGTCTATTACAGTGCAACTATCATGATTACAGTTAAATTAGATTGAACTGTATATAAAAATAATAATAACTGTAAAATGGATGGCTACACTACCATTAATTTGTAGATTTTTAAGAAGAAAAGAAGTCTCTTCTGCTCGCCGAGGCTGCCTTTATTTGATCCAAAATACAGCAAGAATGATAATATTGTGAAATATTTAGAGTTCAAAATAACTGTTTTCAGTTTGAATATATTTTTAAAATGTAGCCTAATTCTGTTAGTAAAGTTGAATTTCCAGCATCATTACTCCTTCCTCAGTGTCACGTGATCCTTCAGAAATCATTCTAATATGCTGACTTGCTGCTCATGAAACATTTATTGTTATTTTCATTGTTGCAAGCAATTGTGTACAGTTTTTCAGGATCCTTTGATGAATAGAGAGTTCAAAAGAACAGCATTTATTTCAGCATACAATTGTAATTAAAACTGTCCAGAGCTTATCATATTTATCAACAAATTTTAGCGTGACCCTAGATGCAAGATGGTTTAATAAAACACAGGACAAATAATCAATTTCTTATTGTTATCGTTTCTAAGGATTTCTTTGGTAGTCTATCCACCTTCATTTTAATGTAAGAGTGCCATTTGTAACTTGAATGTGCAAGACATCTGGTGCCATTCTCTCCCAGCTATTTTAGCTGTACAAAAACAAGTCTGTTATGCTGTGTGATTGCAAACTGGTATTTGTTATCTTATTATTTTAATTGAATGAAGCTGCTAAATGTAAGTTAGGGAGGAGCGAGCCCATCTAATCTTCCAATCAACAGCCAGAGTATATAAGCAGCTGCTTACCTCTCTTCAGTCTCAGCTGTTTCAGCATCCCTCCACCTCCCCAAATCTCCACCTTCATCTTAGGCTCTTCCTTGCCCTTTGTAATCATCCTGTATTAAGTCTCTATGGGGGTATATCAGAGCTCGAGTTGAAGCTGCTTCATCGAGCCCCTCATCAGTGGACAGCAAGCCAAATCAGTTGAAATATAACTTCCTAAAAGATTTTATGGACAAACAAACTCATTAATTTTCATAATCTTAAACACACTCTTTTTTGTAGTGCAAATAGTTTTACAGTTTAATGCACTTTGTAATTCTTTAGTTACTTACCACTAGTGGCTAACAAAGCAGAATTACATATTTAAAGAAAATAGCTTACTTTGGAGTTGCAAAATAAGATGGATAGCAGATTTCCTCAGTTATTTTTCACCAAGGACCAAATTCTGTCATCCATACATAACCAAGGCCTATGTGGTCCCACTGCTGCCAGTTTTCCCAATAGTATTCTGACACACCATTTGGCAGGAAAACACAGCATTCTGCAGCCATGAAAGCCAGTATAAACTGGACCAGAGATAGCAGATTCCACCCAACTTAAAAAGCCTCAGTATTCATCTCAAACGGTTTATGATCTGAGGTATAGTAAATGAGAACATGCTATAAGCTTGTTGTTTTATACCCAGACAAAGATTGAGGACCTAAACCAACGCAAAAGTATGCATTTAGGCAGCATACGCTGATTCTTCTAGAACACCATGTTAGTTTTCTAGTAAGTGGAGGAACTGACATGTTCAATTGTTAAGCATTTTTCACGTTGTTTTCTCAGGCCTGGTGCAAAAGGCAAAGAAAGCCAAAGACAAGCTGTTAAAGCGGGATGGAGATGAGCGGACAGACAGCAGCTATGAGTCATTTTATTATGGAGGAGTGGACCCCTACATGTGGGAGCCACAGGAGCTCGGTAAGATTCTTACTACCAAAGACTGATAAATAAAATTAAGACAAGCAGGATTTTTTTTTTGTTTTAATATATAAAAATATGTAAGATGCAAAGCAAGACAAGCTGGTCCTGTATCATTAGGTGTTAACTACAGTTGTCATTGTCAGACTGTAATAAGTCTTCTGTTAAAATAGGAGCCACCCGCAGTCACTTGGATTTTTTCAAGAAGCAGAGAGCTGCAAGAATTGACCATTATGTTATTGAAGTCAACAAATGCATTATACGGCTGGAAAAGGTGATTATTTGTCTATTGCGCTCTAAGAAAGTATGTGAAAACACATGTTTTGCCATGTACACTGCAAGTAGGGTTGCAAAGGGGTGGAAAATTTCTGGGAAATTTTCCTAAAATCCCACAAAGTTTCTGAAATTTACTGGAAATTTTCCAACTTTTTGCAACCCTAACTGCAAGTGCATGGATTTGTTGTACAGTACATGCTTAATGTCTGTTCTTGTGTTACTTTGGCTGTAGCAAACCTCAGTACTCAAAGGAACATTGCTATTTATAAAATATTAAAAATATCATGTTGTTATTATTCAGGAACTTGCAATGTCAGTAGTTGACCTGAAAGACAAAACCGACTTTTCAGTGTACACTTATAGCCTAGCATCCCTTGTGCCAAAGCTTGAAATGTAGCAAATTCTTGAAATGTGTTCCAATACATTTGGGAACGTGAGCTTGCATAGCTAGAAATATCTGGATTCCCATACACAAGTTTAGATAATGGATTAAATTTTGAATAGAACTGTCCATTTGATCAAATTGTTTCACATTACTACTTTGCTTTTCATTGCCAGCTGACATCCTTTGACAGAACCAACATGGACGCAGCACAAATAAGATGTACGTGAACAAAATATCACACATATGCTTGGTACCATTTAAAGAATGACTTAAAATGTGATTACTATACTACTTTGTTTTCTCAGCACTTGAGAAGTCAGTGGTATCGTGGGTGAATGATCAAGACGTGCCATTTTGCCCTGATTGTGGGGGCAAATTCAACATCCGCAACCGCCGCCACCATTGCAGACTCTGTGGGTCCATAATGTGCAGAAAGTGCACAGAGTTTATTCCTCTGCCACTGGCATGTGAGTTACACATGTATAAATATGTTAGATTAAATGGAAAGTACTGTACATTAAGACTTTCTTCAGTAAATCCTGTGTCCTGCCTTTTTTGACTTGCACAGAATGGATTGCATATGCTTTTTTTTTTTCTAGAAAATAGTGAGTTGTCTTTCTGTCTACTGCCTGTATTGTCAGATACAAGATAGCATTCAAAATGCAATCCAATGCAATGCAATTAAATGCAAATGTTACTGATTTGGGAGAGTCTATACAGTAGTGATGGGAGGTCCAGTTGATTTCTGTGAAGCAGTTCTTTTGGGCTGTTTGTTTCACATGTGAGTAAAGTGACACATCTGACGCAGTAACTCACGGTAGAGTGGGGAAAAAATCTTATTTGATCCCCTGCTGATTTTGTATGTTTGCCCACTGACAAAGAAATGATCAGTCTGTAATTTTAATGGTAGGTTTATTTAAACAGTGAGAGACAGAATAACAACAAAAAAAATCCTGAAAAACGCATTTCAAAAAAGTTAAATGAAATAAGTATCCCCTGTCAGTCAGCAAGATTTCTGGCTTCCAGGTGTCTTTTATATAGGTAAGGAGCTGAGATTAGGAGCGCTATTTTAAAGGGAGTGCCGCTAATCTCAGTTTGTTACCTGTATAAAAGACCTCTGTCCACAATCAATCAATCAGATTCCAAACTCTCCACCATGGCCGAGACCAAAGAGCTGTCCAAGGATGTCAGGGACAAGATTGTAGACCTACACAAGACTGGATTGGGCTACAAGATCATCGGAGTGGCTCAAGAAGAAGCACAGTAAGGTCCTGGAGTGGCCGAGCCAGTCTCTAGACCTTAATCACATAGAAAATCTGTGGAGGGAGCTGAAGGTTCGAGTTGCCAAACGTCTGCCTCGAAACCTTAATGACTTGGAGAGGATCTGCAAAGAGGAATGGGACAAAATCCCTCCTGAGATGTGTGCAAACCTGGTGGCCAACTACAAGAAACGACTGACCTCTGTGATTGCCAATAAGGGTTTTGCGACCAAGTACTACTCTAAGTCATGTTTTGTGAAGGGGTCAAATACTTATTTCACTCATTAAAATGCAAATCAATTTCTAACTTTTTTGAAATGCGTTTTTTCTGGATTTTGTTATTCTGTCTCTCACTGTTCAAATAAACCTACCATTAAAATTATAGACTGATCATTTCTTTGTCAGTGGGCAAACATACAAAATCAGCAGGGGACCAAATAATTTTTTCCCCACTGTACCTGCAAGGAGTTGGAGGGGATGGGGATTTAGTGTTCGTTTTTTCTGTTCTTTTTGTAAAATGTTATAATATAACAAAATTAAATGTTAGTCAGAGTCATACCACCAAGTCCTTAAACATGTTTCCTGTGCATAATTGATTCTTTCGGCTATTATAATAGACTCAATGTCCCCCCCCCCACCAGATAAAACAATCAAGTCATAAACGTATTTCTTAAATGATTTGTTTATACATTACATTTTGTCCCCTCAGTCAGATTCCAGTACACTCATAGTATCAGTGCACTCATTGGTTCTCAGTATTTCGAGACTGCTCTTAGTTCAATGTACTGTTGCTTCGAGAACTGCTTCTATCCAAATTGCAACTTGTTGGAGCAGAAGAGTTAGCAAAAGCAGATATCACTAGACTTTAGAATAAATTAGTCTATCTTTAGAGACAAAGTATCAGAAACATTTGAGAGACTGGTTAATTGATTGATTGCTGACACAGGACGAGAAGTACAAAGCGTGTAATATTATAGTAATGCCTTCCATTCCTGCTCGGCCTGCCATAGCCTAATGAAACGTGCTGATGACGTATCATGTCTGCGTGACCAGGGTGCGTGGAGGTATGCAAATACATACGCTGATGGACAGGTAGGACAGCCTATCGTAATCCATTTTATGGTCTTACGCCTTCCAAAGATGATATAAATACATTTAGACCACTTAACTTAGTGATTGTTATCTGGATGTGAAGAGACTTTCAACCAGCATAACAAAAAAATGTTTTTGAACCATATCACCTTCCCTGCCTTTTCACCCTTCGACAAATTAAGGATTTCAATTGGAGCAGACATGGCATTAAATATTGCATGCATGAAGTGCAGCTAATACAACTTATTGTGTGCTCCATAGACATTTACATTCAGAGAACATTTTTCTATTCATGTCTTAAATTTTCTTCAATTGGTCTTAAAATGATCTCAAAAAATGTATTTTCATAAAACTTGCAGAACCCCTGACAATATGCTACTCTAATTAGCATAAAAATATCACAAATGTCTAGGGGGGAAAGTAGGTTTTTTATTTATTTTTTTTTTTTTTGGCATTGGATGAAGTAGATATAGCTACTTGTTGGTCATCTTGAGCAGGTAGGTGAGTTTTTCACAATGTACTACTATGTGCTTTCAGATAAATTAACCAGTGGAACAAGGGAGGCCCTGTGGGCTCCTGGCCAGAGTGGGTCTCCTGGAACTGCAGGCCCAGTCGTGCAGCAGACGTCTCGCCGCGGCTCCATTAACAGCATCTCATCTGTCAGCTCTGTGTTGGAGGAGAAAGACGAGGACCGTGTACGCTGTTGCCATCACTGCATGGACGCACTTCTCCGGCATCAGCACAAACTGGAGGAAAAAGACCACATGCCTGATATCGTCAAACTCTACGAGGTACAAACTTTAGAGTCAAGCATTTTTTGTTAAACGTCGTGTTTAATATAATTTAATTAGATTTGCTTTTATTTATTTTTTATCCCAGAGTAAACATAAATGTGTAAATTACATATTTATCCCAACTGTGTTCATTAGAAGTGAATGTTTTTGGAGAACACTTCTTGATATTCTCAGTAGAAAAAAGGGCAGAAAGAGAGCCATGTTTTCTCACATACTCAAAAGAGAGAACGCAAAAGTGTTACCAGTTAGAACTGACATGCTACATGTGCTAAATGGTATTCTTTCTTCTTGTCAAAATGAGTTTGGATAGCATTATTATTAATTATTTTAGCCACTTTGTGTAAAACAACAGTAGACAGAGTTAATGCACAAGTGGCAATTACATTCACTAATGCTCCCCTATCACTGTCCACGTTTTGATTTGAACAAATCATTTGAGCAAATGCACAGATGTGTAGATTTTGTGTAATTAAACATTGAATGGCCAGTAATGTCTCATGCAGCCAGTAGTTTAATGTAACAAATGCATCATACATTTTCATAATGCATATTAGACCATGCTGAACAAAGAAATGAATGCATATAAATTCATATCTGTTTTGCATCTTTTCAAAATAGCATGCTCCAAGCTTGTTGACTTTACAGTAAAAACACATTATATTGGAAGAGATGCATGGCAGTTGTATCACATTGGTGCTTGATGATTGGACCCTGATGATTGCTGCTTGCAGCTATGCATTTTTGTAATGATAGCTCTTAATATACAGCATAGTCTTTAGTCATAGTATTGTTTGTTTTTGCTGTGCAGAGGTTAAGGACATGTATGGAGAAAGTTGAAGCTAAGGCTCCAGAGTACATGCGTATGGCAGAGTCTCTCAAGTAAGCCCTACACATGCAAAAGTACTACAAATGTACATTTGTTCACTTCTTTAATGATGTTCTAACGCCTTATGCCACGTCCCAAACATTGCCAGACTCCAAAGTTTTCTCTGTATTGTGTAGTGCTGGGGAGACGGCCTGTAATCTAGAGAGTGCTGCCGCACTAAGGATGGAGATACAGAAATACTACGAGCTCATTGATGTTCTGAGGTAGGCAACAGACTAAAGACATACTGTGATGTGATGGACATATCTAATTCAGGATTCACAGAATGCATTTCTGTGGGGGGGGTTTGGCACTAGTAAGAAGATACTCACACTCGGACTAAAAGATGAGGTCCAGCCTCACCCGAAATCCCTGCAGCTGCAAAGGATGGTGCGCTACACAGCTACACTTTTTATACAGGTGACATGTTTATTGACATATTTTAGAGGTTTACAAACTTGTGGGTAAAACTATATAAATGTGGAAGCTGAAATTGTCCCTTCAACACTTACACCCATAGGAGAAACTGTTGGGACTGACGTCGCTCCCCACCAAGGAGAAATATGAGGGGCTTAAAGAGAAGAGAAGAGAGGAGCAGGAGAAAAGGGTGCAGCAGGAGAGACAGGTGACTAAACAGCAATGTGATCGTATTCGGTTTCTCATATCAATCCTTTTTTTTTTGCTAATCAATTTTTCTTTATTTGATAAAACCTTAAATGAGTCAATGGTGATTCAATTCTAAAACATTTTGAGCTTAAATTGTATGTCACACATTACACACGAGTATTCTTCCTTGTTTCTCAGTTTTAGGGCTTTAATTTCCTTAAATCAAATTTCCTAGGAAGCTTTTCTACAACAGTTCTCTGATTGTGTCTGCTGAAAGGTTATGTCTTCAGAGGGCACAGTTTTTATCGGGCTGTATTATCAATTATGTGAGGGGTTTGCCATATTATCAAATATCTATGTTTAACACAGGGTTCCTACGCGGTTTGGAAAAGTATGGAAAAAAGAAAGCAGAGTATGGAAAAATATTTGCATTTCCAGACTTTTGCCCCCACTTAGTTTTATAATAAAAAATGAAGAATTTAATGAAAATAAATTTATACATTTATCATACAAGAAGTGTGTTTTCATGGCAGATGTTTAGTGATTGTCAAACATGACTGAATTAATTCAAGGTGCACTTTTTAACTATGCGAAATGTTTCTTCTCACGATATTCTTAGCACCGTATGACATAGCCTCGAGGACCTTTGCAAAAGTCTTTTATGTGCACATGAGAAACTATTAAACTTATCATATAGGACACTGCACGCTGAGCCACCTACTGTGACATCAGCCCATTTCGCAGTGTGGTGTCTTGGCCGCCACAGAATATGCGTTAAAGAGACCTAAGGCCTTGAAATATGACATACTGCCCTAAGGAAAGCCAAATTTTGAAAAAAATTTGGTCCCACTTTATATTAGGTGGCCTTAACTACTATGTACTTATATTTAAATTAATTATTTGGTACAATGCACGTATTGTGTACATACATGTTTTTACATTGTACTTATATTTTTTAAAAATACCTATATGTGGTTACATCTGTAATTAATTTCTGTAATTACATTTATAATTACACTGTTGACCCATCCCTCACACCTTAACCCACCCTTAAGCCTACCCATACCACCAAACCTGTCCCTAACCTTACCCATATCCCACCTTAATAGCAGTAAAAGTGTTTTGCAATACAGTATGAACACAATAAGCACATTGTACTTACATCAAAAAAATAAGTACATAGTAGTTAAGGCCACCTAATATAAAGTGTGACCGAAATTTTTTGGCAATACCAGTCTTTTTTTATAGACCCTTGAACTTGGCAAATAGGACAATGCACATATCTTTATTATGCCATCAACCCATTTCATGTCATGGTTTCTCCGCAGCAACAGAGGATGTGTTAAATTGGGCATTATGCCTTGATATTAGAGGTACTAGCATAAGGAAAGCCAAATTTTGAGCAAGTAGATCTCTATTAATTCATGTGCATCCATGCTCTCACTTTATTCATTGTAAGATGGCAGTGATGCACAAAGGAAATAGGTTATATAAAACTAGAAATTGTAATGCATAAGCATGCAGAAAATTCCCATGCGCATGCGAATAGTTTCTCGAGGGCACAAAAAAAGTTTCTTGTGTGCATGCAAAAGTCACTTAGAGAAAATCAATGTAAAAACCCTGAAAAATAAAATATTGACAGATGATTTTAATATATAGTATACCAAATATAAAGCTGAAAATAGTGATGTATTTATGTTAAATATGGTCTGAAAATCTACTGAGAGGTTTGGAAATTTTAGAGTCTGGTTAAGTATGGAATTTTGTAGGAACTCTGTTAACAGATCCTGTTTGATCTAAATATATTGCAATCTGAGAGAACTTGATGTGACTAAATGGAGGGTTGGTTTATATCATAAAAAAATAATAATCAGGAAGGACCTAGAAGGCTGTAGAATTATGAGCCAGCAAAAGCTTATAGACTGTATGACATCCAACCATATATATCTTTGCATAATTATGCCTCATAAGTATGCCCTATGATACTTCATACAAATTATGGGAGTAACGAGAGATTCTTGTATTCATTCCAGTGAATTATTCATTGGATGACTTCAATTATTCAAATGACTTTAATGCACAAAAATGTCCACATAATATCTCAGTTTTGATCAGTTTTAGGTTCCTGTGAGATGATCCAATGAACATATTTAATTAATCACACATGATGGTCAGGCGCAGAACTTGCTCAGCTTAAACAAACCTGTCGTTGAATTTGATTAATCAAATCAGTGCATTTATTTTAAGAATCAGATCAGTGAGTCTGATTGATTAATCTGTAGTCTAGATATGAATTTCTAATAAATAAATCATTCTTGCACAATCACACACACACAAAAAAAAAGATGGTGAAATAGCTGGATAAAATGCTGGTCTGATGCAGTTCATTATTTTGCAGGTCATATTGTAACTCTTTACTTGTCTTAAACAATTTAGGCAGGCCTGGAGGCACATAAACGCCGATTGGAAAATGAAAATAACCTCGGTGCACACGAGGATGTTCCACGTCCACACATAACCAAAGCTGGTGGCTGGCTGCCACAATCAGACACTCTGCATACTCGCTCTGAGCTGGACGACCCTCTGCTGCAACAGATCAAAAACATTGAGTCCTTCTTACGGCAGGCGCGCTCCGCAAAGCGCACCGATGAAGTGGCCATGCTGGAGGAGAACCTGCGGCAGCTGCAGGACGAGTTTGACGCTCAGCAGACCAGTCGAGCCATCCAGCTTTCACAGAGGCTGGCTGATGAGACCGACCTGCAGCAGAGTCAGATTGAACATCTGCAGCAAAGAGAGCTCGAGCACAGAACCCAATCTAAAATCTCCTCCTTGGATTTCAGAGACCGAGAAAATGTTCCGAAAAGAGAAGAGGAGGAAGGTGACTTGGGAGAACATTTGATCGGAAGCCCTGGGTCTTCAAAGTCTTTGTCTCGTCTGTTAGGAAACTCTCCTCCCTTAGACAGGCAAAGAGATAAACATACACCAACTCCACCCGCCAGAAACCCCTTTGAGGAGGAGCATTTCTCTCTTGCTGAGGAAGAGCCGACCAATTCTCAGACAGCCAATGGAAAGAAAGAGTACAACCCGTTTGAGGAAGAAAACGATGAAGTGGAAGATCCAGATACGGGTAAAGTGAAGTCACCTAGAAATCCTTTTGAAGATGACGATTATGAAGATACAGGTAACCCTTTTAAGGAGGTTTCCGATGAGGTTCCAGCTGCCTCAAACAATCCGTTTGATGAAGAGGATGATGAGGATGGCACAGCAGTCAATGACGTGATTGAGGAAGAGCTACTTCTACAACAGATCGATAACATCCGGGCATATATCTTTGACGCCAAGCTAAGCGGACGCTCTGATGAAGTGGAGCTTTTGTCAGAGAACCTAAAGGAGCTGCAACAAACACTACAAGAGCAGAAAAGAAAAAAATAGTGGCCGTCACCAAACTTATTTTGTTTGTTTTTTAATTGATGAGACTTGTTTTCAGTTACAAATAAAAGTGTAAGCTACTGATATCAGCACTAGACAAAAAAGTTTCTGTGCAAGAATGCATAGTAGTAGGAACAGACCATTCAGATCAGAACAACTTAAACTCTGTTAAAATTTGTAATTTAATAAATAATAAAACAATAAGTCTTAGCATTGGGTAATATTCAAGTATTTTATGTGAACAAAATCTTAATATGTAGTCTCAAGTCATATAAATGGGTAGGTTTTACAGAAGTGGTTGAAATATCTGAAGTTAAGATTTTCTGTTCAACAAAGTCAGTATTTCATGCACATTGCTGCTTTGATTCAGAATACATTTTGCTTTAGAATTTTGATAAGAAAATCTAAGTTTATGTATCGAAGTCTAGCATGAACGCACACCTGCAGCTTTGAACTTTTTTTTATTATTATATTGATCTAATGGATAACCAGCACTTCACTAAATAGAAACCCTGATTTCTTTATTTCTATCCTTGAAACATCAAAGGAATAGTTGACTCAAACATGAAAATCATTTCACCTTTTTCTGTGTCTTTGGAACGCAAAATGTATTTCAGAAGGTTTCAACTGTTTTTGTCCTACAGTTGAAGTTGATGCTGTCAAAAACAAAAATCTATGTTCAAAAAAATTCATTTTTGGGCGAATCTGTTTAATATTACAGGTTTGCCTAATCAATGTCAAACGTCTGTCATTTAGTCTGTATATATTTGCATTGTTTTATACCATTAGTAGTACTGATTTCTGTTGCACTTAAATGATTTAGCAATTATACAAATACATCCAATGCTATGGAAACCAGTGTTGAAGTAACAAACCTATGCATATGGTCATCATAATTGCCTGCTGCTCCTCTAAATAGCTGTGCAAAAACTGTACCATTTGTATGTTAAATCTCCTCAATTTTGCTTGCATGTTTCATTAATGCTTCATTTATGTGTGCCCACCTCAAAAAGACATGGAAACACAACTGATGAGTTCTGTCTTGTATTAACTCAAGGCTTTCCTGGACACAGTGAGAACAGACAGCAACCCCGTGGCTGAATGTAATGCTTTTTGTAATTGTATTTGTTTTTGTCATCAGAGAAGCATATTGTGACTAACAACCTATCCATTAACTTTTGGATAATGTTGTGTGTTTACACTGAGCAATATCAGGTATCATAAATGTAACACTAATAATTAATAAAATTCTGTGAAAATTCTGTGATTCTGTTTCATTCGCCGAATGAAAATGTGGTGAGAATTTTCTTTAGGAATTAATTTGGTAGGTATTCACTCAAGAATAAATCACCAAATTTATTCATTTATTGCAAGTTTATAAAACAAGTCTGCTTTCCACAGTCTAAGTGAAAGTCACAAACATCAAATCATATTCATCACATCCACCAAAAACGTTTATGGACCATTAAGATTTTTTTTTGTTGTTTTTGTTTTTTAAGCATTCAATGCGTTTTCACATTCATCCCAAACAGTCTTTAATCATCAGTGGTTGCAGCCAGTTTAGCCCTGTATTTGCCAGTCATCTCTTTGGGAAGCGGGACAAAACCAGGATGAGGAACTTGACCCTCCACTTCACTGATACACTCCCGCAGGAAATATTTCTTGGGCCCAAAGTTAGCAGGGTTAGACAACTCCATTTTAGCCAGAGCTTCAGCTTCAAGGACTTTACTGTGGGCAGAAAGAGACATAAGAGGGTAAGCAGAGTACAGACACAAGGGACACGTTCAAATGGTAGAACCACACATGCTCTCTACACACTTTACAGTGTGAACTCACGCTTAGTACCTCTGATCGACATGTGCACTGGCCAACTATCGATAAGAAGTTATAGGGTCTATTCAATCTAGCCAATGAGATTAGATTACTGGATTGGATCAATTTATTTGAAAACTAAAATGGATATTAAAAAAAAAAGAAGAAAAAAAACACTTAAACACCCAGCCAGCACTTAAATTGCAAAATGCAGTTGTTTCAGATAACTTACTATTTAACTTATCGCTATAACACTTAAATTAGGTAATTTTGTTTTTTTACTGAGCTCCGTCCCTGATTAAAAATCTATACTTGTTGCTTCACAAAGTAAAATATTTCTTATTTTTCTGATTTGGATTTTTGAGCATCTAATGGTTGCACAGCACAGTCTTCCAAAGACAAACACACAGTTGGAGCGATTATATAAACTTCTTGGTTAGCACGGTCTGTGGCAGACTTTTCTTTGTGTCAGGGCAACATTTTATGTTAATATTTAATGACAAACTGTAGAGACAATTTTGTATAATACATGTTTCCAATCAAAGCCACGTTTGTGCATCTCTGCAGGAACATACAGCAGTGTTTTTTCCTGAATGAATCGAATGAGTCAATGATTCACTGACCCATTCATAAGCTTCTTAGGGCTTGTCCAAATACCCACATTTTGCACTTGTCCACTTCCCAGGGTTCCCATTGATGTTGAAAAGACATCAAATTGACGTCGAAAATCAGGTAAAACATGCAAATCAAACTGATGTCAAAAACTTAATATGACGTTGATTTCAATGTAAATTAAACCTCAAACATATTGACCTACATATACAGTCGTGGCCAAAAGTTTTGAGAATGTCATAAATATTAATTTTCACAAAGTCTGCTGCTTCAGTGTTTTTAGATCTTTTTGTCAGATGTTACTATGGTATACTGAAGTAAAATTACAAGCATTTCATAAGTGCCAATGGCTTTCATTGACAATTACATTAAGTTTAAGCAAAGACTCAATATTTGCAGTGTTGACCCTTCTTTTTCAAGACCTCTGCAATTCGTCCTGGCATGCTGTCAATCAACTACTGGGCCACATCCTGACTGATGGCAGCCCATTCTTACATAATCAATGCTGGGAGTTTGTCAGAATTTGTGGGTTTTTGTTTGTCCTCCCGCCTCTTGAGGATTGACTGCAAGTTCTCAATGGGATTAAGTTCTGGGGAGTTTCCTGGTCATGGACCCAAAATTTCGATGTTTTGTTCCCCAGGCCACTTACTTATCACTTTTGCCTTATGGCAAGGTGCTCCATCATGCTGGAAAAGGCATTGTTCGTCACCAAACTGTTCTTGGATGGTTGGGAGAAGTTGCTCTCGGAGGATGTTTTTGTGTCATTCTCAAAACTTTGGTCTCCTAAAGTTGATTCAGCTGTGGGATCAGGGCACCTCCAGTGCAGAGCTTGCTCAGGAATGGCAGCGGGCAGGTGTGAGTGCATCTGCACGCACAGTGAGGCCAAGACTTTTGGAGGATGGCCTGGTGTCAAGAAGGCCAGCAAAGAAGCCACTTCTCTCCAAAAAAAACATCAGGGACAGATTGATCTTCTGCAGAAAGTATCGTGAATGGACTGCTGAGGACTGGGGCAAAGTCATATTCTCCGATGAAGCCCCTTTCCGATTGTTTGGGGCATCTGGAAAAAGGCTTGTCAGGAGAAGAAAAGGTGAGCGCTACCATCAGTCCTGTGTCATGCCAACAGCAAAGCATCCTGAGACCATTCATGTGTGGGGTTGCTTCTCATCCAAGGGAGGGGGCTCACTCACAATTCTGCCCCAAAACACAGCCATGAATAAAGAATGGTACCAAAACACCCTCCAACAGCAACTTCTTCCAACAATCCAACAACAGTTTGGTGAAGAACAATGCATTTTCCAGCACGATGGAGCACCGTGCCATAAGGCAAATGTGATAACTAAGTGGCTCGGGGACCAGAACGTTGAAATTTTGGGTCCATGGCCTGGAAACTCCCCAGATCTTAATCCCATTGAGAACTTGTGGTCAATCCTCAAGAGGCGGGTGGACAAACAAAAACCCACTAATTCTGACAAACTCCAAGAAGTGATTATGAAAGAATGGGTTGCTATCAGTCAGGATTTGGCCCAGAAGTTGATTGAGAGCATGCCCAGTCGAATTGCAGAGGTCCTGAAAAAGAACGGCCAACACTGCAAATACTGACTCTTTGTATAAATGTCATGTAATTGTCGATAAAAGCCTTTGAAACGTATGAAGTGCTTGTAATTATATTTCAGTACATCACAGAAACAACTGAAACCAATATCTAAAAGCAGTTTAGCAGCAAACTTTGTGAAAACTAATATTTATGTTATTCTCAAAACTTTTGGCCACGACTGTACATTAAACCAATTTCAGTGTGGGATTAGCTTCACCCAATTACCTCTAAATGAAACTGCCATCCAAACTGAATTTAAAATGATGTTACAGCATCTTGATCAAGTCTAGATGTCAAATCGATATAGGATTTAGGAAGCGATTTTGAGTGGCACAATATGCGATAATTAACAAAATTGAGTTAATTTTGATTTTTTTTTTAAAACTTTAAATCACATAAAACACTACTTAATGATGTAGTAGCCCTAGAGGACGGCACTAGCAATGCCAAGGACGTGGCTTTGATTCCTGGGAATGTGTGAACTGATTAAATCTATACCTTGAACACAATCAGTTGCTTTGGATAAAAGCGGCTGCCAAATGCATAAATGTAAATGTACTTACTCTGACTTGCCAAGGATCATCTTCACATGGTTCGTAATGTCTTTGTGGTCTTTTCCTTCTACGTCCACCAACACTTGCTCTCCATCATCTAAACACAGCATTAAAATGAGAAGATACCACAGCGAGGGAAAACAATATTGAAAATAAAATAAAAAATAAAGAAACAAACGACTTACCGAGGTAAAATCGGAGAAAGGGTGAGGGTGTCATGTTTTTGAACATCATTATTTGAACCCAGGGATTTTTGTACTGGATTTGAGGAATACTGAAGAACACAAACTTCCTGTCAAACAATATTATACATTAATATCATGCAACACGGCTGACTTTGTATAGACAATTATTGTGCTTTTTTCTCCTCCAACAAACTTCTTGATTACATGTAGTTAATGTTCTTCTATTCACATTTGATCTGATTCTAACTAATCTAATTTATTGCAGATATTAAAATACTTTCAGCTTTCAGATTCAAAACACAAACAGTATTTTTGTCTGTGGTGTCACATGTTGACAGTGAAAAAAAATCATTAAAAAACTAAATCTGCTTGCAGGCATGGCAAATAATGACAGCTATTGATGCTCGTGTTTTCCTGACCTTGCTCCTTCACTCAGATCTCCATGTGTGTTATAATTGACGGTCATAATCTTCACAGATTTTTTAAACACGACTTCTCCTTTCTGCAGAAACTCCAGTGTCCTCCGTATAGGGAATCTTCCCTTCATCGGCATGATTAAACTATAAATTTGCAAATTATGTCAAAAAATTATCCACAGACGTGATCCCAACACATCGGCTCATGCTGCTCCTGCTTCGCGTTTATTGACGTCTGCTCAACTCAAACACAGCGTCCAGCGCCGACTAGAGGACTGGAGGAGAACACTTCAGCATCGGAGAAGCGGCGGTAGAGGGACTAACTGATTAAATCAAATGAATTTATATACAGTTCAGTTATTAAATACATAATGATTTAAAGTACAATAAAAAGTAAGCATAAATTGGGCGTGATGAAATACTTTATTTCTTCATGTTAAATGAAAAAACACATAAAACGCCTTAAAATACTAAGAAAATATTAAAGAGAAAAGAGTGAAATTGCACATTGACACTGAGAGCCATGATTCTCCAAAGATGTTTGACTGGGATCAAGTTAGGTGTTTAATTAGATGGCTCATCACAATTCTCATACAGCGGAAAAGTATTTGCAGATGCCTCAGAAATTTGTACGGTGCGATTACGATATAATTAGATTCAGGAGTATTGATTGATGTATCGATATTATGATATTATGTATTTTACACAACCAGTTATATTTTTATTGACTCACAGATGCAAAATATATGAACATTTATCTTAAATTTGCACATCCTTTACCCCAAGAGTAACATTCATAAAAAAATAAAAATAAATTTAAAAAAAATTAATCATATAGAAAAATAAATAATTGGGGAAAAATCAAGTCAGACATGAGATCAGGAATTTTACGATAGCTTATGACATGACATTATGAGCTGGCCTGATTACATTCAAAATATATATATTTTTTCATTTTTATGTTTAGGTGTTGTATAATCAATCCTATGAAACTACAATGCAAGTAAAATGTTGTTTTACTAGCTGTAGTGAATGAATCAATTATTTAGAAGCAAACTACTTTGAATTATTAAAAGGCTCAAGAGGTCAAATAAAGCAAACACTGACCACAATTATGGTGGCAAGGTTTTTTTTATTTTTTATTTTCTCAGTTGATTCCAAGGCTATGGCTGAAGTCAGTTGTAGTTCTTGTGTTTCTTTTTTATTCAATGATGCTGCTTGGTCCCACCTCTGTTGAAATCAACTGTTCATGGGTGGAATAAACATATGGCAAGACTTTTACTTTCTGACCCCTGGATCTTCCACCTGCAAGGATGGAAAAAAAAACAAAAAAAACAAAACACACACACACACACACACACACACACACACACGTCTGGTTTGCTATCCTTGTGAGGACTCTCCATAGGCGTAATGCTTTTTCTATTGTACAGACCGTATATTCTATTGCACACCATCCCTACACCTAAACCTACCCCTTACACTCTCAGAAATAAAGTTACAAAAGTGGTCACTGGAGCGGTACCTTTTCAAAAGGTACACTTTTGTACCTATTAGGTTCAATTATGTACACTTTAAGTACTAATCTGTACCTTTAAAGTACCAAAATGGATCCTTTAGGTACAAACATGTACCTTTTGAAAAGGTACAGCCCCAGTGGCAGCTTTTGTACCTTTATTTTCTGCATTTTTAGATTTTCAAAAAACTTCATTCTGCATGATTTATTAGCTTGTTTACCGGTGGGGACCTCAATTTAGGTCCCCACCGTGACACGAGTCCCCATGAGTCCGTGTGTATTCAGGTTTAAGTCCCCACCAGAATTGAAAAACAGATACACACACACACACACACACACACACAAAGTCATTAGTCTGATTTATTAGCTTGTTTACCCGTGAAGACCTCAATTTAGGTCCCCTCCGTGACACGAGTCCCCATGAGTCTGTGTGTATTCAGGTTTAAGTCCCCACCAGAACTGAAAAACAGATACACACACACACACACACACACACACACACACACACACACACACACACACACACACACACACACACACACACACACAGAGAGAGAGAGAGAGAGTCATTAGTCAGCTAAAATATGAAAGCATCCATGGCCTTTAATTAACTCAGTGAAATGTATTACAAAATACAATGGCACCACAGCGTCAGGAAAAGAGATGGCAACAGAAAGAGCGAGGAAGAGAGAGAGAGGGAAATAAGAGAAATATGAAGAAGCTAAACCAATGGAATGAGAGTAGAATGAAGGGAGCTATTGGTGATATTGTGTTTGGTATGCATAAAGTATGGTGAATATAGGCTTTTTTAGGCCTAATATATGTCCCAGATTACAAAGTGACCTGTCCTAGATTATCAAATTCAGGCAGAATTTTTTTTTTTTTTTTTTGGCACAAAAACACTTAATAGGTGTGGCATGTCTCCTCTGGACATAATATCTACATTATTTCTTCTGGTGTGGTTAGAAAACATCTTAGGGATTTCAGAAAAGTCTAATGTGTTGATCTAATGTGTTAGATAGCGAAATAAATCGCAGAAGTCAAAATGTCCCAGATTACCCGAATGTGTATTATATTTCTGTATATAATATGTGTATTATATTTCTAATTCTAATTCTAATAATGACGCTTTAAGTAATGAATATTCATTACTCAAAGCAAGACCCGCCTCTCTGTATGATGTCGTCTCCAGGAAGTGTTCCGCTCGTGTTCAGATGACAGCTGAGCAGAGACTGTTTAACCGGTTAGCCCTGTCTCCGTCCCGAAACACACAGCAATGGAAGTATTAACGTCCTGCCTTCACAGTCAAAGGGGATAACGTCTGCTGTATTGCTAGACGTACAGTGGGCTAAATATTTGCTTTTTGTTTGTTTGTTTGTTTGTTTGAAAGGATCGGGATCAAGCCTAAGTGAGGTACTGCTACTCAACTGACACATTAGCGGCTAATGCACTTAACCTATACTTAATGCATTTATTTCATAACATACTCTGTAAAACTATGCGTTTATCGCGATAGCGCATAATGATGCGAACAGGATTGTGGCCAAAGCAGGTGCGTGCTTTATTTTTTTTTACTCGGATCGCGACAAAAATGCTGTTAAGACCGATCACAAGCTTAAAAACAAGAAATGACAATCAGTGTAAACGTTCATGCTTTTCGTAATAATAAATTCTTACTCTACAGATCTTCTCTCATTGTTTTTTTGTCTAGTAACTAGAATGGCATAAATTGTGCATTAATACGCTTATAGGGCGTCATTCTGTTTTAAGAAGTAGTGGAGAGTGACATTTAATTTCATCAACTTCATTTTTACAAATGTTGCTAGTGGTTCATTTTAATTTATGTCATTTAGCTAAGATTGCACATTAATAGTAAGTACATAATACACTACCCCCCCCCCCCCCCCCCTCCTCCTTTTTAAGAATCTAAAAAAACAACAACAACAACAACACTAAATCAGTAAATAGAATCGATTCATGGGAAACTGAAGGGAATTCCCAGCTCATAAATGCATAAAAACTTTATTTGACTTTCTGTCTAATATCTTAAGAGCTTGGCTTGCTAATAGACAGTTTTAACAGGCTAAAGGTACGATGAGGAACTTTTCCTGAACACAGCATGTTGCATGTTAGGCCTGAGAAAAAAAGGCTGTATATGTCTGTGTGTATCCAGTCTGTGAACTCACACTCATATTTTGCTGTGTTGTTCCATCTTTTCATCCAGATGGAGGATTCTGTAGGGTCTAAGTGGACGCTGAAGTCAGACGCAAGCGCAGAGCCTTTTCTCTATTGTTGCTCAGCCTGTGATTGCAGTGAGGAGCCTTTCCGTGGAAAAGTGTTCCGGAACAGAACTGAAGCCAGGAGTATGTCTATGCCATCAGCACCTAGCTCTGCCAAGTTCAGGTAAAACAAGACTCTCTGTGAAGATAGTCTAAACAAGTCTTATCTGTTAATGTGTGTTTCAGCTGACAAAGTGTTAGTCCTTTACATTCTGTACATAACTCTTAACACACTTTCTGAGTAGCTCATGATTGATCCCTCCTCAGGACAGCAACTAACTATCACATGAGCAGATGATGACAGTTCTCACAATGAGCACATTTAGGCCACGCCCACACCAGGGCAGGAGGGTGGGGGGTAGGGGGGTAATCCAAAGCTCTCCATTGACTTTGAATTGGGGAAGCTGTCTCCTTGTCATTTCTGACTTATAACAAAAAACAGAACAATGCCTAAAAGCTGCTGTGTGACAAGCTGTACAGTAAACAAGCTAAAAAAAAAAACAGAACTACATTTTTATAAGCTGTTGACCCCAATAAACAAGCGTATTTGACGCATGACGAATGTCGCTCTCTCTCTATAGCCTTGAGTCAAATCGCTCAAACCATTTATAAATCTGCTAACTCATTGTGTGGCCACTTCTGCTGAAATAAGGCTTTCATTGCATAGAAATAAGTTTCTATAAGATAAAATACTGCCCTTTTACTGCTATCATTTTTATTTGCATGAGCAGAAGATACTTTTTGTTGTTTTTGTTTTCTTTGTTTGTATATTAGCCCTTGAGAAATATATCAGATAATACTTTAATATTTGGATTGAGGAATAATTGAGTAATATAGGGTAAAATTGTTATTTTCAGAACAAGAAAAGATACAGAAAAAAATAAAACGAGGATACATTTCTAAAAGCTTGAACTGAATTTAAAATGGAATTCTGGCTGCCCTTAAAATGGGTCGTACCATTGACATTACCTGAACAGTTGAAGTTCAAGGACGTGCATTTATTGCATGAACAGAGCAATAACATAATGTAAGTGTCTGAAATGCATGTGCACAGTACAACTGAATGATAAAATTTACCCTTTTTAACTTGATGCTATTAAACTGAATGATAAACTGCGGATTATCTATCACTCAGATGCATGAAATCAAGTCACCTTTATTTCTATAGTGCTTTATACAATACAGATTGTGTCAAAGCAGCTTTACAGGAAAATAGTGTGTCGATAATGCAGGAGGAAAATAACAAACAAATTTTCAGTTAAAGTCATTCAGTTTCATCAGTTTTCATTAAATTTTTCAGTTTCATCGTTGATTCAGTGATGTCATCATCCAGCTCAGTTCAGTTCTTTTCAAATAGTATCTGTGCAATCAAGCCAACAATATTGCTTGAAATTAAGTGTCCCTAACTAAGTAAGCCAAAGGCAACAGTGGCAAGGAACCAAAGCTCCATAAAAAAAAACCTTGGGAGAAACCAGACTCGGTCGGGGGCCAGTTCTCCTCTGGCCAGACGAAACCAGCAGTTCAATTCCAGGCTGCAGCAAAGTCAGATTGTGCAGAGGACTCATCTGGTTCTTGTAGTCTTGTCCTGATGGACATCTAGTTGACAAGGTCTTCACGGGGGATCTGTCTCTATGGCTCATCTAATTGACATGGCTTCTGCTGACATTCAGGGCTGTAAAGGTAATCTCTGATCCACCATCTGATCTGGATATAGACTGGATCTGGGTGGCTACGGTGACCTCGGAATAAGAATGAAAAAAACTAATATTAGCATAGATGCCATTCTTCTTATGAAATAGTGAGTAATTTGGGTGTTATGGGAAGTGTTCCAGTTGACCTAATTATCCTAACAATCCTTTAATGGATTTGAATTCTAGAAATATGATAGGGTATATGTGTAAGCCAGGTTAAAGAGATGGGTCTTTAATCTAGATTTAAACTGACTGAAGTGTGTCTGCCTCCTGAACAGTGTTAGGTAGATTGTTCCAGAGTTTGGGCGCTAAATAGGAAAAGGATCTGCCGCCCGCAGTCGATTTTGATATTCAAGCATTGAGAAGCTAAACCATTCAGGGCTTTATAAATATATAGTAATTAGCATGATTTTAAAAGAATACTTTTTTGATTTTTAATAGGGAGCCAGTTGACAGAACCGGGCTAATATGGACATACTTCCTGGTTCTAGTAAGAACTCTAGCTGCTGCATTTTGGACCAGCTGCAGTTTGTTTATTAAGAGCGCAAAACAACCACCTAGCATTGCAACATTCTAACCTTGAGGTCATGAATGCATGATTTAACATTTCTGCATTTGACAATAAAAGCATAGGTCATAATTTAGATATATTTTAAGGTGGAAAAATGTGGTTTTACAAATGCGAGAAATGTGGCTTTCAAAGGAAAGATTGCTATCAGATAGCACACCCAGATTCCTGACTGATGACAGAGAATTGACAGAGTGACCATCAACTGTTAGACAGCGTTCTAGGTCAGTGGTTCTCAATTCCTGTCCTCACGTACCACTGCTCTGCATATTTTGGATGTCTCTTATTTTAACACACCTGTCGTTAGAAGAGAGCTCCATGCATGAACTGTGTTCCGATTGACATGGTCTCTTCCAGTGTTGGGTAAGTTACTTTCAAAAAGTAATTAATTACTAATTACATCATTAATTTTGTATTTAAATTACTTTTCTGATTACTCTGTCTGAAAAGTAATTTAGTTACTCAGTAAGTAATTATTCAAATCATTAATTACATCTTAAAATCCCTATAAACTGTAAAGCATAGACAATTGAAATTAAACTCTTTATTCTCTCAATTAGAGGCAAACATGGAATGGTTTAGCCTTTTAGTTTTAAAACAATTGTAATACTTATAACAAATAGAATTACTTTTCAAAATATCTGAATAACAAAAAAAGCTTAAGAAAAGTTAGATATTACATGTATCAAGCTGTAAGCATTAAACTTTTCAAAGCAATGAGTGCCATATTTCATGCACACTGGCATACTGTACATGGATTGGCAGTCACTAATACTAATTTTACCTACTCCTAACAAAAAAACATTTTGTACTGTTATTCATGCATATATGCTTTGTATTACCTCTGCAATTTGCATAAATTAAATCTATGGGTGCAAGTCTGGTACTGTGGATTAAAGACTTTTAGTTTTTCCATACACAGAGGGTATGGTATAATGGTCAGCTGTCAGATGAATGCATTGTTACTACGGGAAGTGTTTTATATTATTTTCATTGTATATTAATGATTTTATGATTCGTAATTCTAATTTTAACCTTTTTAAGTGTGCAGATGATATGGCTTTGGTAGGACTTCTTCTTCTCCCTAGTTTTTTCACGTCTTTTGATTTATTATAAGATAAATAATAGAACAAATTTAGTATATAATGTGGGGGGAAGAATTGTGCTATAATAACAAACAAATACAACTCATTATATACACTATAAACACTTTAAAAGAGACAGACATGTAGATGTTTGTGGAAGATGTTTTCTCTGTTTTGGAGGGATGATCGTTTTTAAATCATAATTTGTTAATAGGTCTATTGTACTATAGTTTGGGGTGGATAATTTCATCAGTTGTTTATTATTCATGCAACAATGTATTACTGTTATAGTTTTTATTAATAACCATTGCTATATAGCTGATAACTTTGTCTAGTGCTCTTATGAATGTTTATAACATGATTTGTGAACATTTAACTACTGAATGACATAGCATAGACTTCTTCATGGCGCTAGTGTTTGCGTATTTCATTTCATTATTTAATCTTGTTCTACAGATCTGTGTATTGTTAAATACTGTTTTTGACAGCGTTGATAACGTTTCTGACAGATAATATCATGATATTTTTACTTTTTTCCCTTACCGAATGTCGTATCCTGTCAGCAATAACCTGTCCATAGGCTTTTTTGACAACTGTCAGTTTGAGTGCTGTCGATGCAGTGTTGCCAGATATTGCTATTAAAAACAAAAAATAAATAAAAATAAACCGAAATTATTTCAAATCTTTTGCAAATAAGATAAGATAAAGATATTGCTGACCCCAAACTACAACTTCCTACTTTAATAACTTTCTAAAGTGTCAAATTAAGTGGAAAGGACAAGTCTAAAAACGCTTATAATAGCTGGAGGCTGTGCCCGCGTCCTCACTCACAACTCTCTCAAAGAGATTCGTTTACTTCGTCAGCATCTCGCAACAATCGTTTTCATACCACGGACGATAAAGTTCTTGCAAATTGTCATTATATTTGTCACGCAGACTTTCATACGAGGAGTTTAACAGCAAATTAGTCATTCAGAGAACAAATTTTATTTTTGAACATGAGACATTTACCGAGGTCCGGACCTTATAGGTGTTTGGATTTAATTCAAAAGCGATTTTTGGCAAATTCATAATGATTCACTTTGATTAGTAATTAAATTGTATTAGTTTTATATAAAATACATTTAAATAATATTGCAATGCTTTCTCTAATGTGTCTTGCAAGAAAACTATTCAGGATTGTTTATTGCACCAAAAGTAATTTCAAAGGAACATTAAATGTATGTACAGTTGAAGTCACCATTGCAGGATCTGCAAAATGTAAATGATTTTAAAATGATTATCTAATGTATTTTGTTTTTATTAGGCTTACAGCCATTTTTAAATTAAGCTATTTTTTATATAGGCTAATAGATTTCTACATACAGACCACAAGACTAAATAATAACCGAAATTACACAAAAAATCGAGTTCAAAAGATTACTGGCTTGATTCTTAATTCCTAAAACTGATTCTTAGTACTGTGAGTTGTCATGATCCCGCCCCCCCCTTAGACCCAGCGCTGACCGACACCAACACCAACATCTTCATCAACACCAACACCGTAGAACTAAATAAACAGGACGGAAACAAAGAAATAAAACAAACATCAGTCACACATTCAGTTACACAGAAAACACGCATATGGCTTTAAACTCGTAAATTAATAAAAATACATCCACATAGCACTTTTGCCTGCTTGTGAACTAAGAGAGGGGTTCACACCTTGAAGTTTCTTTCTTGGATGGCTTATATTCATAAAGAGAAACAACTTAATCCTTGCGATAACATCATCGCATGTGGATGATAAAACAGGAAGTGACGTGCAAAGCAAGATGGGAATAAAATAAAACAATTAAAACTATAAATATTCTCAAATAAACAACAGTTGAGTGTAGAAATCACACTAAGCATTATAAAATAACCAAAATATAACATTTTACAAATTAAACAAATCAAAAGTTGAGTGCTTAAGTGCACAAGCGCCATCTAGTGGAAATAGATATCATCAATTCAGATACCCTTTGTGAAAGAAAATAGAAAACTTTGAGGCAGCAAATACACTTGACAAGCTCTGTATGCCACCTAGGGCTGAGTATCGTTCAAAAATTTTCGATACCGATACCTTGACTTCGATACCGGTTCCTGGGCGATACTTTTTTGATACCAATTTTATGAAATCAATTTGAACAAGATTACATTATCTCAAAAAAAAAAAAAAAAACGTTTTCAGTTTACACATCTGTTAGGTTACATTTACACTAGTGCATGTTTGTTTTAAAACGCATAGCTTGGACAAAATCATCATTTCTATTCATTTTTCACTAATTTACTTCCAGCGCTGTCTTCTGGTATGTGGTTACATGCCTTCTCTCTTCCGCAATCGCTGTTCAGAGGACATAACATATATTAGCAACATTACTTGGCCAAAACACACATTAGACGGCAAACGGAAGTTATTACAAACACACATGATGGTTTAAAGTGAGTTTTGAGTAAAAGCGGAATATAAATCTTATTTATTGTCTTATGTAGCATGATACTACAGTGGGCATGAATGGTCACGTAACGCGCACTTTCGGTCGTGTAGTATGGACGGAGATCTTTTCTGAAATGCCAGTATGGATGAGGATCGTTTTCATTTTTAAACAAAAACACACCAGTGTAAACGTAGCCTTACATCTAAGGGGGTTGGGACGCTTTCACGCTACAGCCTCATGTGTGAGCCACATCTCTGACTCTGTGTGTAACCGGTGTAAACTAGTAGGTGTGTTCAACTCGAACACACACGGCTCTGCTCAGGACCGAGAGAGCTATAGAGAGCAGACTGCATGCTTTTGAATCGCTCTCGCGGATGTCAAACACCGATCGATCTGCGCTGCACCGCTTCTAGTCGAACACACCTAGTGCTGCAGGCTTATTGACTCACTGACGTTGACGAGATTAACCCATAGACCAGGGCTATTCAATTAACTTAATTTGAGGGCCAGATTATCGAATTGAACATTTGAAGGGGGCCAAGGGGGTGGGGGGCCATCCCGACCTTTTTTAGAAATTAAATTTAAATGCATATTCAGCTGTAAAATTAACTAATATTACCAACAGTAACATCTATAAAAGGTTAAAATTAGTCCTGTCTGACGTTAAATTAAAAAAAAATAATAATAATAACGTTTTACTTTTTTTCTGTAATCAATTCAAAAAATGTGACTAAATGCATATTGATATATTTGTGTTGTCATATTTTCACACTGAACTTCCAAATTAATATAGAAACAACATAAAGATGGTATATTTGAAATATGTGTTTAATGGCATCTTTTTACGACATGACGCCCCATTTTTATAGCATCAAATTACTAGCTAAAATTAAACGTATCACAAAAATTAACATTTGAACATGTATCAGCATGATAACAACTACCTTAAATGACCAAATCCATATTTCGGAAAATTGTATTGGAAGTGTAATTTTTTATTACACTTCAAGTCCCATTCGATTACATGGAGAGGGCGGGGTTTATGACCTGTACTGCAGCCAGCCACCAGGGGATGATCAAAGAGCCCGCAGCTTCACTTTTTGCAGGACTTGTGAGGCACACCCAGATTAACCCCTTAGGTATCAAAGTTTGGTACCAAACGACAAGATGTTTTTCTATACTCGATGGTATTGAGGCAGTTCGGTCGGTGCCTAAAAAGTATCGAACTCGATACCCAGCCCTAATGCCACCAGAATAGAATTAAAATGAACGCTGAATGTGTGTTTTCCAAGTGTACTGCACAAGTCTTGAAAAGTGAAGCCAAAGCATCTCGATCACCCCCAGGTGACTGGATGCAGTATAGGTCATAAACCCCGCCCTCTCCATGTAATCTAATGGGACGTGAGACAATCAAATTACACTTCTAATAAGTTTGCTTTCAATTAGTTATTTGATGCTATAAAAATGGGGTGTGGTGTCATGATTGTGAACTTGTGATTGGATCTGCGGGAGTTTGGGACTTTGATTCCACGGCTCCACCTCACGATCACTACTGCACAGACTCTGGCTCCAAGTGACGTCATTTTCGCAAGATGACAGCGGCCATAATTTGAATGTTTTGGCTTCACTTTTCTATAGTGAAAGGAAGTGGAGGCGCATCTCCCTCCCTCGTTCGGCCTTTCTTCTCATCTGTGCTCATCATCTGTGCTCATTTAAATGAAGTTTTGCCTTTTTAAGTAAGGAATAATTGATGACGGGCCGTTGAATTCTTAGAAAATAATGAAAAACGTCTTAGATAAACTCCGCTTCGCGTCGTGGCCGCATCACCACCTCGGGTGTGCATTATTTTCAATTATTCAATTATTCAATTATTCTACTTGTATGGTTACCACAGCTCAAGACATCGATAAGATGATATATTTAAAGGTGTTTTTCCAGTTTTTGTACTTAAAACGCTATTGTGAGTAGGAGTCATTTCTTACGCATCGAATCCGACGCCTCCGTTGCTAATTCCAAAACGTCATTTTAAACCTAGTAACGGAGGTTTGAGCTGTTGATAGGAGACTAATGCAGCTAATAAAAAGTTATAAGAGAGAGAGAGAGAGAGAGTGAGAGACAGATTACCACAGTTGCCAAGTCCGTATATTTTACGCGACTTTGGGCTTCTTTTTTTGTGAAGTCGCATTAAAAAATCACAGGTTTGCGTTTTTTTGGGCTTATTTTAAAAAATGGTTGCTTGTTAGGAAAAGCTGACAAGCAACTTCGTTTCTTTACATTTATGGTCGCTTCTTTTTTTTCAATGTATTATTTACAGTTGTCTACTTGCAGCTAAAAGCCAATCAGTACAATAATAAATGTGCTGTACCCTTCTCCCCCTCATTCGGAGTAAAATCTCGTTTAACGTTAGTACATGTAAATAGACAAAAAAGGCCACCAACAGAGATGTGCAGAAATGCAGGAAACATAGGAGAAGGTGAATGGTGCAGGGGAGGAAAGGGACCTAATTTAATTTGTAAAATATTTTTATAATGCATTAATCATTAAATCAATAAATATTTTATTAATTGAGCTGTAATAGGCTACGAGTAGATACATATGGTTAGTTTATTTTATTATAAATATGTATATTAAAGCTCCCCCTTAGTGCTCTTTGTCTTAATTATTCTCCTTTTCCATCTCCAAAAACTTTCTGCTCGTAGATGATCGGAGGATGTGTGTCCTCCTGCTTAATTTGATGATTTTTTGTAAAATATCTTGTTTTTGCTCTTCATACTCCAAGTGGTTTCACTTTACTATGTTGCAGGCTCATTTATTGATAATAAACAATTGATAATAAATAGTATTAATGATAATAAATAATATTGGGCTTGTTTTTGAAGCTGCGATTGCATATTTATCTCACGAGAGTTGGCAACACTTTACCTCTGTGAGTCTGTGTCTCTCAAAAGGGTTCGGCAGCAATGTCTCTACTATTAGTGAAACTTTAAGTTCATTTTTTTCACGAACAGCACCGTTATTACCTCGCTTGTGAGAAGTCATGTAGTTTTTAAGTTGTAAACTAATACAGATAAAATCGTTAGAGTGTATGTTAACGTGTGTACAAACTGTATGTGCATCTGTGAGGGAGAGAGAGCAGGAGAGATTATGCTTTCCGTACATAATAAAACGTAATTTTGTGGCAAAAACATGGAATGATCTGTCGTTTTAATCCTATTGTTTACTATATTTATTTGTTTGGCCAGTGTCATTGTGGGTTTTGGTTCTTTTTGCTGTTTTAGGCTGTAAGGACCTTTGAAATAAATCATTTGGTGTGATACAGACATGTAATGCGGTCAAGACCTGCCTGGAACTATGTTTGCTGTGCATTTCCCTGAAAATAATTACACGCCTTAGAACGTTCGTCAGCCAATCAGATTCAAGCATTCAATGGCCCATAGTATAAAGTTCAATAATCATATGAGGCTGTATCACTGTTTTTCCATAAAGAAATTGAAGAAATTAATAAGTTTGTTATAGGCTACTGTGTAAGTGTGAAGGCTGTTTAAATGTTTAAGCGCGTGTGTGTCTGTGTGTGTGTGTGTGTTCACTACTCACTGCTGTGTGTATGCACTTGGGTGAGTGAAAGTCAGAGCACAAATTCCATGTATGGGACATGTCACGTCCTTTCCCCCTTTCATATTTATTCATTTAAATGCATGTGCTCACTGTGCATCATTTTTCTAGATTTGTTGATTTCTGGATTTCTAGACAAATGCCAATGGCACAACAATATATTCTTATACAATATATACAATATATTCTTAATTTTATTTTAAATGTTCATTTTTCTGTTCTTTTAAAGGAGGACACAGTCACTTCATGGACCAAGCCCTGTCACCACATTTGGGCCCAAAGCCTGCATGCTGAAGAATCCTAAAGCTGTCATGTGAGTCCTTTTATTAACTATTTCTGTAGTCCATTTTACAATACAGTTGAACAAGTTAGAGTTTATGGTCCTTCTTTTCAGGCACTTTTTTTTTTAGCAAGGTGTGGTGTAATCATGGGCTGACTAATATCTATATTGTTGTTTTAGTAAAAAGTTTTCTATTATTAAATAATAATTGTTAGTAAAATAGACTGAAAAATTACATGGGTTTTTTTAACCTAAATATCTCTCGGTCTATCTTTTGCTAATAATATAATATTCTGTTTGTTGTTTTACAAATGTGCTATCAACGTTATCGAGTATAATTCAGTATTTGGGGGCAAAAAAATGCCTCTGTATGCCTTTTATACTCATGTCATATACTATATAGTTAACCCTCTGGTGATTTTTACATTTTGAATTTTTAAAAATCGTAGCTTCATCGGAATGGTGTGAAACTTAGTGACTTTTATGGCACTTGGTATGTGAACACACAAAAAAAAAACCGAGGTCATGATTCATCATGGGTAAGTGGTAGTAAAAAAATAGTCACATTTGTGGTCTTTACGTCAAAAATGGCCATAGTAGTAGTAATAATAATAATAATAATAATAAATTTAGCTGCAAGCAGCGATGGTGGGCCCAAGCCATCAGTGCAAAAGCCACCCTGGTGTCCTCAGGAAAATGGTGCCCACTGGGCACTAGGGGTTGAACGACTTCTGTTTTTTTTAAAGTCGACTTTTATGTGAAGAAAGTCGATTTGAAGTCGACTAGTCGCTGATGACGTCATTAATGAACAAATAAGTCTGGAGCTGTGACAAACACCTTGTGCACAGCTATGGCATATGACACAGTGCCGCCCACATGGCTATTGCTCCTATAACAGCTCATTTTTATCAGGTCTTTTGTCTTTATATTCGTTATATTTCTCACAGATTTCTGCTCGTTCTAAATCACATACAGATAAAGTTGCACAGTAAAGATTACATTCATATATGAATGCATTAGTGAGAGCGATCGTGTGTGTGAATTAATTCTTCCTGGCAGCTACTCTCTACTAGTAATGAAGCTGTGGGATTTAGTTAATAAGAAATATATGCTTGAACGTTTCAGTTTCTAAGCTATTTTATTGATAAATCGCAGAACAGTGTTGACAATACATTTCCGCGCTGAACGATTCTGTGCACGCGCTATCTGCACGTGATGTACGCGCTACTGTCTGAAGCCTATGTGTGTGCTTTACAGAGCAACAGCGCATTATATTAGAATGGCGATTAACTGACCTATACTATAAGCTGTTTAAAACGTGCATTCTCCCGTTCAATTTCGAGCATCCAGTAATATAATCACACATGTCTTGTGGAGCGCTTTCAGAGTATGCATTTATTTGTCATTTTAGTTTGGAAACGGAGCTTAAATGTGGAAGTCCTTCAGAGATTTCTTATATTGTTGCGCCCAATATATAGGACCAGCGACTAGTCGACGTCAAGCTAAAAGCGTCATGGCAGAGCATTAAAGTCGACCAGTCGACTAGTCGACTAGTTGGTGCAACCCCTACTGGGGACATGAATTTACAGTAACCCTGTGGCAATGAATGGGTTACACTATAACATCAAGACACACACAGAGAGAGAGAGAGAGAGAGAGAGAGAGAGAGAGAGAGAGAGAAAACAGTATATAAAACTTTGGTAACACTTTACAATACAGTTTAATTTGTTAACATTACCTATATTAGTTAACATGAACAATAATTATTCATGTTAATTAATATTAAGGTAAAAAATTATTAATACATTATAACTGAGATTTTAACTGACAATTTAAAGTTGTATCTCAACCCTTAAGGCGCCAGGGTTTTTTGGAAAAATGCTGGATTTTGACATCAAGATTTCAAAAGCTTGGGGCTTGAAAGGGCTTAAAGATAGAGATCTACTGTAAATTAGAAAAATGTTGGGCATTACCGAAAGTTTATGTGGGGTGTAAATATACTCATCTAATTTGCATATTATGACATCCTCTTGAATTTCATAATTTTCAGGAAATAGTAGATATTGAATTGATGTTTGAACTTATTTGCATGTGTTTTTTTTGTCTTTTTATCCTCATTCCAAATGATCAGAAAAGAGGAAACCAACAATAAAACAGGAGAAGGTAGTAAATTATTACTATATTACGCACGTCCTGATATTGCCAAGTGCAACATGTTCCTGGGTCAACATATTTTGTTGACCCTGGAACAACATTTTAATCCAAAAATATAATCTTAACCATATTCCTACACCTAAACCTAACCTTACCCATGAGTAATCCCTAAAATCAGAAGAACTGATGTACAGGCACCAAACACTGATTGTAATCCTAAACTTCACAAAAATTATAAACTGGTTCTTCAAATCTGATTGGTTAATCACAATGTTGTTGATGTTGCACTTGGCAATATCAGGTTGTGCCTATATTACTGTGCCATAGTAAAATACATGTGCCTATTTTTTGATCAGTTGACCAGCTATCTGCCCAATTATTAGGTACCTAGGTGACAGTTTATTGTTCTTGAGAGTATGGTACCTCTCATTGCATGGCACAGCGCACAGACCTACCACAGACCCCACTTTGTCTGCCGGTGGCCCTTAGAACGTGCGCGATCAGAACAAACGATGCAATCTGGCCGATCAACAGCAACGCGGAGTCTCTCCTATGGAAACTAAGACCATGTCCACCCCTGCCACCCCATCCCCGTTGGGCAAAGGCTCGAAATGATCACTTGATGGTTGTAGCTTCCCCCAGTAACTTCACGAGCACAAGAATTCTTTGATAAGTGGCGATTTATTGAGTGGTTCATAACCAACCGACTTGAGATGCGGTGAGAACTGCACAAATGTAGAATGAACACAAAGAACATAAAAAAATAAATAAATAAAAATCGTCTTACAAGCATTCCAAACAAAGTTAAGTTCACCTAATAACTTAACTACAATATTTATACAGATATTTACCTTTATCACAATAACATCATTTACGTTACAACAACCACATGTAATACAAATGAATCTTACTTCATTGGCTGCTTGTTACTAAAGGAAGAGCTTTAAACTTGCTTCCGATGTTCCCTTTAACTCACGATGAGTAGAATAAATGTTAAACACACTTTAATTCATCATACTTTTTAGCTCACTATCCTTGACTTGCCATCTTAAATTGACGTTTTCTCTTCTTCTTACTGTGCGCCTTTTCATAATAAAGGTCTCTACTAACCGGCGCTTACTAAGCAACTTCAAATTAAAAGTCCTAAACAAAATACTTAAAATAATTAAATAAACAAGAAATACAAACTGACTTCTCGGCAGTTACAATGGTGCTTCGTGAACACTCTCGCCTTTTACAGCGGCACCATTGCATATGCAAAGATGTACCAGGAGAAGCGTGATCATTAGACAACCAATCGTCACTTCCAAAAGGCAAACATTCCCCTTCAGAGTCAGAATCAGCGAATAACATTTGCAACACATCCTCACGGTACAACGATTTTCTCTCACAAATCTCACAATTTACTCAGACGCTATGAACTGAACTGCTTCCGCATCAATGACACAATAGCTCACTTGCTCTGCTATTTCCTCTAACAATTTTGGTCAAGAATCGGAGTACTACATGTCTGCCATCTAGTGGTAGGGAATACAAATGAGATATTACACCATATTAGGAAATACAGTCTATTTCATGAAGTATGGCGTCTTGTCACAATTTTGCGACTTTGGCATTTAGAGGGTTAACATTAGTTTATGTACTGTGAATTAAAATGAACATGAATATTTTTCTTATCTAACTCTAAAATAGATTAATAAATGCTGTAAAAATATTGTTCATTGTTAGTTCATGTTAGTTAATGCATTAACTAATGTTAACCAAAGAGACCTTATTGTAAATTTCATGATCTATTACCATTTAAAAATAAATAAATATTTTAATGATCTATAAGCATTTGTGAAATGTGAATTATATAAAACTATATTACAAGTAGAGTACATATTACCTTATTTTATGTGTTTGTTTCTTATTCTATTTAATTGAATTAAGCAGGAAAAGGATCAGATTTCTTATCCTATCAGTGAGAGAGGATAGGATATATGAAACTTTTAATGAATTTTCCTTTGAAGATTTAAAAAAAAAATGTTAATGCTCTATAAGCATTTATAGATATGGGATAAGTGTTTGGTTTAGTTGGGCTTCTGACCCTTGACTTTATATTATCAGCTTTTCTTTGTCTGCTATAGCTGTGTGTTTTAAAGGCACATTTGTTTTAGCAAAAATTGCTTGCGAAAAATCTGATCAGATAAACCTGGTTACTTATTGATGATGAGTTAGGCATCATATAATGCCTAATGTCTGATAACATCATGATTATTGTCTCTGAATGTGTTAGCTTTTAATGTTTTTTTATTTATTTTTTATAGCAGTCTTGTGATGTTATGACAGTCAGGAATTCACTTTTTTTAAGCATTATATAGAAAGTGTCTTGAATGGAGGCTTTGTGACTCACACAAACATCAAGAATCAGCACATGAATCTCAACTATGGTGACAATCAATGAAAAGCTTGTTTTGTGATGATCAGAGCTGATCTGAATATTTTGTCGATTGTTGCCATTGTTGAGGTTGATTGTTGCAGATTCTTGATGTCTGTGACTCCACATGCTGTTGTCTAAATAATTTCTTCAAAATGACTTACAAGCCTTCAAAATATTAAAGCAGGGCTACATTTCAAGCAGTAAAATTCTAAGACTACAACAAAATGAAATACATTTAACATGCTCAGACATTAGACACTGCTGATGAGGTTAGTGAATCCGGCCACTATTCGATGACAAGGTCATCGTCAGTACGTAAACAACATCTGATCAGAATTTTTCTTGCAGATTTTGCTATAACAAATGTGCTTTAGAAACACACAGTTACAGCAGCCGGGGGAAAATTATTGTTTAAAAGTGAAGGGTCAGAAGCCCAACTAAAGCAAACGCTTATCTCCACAATGGTGACTTTCAATAAAACATTAACATCTAAACCTCTGTTAATTCTCAAAAAGAAGTTTTGTTTGAAAGAAATAAAGTCAGACTGGTTTGTAATAAGTGAAGATGCTGAGATCTAGAGAGATCTGTTAGTGTTCAATGTTCTTTTAGTATTTAAAGAGTTTCTGTTGTCTGTGTTTTGTGGGTAACCATTGTGCTGAAGAGTAGAGTGTGTGCTTCAGTCCAGGAGAAGACCAAGAAACATTGATGTTATGTTGCATGTCGCTTTATTTAAAGCCAGTAACTGTGGAGTTACTAGTGCAATGATAGTTATTATTTTTTTCCTTTTGTTAGTTGATGGTTAAAACCGGAGCGGCTAGTGACAGAGGGGTCTGCTACTTCCCCTTTAAGAAAGTTGAGATGCGATTGCAGTACGGGCATGAACCATCCATAAAACCACTCGGCTCCAAAGCAAAAATCTGAATGAGTGGATGCACGTTGTCGCCTTATATACCCGTATGTACGAGGATTGGCTCAGCATGCAAAATCTCTTAATTAGAGATGATTGGGGCTCTTGAGTAAACCCCTAATAATAATAGTGACCGACAGATTGGGAATGCGCATTGACCTCCACTCCGAACAGGACATCAATATTAAATTACCAAGGTCAACACCAGTGTGATCAACACAGTCTTGTGATCTTTCATTGGCAATGAAGGGGTGAATCTTTAAAACATCAAGAGTGCAAAACAGGGATGCACGATATTGGATTTGGATGAAAACACAGCATTTCGTGAAAAACATCATACCAACAGTCAATCATGTTGGTTGTAGTGTGATGGTCTGGGGCTGCTTTGCAGCTTCAGGACCTGGATGACTTGCCATAATTGATGGAACCATGAATTGTGCACTCTATCAGAAAATCCTGAAGGAGCATGTCCGGCCATCAGTTTATGACCTCTGAATGGCTCAAGAAAAACAAAATTAAGGTTTTGGAGTGGCCAAGTCAAAGTCCGGACTTAAATCAGATAGAGATGCTGTGGCATGACCTCAAACAGTCCTTTCATGCTTGAAAACCCTCCAATGTGGCTAAATTAAAATAACAAGACTAGGCCAAAATTCCTCTACAGCGATGTGAAAGACACATTGCCAGTTAGTGCAAACGCTTGATTGCAGTTGTTGATGCAAAGGGTGGCATAACCAGTTATTAGATTTAGGGGGCAATTACTTTTTCACGTAGGCCAGGCAGGTTTGGACAGCTTTTTTCCCTTAATAAATGAAATCATTATTTCAACTGCCTTTTGTATTTACTTGGGTTATCTTTGTGTAATATTAAAATTTGTTTGATGATCTGAATCATTCAAGTGTGACAAATATGCAAAAACAAACAAACAAAAAAAAACAGGAAGGGGGCAAAAACCTTTTCACACACACACACACACACACACACACACACACACACACACACACACACACACACACACACAGACAGAGTTAGGTCCATATATTGGATGATGACGCAAAACATACTGCAAAAGCAACCCAGGAGTTTTTTTTAAGGTAAAAAAGTGGAATATTTTTGCGATGGCCAAGTCAATCTCTTGATCTAAACCCGATTGAGCATGCATTTCACTTGCTGAAGACAAAACTAAAAGCAGAAAGACCCACAAACAAACAACAACTGACGTCAGCTGCAGTAAAGGCCTGGCAAAGCATCACAAATGAGGAAACCTAGTCTCTGGTGATGTCCATGAGTTCCAGGCTGAAGGCAGTCATTGCCTGCAAAGGATCCTCAACAAAATATTAAAAACGAACATTTTTACATTTTAACATTTTATTTATGATTATAATTATTTGTCCAATTACATTTGAACCCATGAAAATGGGGGTACTCTGTATAAAAATAGTGTATTAATTCCTAAGCTTTTTATGTTATATTTTTGTTGAACTTCTTAAATTGAATTGTTTTTTGTTTTTGTTGCATTTATGTTCTGATTTGTAAGCGCTTTGAGCACTGGAAAAATGCTATATACATTAAACTTATTAGTATTATTAGTATTATTATTAAAGCTTAAAGTCTGCACTTCAATTTCATCTTGAATGTTTCATTTTAATTCTATTCTGGTGGCATACAGAGACGAAATTATGAAAATTGTGTCTGTCCATATATATGGACCTAACTGTATTTATGTAGTTGAAAATAAACTACTTTCCTAATTCCTTTAGAACTCCTGGAATGGTAAGGTTTTTTTTTCTTTCTGTTTTTTTTTTTTTTTTCTTTTTGTCGCAGTGAAGCTGTTTTATTTCTTCTGCCTGACCTTATCATCTCACTAATGTGGTGATGATGAAGTAGGTGTTGATCTGTTGCTGTGCAGACAGGATTGTGCTGGTGTAATTATCTCTATTACGTCATAAAGACAAGGAAGTATAAAACAACAAATCATTTTGGTTTCAATGAGAGCTGTTCTTGGAGGAAGAAGTACAGTGTGTTTTACATTTTACGTGTTTTCTAGTACAATGACCTCTTAAATGTCAAACAATCAGGGAAAATGGATTTCTCAATTGACTTCTTAATTACCATGCAAAACAAAATAAGCTTAATGTTTGTTCATATCTGTGCATTCAGGCATATTCAAGATCCAGCCAGTCAGAGATTGACATGGAACAAGCCACCCAAAAGTGTCCTTATTATAAAGAAAATCAGAGACGCCAGTCTGCTACAGCCTTTCAAAGAACTCTGCATGTTTCTGACACAGGTGAGAACACCACAAAATATTACACACACACACACACACACACACACACACACACACACACACACACACACACACACACATACACACAAAAGAAGAAATGCAGATGTGGTCATTAAGAATGTGTGTCAAAGGTAAAATAATCCAAAGATCAGGAGCACCTGGCATGCTCTGGCACAGGAATGTTTATTCTTAGTCATGTCATGTACTGAAGCTGATGATCTACTGGTTAGCGTATCTGTAAACCTCAGAACTGTAAACCTGTAAACCTTGCATTTCAACAAACATCAGAGAACATTACATGTTGGCAAACTATATTAAGTTCATTATTTGGTATACTGTACAAATGCCAAATTCAGTCAGTAATGGTATTTTCACTTGTGTAATTGATCGATCAATGTGATGCTTATATTTATTATTTATTATTTACTTTTGTAATGAGTTGTTATCTTTTCACTGTTCCCAGTTTTTTTGTCTGTTCTTTTCTTACCATGTTTTTTTTTTTATTTGCCCTTGTGTCACACCTGTGTTTAGTTAATTACCTTGTTTAGTCTCTTGTATTTCTCTCTTTATATATAGCTCTTTTTTTGAGTTGTTCTTGGTCCAGTATTGTTTTTACAAAGTGGTTGTTGAAGACCCGATATAATACTCAATTACAAGAAAAAGTACTGGTGCTAAAATAGTACTTAAGTTGAAAGTAAAATGTACTCTTCTCAAAAACTACTCAGAGTACTAGTTACTAGTTTAAGGTTGCGAGTTCGAGTCTCGGGCCGGCAGGAATTGTAGGTGGGGGGAGTGAATGTACAGTGCTCTCTCCACCTCAATACCACGACTGAGGTGCCCTTGAGCAAGGCACCAAACCCCCAACTGCTCCCCGGGCGCCGCAGCATAAAAATGGCTGCCCACTGCTCGGGGTGTGTGTTCACAGTGTGTGTGTGTGTTCACTGCTGTGTGTGTGCACTTTGGATGGTTTAAATGCAGAGCGCGAATTATGGGTCACCATACATGGCTGTATGTCACTTTCACTTCTTTTTAGGTCAGCAATATTTAATGAATCACCAATAAATATTCACTCAAATCAAAGATTTATGTAGAAAATAGCTACTTTCAACAAAACATACTTTTATCTTATTGATGTACATTCGTGAATTAGTGATCCCAATACTGGAATTTCTAACTTCAATACAATACCTTGAAAAATTTCAATATTAAAGTCCCTATGAACCGGAAGTTGCAGCTGACGTCAGTGTTGTGGCATATTTCAAAGTGAAATGGAATAATTTTATATTGGCTTTTATTTACATACAAAGATTGATCAATTAACATTACTATAATCTCACTTAAACGTTTGCTTATTCTGTGTATTTGTGTCTTTAATAGGATAATGTTTTTGCAATAGCTTACAGCAATAGATGTCTGTAGATGTCTGTAATGTCTGTACAATAAGTGCGTTTACATGGACCCTCTTAATGTGATTGTAATGAGATTTTGGCGATATTGCGATTATGCTTTACCTCATGTAAACGCAATACTTTGATCTAAATAATGCGATTAAGCTCATAATCACAGCAGGAATAGTCGTATTAACATAGGTGGCGTACGCCGATTTTAATCGGAATATACAGGCATGTAAACACCTTAATCGCAGTATTGCCGCTCTGACCAAAGTGCGCATGCGCTTGTGACATATATGAATAACGTGACACGCACCTGTAATAATACGGAGATTAGAAACGATGGAGGGGAAGAAAGCATCGCATTCTGAGGAAAACACAACAAGCTGCCAGCAGTCTCTGTTCCTTACCCTCATTCAGAAAGGGCGAGCAGAACGCGACGGCAGCGTAGGCAAACAAATTCCATCACATTTCTATGGCGCCGAAAAAGCGTGGAATACAGCCATACAAAATCATCCATTAGACGTAAATTAATTAAAACAGCGACCAGTAACACTGCTCTTTCTGAGTCCATCATTTGTGCTGTCCAGTGGGGTATGTGAATAATGGCAGTAAAAAAATTAACCACAATTCTTAGCGAATAATACGAATAATGGAAATTGCATGTAAACAGGAGTAAGAGCTTGCTCTTGACATGTAAACATCAAAATGCGATTAAGTGCTTACTCTGATTATTGGAAATAATCGCAATATTCGTGCGCATGTAAACGCAGTCAATGTAGTGATGCAGTTAGACTAGGATATTTATCTGTACAAATCATACAAACACCCCATTCCGAAACATTTACTGTACTGTGCATCTGGAAAGTTTTCACAGTGCTTCACTTTTCCCACATTTTGTTATGTTACAGCCTTATTCCAAAATGGATTAAATTCATTATTTTCCTAAACATTCTACAAACAATACCCCATAATGACAACGTGAAAGAAGTTTATTTGAAAGCTTTGATAATTTAATAAAAATAAAAAATGAATGATTGTATCGAGGCACAGATCTGGGGAAGGGTACAGAAAAAATTTCTGCAGCGTTGAAGGTTCCAATGAGCACAGTGGCCGCCATCATCCGTAAATGGGAAGAAGTTTGGAACCACCAGGACTCTTCCTAGAGTGGGCCGCCTGGCCAAACTGAGCAATCAGGGGAGAAGGCCCTTAGTCAGGGAGGTGGCCAAGAACCCGATGGTCACTCTGACAGAGCTCCAGCATTTCTCTGTGGAGAGAGGAGAACCTTCCAGAAGAAAAACCGTCTCTGCAGCACTCAGCCAATCATGCCTGTATGGCAGAGTGTCCAGACAGAAGCCACTCCTCAGTAAAAGGCACATGACAGCTCACCTGGAGTTTTCCAAAAGGCGTATGAAGGACTCTCAGAGCATGAGAAACAAAGATTGAACACTTTGGCCGGAATAGCAATTGTCATGTTTGGAGGAAACCGCTCATCACCTGATGTGGCAGCATCATGCTGTGGGGATGTTTTTCAGTGGCAGGAACTGAGAGACTAGTCAGGATCGAGGGAAAGATGAATGCAGAAATGTACAGAGACATCCTTGATGAAAACCTGCTCCAGAGCGCTCTGGACCTCAGACTGGGGTGATGGTTCATCTTCCAACAGGACAACAACCCTAAGCATGCAGCCAAGATAACAAAGGAGTAGCTACGGGACAACTCTGTGAATGTCCTTGAGTGGCCCAGCCAGAGCCCAGACTTGAACCTGATTAGCCGCTTTTCCACTATCGGGCCAGTGGGCGGGGCTAATAGCCTCGGACCTGAAGCACTGAACCCAAAATCACAATGCGATTCCACCGTTGGGCCAGAAGCTCCGCTGTGCTTCACTAAAACCCGCCCTTTACACGCCTATCAGGAAAAACGTCACACTATCATTTCACCGACACAGAGAAGTTATCAGAAAACTAATAAGAGTCACTGGAACTAGTGCGATCTATATTATATATATAATATAGCTGCTACCTTTATGAAATGATCCGTGGCACTGATGCTTTCCAGACACGCAGAAACTCCACCTTTGTTCATAACCACTCCTCTAACCCCAGTTGGCCCGCTTTGGCCCAAGGTTTTCGTCAGGCCAAAAAACCCTGGCCATTGGCCGGCACGGTCAAGCCCCGGAAGTGACAGTGGAAACGCAACTGGCCCTGGCATGCACTAGCACGCCTGCTTTTGGCCCGACAGTGGAAACGCAGCTATTGAACATCTCTGGAGAGATCTGAAAATGACTGTGCACCGACACTCCCCATCCAACCTGATGGAGCTTGAGAGGTCCTGCAAAGAAGAATGGGAGAAACTGCCCAAAAATAGGCTTGCCAAGCTTTTAGCATACTCAAAAAGGCTGTAATTAGTGTCAAAGGTAATTAGTGTAAAACAAAGTATTGAACAAAGGCTGTGAATACTTATGTACATGTAATTTTTTTTTTTCTTTTTTCTTTTTTTTTTATAAATTTGCAAAGATTTCAAACTAACTTCTTTCACGTTTTCATTATGGGGTATAGTTTGTAGAATTTGAGGAAAATAATGAATAATCCATTTTGGAATAAGGCTGTAACAACAACATGTGGAAAAGGTGCTGTGAATACTTTCCGGATGCACTGTATAACATATATTTTACATTGTAAATAAATTAAAGATCTACCTTTGATTGATGAAAGACTTCCTGGTGCATTTCACTTACAGCCAATAAAATTTCCTGAAGCATTTTCATCGGTCACCGATGATCTATTCTGAATGGTTAATAGCTTTTGACAATGTTTAATCCAGGAACAAAGATAATTAATTTCTACTGCAAGAGCACGTAGATTGCGATTGTGCAGTATCTGAGTGATAGGACAGGCTGTTCATTTGTATAGGCGTTATTTTATAACTCGCATCCAGTTATCTGCGATTACATGACTGTGCTTTCGTGTTACAATAATGTGCTTGCGACATTTATGGGAATGATTAAAATGATGCAGAATACCTGCAATCCCGCACCGACTTTCATACTCTGTAACTGAAATGAGTAAGTGACAGGAGGCGGGTAATATATATATACACTGAACAAAATTATAAACGCAACACTTTTGTTTTTGCCCCCATTTTCATGAGCTGAACTGAAAGATCTAAGACCTTTTTCTATGTACACAAAAGGCCTATTTCTCTCAAATATTGTTCACAAATCTGTGTTAGTGAGCACTTCTCCTTTGCCGAGATAATCCATCCACCTCACAGGTGTGGCATATCAAGATGCTGATTAGACAGCATGATTATTGCACAGGTGTGCCTTAGGCTGGCCACAATAAAAGGCCACTCTAAAATGTGCAGATTTACCACACAGCACAATGCCACAGATGTCGCAAGTTTTGAGGGAGCGTGCAAATGGCATGCTGACTGCAGGAATGTCCACCAGAGCTGTTGCCCGTGAATTGAATGTTCATTTCTCTACCATAAGCCGTCTCCAAAGGCGTTTCAAAGAATTTGGCAGTACATCCAACCGGCCTCACAACCACAGACCATGTATAACCACACCAGACCAGGACCTCCACATCCAGCATCTTCACCTCCAAGATCGTCTGTGACCAGCCACCCGGACAGCTGCTGCAACAATCGGTTTGCATAATCAAAGAATTTCTGCACAAACTGTCAGAAACCGTCTCAGGGAAGCTCATCTGCATGCTCGTCTTCCTCATCGGGATCTCGACCTGACTGCAGTTCGTCGTTGTAACCGACTTGAGTGGGCAAATGCTCACATTCGATGGCGCCTGGCACTTTGGAGAGGTGTTCTCCTCACAGATGAATCCCGGTTTTCACTGTACAGGGCAGATGGCAGACAGCGTGTATGGCGTGTGGGTGGGCGGTTTGCTGATGTCAATGTTTTGGATTGAATGGCCCATGGTGGCGGTGGGGTTATGGTATGAGCAGGCGTATGTTATGGACAATGAACACAGGTGCATTTTATTGATGGCATTTTGAATGCACAGAGATACCGTGACGAGATCCTGAGGCCCATTGTTGTGCCATTCATCCACGACCATCACCTCATGTTGTAGCATGATAATGCACGGTCCCATTTTGCAAGGATCTGTACACAATTCCTGGAAACTGAAAATATCCCAGTTCTTGCATGGCCAGCATACTCACCGGACATGTCACCCAATACATTAAAACTGCACATTTTAGAGTGGCCTTTTATTGTGGCCAGCCTAAGCCACACCTGTGCAATAATCATGCTGTCTAATCAGCATCTTGATATGCCACACCTGTTAGGTGGATGGATTATCTGGGCAAAGGAGAAGTGCTCACTAACACAGATTTAGACAGATTTGTGAACAATATTTGAGAGAAATAGGCCTTTTGTGTACATAGAAAAAGGTCTTAGATCTTTGAGTTCAGCTCATGAAAAATGGGGGCAAAAACATAAGTGTTGTGTTTATAATTTTGTTCAATGTATATATTTTAGTTTGGCATACAGTCATGGCCAAAAATATCGGCACCCTTGGTAAATATGATCAAAGAACGCTGTGAAAATTAATCTGCATTGTTAATCCTTTTGATCTTTTATTTAGAAAATTCACAAAAATCTAACCTTTCATTGGATAATAAGAACTAAAAATGGGGGGAAATATCATTATGAAATAAATGTTTTTCTCTAGTACACATTGGCCACAATTAACGGCACCCTTTTATTGAATACATTTTGAAACCTCCATTTGCCAGTTTAACAGCTCAAAATGTTCTCCTATAATGCCTGATGAGGTTAGAGAACACCTGACAAGAGATCAGAGACTATTCCTTCATCCAGAATCACTCCAGATCCTTCAGATTCCCAGCTCCATGTTGGTGCTTCTTCTCTTCAGTTCACCGCACTCATTTTCTATAGGGTTCAGGGCAGAGGACTGGAATGGCTATAGCAGAAGCTTGGTTTTATGCTCAGTGACCCATTTTTGTGTTATTTTTGAGGTTTGTGTTTGGATTATTGTACGGTTGGAAGATCCAAACACAGCCCATTATAAGATTTCTAACAAAGTCGGTCACTTATTGATTTTTTTTTAATCTGTTGGTATTTGATAGAATCCCTGATGCCATGTGTCTAAATAAGATATAGAAATATAAACACACACATACACAAAAAGAAAAGCAAGTAGATAGAGTAGAAAAATAGAAAACTTTTTTTATAAATAAAAAAGAAGACAGACAGATAAAGTGGAAGTAAAATAGAATGAGAGTGCTAGAGTTAGAGGGTCAAATAAAGATGGAACAGATGTGTTTTTAGTCGTTTCTTGAAGATGGTTAAGGACTCAGCTGCTCGGACTGAGTTGGGCAGGTCATTCCACCAGGAGGGAACAGTTAATGAAAAAGTCTGTGAAAGTGATTTTGTGCCTCTTTGGGATGGCACAATAATGCGTCGTTCACTTGCAGAAGAGGGCACATAACTCTGAAATAGTGCATTTAGGTAAAGGGGTACAGAGCCAGTGGTGGTTTTGTAGGCAAATATTAATGCCTTGAATTTTATCCGAGCAGCTATTGGTAGCCAGTGCAAATTGATGAACAGAGGTGTGACGTACGTTCTCTTCGGCTTATTAAAGATTAATCTTGCAGCGGCATTTTGGATTAATTGTAGAGGTTTGATAGAAGTAGCTGGAAGAACTGCCAGAGTGCATTGCAATAGCCCAGCCTGGATAAAACAAGGAGTTTGAACAAGGAGTTTTGTTGCATTTTCTGAAAGAAAGGGCTTGATCTTCCTAATGTTGTATAAAGCAAATTTGCAGGACCGGGCAATTTTTAGCTATGTGGTCTGAGAAATTCAGCTCATCATCAATCACAACTCCAAGGTTTCTAGCTGTATTTGAAGAAGTTATGGTTGATGAGCCTAACTGGATGGTGAAATTGTGATGAAGAGATGGGTTTGTTGAAACCACAAGCAGTTCCGTCTTAGCCAGTTTGAGTTGAAGGTGATGGTCTGTCATTCAACAAGAAATGTCTGATAGACATGCTGAGATGCAAGCAGCTATCGTCGGATCATCAGGATGGAATGAGAGGTAGATTTGAGTTGAGAGTTGATATGAAAAGCCTTGTTTCTGAATGACAGAACCTAGTGATGCCATATAGACAGAGAAGAGAAGTAGTGCAAGAACTGAGCCCTGAGGCACCCCAGTAGCTAGATGTAGTGACTTGGACACCTCACCTCTCCAAGATACCTTGAACGACCAATCTGAGAGGTAAGACTCAACCACTGGAGTGCAGTTCCTGAGATGCCATTTTCCAATAGGGCTGACAGTAGAATCTGGTGGTTCACCATATCAAAAACAGCGGACAGATCCAGCAAGGTAAGTATAGAAGAATTGGAAGCAGCTCTTGCCAGTCTTAGGGCTTCAGTAACTGAGGGCAAGGCAGTCTCGGTTCGAATGTCCACTTCTGAAGCCAGATTGGTTTCTGTCCAGGAGGTTGTTCTTTGAGAGAAAGGCAAAGACTTGGTTGAACACAACTCGTTCAAGTGTTTTTGCAATGAAAGGTAGAAGGGAAACCGGTCTGTAGTTCTCTAAAAGAGTTGGGTTAAGAGTGGGTTTCTTAAGAAGTGGGGTTAAACGAGCCTGTTTAAATGTTGAGGGAAAAACACCAGTGTGAAGGGATGTGTTAACGATATGAGTGAGTGGAGGTACAACGGCAGGAGAAATGGCTTGAAGGAGATTAGATGGAATTGGATCAAATGGACAAGTAGTAGGATGATTAGAGTGGATAAGTTTGGAGACTTCTGCCTCAGAGAGTGGAGAGAAGGATGTAAATGAGTGTGTGTTTGCTGGTAAGATGTGTTTGACAGTTTGTGGTGTGGAGAATTGTGCACTGAGATTTGTTATTTTATTAATGAAGAATATGACAGTGTCGTCAGCTATTAGAGTTAATGAAGGAGGGGGAGGAGGACAAAGGAGGGTGGAAAATGTTTTAAAGAGCATGTGAGAATTGTTAATTTTGTTGTGATAGTATGTCCTTTTAGCAGTGGAGACATTAGCAAAGAATGAAGAGAGGAGTGATCGATATACATTAAGGTCAGTAGGATTTTGTGATTTGTGCCATGCTCTTTCTGCAGCTCTGAGTTTAGAACGATGCTCACGGAGAACATCAGATAGCCAAGGGGCAGAAGAGGTGGTGCGAGCTGGCCTGGAAGACAAGGGGCAGTCACTGTCTAAACAAAACGTAAGAGTGGAGCAGAAAGTATCAGTAGCCCTGTTAACATCAAAAGATGATAACTGTTCAGGGGGAAGAAGCGAAGATGAAACCATAGCAGATAGCTGGGAGGGTAAGTGTGAGCATAGTTTATGTGAGCAAAAGTGACGTGGAGGGGTATTGTGTGTATGGTGTTGTGTCACGGACCACTTTGAGGTTAAGAGTGAGGAGGAAGTGATCCGAGGTGTGCAGTGGAATAACCAGCACATGATCTGTGGAGCAGTTTCGTGTGTAAACAAGGTCCAGGTGATTGACTGATTTGTGAGTAGCCATAGTTAACACTCGCTTGAGATCAAAAGAGGCAAGTAGAGTGTGGCAGTCTGCAGTCTGAGGTATATCTAGGTGGATGTTGAAGTCTCTAAGTATAATAAGGGGAGTACTATCCTTAGGAAAGGTTGAGAGCAACACATCTAATTCTTCCACGAAGTTACCTAGTGGTCCTGGGGGTCGATAAACAACTATAAAATGGATTTTAAGAGGGTGGGTAATAGTGACTGAATGTAATTCAAAGGAGCTCAATTAGCCTCCATCCTTGCGCTTACTTCTCCAGCAAACTGACCCCAGCGGAGCAGAACTACGGCATCTGAAACCGAGAACTGCTCGTTATCAAATTAGCTCTGGAGGAGTGGCGTCACTGGCTGGAGGGAGCACACCATCCTTTCACTGTCATCACCAAGCATAAAAATCTACAATATCTCAGAGATATCAAAAGACTCAACCCTCGTTAAGCCAGATGGGCTTTGTTCTTCACTCGGTTCCAGTTCACCATCACGTACCATCCCGGAAATCGCAACTGCAAAGCCGTTGCTCTATCATGCCTGCACTCCCAGACACACCTACCAAACCGGAACCCATTCTCCCTCCAGCCCTGATGGTCAGCCCCATTCATTGGAACATTTCCAAGGACATCCGTGATGCCACTCTCATCAAACCTGCTCCACTGGGATGCCCAGAAGGAAAAACTTACGTCCCCACTTCCCAATGCCAGACCCTTCTGGGCTCAGTTCACAAAGTACCGGGCTCTGAACACCCAGGCAGCCAATGGACCCTCTCGCTCCTCCAAGCTCGGTACTGGTGGCCCAGTATGGCCCAGGATGTTATCAGGTATGTCCGAAGCTGCTCAGTCTGTGCCATGTCTAAAACTCCTCGTCATCTCCCCATAGGCAAGCTCGTCCTGCTGCCCGTACCACGTAGACCCTGATCCCACATCGGAGTGGATTTCGTAACTGATCAACCCATCTCAGACAGTACCACCTGTATCCTCGTAGTGGTAGACCGCTTCTCCAAGGCCTGTAAATTTGTACCCCTCAAGGGTCTACAAACGGCACTAGAAACAACATTTCCCTCCTCAAACCTTGTTCTTCCTCCACAACAAGACCCACCGAGCTGGAAGCACCACCTCCTCCAGAAATCCTGGAGGCCGGTCTGACTCCTTACCTGTTACTCACCTGTTGTGCACTTACCTCTAGAAGCTCCAACATTCCCGCGATCATGTCCTCCCCGAACCCGTTCTCCCCTGGACACCTGCAAAGGACCAACCAACCATTACCAAGAGCTAAGAACCCAAGAACTCTCTATATCATCTCATACTCGCCTGCCGTCAGTCTTCTTGAACTCCTTGTTGTCAATAAACCCTCCTGTTTGTATTCTTACCTCGTGTCTCTGGCTAGTATTGTAAAGTCAAGTCAAGTCGTGGTGATGAAACATCACCTTCAGCTCAACCTGGCAAAGACTGAGCTTCTTGTCTTTCCCGCCGCTCCGACTCTACAGCATGACTTCATGATCCAGTTAGGTTCATCAACAATTACCCCATCAACTTCAGTCAGAAATCTTGGTGTAATCTTTGATGACCAGCTGACCTTCAAAGACCACATTGGTCACAGGTTTGCACTACACAACATCAGAAAGATCAGGCCCTTTCTAACAGAGCATGCTGCACAACTTCTTGTCCAGGCCCTTGTCATTTCTAGGCTGGACTACTGCAATACTCTTCTGGCTGGACTTCCATCAAACACAGTCTCTACAAATGATTCAGAATGCGGCGGCACGAATGGTCTTCAACGAACCCAAAACAGCCCATGTTACACCTCTCTTTATCTCATTGCATTGGCTACCAGTCGCAGCTCGCATCAAGTTCAAGACACTGATGTTTGCATATAGAACCACCACAGGCTCAGCACCCACCTACTTGCTCTCACTATTAAGAATCTACATCCCCTCCAGAAGATCTTCTAGTGAGTGACGCCTCGTGGTACCATCACAAAGAGGCTCAAAATGACTCTCCAGAACATTCTCGTTCACCATTACTGGCTGATGGAATGATCTTCCCACCCCTATCCGGAGTGCTGGATCCCTGTCAATCTTCAAACAGGGATCGCTTTATGTATTCCCCAATTGTAAGTCGCTTTGGATAAAAGCGTCTGCAAAATGACTAAATGTAAGTGTAAGTGTAAATGTAAGTCAAGTCACCTTTATTTATATAACACTTTTAACAATACAGATTGTACAGGCCACATCTGTATTTGATTTTTTTTTTTTTTTTTTGTATAACAAAAATTTGAATTCATGAGTATGAGCTTTGTGGTTCAGGGTTAAGTATACTGTATTAATGTGAGTCTTTGGTATGTCACTAATTGCATTAACATGCTTTCTTTGAAAATGCTTTTATTAAAGTGTTCTTCAGTTCAAAACCTCAGTTTAATGATGTTAAAGCATAATGTTTCTTGAGTTCTGTTCATATTTGCTCTTTGTTGACGTTGACATTCAGAACATTGTCTTGTTCTCTGCTTTAATGGCTTTCAGCAAAAAAATATGATTGTCTACGTGGAGAGGAAAGTCATTGAAGATCCAGCCATTGCTAATGAGAGCTTTGTCTCCATCAAGAAGAACATTTGCACTTTTAGAGAAGGTGAGGCATTCAAGGACTTTATTATACCTCATGTAGTTTGTGTGGTTGTGTGTGTATTAAGAAATTATTGTGGTCACATGACAATATGAAAAAAGGTCTTCCGGGCAAAAAGTGTAGATTTTTAAAATATACTTAAACTTTTTATTCTAACATGCTTTGGCACAGTATCTGTCAAACAAACTAAAACCGAAAGCACAATATGGCTTAATAATTCCTTCATCAAGTCTGTTTTTGTTGCACGTTTCAAAGCACTTCGTTCACATGATCAGCTCGTGATCTAATGTTTTCCGTGCCTCAGAATGGCACAGTTCACGGTGAATGCAGTGAAATGGTTTATTGCATTTGCTGTGAGATTAGTGTATATTTGGGAACGCGACGGCCATCAGTTATGCTTTACATTCACTTTTGCATTATTCCCAACATTTTAATGGGCAGATGATTACAGCATTTCACTAGAATTGTAGTGAGACACGTTTTTGTAAGCCAGTCACTGAAGCTGGAGTTTTCTGCCGGAATAAAAACTCTACTAATGTTTACGTAAGGGATAATCAACGGCTAGCTGTGCATTAAACGATTTGAATGCACAACGTGGAGGCAAACGGAGGGTGGTTGCCTCCGCGAACTGCATTCAAATCGTTTAATGCACAGCTAGCCGTTGATTATCCCGTTTATGCTATGGTCATTTTCCAGCATTCACATATTAAAGATGTTAATAATATTTGCGCTGCAATATTTGACCGGAACAATAAAAATGATGGTTATTTTTGTCTGTATTACTATTCAATTGTAACTGTATGTTACTATGGTTACCAATGTTTATAGGAAGCGCATTAATATAGAACATGATTAAAACTGACCTGTGCAGTTAAACGAATTTAATCAACACCTGCCAGCCAGTCAGAATCGAGTATTCAGACAGATCATGGCATAAGTCAAAATAAAATCTGTCTTAAATAAAAGTATGAATTGCTAACAGCTAGCTGTTTAAATGGGTTACGTTACTGCTGTCCAAATTCAAAATATTTCTTTCAAGTGTAAAAAATAGGAAATAAGTATTGTACTTTCTCTTGAGATTTCTTATTGAGATATTATCGTATTGTGAGATTTTGATATCGTTACATCCCTGGTGTGTATGCTTCAACATGCATAGATATATTTTGTTGACATTGATAAAGGAAATTTTGGATACTATCAAACTATGTAATGTGTTTACAGAAATAATTGGCTACACTTCAAATATGTTTACATGACGATGATGTACTAAAAATATAAAAAAATTTTCCTTTGCATTTTTGACATCTTTCAAAAAGTTGCACTTTGAAACATTTGCTTTTTCAGGCCCCCAAATTGCCATTGTCATGTACATGAACTGACAAAACATATAACAGGCTTTCCATTTTTAATTGAAATCGATGTTGTTGGTGTTGGTCAGTTGCTAACTACTAATTACATGTACAGTATTTAAGGAAAACTATCGCAGTGACTATAAAAGCTGCTTAGGACTTAGAAACTTTAACCAGTGTTCCTAAGTTAAGATAAAATGTGTAAAATTGATATGCAATCTGTTGACATGTTTCATAGATTATGATGATATTTCCAATTGTGTCGACTTCATCATTTGTTTGGGAGGAGATGGGACCTTGCTGTATGCTTCTTCTCTCTTCCAGGTATGAAAATCTTTTATAAACTGATATAATAATGACAGAATAATTAAAATCTAAGTGCACTGTCAAAGCAGTGTTAATTTCGTCAACGAAGACGACGACGAAAAATATTCGTCAACGAACCTTTTTTCTGTGACTAAGACTAGACGTTGACGAGCTAAAAATAATATCTGATGATAAAAACTATGACGAAATTTATGCCGCGTCTTCGTTAACAAGACGAGACGGGACTAAAATGTTATTTGAGGACTACCGGACATTCAAAATACATCCTATAGGCTAAGTTAACTGTCTTGTCTTTCAAAATGTGCGTCTCTGTCATTGGATTACAATCGGATGAGGGGCGTTCGTATATCTAGTCTCAGTATGGCAGCCGCGGACGGATTGGCTACCAAAACGCGAACTAGCGATCTGAAACAATGGCCTCAGCACCTGAACGGTTAGCGATAGGGTGACCAGACCGTCCCGTTTTTCCCGGGAGTCACAATTCGTTGTTGATTAACTTAATGTTAGTGAAGGCGGGATAGGCGGAATCGCGCTGATAGAAGCGCGCTCTCTCTCGCGCGCACGCTCCACTTCTTCAGTTCTCATACAGAGCACGATCAGTTCTCGGTACTCAAATATATACACAGCAGTCCAAATGTCTATTGTGTACTAGAATATCTCACGTAAATACAGTCGGACATGGCTTAAGTGAACTTAAACAGGTGGGTGAAAACTGAATGTGTGTCAGTATTACATGCATCTGTTTTAAATGGACAGCATTCCTATTAAATACCTATATGTGTCATTAATGTTAACCAACGAAAAATATTAAATAAATGTATACTTGTCATGGTGACAATACTACTGTATCTGAAAAATGAGTTTATTTTGTATATCTACCAAAAAAATGAATATTTATTCCAGTTTTTCCAGATTCAATCCTTTATTCAAATTTCTAATAAGCTTAATTGATTTAAAGAGAGATTAATTAATGACTATTTTTGTTTGAAGACTACATATAAAATGGCTACCAAAATAAATGTTGGTAACTGCAGTTTGACTAAAAGTAATGACTAAAAGTTGACAAAAATGCAATGACTTTTCGTCGACTAAAACTAGACTAAATCTATGAAAGACTCAAATGACTAAAATGTGACTAAGACTATTAAGCATTTTCGTCTCATGATAAAGACTAAGACTAAATCAAAAATGCCAAAATTAACACTGTGTCAAAGAGATAGAAATGACATTTAAAAATGTGTTTTGTTACATTTTTGTATTATTATTGTGCCCTGTTCACACTGATTTTATTTCTGGAGGTTCCAGCTCTAACTTTATTGGTGGGCTGCATTACTAGACATACAGTATCTCACAAAAGTGAGTACACCCCTCACATTTCAGCAACAATTTTAGTATATCTTCTCAAGGGACAATACTACGCAAATGAAACTTTGATATATTTTAGAGTAGATAATGTGCAGCTGGTATAGCAGTGCAAATTTACTTTCCTCTAAATATAACTCAGCACATAGTCATTATTGTCTAAATAACTGGCAACAAAAATGAGTACGCCCTAAGTGAATATGTCAAAACTGTGTCCAAAGTGTCAATATTTTGTAGGGGCATCATTGTTATCTAGCACTCCCTTAATGCTCTTGGGCTTGGAGTTCACCAGAGCTGCACAGGTTGTTGCTGGCATCTTCTTCCACTCCTCTATAATGACATCATGGAGCTGCTGGATGTTAGACACATGGTGAATGCCCCACATGTGCTCCATAGGGTTCAGGTCTGGAGACATACTTGGCCACAGTTGTCATCTTGCCGGTGTGTTTGGGGTCGTTATTATGTCGGAAAACTGCCGTTCGGCCCAGTTTCTGAATGGAGGGCTTCATGTTCTGCTTCAGAATGTCACAGTACATGTTGGACTCCATGTTTCCCTCAATGAACCGCAACTCCCCAGAACCAGCAGCACTCATGCAGCCCCAGACCATGAAGCTACCACCACCATGCTTGATTGTAGGCAAGACACAATTTTCTTGGTACTCCTCACCAGGGCATCGCCACACATGCTGGACACCATCTGAGCCTCATCAGATCAGCCTCATCTATCTTAGTCTCATCAGACCACAGGACATGGTTCCAGTAATTCATACTATTGGACAGGTTATCTTCAGCAAACTGTTTGCGGGCTTTCTTGTGAGCCAGCTTCAGAAGAGGCTTCCTTCTGGGATGATGGCCATGCAAGCCGACTTGTTGCAGTGTGCGGCGTATGGTCTGAGCACTGACAAGTTGACCTTCCGCTTTTGCAACCTCTAAAGCAATGCTGGTAGCACTCATGCGTCTGTTTTTTGAAGCCAGCTTCTGCACCTGGAGCACAGCACAAGGATCTAACATATTTGGTTGACCCTTGCGAGGCCTCTTCCGAGTAGAACCAGTCTTGGAAAACCTCTGTATGACACTGGCCACTGTACTGTAACTCAGTTTTAGGTTTTTACTGATCTTCTTATAGCCTCGGCCATCTTTGTGGAGAGCAACAATTCTGATTCTCAAATCCTCAGAGAGTTCTTTGCCATGAGGTGCCATGTTGAACATCCAGTGGTCAGTATGAGAGAACTGTACTCATATTACAGCATTTAAAATGTGGTGCTTTAAGATACACAAATTTGTATAGTCCTGTCAAGCAGACAAAAACATGAACATGATGAATAGGACATGTGGCTTTGCATGGTTAAACAACGTATAGCTGTTATCACTTAGGGTGTACTCACTTTTGTCACCAGCTATTTTGACAATGGCTGTATGTTGAGTTATATTCAGAGGACAGTAAATCTTTACTGCTATACAAGTTGCACATTGACTACTCTAAAATATATCCAAGTTTCATTTCTATAGAATTGCCCCTTGAGAAGATATACTAAAATGGTTGCTGAAATGTGAGGGGTGTACTCACTTTTGTGAGATACTGTAGGTCTTGAAAATGTGGTTGGTGAGGGGGGGGGGGGGGGGGGGGGGGTGGTAAACTTGCTCACATGTACACTTGAGTGTGTGTGTGTTCTCTGAAAAGTTCTTGTGGCTTGCAGATTGTAAACAGAGAGGTTAAACTATGTATTCTGATATGTCAAAATAGATCTGTGCATTAGTAGGAATGCAAGATGTTAGACCTTCCACTGTCATGTCATTAATCAAACTGCAATAATGCTGAAAAAACATGCTCGCTTCTGTTCTAGAAAACTTTTAATCATAATTGAATCGCTGACAAACAATTTCGTGCATATTGGCAAGTAGTTGTATTGACAATGATTTTTGATTGCTCAAGTATGAGTGTAACACAATATAACCAAACCCAAAACCTCAAGCCTATTACTCTTTTTACTTAATATCCCTTTGGATTTTTAGTGCTTAATAATATTTTCTTTTGGTATCTTAATTTTTAAGGCAATATATTGTTCATTTCCAGAGATATGGGGATTTCAATGTGGCCCCATGAATACATTTTAAAATTGTACACATTTTCTGTGGTCAAGAACCAAATGTGGGTCAACGTTGCATTTAGCTGAAACATTTAAAGAAGAATATCTGAATATTAAATAAAAATAAATAAATCATGTTGAAACTAGGGGTGTGCGATTTTCTCCAAAAATGACCACGATTACAAATGTGATAATTTTTTTACAACAGTTCAATAAACAAGAAGTAAAGTAAGAGACTTATGTTTTAGACACCATATTTCCTGTTTATGCGTTTTTTTGACAACAAAAAATAATTCCAAACACAGCCACAGCGCTGTTTTGCATCTCTGACCAACATGATGGTGTTTAGTTCCTGAATGAATCAACCGTTTAAATGATTCGGTTCAGTCGCAATGAATCGCTTATTAACAGTGACTTGCTGACACCTGCTGGCGGCTTTAATTTCACATTTACCTTTTTATGTGTACTGCGCTAGGCTAACCAAGACTTGTAATAGCACTTGCATGTTGTTGCTCTTTTGTTGGTTTTTATTGCTTCTAATGTCCTCATTTGTAAGTCGCTTTGGATAAAAGCGTCTGCTAAATGACTAAATGTAAATGTGTTTAAAGTATCTTTTTATTATTTAAATGATTTCAAATATCAGTATTCAACGTTTTATGTTTAATATATCAAAACATTATTTATGCATTTGTAATTGCAGGTTAAATGCATTCATGTCCTGCATTAAACAGTGTGTAAATGCACCTAAATGCCGCTTCAGATGCAGCTTCTGTGTTTCCTCTGCATTGCAAAGATGAATTTTGTTGACACTGATTTGTGATTTCATAATTCACTGATTAAATGTAATCATCCACCACCAGTGTGCAGCATCCACCTGGATGATGTGACAGCAGCCATAGTGTGCCAGAACGCCCACCACACACCAGCTTATTGGTGGAGAGGAGACAGAGTGATGAATTGATTGTTGAATTTCACACATTTGCAGTGGTCGCGGTGAGATCCCTATGTATCTGGAATTGCCAATGGTGCAATCCCATATATAGCCTTAAAATAGCATGCCAAAGAATAACCAGATAATAACCAGAATTGAAAAGAATATTGAGATACAATAGTTCTTGAGTTACAAGCACAGAAACTTTGGAAGTTTTGGAACGTTGGAAAAAGAATATTTATGGAACTCAGACAGGTATGTTCTGTGCAGTAGTTTGATAGAGGGAAAAAGGATACGTTTCTAGTTTTAACATTATTTGTCTGTCAGACATTTTTCTATAAAAGAAAAAAGTATCACCTAAAAGGCAAAGTGACCCACATTTGGTTTTTGACCACAGAAACCCCCCATAATTTGACACCAAATCTAAATATTGTCATTTTGATTCCCTTATACAAAATACTCAGTAAATATTCATAACATATTTTGTGCCATTTATACAGAGTTCTGGCATGAAACTCTTAAGTTGGTGCAGTCTGATAGGTTCAACTCAATTTAACCTAATTACATTATCATATGGCTCAGCTGATTGGTTTTCTCCTGTATCAGTAGCCAATGAGCTCACTGCTCAGTATTCAAATACCTGGCTTTCATTTGCTGTAGCAGTTAGGCAGCGCACTTCAGAAACCCTCCATCTTCCCCAGCTCCACCTGTATAGATCTGCTACGAGGTGATTCATGTATGCTATATGGGGTTATTCATATGTGTTATATGTGCAGCAGCAGTATTTCCTACATGCTCAAAGCAGCATGTTGTGGATGTATTGGCAGTAGCAAGTCTCGGTACTTGCTCTGCAACAGCAGCAGCATAGCAGATCTATTCCGCCAAGACCAAATACATTAACATTGTCATGTACATTACCATGGCAATCCCCCCGAGAGTTGTCATGACAGAAATGTATTTCTAGAAAGAAAACCATCAAAATCATTACCCTATATTTTATAATGACAATTTTTTGGATTGGTTTGTACTTATGCATTGTCATAATGCATTGAAAGAAAATGTAATAGCATGTGTTTTTATTCAAGTATAAATGAAATATACATTATGTTATGAAAGTGTTCAGCACTCCATAATACATATATTTTCCCATTTTAGATGAAAAACATCAGGTCATTCAAAGGTTATCTTATCTTTTTGAATATAATTCTAGTATTAGACACATCGGGTCATAAAAACCTCTAAGTGAACATGTGAATACAGCAAGTCAACAACTCAAGAAATAAACACTTTTATTACAAACATGTTTATTCAACATATTATATTTCTTCTAGTTTCTTCAAATTTTTTCTAGTTGACTTGATTTAAATAGGTTCATTCAAAACACAATTATTATTTATTAGTAAAAAAAATAAATAAATAAAAAAAAATGAAATTTACTTGAATAAGCTAAATTTAATTATGGTATATTTAATTATGGTCAAATTCTTTTTTTTTTTTCAGTGTATGAATGGAAGGTTTCTATGCTCATGTCATGTAAAGGTCATGTAAATAACCCCTGCCAACAAGGCGGCCTATTCCGTTAATTAAAAGGCACCAGACTACAGAAAATTGCATGTACTCCAGTAATTTTCTTTTCTGGGGGAGGACCCACCCACATTTATTTCGCTACCAACGCCCATGATTAACTACATGTACTTACTATAATGGTTAGGGTTAGGGATTGGCTCAGGGTTACTTGCATGTAATTATGCATAATTTATTGTTATTATAATCATAAGAACATGTAACGTGTAATGAAGACACCTTAAAATAAAGTGTTACCCAAATGACAATTGATGTTACAAAAGAATTTTCATGTTGTTTCTAGCTGCATTTGTAAGCACTGTTTAAAATTAACTAATATTTGCTTTACACAGAGCTTTACAAAGTTGTCTAGTCTGGCTAGTTCACAGAAAGGTGTAAATCAGAGATCTCCAACCCTGCTCCTGAAGTTCTAAGCCTGGTCCATCACACCTGCCTGTAATTTCCAAGTAACTCTAAACACCTTGATTAGCAGGCTCATGTGTATTTGATTACAACTCTATCAATAGCCTTGCTCGTGGCTTGCTTCTTTTCAAGGAAATGTGTATGAGTCATGGAGGCTATGGATAAGAGTAAGTCTCTTATTTACAGTGCATGTGCTTTGTTAATTAGAATGGAAGCAATAAAGAGAGTTCAAAACTCAGTCAGTGAGCTTGTGCTGCAAACTCTTCTTCTTCATGTTCCTCATGCACCACCATAGAAGTAAAATAAAATCTGATGTTCAGACTGCTTGAAACTCATTAATTAGGACAGTTTGACGTTACTGACACTGTAGTCTTATGAACTAATTGAAATGTATCTAGTTTTCTATGCATTTATATGCTCAGCAATTATATATCTTGCTAAAAAAATAAATAAAAAAAACTTTGATATTTTATCAGTTTATTATCTTTGTTTTCAGATTTTGTAGCACTAGTCACTGTTCATTTGTAGAACATGAACCTTTTATCTCATAATCTGCTCACCTCATGTCATTTATGTTGCCAGAAATTGCAACCTCTATTTGAAATTGAATGACTTCTAGTTGCTTTGTTACTTCAGATTGTTGTCTGTGTGAACACTCCTTTAAAGCGTAAATGTAAATGTGTGTGTATGATATAGGAGAGTGTGCCTCCTGTCATGGCCTTCCATTTGGGTTCTCTGGGCTTTCTTACACCTTTTAACTTCGACACATTCCAATCTCAGGTCACCCAGGTTATAGAAGGTAAGTCTGTGAGAGGACATTTGATTTTTCACAGTTTATATTTGTTGCCTAGAGAGCTGACACAAGCCATTCCAAAGGTTCATTTCATACGTTTGCATTTTGCAGCTATTTACCTTGTATCCAGGATTGGAAGAGTAATGTTGCTTTATGTAAAAATATAATTAATTCAATGAAAATATCTTATGTGTTTTAATTCCTAATATTATGCCAGTACTGTTTGCTTGTCTTAATGTTTTAGTTCATGTTTTCGTGCAGTATATTTATAATGTTTTGTAAATAGTGTGTATGTAAAGAATTAATGCAGTATTTCTTGTTCTTTTTGTAGGAAATGCCGCGATAATTCTACGCAGTCGTCTAGAAGTGAAAGTAGTGAGAGAATATAGAGAGAAGGGATCTGTGGAGGAAATGAGTTTAGTCACCAATGGGAACAGAACTATGCAGTATCAAGTGAGTGCCAGTAAACATCACATTAGTAAACATAATGTGAGTAAACATCACATTATAAATGACTGTAAAATAAACTACTGTTCTCACTGTAGTAGCAGTTACAGTGGCTATTAGATGAAGCTGAGTTGAATCGGGTGTGTTTGGAAACAGTTTGGAAAACCATTGCATTACAGAGACATGTTCTTAAATGTGACTCATATAACAAATACATACATACATGCACAGTTTTAAGGCAGCTTTAATTGCTATTTTGGTAACTAATGACTTAACTGATGACATAACTATGATATTGCATGCTCGTAGTTTCTTTTGCAATTTGATATGAAATGATACAGGCTACAGTGCACGTAGGTACATTTGTGTGTGCAATTGAGGAGCATGTGCTACGAGGACAGGTCCATTTCTGCGCTTGTTTGCCTCGCGCCTGGCACTGAGGAGCGCGTGTCTGAATCGTCTCCCATTTGATGTGGTCATAAAGACGTTCTGCGTTTAAATAAATGATGGTTCTTGTCAAGAAAAATGAGACAGAAGCAGCATTTTTAAATTTAAATTAAATATTAAAGTTAATTATTAAGTATTTTTAATGTGTTAAACTGAAAAATGAATTGCCTGTGTTAACGCGCTAATTTTGATAGCACTAAAATATACACAGTCAAATATGAAAGTCAAAAACACATTATTAAACACGTTTATCTAAACAGAGAGAAATGAACAGACTTTGTTCCAATCCTGAAAACAGATCCTGTTCGACAAGTGAAACAAGTATACTATTCCTGGTATTTCCAAAGTGTTTACTAAAAAAAAAGTGAAGTTTTCAAGGTATCTGGTCATCAAAAAAAAAAAAAAAACATCTGTTAGCATGTTGATATCAGGAGCAACTATATTATTACATTAGCAATCACTAATACTGCCCACTCATAATAACGCCTAAAAAGATTTTGCAGTCATAAACATAACCATGCTTTGTATATACAGAAACTATACAAAACATTTACAAAACAAATACAAAAACATTTTATGCCTGAGAAACTAAATTATTATTGTTAAACACATTAAAAACAAATACATATATTCGCAAACAGAACATTTCTCATTAAACATTGGTCTAAACATTCTTAAACTCTAACATTCATAGTGTTACATTGTACACACTCATATTACTTTTATATCATATTGTTTTATATTTTAAAGAACATTAAAAAACATCCTAGCATCGTGAGGCATTTAGATGCAATGAAATGAAACATATTTCAAAATGTTTCACTTGATTTCATACATTTTGGTCAGAAATTATAGTTTGGGAAATGTCTAAATGGTTAAATGTTAAAAGTTGTGTCGCAATAACACAATAACAACTAATGCAAGTAATAAAAACATGACTTACTCATCAGAAATTATCTCTGCTGACTCAAGCTGCACGTCGTATCGCGTTCTTCTGAGATAAATTCTGTCATATTCCTCACAGCGAGTCTTCTTCCAGAAACAAAAAGTAGCCTAGATGAACTTGATGAATCTTTATACTTTGTTTACGGAGGTGATTTACATGTTCACATATCTCACATGGATGATTACCGTGTGTTAGTAGACCCTTTACAGATCCAAATGATGTATTGCTCTTATCTGTACAATCAAAAATGACAGAGTAATTTAAGTTATTTTCGGTGTTATCAGGAAAAAATGATATAATTTGATATAATGATATAATTTTAATCAAAACAACTTGAGCAAAATAATATGTGCATAGCAGATATTCATCACTATTTATTGTTATTATGCTGGGTTTCCAGATATTTTCATGTGGAAAGCCGTTGTCTTATTTTCTGTAAATAATATATCTTTCTGTCAGGTGCTGAATGAAGTCGTTGTAGACAGAGGTCCATCTTCCTACCTCTCTAATGTGGACTTGTTTCTGGATGGTCACCTGATCACCACTGTTCAGGGAGATGGTTAGTGTAAAAATAAGGCATAGTTTGTTCAGTAAACCACAGAAAAAAAAGAAGCATGTTCTGTTTTTCCCCCTTCTGCACCAAAAACATACCAAACATAAGGTATGTACCAAACTGCCATTTTTGTGTAGTTACACCAACCCGATATCATGACAGTGGGTATAAATAGTACACCAAATAAAAAATGAAAACTCTTGGTATTGATACGCAAAAATGGACTTTGGTGTGTATATGCTACGCGATGGGTAGGATTAGGGTTGTGGTGTAGATGCGTATCATATGCACGGCAACAAATTTCATTTCATATGCACGCCAAAACTGCGTATTATATGCTCGCCAAAAACACGTGTAGCATATAAAACGCCAACGTCCATTTTTGTATATTAATACCATGAGTTTTTGTTTATTTTTTTGACGTAATATTTATACGTATTTTCATGAGACCGGACTCGTTACACCCCTTCTGTTTACTGTTATATTTTTACTGAAAAAAAGACAAAATGCTGATGATGAAATTCAAGAAAAGCATTTTGTCCAATAATGTTCAGTGATATGCTTCTCTAAATTATAATAGTGTTTAAAATATATATATTTTTCTTGTTCTCTTTGCCAGGAGTGATAGTGTCCACTCCCACAGGAAGTACTGCATACGCAGTAGCAGCAGGTGCCTCTATGATCCATCCAAATGTTCCAGCCATCATGATCACACCCATCTGTCCACACTCCCTCTCTTTCAGACCCATTGTAGTGCCTGCTGGGGTTGAGCTCAAGGTGAATCCACAACACCTGCTGCTCTTTGGCTTTGACTTCATAAGGACATTTACTGAATCCTTTTATGATTTTAGATTATGCTGTCCCGTGATGCCAGAAACACGGCCTGGGTGTCGCTTGACGGCAGGAAACGGCAGGAAATTGCCTGTGGGGACAGGTAAGTGACTTCAGCATGAACATGTCAACATAAATTTTTGTAAGCATTCAGCAGATTTGTTCAAATATGCTGACAAGAAATGTAGGGTGGGATTTGTTTCTCGGTGTGTCCTATTATCTTTAGGGATGTCCAGATCCGATCACGGGGGTTTCAGACTCGATCGTTACCTCCCGATCAGGACTCGGATATATATGTATATATATTCTCATTATTTTTTAACACAGCTATAGTTATGCGGTGGCACAGAGTTACGCCGGTTTCACACCGCACGCGTAAGCAGAGCAGAGGTGGCGCGTATGCAGAGCGTGAGCAGCGCGCGCCCATTGTGCAGCTGAACCGCAGCTTGTGTACTGCAAATACAGATGAGTATCGTTCATTCGGTCACGCTTTTCAGGTGTTCTCCGACTGTCTGTCATGGGCAGCATGCTGTGATGCGGCCGTGTTCCCCTCTGTCTCGTGCAACATGCTGTACATATAGTTTACATGATAAAAGGTAATCTTAAAGTTAATAAATGCCTCTAGTTTTAATAATTTAAACAGGTCTTTGAAGTTTGGGCAATAACTCCTGGCAGTGATGTGTTTTCGTGTAGTTGATTCTGTGCTAAATCTAATATTTGATGTTTTGTATTTTAAATGTTGTAGATTTAAGTAGAAAATGAGAATCGCTAAAATTATTGAATATATTTTGAGACAAAGGTCTTAAGGATTACCAGTTTGGTTTAAGATAATTAAAGCAACAGTTTTTCAACAACTAGAAGAATATGTAAAAGTATGGTATTTGGGGTAAAAAGCGCCCCTGCTGTTGGGGCGAAAGGCACAATAATTAACATGATAATTAATAGATGGCTGACTTTTCCAACTGTTGACGTGACATGGTTCATATGGTATCGTATAGCCTATTATGTTGGGTGTCCACCTTAGAGATAATCACCATGTTTATAATGAAACCATCATATTTAAAAACATGATATTAATCATATCATATAATAAAATAAAACTTGTTGTTACTACTGTAAATCTATATTAACTTATCATGGGATCTCCTTCAATGCTTTCAGAATCTCTACTTTTTATTTTGTTTCTGTATTTTAAAATATATTTTTATATTAACATTTTAATGACAGTATATTTACAGAACTTTATTCATCAAAATAAGCAGAAAATAGCCTAGTACAAACTTTGCTAAAGTGATTGATCTGAACAAGTATTAATTTAGACAGTATCAACTTTCTTTTTTTTTTAGCTAAAGTATTTATCAATACAGTGTGCCTTTTACCCCGTGATTGTGAAACACTAAACACCTCACATGATTTTACGGTGAAATGTGTAATTTTTCATGTTAATCAGGTCAATTTTGATCAAGAAAAATGCACTGTGGCTTTAATTCAGCGTAAGCGGCGCAGCAAAAATAGACTCGGCGCCAAAACTATCACGGCACTGCCGCTTCTGCTCTGCTCCTGCTACGCGCTGCCGAGCCGCCTCTGCGTGCGGCGTGAATGCTCTAATCTGTTAACATGGGCGCCTCTGCTTACGCGTGCGGTGTGAAACTGGCGTTATTCTTTTTTTTTTTATGTATTATAGAAGTATCGGATCAGGACTCGGTATCGGTAGATACTCAAAATCAAATGACTCGGACTCGAGGGCAAAAAAACCTGATCGGGACATCCCTAATTATCTTACACCTTTATGATTATTCATTCAGTTTGGGTAGGAATAGTCAAATCTAGCCTAAATCATGAAGTACTCACCTGCCTGCAGGTAAAAATTCTTCAGCAATAACATAGATGATTCCCTTGTGGTCATTCTCACTCAGAAAACTGTAAATCAGAAGTTTAAAATATGATATGGCTATGATGTGGCTGATATGGCTTTAAAATGCATGATTTCAGCACAAAAGACATGATGATCAAAACCAAACAGATATTTTTTGACAGAGTATCTGAGGTAGGAGCTGTAAGGCACATGCCTATTCTGGAAAAGGGGGCGGGGAGCAGCAGCACATTTGCAGTTAAAGATACATGCACATAAACAGCCTGTTTCTGCTTCTACTCAAAATAGGCATTTTCAGAATTATATAATAAATGATCTGTGGGTTATTTTGAGTTGAAACTTTTCAGACACATTCTGGGGAACCTAAGACTTATATTACATCTCGTAAAAAGAGGCATAATAAGAGGAAATAAGAGGATTTTAATGCAGGCAGCATCTAAAGAGTGTTTTACTCCTCAGACTTATTGTACTTCATTTTGGGGAATTCCACTTCCATCTCATTAATCCAATCTTCCTGTTGTAGGAGTATTGTATTAATCTCTGTGACTCATGTCCACTTTGCTGGACGTCTTTCTGCTGTCTCCTACACTGTTGTCTTTTTCTCCCTTTCTTAATCTTCCTCAGTCTTACCTCCCCTTGTAGTTTTAACACCTCTTTACAGTGTGTGCCCTCTCATTAACCTTTGTGCTTAGTTCCAAACGTTGTTCATTCATTTATTTTTTACACCTTTTACTCATTTCATCCTGTTCTACATTATAAACAAAGGAAGTCAGGTACATTTGTTTATACTCTACATCAGTGGTTCTCAACCTTTTTTTCCACCGGGCCGCACTATGGTCCAAGTGCAAGTCTCACGCATGCATATCATTTACATATTACGTCATCAATACAAACCAACCAGATTTATAATATTATTTATAGCCTAAATATTATGATATCTAAACGATTACATTTATTGAAATGAATAAATAAATAAATAATTCTACTCACCATTAATAAAACATCTGATGCTGTCGCGAGCTGACCAATTTTGTGAAATTCTGCTCGAAAGGAGTAACAGCACAATGAAGTTGCGATTGCAAGTTGTAGTCTGTAAGATGCGCACGGAAGCGTGACTTTACACGTGACATTGCAGAAAGTGTGCGTTCACAAATGTAGCCTTGATCCAAATATGGAAAGCATTTTCTAATTTTATTTATTCTGAGGTTCTCTCCAGAGATGTTTTGCCACATTTCTGTAATTAAGGATGATTGCTGCGTAGTAGCCTTTGGGTGTTTCTTTTTGCCTGAACATGAGTGGCGGGGCAAACCGAAAGCTTCGGGTGGGAAACGTGCAATCCGTGATTGCGTGCAGTTGCTGATGCTCACTAATGCGTGCAATCGCTTTCTTATGTGCACTGTTTTACCGGTTTCACTTTCGCTTTTGAAATCGATCAAGTTCAGCACGGCCCGCGAATGCCCCCCCTTGGCTCCGGCCCTGATTCAGCATGGTGGGCCGCATTTGGATTCGTGACGGGTCGCGGCTTGAGAACCACTGCTCTACATCAATATCATTTCAAATATTTCAGGTACTTTCCAATCACGTAGCATTCAAAGGTTTTTATATTCAAGTATATATGGCCTTAAAAGGCACCTATTATGCCCCGTTTTACAAGATGTAATATTGGTCTTTGTTGTCCCCTGAATGTGTGTGTGAAATTACCCTACAGATAATTTATTATAACATCTGGACAATTTCATTTTTGGGGCATGTTTTGGTATGTATCACTTTAAATGCAAATGAGCTGCATATTCCCTCCTCTGTCTTAAGAAAAGGGCGTAGCGTATACATGTCTGCTATGCATACCTACATCAATAAACGGCCAGAAGAAGCAACATGACTGAGAGCAAGAAGAACCGGTGTTTAGCCGTACATATGGGAATCCAAGCACATCACCAAACACAGCTCGAGCCACGCTGACCTGTCATCGGCGCAACTCAATGGGTCAAGCCACGCGACCGACTCGACAGCACAGGGAGGATGTGTTTGCCAGTGCTACTCAGCTAACAGCTCTGCGCAAACTAATCTCACCAGTGCAGCACTGATCAATTAAAATACTTTGATAACGGACGTACACAAACAGTTAAAACATTAGCTAAGCACTATAATGACATGACATTCACAAAGCAGTCTGGAGGGAAATGATTTGCGCAGACATAAACGTAGATTTTGAGGTGCATTACCTTGAAAAATACAAGTAATCCACTGCATCTTCAGTGGCTCAAGATGTTGGGAGAAAATAAAAAAAAAAGACTCTTTTGTTCAGTCTTAAATCCAAACACCGAGCACCGGGACTGCTTACGAAACATTGTTGACATTACAGCTGATGAGAAAATGGAGTACAGTGTACATCCGCTGAGGGTGGAAACTATGGCAGTGCAGGACTATCAGTCAGTGGCCATGGGCGGGACCTAAGCTATGTGATGTCACATTGCTTAGATAATCAAACCGGCATGCCTAGTGAGATTGATTTGGTTTAATGGGGATTAAAAAATAAGGAGTGGTTGGATTTTTATAATTGTAGGGTGGTTGTGTTCACACACTGCCAACACACATTTATATTCAAACAACATGTGAAAGTGGATTTTGCATAATAGGTGCCCTTTAACTTAAATGCAAGCAAATAATATTTCTTTTAAACAGGTAAATAGCAATGTCAGTATCAATATCAAAACAGACTAAGAGTAGTTTCTATATAACATTTAATTTTAGAGGAAATAAGTTTAAAAATAAGAGTACTTGGTGTCATCAATCGAAAAGCAGTTTTATTTAGGAGGCTGATTACATTGATACTTTAAAACAGTGGTTGCCAACCTGACTGGTAGATCTTTATCACTGTCCCAGTAGCTCCCAAAAATAACACAAAATACATCACATTTCTCCAGTCTTTGTACTATTTTTTTTACTTATTTTTCTGTTATTTTCGGGAGCTACTGGGACAGTGATAAGGACAATACATCATCCCTGAATCTGTAAACAGGACTTTAAAGGAGGCCAGAGACTCTGAAGATGGGCGCAAAGAGGAGAAAACACTGTATCAGGCAGAGCAAGTTCACTATTCATTATATATGAGCAATATCACACTTGTAGCCATGTAATATGGCTGTGATTACCTACAGCATTTGGCCTGTGGGCTTGTGCCTGTGGCCAAATCACAACCATACTGAACCATGACTATTCGTGTGATATTGCTTGTATGTAATGTACCTTATTATAAAAGTAATGGAATATTTACAGTAATTACAGTCATTTCTGGACTATTTCAAGAACATGTGGTATACATAAAAAACTATGCAAAATACACATACTGACTAAATTAAAACAAAACACTCAATCACAACAAAAATACAAACTTGGAAGTTGGAAGTGTTGTGTGTTTTAAGCTTTTCCGTTTTAAAAATACATATATTTTCCTCTTTCATTTTTTTCCTCTTTCCCTCCTCTTCCACCTCCTCCCAATAATAGTAATAATAATAATTATTATTATTATTGTTATTGTAGATATTGATATGATTTGCCCATAGCCTTAACCCTCATGCATCTCAAGGGGCAGAATAGCACCCAAACCACAGAGGGTTGAAAATATTGTTTTGATTAGATGGTACTTGGATGTTGTGTGACCTACAGGTATACACACCTATATCTATATACTGAATTAAGTTTATTGTTCTTACTATTTTTGTTTCTTGTTTTAAGAATGAATGTAACAAAATGAAGAACTTTACTGAATTCATGTAAAACAAGTTTTAAAACCTATGTAATTTTTGCTTCTCAAGTAAATGTGCATTGCTGAAAGTATCCTAGACAAGGCATATTGTTTAAGAAAAATATATTTTCCACTCTATCACCATGTCCTAACCAAGATTATAGCACCAAACAAATTGTCTACGCACATCAGATGTGACATACAGTGGTGGCCAAAATTATTAGAACACTAGTATTTTCAGCAGCTAAAAAATGGTTTTAAGTCAGGTATTTCTATCTTTTGCTGAAGTGTGTCAGTAGGAAATATCAGTTTACATTTCCAGACATTCATTTTGCCATTAATTGTAATCCAGTGAGATTTTTGTCTGACAGCAGCCAGTGCTCCACACAGAAATCTGATCTCATCATCATCCAGTCTGTCTGGAATGATATGAAGAAACTGAGACCGACTAAATTCAGAAGGACTGTGGCAACGTCTCCAAGATGCTTTAAGAAACTTACTTGCAGATCTACCTGAAAAACTATGTGCAAGTGCACCGAGGGCAAAAGCTGCTTTAAAGGCAGCTTGTCACACCAAATGTTGATTTAATTTAGTTAATTGATAAAGAAAATCTATTCATGACATGATTTTTAACAACATCCTCATTTCACAGCATTTTTACGCAAGTGCCTAAAACCTTTAACAGTACTGTAGCTTTGCAGATAGCTTTCTTGAAGCATCTTGGAGACGTTGTTCTCCACAGTTCTTCTGGATTTAGTCTGTGTCAGTTTGTTCTGTTTCTTCATATCATTCCAGACAGACTGGATGATGATCAGATCAGATCTCTGTGTGGAGCACTGGCTGTTGTCAGACTCCTTGTGCAAACAAAAATCTCACTGGATTATTACAAATAATGGCAAATACAGATCACGGCCAATCAGAAACCATTTTAACATTTTTACTTACTGACTGATAAACTTTGTCATGTAATACACTTGCTGTTTAAATTGAGTTCACATTTTGAAAATCCTTGTTTTTTTTTTTAAATAATAATCCTCTCTATTTTATAGCATCACCATCACGACGTCATGTTTCCCTGTTCCTTCCATCTGTTTCCGTGATCCCGTGAATGACTGGTTCGAGAGCCTGGCCCAATGTTTACACTGGAATGTTCGTAAGAAACAGAGTCAACTGAGTTCTGAAGAGGAAGAGTTCTGATCACATTCCAAGCTTTTATAGCACTGTCACTTAGATTTTTTGTCTTTCAGAAGTTTTAGTACATGCAGTAATGTTTTCTCATGTTTGCTATAATTATCCAAGTGAATCTCATAAAACAATGTCTCATTTCAGCTAAAGAGGAAAAAAATATGAAATTATATTTTGCTTAAAAAAAACTATTTTTAGGACAATTAATATTTTTTCCATTGTGACTTGTTTTCCACAAAACCACTTTGTGTGTGTGTGTGTTTGTAAACTGTCATTAGAGATAAGTAATTTTCAAATTTTGTGCATTATGGCAATGAGAATTCTGTGTAAATGTGTGGGAAAAAGGTATAATTTTCTCCTTATAAAATCCTATTTTCTTCTTTAATTTTTGGGTGAAATGTAACCCCAATATACACGGCCATGAATTCTTGGTGAATTTTGTGAAAATTACTTTTAAATTGATGTTTATTCATTCCATTACGAAGTACTGTCAGTTTTTGGCTGACAATGTCTTTCAAAAGATTATAGCAATAACTGCGTTTTAATATACTGCATTGTGCCTTATAGAGTATTGCATCAAAGTCAGTCAATTGGGGGAAATTCTTTGCAGTATTGGGTGAATGTATTTATGCCATATTTAGAATGTATTGTACACACTGGTTATCGATATATTACATATCTGAAAATTTTTTATTTTATTTTTATTTTTTTTATTGAAAGCCCTGGAATTTTTCCATTGTTGTCCTGCAGCCCAACAATCAATCTGTGCATTGAATATTCAAATATACTGTAATGTTTCTTTTTTAGTTTTATATACAACTACCACAGGAAAAGTATACACTAAAGCCTATCCTATATTTTAGATTGAAATGTAAGCTTTTTATATAAGTAAATAATACAGCTTCATATTCAATAATGGCCTTTTACTCAGTTTACACCATATCTAACCTTTGCTTCTGTGTTTTACGATATCTTGTCTGAAGCCAGTTTTTATTTACTGTCAGAATTTATATTATTATGTAAAAGAACGTTCATAGCAAAAATGTTTAAATAATGTTTGTCCTTGTCTCTTACTATTTTCCAAAGTTGAGTGCAAAATGCATATTTGTCACAACATTTTGTAACTGATGATGTATTTTTTGAGACCTAACTGTCATTGTCCGTTCATATTATGTAAGTTGACTTTCATGTTTTTTTTTTGTTGTTTTTTTGTTTTTTTACAAATTTAGATAATAATAAATTGTAGATGATTGACAAATTTAAATACATTTAAGATGACTGTTGTGTTTCTTGCCCTCTTTTATTCTTGCCCTCTGTTATATGCTTTATATAATAAAACTCTACTTTATCAGTAGCTTTCTCTTGATGGTCCATTTAAAAAAGCCATGTCATGCAGTTACTTTGTTTGGCATTTGTTTGCATAAAAGCTTTTCCTCCTTCCTTGTTCCTGTAGTTATGTAAGACCCAGTATCATTTCAGAGAAATTTGTTTTTGTAGGAAAAATAGGCTGTACAAAATAAAACTGCTTTATTATGTAATTATGGGTGTTTGTAAAGGAGGAAAGAAGTTTTTTTTTTTTTTTGCCCTATGAGTTTCTGATAACACTTTATATTAAGGTACATATATACTTTTAAGTAGTTACTTATTAGCATGCATATCACTAATATGGCTATTTATTAGTCAGTGCCGGTCTTAAAACGCACTGACCAGCTGGCCCAAATCTTCACACAGATCGCTGGAGCTGTGCAAAGTCCCCTCATGCTTCAAACGCTCCACCATCATCCCCTTCCCCAAAAAAACTCCAAATTATTGACTTAATGACTATAGACATGTGGCTCTAAAATCTGTGGCCATGAAATCATTTGAAAGACTGGTTTTGGCTTATCTGAAGGACATCACTGGACCCTTACTGGACCCCCTGCTTACAGAGCAAACAGTTCTGTGGATGATGCAGTCAACATGGGACAGCACTACATCCTGCAGCATCTGGACAGACCAGGGACTTATGTGAGGATCCTGTTTGTAGACTTAAGCTCCGCTTTTAACACCATCAACTCATCACTCCTCCTGCCCAAATTAACTCAGCTATCTGTCCCCACCTCTGTCTGTCAGTGGATCACCAGCTTTCTAACAGAAAGACAGGCAGCAGCTAGTAAAGCTTGGAAAATTCTCATCCAACACCCGTATGATCAGCACTGGCGCCCCTCAGGTTTGCGTCCTCTCCCCACTGCTATTCTCCCTCTACACCAAAGACTGCATATCTAAAGCACCCTCTGTCAAGCTCCTGAAGTTTGCAGATGCCACTCCCCTCATGAACAGCACTGTGGCTGCAGTGGAATCATTCAGATTCCTGGGCACCACAATCTCCCAGGACCTGAAGTGGGTTAATCACATTGAGTCCATTGTGAAAAAGGCCCAGCAGAGGTTGTACTTCCTTCACCAGCTGAGGAAGTTCAACCTGCCACAGGAGCTGCTGAAACAGTTCTACTCCGCCATCATTGAATCTGTCCTCTGCACGTCAATAACTGTCTGGTTCAGCTCAGCTACCAAATCTGACCTCAGAAGACTACGGAGGGTAGTCCGGACTGCTGAGCGAATCACTGGTACAACCCTCCCCTCTCTTCAAGAACTGTACTCATCCAGAGTGAGCAAAAGGGCTGAAATCACTCTGGACCCTCACATCCAGCACAGTTCCTCTTTGAACTGCTGCCGTCTGGTCGATGCTACGGAGCTCTGAGCACCAGAACGACCAGCACAGGAACAGTTTCTTCTCTCAGGCAATCCATCTCATGAACACTTGACAATAAACGTGGAACACACAACACTATTACACATTATTTATTTAACACACATACTTATTTACATTTCAAATTTGCACATATACCTGTACATACATAATTGTCTATATTATATATTGTGTTTTTTGCTATTTTGTACATTGTCTATTTTGTATATTTGTATATTACTCTTTTTATTATCTGTGTCGTGTCCTGTTGCTGTCATTCTGTTGCACTGTGGAGCTTCTATCAATATAACAAATTCCTCGTATGTGTAAACATACCTGGCAATAAAGCTCATTCTCATTCTCATTAGTGCTTATACAGCACATATTAATGCCTTATGCTGCATGACTATGTTCTACAACTTATAGAGCATTAACTAAAAGTTTTTCTTCAATAAACTCCTAACTGTGCTTGTTAGGATGTACCAGCGGCCAGTATTCCCTATTATTTTTCTATTCTATTTACTTATTTTCTGTATATATTGTTTATTATATATATATAAAGGAGATGTTTGGGGACAAAATAAATAAAAAATAATAAAATGTAATATTCCATTGGTTGATAACTGTCACAGCCATCTGCTGGAGTGCCCATGACAGCCACCAGAGAGCACTCCTTCTGGATCATAGTTTGCTTGTTTTGGACTTAATTTCCCATCACCCTTTGCTTTGGTTATATGTTCTCATTGTTTCCAGCTGTGTGTTTTTAGTCCTATTAGTTTTAGTCCCTATATATGTTCTGTTAGCCCTTGTTTGCTTCAGTATTTTTTTCTGTTACCCCTGTGTTGGATTACGTTTGTCATTTGTTTTCTGCCTCTTGCTCTGTTTTTGGAACTTTGTTTTTTTGGGATATTAAAATTATACTTGGATCTTCTATGTTTTCTCCAAGTGATCCGTGACAGAATACTGAAGCCACAACTGATCCAGCAGCATGAAGGACAGGTTTCAGCTCCCTGAGAGACAAGTCTGTCTCCAAAGTCTGGATGCACTTCGCCAGCAGGGAGTGGAGGTGCGGGCCTTCGCCCCAGAAGTTTTGGATAAGGGTGGAGAGGCTGGATTGTAAGGGTGAGGACATTAAGGACATCTTCAACCTCTCACTGGATGCAACCTCCCTGTTGCAATGGGAGATGGACCTGGAGAAGTCATTGGACTTCTGGAACTTCTCCCAGTATTTGCAGCTTCATCAAGAGGGGAAGGTGAGACACAACCACCAGAGTCTACCTGCAGGAACTATTCCATCCCAGGGACGTGCACAGGGGGGTTGCTCAGGTTGCCCGGGCAACTGCCCATATACCCTTCTCGACTCACGTTGCCCTTCCGAGGTGGAAAAAAATAAATAAAAAAATCGTACAATGGATGCAGAATTTCACGTAAGCCTAGATAAAAAAAAAATAAAATAAAAAAAACGCAAAGCCTCATTCACTTCCATATTCGGGAAAGTGAAAGTCAGTAGGGGAAGGGCAAACTCTGTTTACGTGGCTGCAGCGCTGCACGCGACCGGCACCTGAGCTGAGCCTGCATGAGCGGCACGAGGAGATTGTCGCGGTTGTCGGGTGAGACGACTTAACGTTGTCGGAAAGGTATAACCAGTGATGGGAATAACGGCGTTATAAATAAACGGCGTTATTTTTTTCAGTAACGAGTAATCAAACGAATTACTGTTTCCCCCGTTACAACGCCATTACCGTTACTGACAATAAAATGTGGCGTTACTATATTATATTATTAGAATTTAATTTTTCAGTTCATCTGAATGGATGCGCAGTGTAGCTGTATTTGACGTACCGTAAACTCTAGTGTGAAGCGCACGAGTCGCCGTCGCTTTCTCTCACATACACGCACGCAAAGAAAGATACAGAGCAAGAGAGTCTTTCATAACATGCAGAATTGACGCGCTACATGTAAACGATATTCTTTGTTGTATTTTCCTGTCAAAATAAGGGGTTTCATTTGGAATTCTTCAGCTTTTAAAACTGCCGGTTTCTCTGGTAGTGGGCGGGGCTAATGTGCAACCGACAATCTCATTGGCTGGCGCTCACCTATTATCGTTTTGATTTCAGCAAATCAATTCGAGCAAACCCAGACAACGTGGTTAATATTCATGAACCCAGCAGCTCATTAATCCTTAGTGTGTTTTATATTGATGACAAATATGCATTCATACTTGGTTATTCTAATTACTAAAGTTCTATCATCATATAATATTAAATTATCATAATATTATATTATAATGCTTGACTGACTGATACTAAGTGTCAGTAGATAAATAGTGTAGGTTAATGTGCAATGTTTCATAATAATAATTTATTCTTTTTAGTGTCCATTTCATTAATTTAACATATTTAATATTGGGGGCATCCAAACTTATTTGACATTTGAACATTTTTTAAAAAGTAACGCAATAATTACTTTCCCTGGTAATTAGTTACTTTTATAATGATGTAACTCAGTTACTAACTCAGTTACTATTTGTGAGAAGTAACTAGTAACTATAACTAATTACTTTTTTAAAGTAACATGCCCAACACTGGGTATAACAAACGGAAATTAGTGCTGTATTTCAGTGTTTTACTACTTTGTGTATATATATTTTAATAAAGACCCTGTTATTCTCAGTCCTTCATATAGCCTGTGAGTTGGTGTTTTTTTTTTGGGGGGGGGGGGGGGGGGGGTTGCCCTTTTTTTAGGTCAGAGCAACTGCCCCTCAAAATTCCTGTGCACGTCCCTGTTCCATCCCCACCTCCCTTATCATGTCAAGTATAGTACCCTCCATTGATTTCCACATCGAAATGAAGGTCAAGAAAGAGGAGGGCAGCAAAGTCCGCTCCAGTGGTCCCAAGTCTGGTGGTCCTGGAGGACCTGACTCTTGTGGTCCCAAATCCGGGGTCTGGTGGTCCTGGAGGACCCAACTGCTGTGGTCCCAAGTCTTGTGGTCCTGGAGGACCCGACTTCTGTGGTCTCAAGTCTGGTGGTCCTGGAGGACCTGACTCTGGTGCTCCCAAGTTTTGTGGTCCTGGAGGACCCGACTCTCAGAGGCAGTGATGGGAATAACGGCGTTATAAATAAATGGCGTTACTAACGGCGTTATTTTTTCAGTAACGAGTAATCAAACGAATTACTGTTTCCCCCGTTTCAACGCCATTACCGTTACTGACAATAAAATGTGGCGTTACTATTATATTATTAGAATTGAATTTCAGTTCATCTGAATGGATGCGCAGTGTAGCTGTATTTAACGTGCCGTAAACTCTAGTGTGAAGCACGACTCACCGTCGCTTTCTCTCACATACACGCACGCAAAGAAAGATACAGAGCATGAGAGTCTTTCATAACATGCAGAATTGACGCGCTACATGTAAACGATATTCTGTGTTGTATTTTCCTGTCAAAATAACGGAGTTCCTTTGAAATTCTTCAGCTTTTAAGAACTGCCGGTTTCTCTGGTAGTGGGCGGAGCTAATGCGCAAACGACAATCTCATTGGCTGGCGCTCACCTATTATCGTCCCTGTTTTGATTTCAGCAAATCAATTCGAGCGAACTCAGACAACGTGATTAATATTCATGAACCCAGCAGCTCATTAATTCTTAGTGCGTTTTATATTGATGACAAATATGCATTCATACTTGGTTATATTAATTACTAAAGTTCTATCATCATATAATATTAAATTATCATAATATTATATTATAATGCTTGACTGACTGATACTAATTGTCAGTAGATAAATAGTGTAGATTAATGTACAATGTTTTATAATAATAATTTATTCTTTTTAGTGTCCATTTCATTAATTTAACATATTTAATATTGGGGGCATCCAAAGTTATTTGACATTTGAACTTTTTGTAAAAAGTAACGCAATAGTTACTTTTCCTGGTAATTAGTTACTTTCATAATGATGTAACTCAATTACTAACTCAGTTACTATTTGTGAGAAGTAACTAGTAACTATAACTAATTACTTTTTTAAAGTAACGTGCCCAACACTGCTCAGAGGTCGCTACAGAGTCGCCCGATTTCACTGCTGCTGCCATCAAGAAGGCCGTCTTTGCCTTTCACCTCATGGCTGTTCTGTGTGTTTGGGCTGCCTCAGAGTCCACTCATGAACCTGCTCCAATCCGGGAGACCACAGAGTCCACTCCAGAGCCTACTCAAGTCTACGAGTTTATTCCAGAGTTCGCTCCAGTCTATGAGTCCGTTCCAGAGCCCACGCAAGTTTATGAGTTCAATCCATAGTCCACTCCAGTCCAGGGGTCCCGATGTGGCGGTATCCATTGCAGAACCTCTAGAGGTGGCAGGGGTGTTCAGTTCAGGGGTATCCACTTATGAACCACTTTTTATCTATCCTGACGAGGTCATGGAGACCATCAGTGAATCCCCTGTCATGTCTCGGCCCTAGAACCCCAATCATGAACTCTTAGCCCTGCCTATTATCACAAAGACTGCCTCTGAATTCATTCAGTGCCTTGTTATGGTCAAGGAGACCTTTCCTGAACTGTCTGCCTACCCTGTTACTGTCAAGGAGACCATTGCTGAGCTGTTTGCCTGTCCTATTGTGGCCATCAAAGCTGTTACTAACCTCTCTTTGCTCTTCATAGCAGTCCTGCTGAGTCGCTAGGGGGTTCATCTGCTTTGTCAGCTCTGCCCTTGCTGTCTGGAAAGCTCCTGGTTCTGCCCTGGTCGCCCGCCAGGGTTCCTGTTCAGCCGGAGCCTGGCTGGTCCATTGCTCCAGCCCCGCCCTGGCCGTCTGCCGGGTTTCCTGTTTGGTCAGAGCCTCGCTGGTCTGTACCTCTGGCCCTGCCCTGGCCATCCGCTGGGGTATCTGTTCGGCCAGAGCCTCACTGGTCCATTCCATACCAAGTACTAAGTCATGTTTTGCAAAGGGGTAAAATACTTATTTCACTCATTAAAATGCAAATCGATTTATAACTTTTTTGAAATGTGTTTTTCTGGATTTTTGTTGTTGTTATTCTGTCTCTCACTTTTCAAACAAACCCACCATTAAAATTATAGACTGATCATTTCTTTATCAGTGGGCAAACGTACAAAACCAGCAGGGGATCTAATAATTTTTTCCCCCACTTTTACATCTACAAGCAATATGAATGCTCCTGAGCTAAATTTCAACTGTCCCAGGGTATGGGTTCTTATGCAATGGAATGATTTAAGATTTTTTTTAATTTAATACATTTGCAAAGATGTTAAAAACCTGTTTTTTTTGTGTGTGTTTTACTTTTGCAAGGCACTGTGCCATGTTCTTCAGTACAGATATCTGTTACCCCGTGTTGGATTACTTTTGTCTTTTGATTTCTGCCTGTTGCTCTGTTTTTTGGATCTTTGTTTTTTTTGGGATATTAAAAGTGCACTTGGATCTTCTATATTTCCTCCAAGTGATCCGTGACAGATAACCATAAACATTCACAACGCTAGATATAGCTTGCTGATGATTTTGGAATTTCTGTCAAATACATGGTACTTTACATTTACATTTAGTAGACATTTTTATCCAAAGTGACTTACAAATTAACATAGAACATAGAAGCGATCAAAATAAACAGGAGAGCAATAATATGTAAGTGCCGTGAGTTTCATTTAGCCTAATGCAGTACCCAAAGTTTTTTTAATATACTACATAAAAAGAAAAATTTGTGGTGCAGCGCTGTGAGATCCAGTGTGAAGCACTTGAATTCAGCAACAACACAAATGGCTCAGTGACTTAACACTCAAAACATCCTTTGGGACAAATTTGGGCAAAATCTTATTAATCTTATTTATTTTTTAAATAGTTTCCTTAATCTGAGCAGTACGAGACTTGGCTACTTTTCCTAAGTTTGCCACCTGAACACACACACAAAAAAATTGACTTGAACAAAGAAAAAATAAAAGAATTTGTCCTTCATGGACAAAAATGGGCACCCATAGGAAATGAATGGTAAATACTAAAATGCTGCTTGGCAAGATTTGCTTCCATTTTACTTTTTTTGAGTTATTGAAATTTGATGGTTTTTTTTGGGAAATAAATGATTACTCTGTCTCCTATTTTGTCTTTTCCTTATAGCATGGTCAGATTTGTCTGAAAGCATATTTTGGTATCTTTCAAAATCAAATGTTTTTTTTTAATTTATTTTTATAATTTGTTACATTTATATAACACTTTTCTTGGTACTCAAAGTGCTTTACATAGAAGGGGGAATCTCCTCAACCACCACCAATGTGCAGCATCCACCTGGATGATGCGACGGCAGCCATAGTGTGCCAGAACGCCCACCACATACCAGCTTATTGGTGGAGAGGAGACAGAGTGATGAAGCCAATCAGCAGATATGGGGATTGTTAGGAGGCCATGATGGTCAGAGGCCAATGGGCAAATTTGGCCAGGATGCCAGGGTTACACCTCTACTCTTTTTCGAAGGACATCCTGGGATTTTTAATGACCACAGAGAGTCAGGACCTCGGTTTAACGTCTCATCTGAAGATCCGAAGAGTTTTAATTCTACACTTTTAACTTGTGATAAAATCTAAAACTTAAGAGGTTAAGTTCATTACAACAATGGTTTACAGATTTTAGCCTATATGCAGCCATTGAGTACTAGTGGCTATTGATATTTTTGATATTTTGATATTTATATACCATAATATGTCACCAGATGTCACCAAACTCACTAGAATTTTAGGTTTTGGCTGTCTGAACTTACTGGAATGATTTTTTTACTGAAGTATAAGAAATATTAAATATAAAAATAATCATATTTTACATAACAATATGGTAAATTTAGAGGTAAAAAAAAACATTAAAAAATCACAAATCGCACAAAAAAACTGTTTTTAGTTTATCAAAGACAGTGATATGACATTTATTTAAAAAGAAAAATTGGGATCACAGCTGAGACCCTCATACCCAAATTTGTCCACAAAGGACAAATAAAGGGCTGCTACATGAAGGATGCTTGAGGGTTAAACTAGTTTAAAGCCAGATGAAACAGCACCGACAGACAGCAGAAAAACTGTGCAACTATACATTTACATTTAGTCATTATACAGACGCTTTTATCCAAAGCAAATGAGGACAATGGAAGCAATCCTGGAAGAAAGGGTTTTTTAAATTATATAATATATAAAAAGAAAACAGATAGAATAGAAAAAGAATAGAGCAAGCTAATGTTTGAGGCTTTTTTGCTTTTGTTAATTGTATAATAAATAAAAAGAAAAGGAATATATAGAATATAAAAAGAATAGAGATGCTAGTTTTAATAAATGAATAGAGTGCAAGTCTAAAAGGGGCATTTTTTAAAGAATAGAATTAGAATAGAGATTACTAGAGTTAGTAAATTAGGGTCAAATAAAGATGGAAGAGATGTGTTTTTAGCCGTTTCTTGAAGCTGCTGGGATTGAATTGGGCAGGTCATTTGACCAGGAGGGAACTTTTCATTTAAAAGTCAGTGAAAGTGATTTTGTGTCTCTTTGGGATGAACAATAAAGCAACATTCACTTGCAGAACGCAAGCTTCTAGAGGCACATACCATTCCTCAGATGAAATGCCAACATGAATTTTGTTGAAGTGAGATTTGTCACCATATGTCGCTCATCAAGAGGAAAATTAATGATGGGGTCATCTTACCCCGGGAGCTTCTTCCCCTATCTTACCGTACAGTTTATTATAGTGTTTAGTTGTTCATTAAACAGTGAAGAAAATGATAAATTGTCAAAATACACTAAGAATACCCACCTTTCAGTTTAATCTGTAAATTCGGGGCTTTTATTAGTTACTTTATGAAGCTCATGTCTGTTTACAGTAATTTACTTTTAAAATACCTTTTTATTTGCTTTTTTTCATGTGCGATAACTGAAATGTTATAAAAACACAGTACATACATAAAATCGATATTAATCGATCATTAATCAATTTGGCTATATATTTAAATGAGTCACACTATCTAAACATAGATTCTAAGGCATACCTTTTTTTTTATTTATTTCACCCAGTAATATCAGCTCTTCCACCTGGGAAAACTCAGCCCACTTTCAACATGTTAACAGTCACAATGTACTTCATACATTTGTCACAGAATGAGTTTGAATGACATAGTGACAAGGAAAAGGTTAGCGTGTAGAGGACAGGGCAAGCCTTCTTGCTCTGTCACATTATGTGCTGTGCAGTGTGGCAGAATGAACAGAGAGCCTTGTATTTCCTAACAAAGGTCTAAAGGTTCTTTAAAGTCCATTTTAAAATCAAACACAGCCTATATGACAAAAATAATCACAATATATTTTTGGACCAAATTGTTCAGCTCTATACTCTAATATACATGAATAAATGGCAAATCATTTAAAATGAACACAATTAAAATAAAACACTTATTACGATTTTCTAAAATATTAATAAATATTTAATTATTTGTTTGCCTGCATGTCCTGTGACCATTAACTGAAAACCACAAACATGCGAGTGTGTTGTTAAATTATTGAAATATTACTTTAAAATATCTGGGGACTTTAAAAATATATATTTTATATCAGAGGGGTTCTGAAGAATAGGCTGTTACGCATTGTCATGCATGCACTCAGCTTATGAAAGAGAAAGATATGAGCTTGTGCTAAACCGAAAACTAAGCGCTATTTTAGCGCCCCAGGACACGGAAACCTTACAAATAAGTAGCAACAGCACCTCCACACTCCAGCCCAATAGGTGGCGGTATTTCACTCTTAAACTGGTTTGCCATCTACCAATAATCGTTAGAAAAAGACGACACAGTCCTTTCAAACAAACATGGCAGCGGTCACGCCGGAGATGTTGACGAGTACACACGTGGAGAAAATGAATAAGAAAAAGGTCAATATTATCATTAAATACTTTGTCTACAGTGTTGTCTGCTTTTACTTATCGGCATTAATGTCTTTGTTGATATTCACAGTAAAGATGTTGTCAAGCAAAAAAAAAAAAAAAAAAAACACCTCATCGTTTGTTTATTTCAGTGGTTTATTATATACTATCAATTATACTTTAAAAAGTTTGAAATAATCTTTTATTATTATTATATATATATATATATATAAAAAACTTAATAAAACGTTTGACTACTGAAAACGCGTCTCAATTCAATGTGGAAACAGAGCCAATTTTAAGTGGATGTAACCAACATGAAAATAAAAAAAAACACGAATAGAAAGAAGACGACATTTGCAGACACTTATGGCTGTCTGTATTTCTAGGAACTAGATTTTTCTTTATTATGGACAGTCTTATTTGTTATTTACCCAACAAAGTAAATAAAGTATACCAGGCAGGGACAAATTTGTAATTGTTTCCAAAGAAAAACATTTGCTCCTGATTGAAAAAGTAAAAAAAAAGAAGAAAAAAAGATGAATTGATATGTGGAAACATTTATGAATGTGGCTGGCTTTTTCTTACTCAGCCTCCAAAACGCTATTGGGAGGAAACAGAAAACACAGACCAAAGCCCAAGGAGACCAGACAGACAAGGCAAAGCTGAGCAGAAACAGAATGAATCAACAGTAAAAGAAAGGTCATTAAAAAAGAAGTATGATGAACCTCCGAAGGTAAGAGTATTTTCCATTCAGTGAAATATTTTCACAGTAGTTTACTAGAATCCTAGTAGATGAGAAATTCAAAAATATTTTAAAAACTTGTTTTAAAAGCATGGTACGGCACGGTACGGTTCACTTTTGGGTGGTGATGGAGATGGAGGTGACGGAGATTTACTACTGATAACAGAACCGGCTTTACTGACAAGATGCACGTGACAATCGTAAAGTCAACAAGTTCAGCTGAAGTGCTATTTTTTTTCAAATTCTTTTTCAATTGGCCTGTGGATATATTAGGCTGTGATTTTAAGACTTTTTATACAGACCTATTATACTAACATCCAATTTTCACCAAACTTTATATGTTCACGTAAGATATAACTGACTGTGTTTACAAGGATACTCACCAAGACAGGGATTTTGGTACAGTTTTGTTTGTATTTTATCCGTTCATGTTTGAGAAGATGTGAATGAGATTGGTATATTCATGCATTCTGAGAGGCTGCTTTGGGTGTGTGCACAGAAAACCGTAGACGAGTGCTTAAATGAGTACTTTCACATCATCTTGTACTTGGCAAGACTTAAAAACACAGTTCTTATTGTTGAGCTGATACACCTTAAAGGAACACTCCACTTTTTTTGGAAATAGGCTCATTCTCTAACTCCCCCAGAGTTAATAAGTTGAGTTTTACCGTTTTTGAATCCATTCAGCCGATCTCCGGATCTGGCGATAGCACTTTTAGCATAGCTTAGCATAGATCATTGAATCCTATTAGACCAGTAGCATCGCGTTCAAAAACGATCAAAGAGTTTCGATATTTGTTCTATTTAAAACTTGACTCTTCTGTAGTTATATCGTGTACTAAGACCGGCGGAAAATGAAAAGTTGCGATTTTCTAGTCCTATTTGGCTAGGAACTATACTCTCATTCCGGTGTAATAATCAAGGAACTTTGCTGCTGTAACATGGCCGCAGCAGGCGCAGTGATATTACGCAGCGCCTGAAAGTAGTCCCCAGCTAGGTAACTAGTTATAATATAGCTGGGGACTACTTTCAGGCGCTGCGTAATATCACTGCGCCTGCTGCCGCAGCAAAGTTCCTTGATTATTGATTATTACTCAACTTATTAACTCTGGGGGAGTTGGAGAATGAGCCTATTTCCAAAAAAACTGGAGTGTTCCTTTAAGAAGTCATGCATTTATATAATAAAATAGGTCTATATGATTTTATAGAACAATAGCTACCAATAACTGCTCGCATGAAATTCAAGGCATTTCTGCACACCTTTACCTAAATTCACTACTTCAGACTTATGTGCCTCTAGAACAGACCTGGGCATTGTACGGCCCCCGGGCCACATCCGGCCCTCTGGCTATCCTTGACTGGCCCGCATCAGGTAATTCGTGAATTAAAAGTCAATCACAAATAGGTGTAATTAGATTTACGCGATACAATCGCACTGCTTTTATTTTCAAGGCAACAGCTTGTTTCCTGATAATGAAACAACTTAAAATCAGTTCGAAACTGGTTTTATTTCTGTAAACTCATAAAAACAAGCGTTGCTTTTGTAAAATAATGAAAGCAGGATGCGCTTTCTGCCATCTCTGAAGCTGGAGCGCATCAGAAAAAAGAACCGAAACTCTGCGTACGGCTGCCTCTCAGACATGTGAAATAGGCTAGATCTATAGAAAGTTTAAAATATCTTCTTTTAAGCGAACCAATTCAAAAACAAATATTTCCTGATTATTGTAATCTGTATGAAGGTTTCATTTCTCTCTAAAGCGCGTCCAGTACTCTGGAGATAAGAGAGAATTAATAAATAATTAAAATATCTCCTTTTTTCCAACATATTCATAATTAGGCGACTTTTGCCTGTGCTTGGTGGCAACCTTTATACATGTGCTTGAGCGTGGAATTTATGTTCATTAGATTATTACCTTTAATATAAACATACGATTAGTTAATAATGACTTAAATAAAAGACTAGTTAAGTTGTTGGGGGCAGCCCTATTAAATACCAGCTAGATGTCATTTTAGCTGCGCTATTTTCAGCGGTTTAGATAAAAAATATAAAGAGATGGTCCAATACATATATGAGAATGTGTGTTTCAGGTTTTGACTGCGAATGTCACGTCCATAATCTTTGAAATACTTGATTTTTTGTTCAAAATTGTGATGTTTTTGAAACACTTTAGCTACTGGTATAATTGTCTGCTCCACATTTTCATTGTATGAGTGTAATGTTCCATTTATAGAGAAATATAAAAGCTATTGTGCAGAACTTACTTAAGTGTATTGGTCCGGCCCTCTGCAACCGGCCAAATTTCTCATGTGGCCCCTTGGGAAAATTAATTGCCCACCCCTGCTCTAGAAGCGTGCGTTCTGCAAGTGAACGGCGCGTTATTGTGTATCCCAAAGAGGCACAAAATCACTTTCACTGACTTTTACTTTAACTGTTCCCTCCTGGTGGAATGACCTGCCCAACTCAATCCGAGCAGCTGAGTCCTTAGCCATCTCCAAGAATTGGCTAAAAACACATCTCTTCCATCTACACTTGACACTGTACCACTAGCACTCTCTATTCTAATTCTATTCTAGCTAATTGTTTTCTTTTTATCTATTATAAAAAATGACCCTCTAACACTAACGTTCTCTATTCTTATTCTATTATTTTGACTTGTTTTCTTCATATTTATTTTTAAGAAAATGAAAATTGATGCTATAGTGTTCTCTATTCTCTTGGTTTCTTTTGATTTATTATTAAAATAAAACCTTGCTATGTTTACTTCATTAGGCTGACCAAGACTTGTCACAGCACTTACATGTTATTGCTCTTTTGTTGGTTTTGATTGTTTCTATTGTCATCATTTGTAAGTCACATTGGATAAAAGCGTTGAAAAAAAAAAAAAAAAAAGCAGTTGCTAACAAGGATTTTTTATTTATTTTTTATTATTTATTTATTTATTATTTTTTTTACTGATGTATTTTGTGTTATGGAATAAAATATGAAATTATCTTGAGCTTATGTTAACCACAGACTTTATTTTAGGCATTTAATCAAAAACCCATAGACTTCAGGAAGATGGAACTAAATGCTTGTTTCTGGTTTTTGGACTATGAAAATATGCCATCCCTGTAGCACTCAGCAGAATAGAAATGTATTATCCTGCTTAGCTGAAGAAGAAAAAAATCACTATAAAGGGCTAACTTGATTACAAATTATCTAGGGACCACTGCTTTAAATATGAAATGTCTCGTATTTGGATGGCAAAATAATGACATTTAAAATGCACCTTTATTGTTGTTATCAGAAATAATTGCAATTGATCAATTTAGCCAACATCAAGTCAACAGGACTTAAGAAATTGTTTTAATAACATTTTTCACAATTGTTTTAATAAAATTTTAATTGTTTTTATTGCACTTTTTATTTTAACATTTCATTTTAATGGTTTTGCTTCAATTGTCTGGCCTGATTTGACCAAATTTGACAGCCTTTTTCATTGGTTTGTGTTGCTAATTTAGAAAAAGGACCATTTTCCTGGTGAGGCTCCTATACCTCATAAGCAACTCCAGAAGTTTCAGAGAGGAGAGAAATGCAAAGTGGTAAGTCCAAATTATACATTAAAAAAAAAGAAGAAAAAAAAAAAGTTGTACTTACGACATTGTCAAATTGTTTTCCTATATATTTTTAATATTTCTGTCTTGAGTTTATTTGGCATGTAGAAATGGATGCAAATCCCTGTAAGCAGTGGGAACAAAATCGCATATCACTTTAAAACACCAACCAACGCTTTTTTTTTTTTAATTGCTGGAAATAAAATAGCATTGTAATGGTATCTTTAACCAGTGGTATATCTCAATACCAAAGAAAAAAAATAAAAAATTTAGCTTAACATGTTGATAACCAGGACTGGTGACAAAAACATGAAAGAAACAAAACTTTAAATATAATATAATCATATGTAAAGTTGCACACGAACATCTAGGAATGTTCTTTTACTGTTTTCCACAGTAAATAAAATGGTAATTCATATCTTTTAACATAAACCATAAATTATTAGTTATTTTAAAGTAAAATTACATATAATTTGATGTTACATCCATTTACATTTTTTCGCTATATATGGCAAGTTAACGTAGTTAACCAATTAAAGGGATAGTTCACCCAAAAATGAAAATTCTGTCATTAATTACTCACCCTTATGTCTTGCCAAACCCGTAAGACCTTTGTTCATCTTCAGAACACAAATTAAGATGTTTTTGATTTTGGAGAGTATCATGCCATTTGGGAGAGCATCACATACGTAAACAATGTATGCTCTTCTGTGTCAGCAGCACCATATGCGGATACGCTATTTACGTTGTTTACACTTTGATCTGAATGTCAAGTCAAGTCATCTTTATTTATATAGCACTTTTAACAATACAGATTGTGTCAAAGCACTTAACAGTATCAAATTGGAGGACAGAGTGTCAGTAATGTATAATGGTAAGATTAAACACTCAATTTTCAGTTAAAGGCATTTCATTATTGAATTCAGAGATGTCACTGTCTAGCTCAGTTTAGTTTAAATAGTATCTGTGCAATCAAATCGGCGATAATTGCTAGAAATTAGGTGTCCCTGACTGAGCAAGCCAGAGGCGACAGCGGCAAGGAACCAAAACTCCCTCTGTGACAGAATGGAGAAAAAAACCTTGGGAGAAACCAGGCTCAGTCGGGGGCCAGTTCTCCTCTGACCAGACGAAACCCGCAGTTCAAACGTTTATATTTCTATTTTAATTTTGTTGCAATTTCTAACAATAGTAGTATTATGTAGTTAGGTATTTTATTATATTTTTAGTTATTTTGTTATATTTTTTTAGTTTTATTGTATTTTAATCAAGGTTTTCGCTGGGGATATGCCTCTGGGGCTCATCTGGGTGTCCTGGTCTGACGATCAGGGCTGTAGACATCATCTCTTGGTGCTGATGCACCATCTGATCGGATACGGACTGAGAAACAGAATAGGAAAGCAACAGACAAATATTAGCGTAGATGCCATTCTACTTACGATGTAACGAGTACATCGTGTGTTATGAATGTAAACAACATATCCGCGTTCATACGTTGTTTATGTATGCGATACTCTCCAAAATGGCGCTATAGATGTTTTTCCTGAATGAGGAAGTCACGCCTGACTCTTAACTGGAAGGATGCTTTGCATTTCCGGTCTCCAGTGTTTCTAGTCAAATCAGCGTATATTCCGAGCTGATAATCTAATGTTAAAACCCTTCTGCAGCCTTCGGTCATTTCTGACCGGAGAATTTTACATTTAGAATTTTTAAAAATCGTAGCTTCACCAGAATGGTACGAAACTCTGTGACTTTTATGGCACCTGGTATGTGAACACACACAAAAATTGAGAGCATGATTCGAATAAGTTAAGTCAAAAATGACCGACCATAGGAAATGAATGGGAAACAGGAAAAAATAAAAAAGTTCAGAAAATTTTTGTGTGTACAATCTACAAATCCCCAACAATGTAGAAAAACATTGCACAGCAATGAAGGGGTGAAACTCTAAAACATCTAGAGTGCAAAATCAGCACATCTACTCAAACACACACGCACACACACACACACACACACACACACACACACTTGTACACACACACACACCCCAATGAACTGGTGTGCCTGTAACACAGCAACTATGTAAAATAAAATCAATAATTCAACTACATTGCAGTTAAAAAGTGGACAACAAGGAATGGGTTATACTCTAAAACATCAAGAGTCTAAAACAGATACATCCACTCACACACACTCACAGACACACATACACAATTATACACACTCAAATGACTTGGTATGACTATAACCATATAGCCAAAATGAGTTAGAGTGAAATAAGAGGTTGAAATCAGATCAGACCCTGAAGGATTAGGCTCTGATAAAGCAGTCTTCTTCATTTTTGTTACATTTTTATAGTTTTTTAATGTTAGTGTGTAACAAAATGCTTTGTGTTCAGGGTTGACTAGTAATAATAATGCAAAAATCTATATAATACCCTATATAATAATAATAATAATGCAAAAAAATATATAAACCTTGACAAAAAGTAGTCTTTGAGAATGCCTAAATATACATTTATATCGACAACCTAATAAAAGTAAAAAATTATGTCTAAAAACAACTAGGGAATTCACAAGACTCTCTATAGAGTCCTATACCGGCAACTAGTGGTTACACCATGAAATTACATGTTTTTTCTTTCTTTGCTTACACCAGGAGGTGCTAATCTGCATTCAAAAAATTGGATTTTAAAGGCCTAGTGTCTATTTTCATCTGAAATACTGCATAAATTTAAAAATAATTTTGAAAAAATTTGAAAAAAAATTTTTTGTACTATTTTCAATGGGAAAAATCGATCATAATTATTGCATAAATATTAATTAGTACCATAAAATTATCTCAAAATACAAAAGAAAAAAGAAAAAAATATTATTGAACAAAAATATATTAGACTGATTTTACTGAAGAAAAAAAAAAAAAAATCAGGTGTCCGGTCACTTTTGACCGTGATGGCCATGAGTATGACTCCCAAATAAGGAATGCAGAAGGGTTTTAAACCTATTAAAATGTTTTACAAAAGCACATGGCTCCATAGCGCCATCACTTTATAGTGTTGCAATGACTGTCACTTGTCAGTACCTTACTCCTCAAAGTATAATGAGTGTGACATGAAGCTGCCGACGTTAGCTACATTAAAAACAGATGGGCACTATGGCCACGCAGAGGCCACTTACACACTACAGCTAAATTCGGTTGTCAGTTCACCTTTTACTCCTTAATCACATTCTGTACACACATAATTCACTAAAGTACAGGAGTGACAACCGCATTCAGCAACCACATTAACTCCCGAAAATACAGGTAGTGACAACCGCATTTACAGAAATTTTACGCAGTGTGTACAGAACTGAAATTAACAACTAGTTGTTAATAAAGTATTTGAATGTGCATCAAAAATGTGTCTTCGTCTGTATGTGAGATGCAAGAAAATAACAGTGAAAGAAGTCTTGGTCCCACTTTATATTAGGTGGCCTTAACTACTGTGTACTTACATTTGAATTAATCATTTGATACAATGCACTTATTGTGTACATACATGTTGTTACATTGTACTTATATTTTTAAAAATACCTATATGTACTTACATCTGTAATTAATTTCTGTAATTACATTTATAATTACACTGACCCATCCCTTACTCCTTAACCCATCCTTAAACTTACCCATACCACCAAACCTGTCCCTAACCTTACCCGTATCCCACCTCAATAGCAGCAAAAGTGTTTTGCAATACAATATGAACACAATAAGTACATTGTACTTATTTTTTTATGTAAGTACATAGTAGTTAAGGCCACCTAATATAAAGTGTAACCGAAGTCTTAACCGTAGCACATTTTGACACGGGACTAGTTGTGCTCAAGTGCCCTGCACTAGTGTCAGTGTTGCCAGATCTTCATAGCAAAAAAACAACCAAGGAAAAGCACAAAAAATATATCTCATATCTGCAACAGACCACTTTATTAACTCCATAAAGTGCCTGTCTTTATGAGCTAAGACCAAACAACATGCCTAAAAGCACTTATGCCTCCCGAACATTTATGTTTATAAACAAAACACAGCACGTCTGTCAGCGGTAGTTTTGTTCAAATTTAAAAAGAGTCTTTAGCCAAAAAATGGCAGATACTAAATGGCTAAATTCTTCATCTTCAAATTCTTCAGTAATTACTGACAGAATTTTCATTTTTGGGTGCACTATCCCTTTAACAACCACTTTACAGTAATTTTATGTTATGATTGTGAAATAAAGTCACAGTCTAGTCTGGAAGATAGTTGTGTGTAGAATGTTTTTCAGTACTAAGTGTGTCTTTTTGTGATTTGACAGCTTAAAGTCTGCTACATATATGGAAATGGCATTATATATCAACCTTTCTAGTCTTCTGTTTGGTCACTTAATTTTTTTCATACACCAAAATATCGTGGGGGTAAAACCTGAACTGGACAAAATTTTTGCAGATTTTGTGAGATTCACCCAAATAACATCATCTGAATCAGTACAAGGACTGCTTTTCATGTTTTCAAGTTCTTTTACTCTGTTTTTATGTGTCAGCCTGCAGAAGCCCCTAAAAAGCTGAAAGCAGTCACTGCGTCCTCGGCGGCCATGTCTGAACACGCTCAGAAACAGGCTGCAAGATATGATCTTTTTCTTCCAGAGGATGCTGGGTAATGCAGTTCACATATTGTCATTCTTTTTTATCATCTGCCACATTGACTGTAAACCCTCAGAAGTATTAAAAGAATAGTTCAACAAAAAATTTAAATCACCTTCATATAATTTCAAATGACTTTCTTACGTGTAACACAAAATGAGAACGGAGATTGTGAATGTCCAAGCTGCTCTATTCCTATACAATAAAAGCCAATGTGGACTGTGATTGTTAATATAAGCACAAGAAAAGTTGTCCATGTGGCTTTTGTGCTATATTTCAAGTAGTGGTCGACCGATATGGATTTTTTGATTGGTGATGCTGATGTCTTAGACAGCAGGGACACGCTATTTAATATAAAGATAGCAAAAACACATTTATAACAGTTTGTGAAAAGTTTTATTGAAACATTTTTGTTAACTCCCCCATCAGGGTTCAATTCAAAAAGAGGAACGCTCATGTGCAATAATTTTTATGCAGTCAAATAATTTATTAGTCAGAACTGTTTAACAGAGACAGTAAACTAATGAAGACAGGGAATGGGAGCTCCGTGCACTCGGGTGCTGGTGTTCTCATCGCCATCAAAGTAACATATTGGCCAAACAAAAAATATTAGCCAATATATCTGTTATAGCTTGTTTGAAAATATATTGATATGTCTTACAAACAGTGTTTCTAAATGTGTTCCACAAATAAAGAAGTTCTGCAACTTATTCTCTGAACATTAGGTCCCAGGGTTAAGTTTACATCAGAAGTATCCATCGCATACATTTTGTTTATTTATTTATCTTTTCAGTAGGATATTTTCTAGAAAATGTATTTCTGTAATAAAGAAATGGCTAAAAATAAATAAATAAACTACAGCCATATTATCTTTTCAAGTATAGACTGTTATTGCAGTTTTATTTTTTTATGTTTTAATTTATATGTTTATCATTATATGTTTAATAAAAGTATTGCATAGAAAAGGTCAGCTTGGACGTTTTGTAAAACTACTGCTTGTTTGTTAAACTATTCTTATTGTATTCATCTTGATTAGTAAATACACATACAAAATACGTACACACACACAGAGCTCACAACTGTCTGTCTGTCATCAGCCTCCTGGAAGGAGATGAGGGTGAAGACACAAACACAATCTCTCAAGATGACATAGCAGATGCAGTGGACATCACTTCTGGATCAAAGGTGATAGGTCAATGATTTGTTTTTAACACTCCTGTGTATTATTAACCTAACTGGATTTTGTACAGCTTGAAAATCAATATGTTGAAATTAACCAAGTATGTGGTTTCAATATCCCCTTTCACATCATTAAGAGATCATAATCAGGGCTTTTTCAAAAGAACTGGTAATCATTTCTGACAAATTTCAATTATTAGAAGTTGTCGCATTACCAGTAAATTAACAACATATTGCTGTGTTTGAACATTGCTATTGTACCATGTCTCGTGTTATTAAGAGCAAACATGTTCTGTGTAATCAGCCCCTTACGGCTGTTACTCACATGTCAAAAATGTTGTCAAATTGGGCAGTAGATGAAAGTAAAGCACTTCTCATCCAGGCGGACAAAGAAAATGGTGCAGCATAAGTTCCGATGATTAACGTCACAGAGTTTCATCACAGTATTTTGATGCTGATGCGTAATGGTCTGGAACTGGTAAAAAGATGGTTCGCTGTTGCTTGTGTTAGCAGTATACATATAATGGTGTATTTACCAGAAAAGTCAGCCAGGTAATTTTATGTTAATTTATTGGGTTTAATGTGTGAAAGGGGCTAATAAATTTCATTGTTGCTTTGGGATTAATATTAGCATTAATATTTTAATTGCAAAAAAGCAATATCATTTTTTGTCAGACATTTTTTTTTTTAGATGATTATTGTGTGCTTTCAGGGCATCCAAGATGTAGGTGACTTTAGCATAACAGTAAATATGATTTTTAGCTGAAACCATGGGCCTTGATGTGCCTTGCCACATAGATTTTGTGTACAGTATAAGAATTCAGTCATCCAGGTCATTAAAAAAGCACAGGTAAAGGCTTACATGAACAGTCTGTCCTCCTTAGATTCATCAGTGGAAAATGTGTTGCATTATTTGTTGTCCAGGTTGTCCAAACTCTTTTGTTTTTGGACTATATTTAATGTGGATCACTGAGCCATACACAGCAGTGTTTTTTTTTTTTCGTCTTGCAAAAGTACTGCAGGAGTCTAGAGATATGTAACATCTATCAGAAATGATATGTTTAAGGTGAGCAAACATATGTAAATGTAGTGTAAAATATTCGTTTACTACACGTTTTTATGTCCTGAAGGAGTCTGTGTGTGATTAACTGTATTTTGCATGTTCCACTCAATTTTTTTTGTTCTTTCTCTCTCTCTAAAGTACTTCAACTTGCATCTTTCCCAGTTTGGCCCATATAGGCTTGACTACAGCAGAACTGGACGGTATGTGCTAAAGAATTATATATTTAATAAAACAGACAATTTAGTTATATTACAAATATAGCATTACATTGATATCACAGAAGGCATTTGAACTTTCTGCTTGATACTTCAGTTCAGAATGGATGGTTTAATAGATGTATTATCAGGTTCAAGGGTCAGTAACACATAAGAACCTTTAGTGTTAAACATGTCAAGACATTCTCAATGTATATTGTTTGTCTCACTGTACCTTGTGTAATATCCTGACAGTTGGTTTGGATTGTACTCATTGTGATTATACGCACTCTTTACACATTCTGTGCACCTTCTGTACTATACATTTTGGAGCCTAGTACTTACACAAAGGCATGTTGAAACCATTATAAATATGTTAACAAAAAAATCCTATGATTAGATATTTTCATTGACAGACCTTTTTTTAAATCCTGTATATCACTGTTTTTTTGTGCTTTACCATTTAAGAACCTTGTTCAAAAATTTAAAATCAAGAACATCTCAGGACATTTACATCAGGACACCTTGGGCGTCTTAATCCAGACACTGAAAACTCATTATATGCTCATTATAGGGAAAGGTTTATTGAGATCATTGCGTGAATTGCATTTTCATTGTATTTATTAAAAAATTACAGATCCATAAAAATGTATTTGTCTGCAACAGGCATCTACTAGTGGGTGGAAAGAAAGGTCACGTGGCCTGCATGGACTGGCAAACCAAAGACCTCATGTGTGAGATGAATGTCATGGAAACGGTGAATGATGTCAAGTGAGTGCACATTCATTAAGACCTATCTTTTGATTTTCTGGCACACATTCTTCACATTGTAGCAGCCATTATCACTGAAACAAAGTCCTAGCTTTCACATTCTGTCAGTTTTATTATGAAATTGTTTAATTCTTCACTGTTTAATATAGTGGGACAGACATTTTAGTATAAAATTAACATGAATGAACATGAGAATGTATGTTAAAAGATAGAGCACAACTTACTGAAATGCATCATGTCTCATGTAATCACTCAATCTGTGTTTAACTGCAGAAAGACACCAGTGAAACAGTTTGTGAAGAATGTCAGCAGCTTTGCATTTACCTAAAAAAAGTAATTCAGTAATAAACACGTTATTCACTTAAGCTTGGGATACACTGAACAGCTAACTGAAACATTCTTAAACTGGTCTCAATGCACTATGACTGAAGCAGATTCTAGTCTTTGGCAATCAGAGAGTAGCACAAACCTAATGACTAATCACAAATCTAATGGAGTCAGTCCACTACACAACACACTTAACAACTAGTGCGAGTCATAACTGACACTTTCTACCGTGTGGCCGAGAAGTGCGAAACAATTCACAATTCTGAAAAACAAAAAAACAATATAACAAATTACAAACGTAAATGCAAATCTAAAAAAAACAAATAACAATTCCGAAAACATTATAACAAGTCAGAAAACACAACGACAAATCAGACAAACCAGAAAAGGTATAATAGAATAGTTTGAGACAGCACCATTGGTGTGAGAATAGATTACTCACCGCTGACTGGACGAGACATCTGTCAATCAAGGTATACAGGAAGAACAGCAGAGTAGTGGTAGAAAGTTCGGAGATGGTCTTAAAGAAACACCGTTGAAATGTATTGTATGAATTGCCCTTACTGTGGAATAAAAAAAAATAAATATGCATGTACATTTACAACACTGTACTTATATTAATGGATGCTTTCCTGTAGCTCAAATAGTAGAGCATGGCGCTAGCAACGCCAAGATCATGGGTTCGATTCCCAGGGAAAGCAAGAGCTGATAAACTGTAACTTGAATGCAATGTAAGTCGCTTTGGATAAAAGCGTCTGCTAAATGCATAAATGTAAATGTAAATGTAAATATTACCTTAGAATCAGATTACAAAAAAAGCGTGCCTGACGCGCTGCAAGCAGAGAGCTGTATCTCATTTCATTGTCATTGTGTTTTCTGACTTGTTATAATGTTTTCGAAATTGTTATTTTGTTTTCTTAGATTTGCATTTGTAATTTATTTTGTTTTCAGAATTGTGAATTGTTTTGCAGGTCTCGGCCACCGTGACTTTCTGAACAAAAATCTAAACTCTGTGTGCAAGATCTTGTACCAAAACAAACATCAATGTCAGCAGACAGCTGGCAATGTTTTTTTTGCTGTGCAATTTATGCAGTAAAATCCCATTGTATTGTTTACCCACACTCCCACTACACCACGGACAACACAGGTTTTATTGGATCATTGAATACTCATATTTTACTTTACTCGTTCTTCAGTATTTAATGTATATTTGATTACATCCATCATAAGAACAAGTTTTAATGACAGCCACTGTTAAAATGTTTATATTTATATAAAAAAAAGGATTGGAGAACAAACACTTATTTCTATTATGTGCAATTTAAATGTTTGAATGCAAGTAGTTAATTTTAACCTTTGATATTATAGTAGTGTACTGACAGATTCCCCTATAAAGTTCACAGCATTTTTACTGAGAATGATGTACATGAGCTGTGCCTGATACATATCCAAATTAAGTGATATCAAATCGAATTAAGATCAATTGGATCAAATTGCAAGCTCATGAACTGAAAGAAAATCAAATTGTGTGTATGCCATGATATATTGGTATCAGTCAATATCGCAACTTAAACCTGTATATGTTTCACTCTGCACTCTTCGTTCTACCTCCAGGTGGCTTCATACAGAGGCCATGTTTGCTGTGGCACAGAAGAGATGGCTCTACATCTATGACTCTAAAGGTGTGGAGCTCCACTGTGTGAAGAAATTCAATGACGTCTTAAGAATGCAGTTTCTGCCCTACCACTTCCTACTCGCCACAGCGGTGCGTCAACAACTGCTTTTGGCAAAACTTTGAACTTCTTTAAGGTTTTAACACTGCAGCCAATTCCAAATACAAATGAGAAGTGAAAGTAATGAAAAAAGTATAGGACCGGGGAGTAGCTGTTAGTGTAGAAAGAGAGAACACAAACTGGAAATTTGGCTTCTAGTCATGTTCCTCATAACACCTCACCCTGTAATTAAGTAGCTTCTACCGCAGAAGCAGTACTGTACATATACAACAACAACAATAACAAAATGAAATTTACTCAAAACCAATGATCTGATTGACTTCAATGTTGGCATGCAGTGTCTTTGTCTGAATTATCATATTATCATTATCCGTTATGAAATGTATCTTGAGAAACATGGCTTTTGACTGCAATATGTCAAAAAAGGAAAGAAAAAAAAAAACTCTCCAAAGAGTGAACTGTCCTTAGGCATTTTTAATTGGATTGCATAAACTGATTAGATCATTTAAAAAGTGATTCATTTCCATTTTTATGGTTTGAATTATTGAATTTATTGTTACTTATTCAACCTTTTCATGGTGACACATGAAAAGCCCAAGTGTTTGTGCATGAAAAAGCAAAAAAAAAAATTACTTTCCCAATTGTATCTTAGCCTTAAAACAGGTTTTCCAAATGCCAATTATATTTTCACCTTTCAGAGTGCTACAGGGTTTCTGCAATATCTGGATGTATCGGTTGGTAAAGAGGTTGCAGCCATCTGCACAAAAACGGGACGGCTAGACGTGATGGCACAGAATCCCCATAATGCAGTAATTCACCTGGGCCACCCAAATGGCACCGTTAGTCTGTGGTCGCCCAACCAGAAAGAGCCACTTGTAAAGATGTTGTGTCATCGGGGTGCTGTTCGTTCCTTAACAGTGGATAAAACTGGCACGTGAGTATCACAAAGCCTTGGGGGGGGGGGGGGGGGGGGGGTTGACTAACGGATGACTAACCCCACCCACCATTACTCCTTACATCACTGAGCTTGTAAGCTCTTCAATCATGAATCCCGGTTCAAGTTTGGCAATTTTTCAGAACAAACAAAAAATCCCAGTGTGAACATTACTTAAAAGCGATTACTTAAAAACAAAGACATTCATTTTTATTATACGTACTTGCAGATGAAGATTGTTGTTGGTAGTTATGTGATTTGGGCTTTGGCTCTTCTGCGTGTATAAATAAAATGTTTTGAGGTGACTAATGACATTAAAAATAGGGCTGCATGATGTTGGAAAAGACTGACATTTTATAATACTTAGATTTTCTGAGATTATTGCAATATGACTGAATACAAGAATTTTCACCTGATTGAATAGCTTTATTTGGATAGAATGACTCATTCTCGACTTAGTAGGGTGATTGATTTGGGAAGTGCATTTACATAGAAAGCTAAATAAATACATACATACAAAATATTTTTTTAAGAAAATAAGTTTCTATCAATATATGCAACTTAGACATGAACAAATCATGATTTAATTTAACCCTCAGAATGAGTCTTCAATGAAGCTATGAAACTAATTAAATGCACCATTTAGCTACAATTTGGAGGTATTACTTGTGTTTCTTGTGTTGGGGATTCCCTTCTGTGGCCAGTCACAATGGACATTGATTAATTAGATGCAGAACGTTGTAGGATGGATGAAGTTTGAGGTGGGCAAAGACAAAATTGGAGACGCAGCTTTGCAGAAAATCTTAACATAGAAAACAAGAGTCTTGTTGGAAAAAGACAAGAAAGTGAGATGAGAGTATTTAGATGGCTTGCTCATGTTAATCATGTTAATGGATTAGACTTCTCCACTCGAGATTCGTTGGCTGCGAGTTTGGACACATCCCTAATGGGATCTATCTAATTACACATTGTTTTTGTTTGGGGTGTTATGCTTCTCCTCCCCTCGCATAAATCAGTCTTCTTAAGTCACATGGTTTCTAGTTTTCCTGGTCTTGCAGAATACAATTTAGACATGACTTCTATAATGAGAGTATGATACAATTTATCAAGAATAGATGATATCAACAATTGAGAAATAATTTATAATTCATACCAATATAATAACCCATACCAAACATCACATACTTTCTATAAACCTACCTACGTACCTATGTATTTTATGCTATACATTCATCCATATGTGCCAAAAAGTAATAAAAACATAAATATTACATTCTAAAAAAAAAAAAAAAATACAGGTGAAGATATAACTGTAAAATGCAAGTTAGTCACTGGGGAAAACATTTCTTTAAGGCTTTAAAAAGCACCTGACAAGCAATCGGTGTTAAACTCTATGCTGAGTTTGTTTGAAATGCTTCATACATTTTTTGTTATGTTTAGGACAACTAGGGTTATGCACTTTTCCTGCAGCAGCTCATTCTGTGTCATCTGCTGATTTTGTCCATATGCATTCTTCACTTCTGTAAATTGACTGTCAGATGTTTTCAGATGTTATTTTATTTTTTTTATTGTTAAATTTGTTGCAGCCCTAGATCATACCTTACATTCCCTTTATTTATACCAGTAAAATATTTTGATTATTGCAGGTACATGGTGACGTCGGGTCTGGACAGGAAGATAAAGGTGTATGATATCAGAGCTTTTAAACCTCTTCACTCCTGTTTCCAACCTGCTGGAGCCTCATGCTTATCTTTAAGCCAGAGAGGACTACTCAGTGCTGCTACTGGAGATATTGTACAGGTAGTGTACATATACACACAAGTAAAATTTTCTGGATAAACATTTGTTGTTGTTGCTTGCAAAGAGCATAGTCCTAACCCAACCCTTTAAAGGGGGCATGAAATGGAGAATCAAAATATTCTCGATACTTACACAAAAAAGAGGTTACTCTGTAGTAAAAACATACTGCAAGTTTCAGAGCTCAAATCTAACTCTGCAGTGTAAAATAAGAATTATTCTTTTCTACTTGCATCTCCAAAAACTTTGCATAGCCTTTCTAAAAATCTGAATTTTTAAATTAGAAATGTCCTCAGAGATAAGGCAGGTACATTTATTTTTAATCTTACATTGTTTTTGTAATAAACATCAAACCAGCGTTTATTGCTTTTAGGACACCTAGCGTATCATTGTTTGAGTTTTGTTAATATAATCAGAGAACAAGCAGTATCTTGATTTTCAGCAACAGATTTTTCATTTTTGGGTGTGTTATGTAGAGATAATTTGAAAGAGACAAAGAAACTGCGTAAAGTACATCACGTGTATGCTTTCTCTCCTGAAAATGCACACGAGTTGCTGTTAAGAATACTTAGAAGTGTCACAGCAGTGGAATATTATAATATTACGATACTGTAAATTAGTTACAATAACTATTATTACAATAACAGAGCTGTATGTTTGTATCCATAGGTTTATCAGAACGTTTTGGGAAGCAGTCCAGTCTCCAAACCCTACATGGCTCACCGCCTTCGAGGACAAATTTGGGGTCTTGCGTACTGCCCCTTTGAAGATGTTCTGGGAATTGGACATGGAGAGGGCTTCACCAGCATGATTGTACCAGGTAAGACAGGAATACATGTTCACACAAAGGACATGTTCACTCCTTCATACCAGGAGTCTACATTTAGTCGGTTGTGTTTCATGGATGATGGACAAATGAGCTCAGTTCCAAAACCCAGTGAGGTACCTGCATATACTGTAAGACCTGTTCACACTGCCAGTGAAACACAGCAACAAATATGATCCCATTTGTTTTCAATAGACACAAATGACATTGGCCATTGCTGTCAGGATGTAGGCGAGTCCAACGACATTACAAATGTTTAACTTAATGCAAAGGAGCAGCAGCTTTCAGGGTTTAACTCTGTAAAGCATGTGTGATCCATCAGATAATCATGGCTTCTGTTTGCCTTGAATTGCAGCAGAAATTCAAAAGTTCATATAGTAAGGGCATTAAATGTTGCATGCATTGCTAAAAATGTGTCTTTTACAATACTTTAAATACAAATATTTAAACATCCTTAAGTCAAAATACATTTACTTCAGATGCAAAATGATATGAAGATATGAAGTCTTGTTTTCTGAGGAATTAGACAAAATTAAGTGATTTTTGTTTTAAAGACGAACAAACGTGTCAATAAATACTTGTTTTTATTTATTTTTTTCATTTATTTATTTTTTTTGGAGTCCACTGTTCTTTTTGTTTTTTTGATCAGTTTCACTGAAAGCAAGACTTCCTTCCTTCCTTCCTTAAAGCGGCAGTCCATAACATTTTTTGGTTAAAAATGATCCGAAATCAATATTTGAGCAAGTACATAACCAGCCAGTGTTCAAAACTATCACCTTACTTTAGCCTGATTCACAATGGTTAGCTTATAATAATGTTTTCTAATTTGAGTGGAACTGGTAGGAATTTGCGGGAAATTCGATCATGCCGCTGCGTCGTTACGTCACATCTGTAAACACAAAGGAGGAGACCTAGCTAGTAGGCTATATCGCATGTGAGGATGCTGCAGGTGGCAGATCGTTTATAGCCCTTTCTCACAGCCGCTGGAATAATTAAATTTATCATTTTGATGGAGGATTGTAATCCAAAAAGGACTATGTGCGTCAATATCGCCATAGAGTGCCTTTCAACCCTCACAATACTCAAAAATTTTGGTTTTAATTTCCAGTTCGCTTTGACATATCATGAATAGTAGATACTCAAGTACTATAGAAACATATTAGCTGAGCTCCACATCTTTATAATTATGGGCCATTATTCGAAGCTTAATCCATAAAATATGTCCACCCTGTCATGGACATATATTACTGTTAAATGTTTTCATTGCAAAATTAAGATGCAAATGATATTTTCTGAAAGGTATAATGTCCCTTTCCTAAACAGGGTTATTAAAAAAATATATATATATTAATAATAAATAATATAACTACATCCTCAATCACAATGATACCCCCCCCCCTTTTCATTTTAGTTTTTAGCAATATTAACTACAAATGAATTCTATGTCCACCCTGTCATGTTTATGTCCACTCTATAGAGTCTAAGTGGCCGACAGGGTGGACATTTTGAGCTTCAATTAGCATATTACCTTACAACAAACTGTTACTAGCTAAATATTTAGTCTGGTTGTTGAAGAGAATTTGATATATTTAAACTTGCATATATTGACAATACTGTATTCGAATCACTTCTGGCATATTTTATGGCAACAGCGTGGACATATTAAGCTTTGGCAAAGCAAGTAAGCAAACTCATACGAAGAAAATTTGTCAATTGAAAAGTCACCAGCTTACTCACCATCTGTTGTACTGCTGTCACTAAAGGGGGCGGCGGCCTTTTCTTAAAGGGGCGGATTCCCCAATACGACAGGGTGGACAACCATTCAAGGGACATGGACAAACTCTTCTTTTTTATTAAATAAAAATATAGTTTTTATTACCAAATGATCAATACACTCAAATTGAGTAATCTCTTATTTAACAAAATATTAATAGGGATTTTTTATTTTATGATTTGAAAATATTCTATTATCTTTCAAATTTAATGAGCAGTGCATGGCACATAGCAAAATAACACGCATTCTCTTACACAAAACTAAAAAAAATCTAGAAAATGTGTCTAAAGAGCCAAGTAATGATTTTAAGAATATAAAAACTTAGCCTAATATAACATTTTTATGTTAAGTCTGTTATGTTACCACTCTGGTGGTGGTTGAGGAGAGACCCCCCACATGATTGTAAAGCGCTTTGGGTGTACAGCAATACACAATAAAGCGCTATATAAATGATTCATTCATTCAAGTCAAGTCACCTTTATTTATAAAGCGCTTTTACCAATACAGATTATGTCAAAGCACTTAACAGTATCAAATTGGAGGACAGAGTGACACTAATGTAACACTCAATTTTCAGTTAAAGGCATTTCATTATTGAATTCAGAGATGTCATTGTCTAGCTCAGTTTAGTTCAAATAGTATCTGTGCAATCAAATCGATGATAATCGCTAGAAATTAAGTGTCCCCAAGTTATCATGGCTAATGAGTTCTTTATGAACAGGACACCAAAAGGCACCCTACAGTGATATTGACCCATGTGTTTATGAAATACATGTGACTGAAATTAGATTATATTCCAGTTTTAAATGTGCATCTGATTACAGATAGCCTGGGATTACACAACATGTATTTTAAAGAGAACCAGTTGGAAGGAAGAATAATTTTTCTTTTGGGTTAAAATAATTTCTTTATATGAAATTTGAATGGTATGAAAATTAGAGATTAGACTGTACAGAAATTGAAATCTACACGCTAATACGCACATAGTCACGCAATGCTGATGTTGTTAACATTAATACTTTGAGAACAAAGTATACCAGTAATAATAATTTGCACGGTTTGATGTGATATGAGCTAACTGATCGTTAGATTTAATCACCAATGGTAGCGCGATTTAATGTAATGTTTTTTTGTTGTTCAGAACAAAAGTGGCAGATGGCAATATCTGGTGAAAATTCTTATTTGGGTCATATATTCCAAGACATAGGTTAGAATCTGTGATTCCTAAGAACAGTATCCACACCGGTGCGGTGACTGACAGCCACACATACTCCTCAAAACATTAGATTCATCCGCGCAGGAGCCGTGCCAGAGCACAGCACACGTAATGAAGATAATTCTGCAAACAGCAGCAATTGCAGGTTTTCAATTTAATCAGAAGGTGCATTAAAAGTTGTTTCCATATTCTGGTGTTTTTGAGCAGAGCTATACAAGTCTTTAAAGCTTTTTTTTTTTTTTTTTTTTAAACGAATTAAAGTAATGAAGAGATGTATTGGAAGTGTTATATTTAAACTTTGAAGTGTTGCTAATGCAACTCATTGTCTGCTTCCTAGACATTTACATCTAGAGGGACATATTTATGTATTGTTCAATTTTATTTATTCCTTAAATTTGGCAGAGAAAAAAAATGCAGTGTACATACTGGCACACACAACACGCATAATGTGCATCACCATGGAAGTAGTGAATGAAAGTCTATTTTTAATCTGTTTCTTTCAGTATATTACAGAGCTGTGGGGTTGAATGTCACCAAAAATGTACAGGTCACAGTTCTCCTATAACTGAAAAAAGAGAGAAAAATCCTTGCTTTTTTGTGTCTCCAGGTGCAGGGGAACCCAATTTTGATGCTCTTGATGCAAACCCGTACCGCAGCCATAAACAGAGACAGGAGTGGGAGGTCAAGGCTCTGCTAGAGAAGGTGCAGCCTGATCTGATAGGTTTGGACCCAGGAGAGCTGAGTAAAGTAGACCAGGCCACCTTTGAGCAGAGGCACAAGGAACGAGTTGAAGCATTGGTAAGTTGTGAAGAGAGCGAGAGAGAGAGAAGGAAAAAAAATATATATATATGTGTGTTATTTTTTAACATGTACAGTATCTCACAGAAGTGTGTATATATATAAATATAAAATGGGATTATACCTCAACTTTAAATAAAGTACATATATACTTTAATTAAAGGTTAGATTTGTGAATATTACATATGAAAGACGAAGAGAAAATTCCTAGGAAGCTCCTTGTTGGTTTTGCTTGTATTTGTCAAGGGTGCTGATATTAGAATGAATAGATGCTGTATGTATTAGGGTGTAATGGTACACAAATATGATGGTTCAGTACATACCTCGGTTTTGATGTCACAGTTCGGTATGGTTTCGGTAAGCAGCAGAGGGAAAAGACAACACAATTGTTGACATTTTTGCAGATTTATTAAAAAAGAAAAACTGAAATATCACATGGTCCTAAGTATTCAGACCCTTTGCTCAGTATTTAGTAGAAGCACCCTTTTGATCTAATACAGCCTTTTTGGGAAAGATGCAACAAGTTTTTCACACCTGGATTTGGGGATCCTCTGCCATTCCTCCTTGCAGATCCTCTCCAGATCTGTCAGGTTGGATGGTAAACGTTGGTGGACAGCCATTGTTAGGTCTCTCCAGAGATGCTCAATTGGGTTTAAGTCAGGGCTGTGGCTGGGCCATTCAAGAACAGTCACGGAGTTGTTGTGAAGCCACTCCTTCGTTATTTTAGCTGTGCGCTTAGGGTCATTGTCTTGTTGGAAGGTAAACCTTCGGCCCAGTCTGAGGTCCTGAGCACTCTGGAGAAGGTTTTCGTCCAGGATATCCCTGTACTTGGCCGCATTCATCTTTTCCTCGATTGCAACCAGTTGTCCTGTCCCTGCAGCTGAAAAACACCCCCACAGCATGATGCTGCCACCACCATGCTTCACTGCTGGGACTGTATTGGACAGGTGATGAGCAGTGCCTGGTTTTCTCCACACATACCGCTTAGAATTAAGGCCAAAAAGTTCTATCTTGGTCTCATCAGACCAGAGAATCTTATTTCTCACCATCTTGGAGTCCTCCATGCGGGCTTTCATGTGTCTTGCACTGAGGAGAGGCTTCTGTCGGGCCAGTCTACCATAAAGCCCTGACTGGTGGAGGGCTGCAGTGATGGTTGACTTTCTACAACTTTCTCCCATCTCCCGACTGCATCTCTGGAGCTCAGGCACAGTGATCTTTGGGTTCTTCTTTACCTCTCTCACCAAGGCTCTTCTCCCCCGATAGCTCAGTTTGGCCGGACGGCCAGCTCTAGGAAGGGTTCTGGTCGTCTCAAACGTCTTCCATTTAAGGATTATGGAGGCCACTGTGCTCTTAGGAACCTTAAGTGCAGCAGAAATTTTTTTGTAACCTTGGCCAGATCTGTGCCATGCCACAATTCTGTCTCTGAGCTCTTCAGGCAGTTCCTTTGACCTCATGATTCTCATTTGCTCTGACATTCACTGTGAGCTGTAAGGTCTTATATAGACAGGTGTGTGACTTTCCTAATCAAGTCCAATCAGTATAATCAAACACAGCTGGACTCAAATGAAGGTGTAGAACCATCTCAAGGATGATCAGAAGAAATGGACAGCACCTGAGTTAAATATATGAGTGTCACAGCAAAGGGTCTGAATACTGAGGACCATGTGATATTTCAGTTTGTCTTTTTTAATAAATCTGCAAAAATGTCAACAATTCTGTGTTTTTCTGTCAATATGGGGTGCTGTGTGTACATTGAGGAAAAAAAAAAAAAAAAAGAACTTAAATGATTTTAGCAAATGGCTGCAATATAACAAAGAGTGAAAAATTTAAGGGGGTCTGAATACTTTCCGTACCCACTGTGTGTGTGTGTGTGTGTGTGTATATATATATATATATATATAGCACGCCTCGCTTCTCAGAACGATGAGCTTTGTAAAAATTGGTGCGTATCAGAAAGGCGGGGCATAGAGGAGCAACAATAATGTACAGGATGTGGAAAATAATGTGTTTTTTTAACCTTAAACAGCATAAACACTGCATTACACCAATTACACAAAATAATGTTCTTTTTAGCAATGTCATGTGACCCGTTTAAATTAATTTAATTACAATTAAAATTTTCTTAGGGATAAAAATCTACCTCTTATGCTCTAAACCATGGATTCTCAACTCTGGCTCTCGAGCAGGGGCGGCGCCAGAGAATTTTGAACGCAGGTGCTGAGGGGGTGCTAGATCAATGACAGGGGGAGCTGGGCAATCAATAGTAAATATGACCAAAATGATGATGTTGTTGTTGTTGTTATTTTTTATATGAATAATAAAATCGCTATATAGGCGCATTTCAAATGTTTATGGAGTATTATCGCGTAGCCTACACTGTAAAAAGTAATAAGTTGACTTAACTTAAAAAAAAAAATGATGAAACCCGTTGCCTTAAACTTTTTAAGTAACTGATAATTAAAAAAAATAAGTTAATTGAATTGTCAAGTTCACTTAACTTTTTTTTTTTTAATTATTATGTACTTAATAATTTTAAGGCAACGGGTTTCCTAAATTTTTTTAGGTTAAATCAACTTATCACTTTTTATTTATTTTCCTGAGGAACATGGTCATTTTTGGATGTGCTTTCTGTCGTCTCATGCAGTTTCCGTGAATGGAGCTCTCACAACAATGAACCAGTTTACAGACATAACAAATACATTTCAAGTCAAGTCAAGTCAAGTTGAGCTTTATTGTCATTCTGCTACATGTGTGGACATATAGTGGAACGAAATGTCGTGTCTCGCAGGACCACGGTGCTACATACTAGTTAGACATGAGATACACATACAGCAATGCAAATATAGGAAAAAAAAATAAAAATAAAATAAACACAATAGGGCTATACAACAGTTTAACCATCTGACTATACATATACTATAAATACTATAACTACTATACCTAGTTGACTACACATACACAAACTGAGATTGTACAAGAACTTTACATAAATACTGTACATGAAATAGTGCTAAAGAGATATTTGTACATGAAATTGTGCAGGAAATATATATTTTTTACATTAAATTGTTCAGAAGAGAGATTTTGTGGGAAGCAGCGCATAGTGCAAAAGAGTTAGTGGTGCAATGCTCCAGTAAACATTATTTTGTAGTGCAATATTCAAGTAAACATATATTATCTTATTGAGCCTTTGTTGCAGGGAGTGTTTATAGAAAGTGTCTAGTGTGCATATAGTGGGACGAGTGCGTTACTACAGGTGGTTTGTATAGCCCACTCACCTGTGTGTAGCACACCCAGAATTGTACGTAGGAGAAATTAGTCAGTAGTTATTTATAGTTGGGGGGCTGAGGTGTTCATGGTTTCAGAGCGGGGACAGGGAGATTGGAGTTAAGAGCTCTCACAGCCTGGGGAAAGAAGCTGTTGAGCAATCTGACAGAACGAGCTTTGATACTCCGGTACCTTTTTCCTGATGGCAGGATCTGGAAGAGGTGGTGGGAGGGGTGGGTGGGGTCCTTCACGATGCTGGAGGCCTTGCTGGAGCATCGTGCAAGGAAAATGTCCAGGATGGAGGGAAGAGGGGCAGCGATGATCTTTGCGGCAGTGTTCACTGTCCGTTGTAGGGTCTTGCGGTCAGCAGCACTGCAGTTCCCATACCAGACAGTGATGCAGCTGGTCAGCAGACTCTCAATGGTGCCCCTGTAAAAGGTGGTGAGGATGGGTGGAGGGAGACTTGCCCTTTTCAGCCGACGGAGAAAGTAGAGGCGCTGTTGTCCCTTCTTGTTGAGTGACGTGACGTTGGTGGTCCAGGTGAGATCCTTTGTGATGTGCACCCCCAGGAATTTAGTGCTACCGACTCTCTCCACGGTTGAGCCGTCGATGGTCAGTGGGGGGTGGTCAACAGAGTTTCTCCTGAAGTCCATCACAACCACACCATTCAGCCAGCTGCGCCACTTCCTCTCTGTAGTGCATTTCATTGTTGTTGCTGATGAGGCCTACCACAGTTGTGTCATCCGCAAACTTGATGATGTGGTTGGAGCTGGACTTGGCAGTGCAGTCGTGGGTCAGCAGCGTGAAGAGCAGCGGGCTGAGCACACAGCCTTGTGGGGCACCTGCGCTCATTTGCAGAAATCTTGAAAACCTATTAAAAAAACACACAAACAAACACACTTGCTGCAACGGTGTTGGCGGTGATACCGGTGTTAAGCACCGTCCCTCACCATCATTTAGATTTTTTTAATAGTAATAAAAATACTTAAGTTCAGTTTAGAGAACAGACACAACAATTAAAACTGAACGCGGCTGCTCAATGCAGCACATCGAACGAACGACAGTCGCGTGTCACAGATCAGATTTCATTGATCACGTGAGGAGAGTGAGTTGAGCTGACTGTCGAGAAGAGTGAGGTGAGACAGACAAGACGATGGCAGAAGAGTTTCAAAACGAAATGTAAAAGCGCCTGTTTTAAAAATATTTTGGATTTTGGAAAAGCCTGTTGACCTGCCATTTAGCCTAAGGTGACATTGGAAGTTTTTTTTTCTCATTTATTTGGTTCAACAGTATTTGCTGATTTTTATTTTATTTAAACTGTGTGATCCCCCCCCCCCCCATTATTTTACATCAATGTGTATGCAGTCCGCGCCTCCAAACTTTTTTAATCGTTTTGCTAATTCTACATTTTATAATTATTTGTTACTCGGTCTTTACTGATTTTCAGTTTTGTATACCTTTTTAAAATTTGTAAGTTATTTTATATTAGGCATATAGCATGGAGTATTTTTATTCGTTTGTTAATAAAAGTTATATGTTCTATGTTGTATTTTGTTGCTTGAATTGAATTCAAGCAATTGATGCTGAATTTACTGCTAATTTAAAAGTGAAAGTAAAATGCGCACGTGCTTTTACAAGCTATTTAAGCAAAGGAAACTGGGAAAACTCAAACCAACTAAAAACAAACAACTGCTTGATGCCTGAATTGCCGCAAATTTGAAAGTGAAAGTAAAATGTGCATGGAGCTTTTACAATTTAATTAAAACTGAATGAAAGCGAGGAAAAGAGGGAAAACTGAAATGCAAACTAGTCAGGCATATAATGGCATTTGGCAACTTCATCTTTCCAGCCGACACTGACTGAGAAAGCACTTATTAATAAATAATTAAAATGTCTTCTTTTTCCCCGATGCATTCATAATCATTACTTTAGCCGGTGCTTTGCGGCAAGCTTTATGCATGCGCTTGAGCGCAGAATAGGCTATAATATGCCTAAATGCCTATATTAAAGGATGGTTTAGGTTATTATACAAATCAATTTAATATAAATGTGCGACTAGTTGACTAGAAAAAATCTTTAGTCGGGGGCAGGCCTACTTGGCACAACTGAACCGATCCATTTTTAAAATAAAATGCTGACATTACCTGGGACTGCAAATCACATCAAGTTGTAGCCTATTGCATTGCAGTAGTTATGCATGAGTCAAATGTTTTTATTTAATTTAGTTTTTTATGGGGGTGCTATGGGGTGCTTTGGTTTTTCTTGGGGGTGCTGGAGCACCTGCTAGCCCCTCCCTAGCGCCGCCCATGCTCTCGAGGTACACTTTCCTGTGGAGTTTTAGCTCCAAACCCTAATCAGACACACCTGAACAAGCTAATTAAGTTCTTCAGGATTTTGAGAAAGTTTCAGGCAGGTGAGTTTGATCAAGGTTGGAGCTAAACTCTGCAGGAAAGTTGAGGGCCAGAGTTAGGAAGCTCTGCTTTAAACTATAGAGGGTATGCACGCGACGTCACCGTCTCTGCCCACTGAGTGGCATCATTGGTTTTCAGCATGAATGCTGTGACAGACAACACTCAAAACACATCTAAGGGGCTGTTTACATGACGTTTTCAGCCAAAAACCTTTTTATGCATTTTGCCTATTCATTTACACAACAACGTCATTTTGGGGACTGAAAAACGAATACTTTTGAAAAGGGGTTTCAAAGTGCAAGTTTTTGAAAACGCCACTGTTATCATTTCCGTGTAAACACCCAATACGGAATCTTTGAAAATGGTGACGACATGCCCGTGCATAGTACGTGTTAGGTATGTAGACATGAATTTGCATTTACATTTACATTTAGTCATTTTGCAGATGCTTTTATCCAAAGCGACTTACAAATGAGGACAATAGATGCAGTCAAAAGAGCAACAAGTCTCGGTTAGCCTAACGCAAATACACGTAGCAAGTTTTTTTTTGTTTTGTTTTTTAAATAAAATGAGTAGAGAGAATAGAAAAAAGAAAGCTAGTGTTAGTTTTTCAAGAAAAGCTAGCAGTTAGAGAATAAATATGCAATTGATAGAGGGTCAAGTGTGTGTGTGTTTTTTTTTTTTAAATAAAAAGACGACAGATAGATAAAATAGAATTAGAATAGAGAGTACTAAAGTTAGAGGGTCAAATACAGAAACATGCGCAGTACTTGTTGATTTTAAAGGCAAGCGCGAAAACTATATAAAAACTAGACAAAAACTATTTTATAGTTTTTGGGCTGGACGATATATAATATTGATATAAGTAATCACCTGGATTTAGACCAACCTATTTTGTATGTACAAAATGAGTTCACAGGCAAATCTGCTTTATTTATTTCCCCAGCATCAAAGCCAGGCACATATAAATGTTAAAAAAAAAAAATATATATATATATATATATATACATATATACAGGTGCTGGTCATATAATTAGAATATCATCAAAAAGTTTATTTCACTAACTCCATTCAAAAAGTGAAACTTGTATATTATATTCATTCATTACACACAGACTGATATATTTCAAATGTTTATTTCTTTTAATTTTGATGATTATAACTGACAGCTAAGGAAAATCCCAAATTCAGTATCTCAGAAAATTAGAATATTACTTAAGACCAATACAAAGAAAGGATTTTTAGAAATCTTGGCCAACTGAAAAGTATGAACATGAAAAGTATAAGCATGTACAGCACTCAATACTTAGTTGGGGCTCCTTTTGCCTGAATTACTGCAGCAATGCGGCGTGGCATGGAGTCGATCAGTCTGTGGCACTGCTCAGGTGTTATGAGAGCCCAGGTTGCTCTGATAGTGGCCTTCAGCTCATCTGCATTGTAGGGTCTGGCATATCGCATCTTCCTCTTCACAATACCCCATAGAAAATCTATGGTCAGGCGAGTTTGCTGGCCAATTAAGAACAGGGATACCATGGTCCTTAAACCAGATACTGGTTACTTTGGCACTGTGTGCAGGTGCCAAGTCCTGTTGGAAAATGAAATCTGCATCTCCATAAAGTTGGTCAGCAGCAGGAAGCATGAAGTGGTCTAAAACGTCCTGGTATATGGCTGCGTTGACCTTGGACCTCAGAAAACACAGTTGACCAACACCAGCAGAAGACATGGCACCCCAAACCATCACTGACTGTGGAAACTTTACACTGGACCTCAAGCAACGTGGATTGTGTGCCTCTCCTCTCTTCCTCCAGACTCTGGGACCCTGATTTCCAAAGGAAATGCAAAATTTACTTTCATCAGAGAACATAACTTTGGACCACTCAGCAGCAGTCCAGTCCTTTTTGTCTTTAAGCCCAGGCGAGACACTTCTGACGCTGTCTGTTGTTCAAGAGTGGCTCAATGCGACAGCTGAAACCCATGTCTTGCATACGTCTGTGCGTAGTGGTTCTTGAAGCACTGACTCCAGCTGCAGTTCACTCTTTGTGAATCTCCCCCATGTTTTTGAATGGCTTTTGTTTCACAATCCTCTCCAGGGTGTGGTTATCCCTATTGCTTGTACACTTTTTTCTACCACATCTTTTCCTTCCCTTCGCCTCTCTATTAATGTGCTTGGACACAGAGCTCTGTGAACAGCCAGCCTCTTTTGCAATGACCTTTTGTGTCTTGCCCTCCTTGTGCAACGTGTCAATGGTCGTCTTTTGGACAACTGTCAAGTCAGCAGTCTTCCCCATGATTGTGTAGCCTACAGAACTAGACTGAGAGACCATTTAAAGGCTTTTGCAGGTGTTTTGAGTTAATTAGCTGATTAGAGTGTGGCACCAGGTGTCTTCAATATTCAATATTCAACCTTTTCACAATATTCTAATTTTCTGAGATACTGAATTTTTGGGATTTTCTATAATCATCAAACTTAAAAGATATAAACATTAGAAATATATCAGTCTGTGTGTAATGAATGGATATAATATACAAGTTTCACTTTTTGAATGGAATTAGTGAAATAAATCAACTTTTTGATGATATTCTAATTATATGACCAGCACCTGTATGTATGTGTGTGTGTGTGTGTGTGTGTATATATATATATATATATATATATATATATATATATATATATATATATATATATATATATATATAAGTTTACATTTGACAACAGAGCCCTAACTTAAATTTAATTACGATCTATTTTTAAATATAATAATCAACACTCAACTTAAATTGTACGCAAACATATAAATTGCACATAATGCAGTTTTTAAATTAACTTGTTTGAATATAGTTGTTGAAGTATATTCAGGTTAATTATAAAGTATTTTGCAAAATGCTCTTCTCTAGACTTCATTTCTCTAGTGAACTAACGAGCTGTGGACACTGATGACTTGCCTGAGGTAAATGAAATGCTACGTGACATTTTGTTTTCAAGCTGTTTTATTGACGTCTTTCAGCAGTTGAAACACTGATTGAGTGATTACATTAGGCATGAGATTCAGGTTTGTTTCACGTTAAAACTAGTAGTAAAGAGGAAGGGATGCTCACACTTCACTCGCGCTCCGAGCTGCCGTTTGAACTGAGGCGTTTATACAGCAATCTGTCAGAGTGTCAAAAAGGCATTTATTGCTTGAATTTCCTGAAAAAGGATGAGACTTTGTTTCTTATCAAAAGTAACAATATATAAAACTGCAAGTTTTCAATGAATTTCCACTCGTGCAGTGGTTAAAACAATGCTGTATTTACACGTGTACCGAAAGACCCATACGTGTACCGTTACACCTCTAGTATGTATCCATCAGTTTGGTGTCATTAGTTCTTACTTTGTGTCTCATCTTTGTTTCAGGGCTTTGATCCATTGGCACAAGATACATTTAAACCTAGGAGAAAGATGAAAGGAAGAAGCTCGGCTGGTGCCATAGAGAAAAGAAAGAGGAAAGTCGCCCACGAGGATCAGAGGGTATTTCTTTTTTTTTTTTCTCTCTCTGTCTTCTGTCTCTGTTTGGAATCATCTCACATTGTTCGTACTACAGACATGATGATGCCTCACATAGAAGATGTAACATTTTTAACCAATCAGACTAAAATGTTTAATGGACATCAAGTTAAAAGTTTGATAGTATTCCAGGAGGGACCAAAGCTATATCTAGAGGTCAGAATATCATAGACTTGAAGGGTTTTTGAGACCAGAAAGTTTTTGTTGAACTTAAAGTCAAGCCTCTCTCAGTATAGTGTTTATTTGCTCTCTGTTCACACCACTTCCTCTCTATTGTGATTCTGCAGGACGAAATTCGGCAATCCGTACAAGAGAAAACAGAAAGAGAGAAAGAGCTGAAAGAGAAGTCCAAGGAAAAGGAGTTGGGAAATAAGTCAACACTTGACCGTTTTAGAAAGTAAAGGTCCTTGACTGCTGTGAACCCATCCTAGAAGACTAATTCAAAGAAGAAGAGACTATTCATACATGCTAATCTGTTGCAAATGTAAGATTGCTGTTGTACAAGCCATTTTTTTTTCCAAAACCTCTTGTTGTCATTTCCTTGTTCCTTGAAAGCTTTTAGCTTGTTTAATAAAATACCTATAAAATCTATAAAAAATCGTACATTTATTTCTCTTTAAAGGCCCCATGAAATGACAACAGTTGAGAGACTTTATAACTCTGTAGTACCACTATTAACTAGAACTAAGACAGCTTATCACTCCAGTTTTAGATGCTTAGCACTGTCTTTATGTAAATTTTAAATGGATTTTAAATGGTCTTTCTCCTTACAAAGCCTGTAAATGGGGTAGGACCAAGCTACACTGTTAATTTTACTTAATTATGTGCTATCAGGAACACTAGATTATCTACTCTTGGTTTACTGGAGATCCCCAGCAACAGCTGAAAATGTATAGCACATCAAATACTGTATGATCAGCGGAGGCTCAGACGTGCTTGCTTGATACGCATAAATCAGTGAGGTTTGTTCTTGTGTGTCAGGCAAGCACAAGTTAAGCTTCCATTTTCCATATTTGATGTGCTACAAATTTGTGAGTTAATCAGTATTCATGCGTGAATAAAAACCTAAATTAAATGTTCATCATATAAAGTGATTATACCTTTCAGTGCATGGACACTTTCAGATTTGGAATGACATAAAAGTGAATAAATTATGATAAAGTTTGGGGTGAACTATGCCTTTAATTCATTGATTATATGATCAAAATTAATGAAGAGTTCTGTGTTGTAAAGCATTTTCCATTGCTAGAATTACCTGTACTGCAGTTGTGAGCAGTGACTTCTTTAACTGTTGCCAGGAATAGCTATTAGATGATGATGCCTTGCCAAGAAACCTAAGGATGCTTACACACAAATGTCATTGCAGCGGGGGAAAAGGCGTGCAGGCAAGGCCCACAAGATCAATAGAACCCCAGCTCGAACCTGACTTCCAGTTTTTCTTTCACATGAAACGGCCCACGGACCAACAGCCTAATGCAACAATCATGACCATGTATACAAAGCAACAGAGCAGAGGTGCAAAAGCTTCTGTGGATCTGCTTACTCAAAACCCTCCGTCACTGGCACAGATCTGCAAAAAAATTACTGTTGTTTGGCAAATAAATAATTTTACATTCTTATCCCTAATATTTCATTATGTAAGCATAGCTTCACCTAAAATTACATGGGAATTTATAGTAATGTTAATTTCAATTAGCTGTTGGCTGAAATCATTCTCTAAAATGGGAAGAGCATTTGTTGTACTGTTAACTAGGGCTGGGTTTTGACACAAATTTCACAATTCGATTCGATTCTCATTTACAAGCTTGCGATTCAATTCGATTTAATATCGATTATTTTTTATATATATCAGATACAGTACATGCCAATTTTTCTCAAGGAAAAATCTTTCAACTAATGCTGTAAAATATACACTAGTCAGTTGGTACTACATTACTATAATATTGAAGGTTAAAATTGACTTATTTGTTCAAATTACAATTTACAAGTTACAATTACATAATATTTCGACTTCCAATCCTTTTAAAAAAATAAATAAATAAACATAATGGTGGCTGTCATAAAAACTTGATGGATTTATTCAAGCATAAATTAAACATTGAAGAACAGTAACATTTATAATGAATGTGTTATATGGTGCATATAGTTAGCAAAATGCCCCTCTCTACAGTTTATGGTCACCAAGTATGTTATGTCATATGAACTGAGGTGCTCCAGCGATCAGTCACTCCACATTAAACTGCACCAAAATGACATTTATTGTTTGAATACTGCAATACAATGGACATAATTTGAAATCTGAGACTTTCATATTAAAAGTACCAAAGCACAATGCTTATTGCGATATATTGGATGGGAAGTGCCCTTCAACGTTCCTTCCATTAACTGAAAACAGGCTAGAATAATCGATTCTTGGGATTTAAGAATACTACTGTTAACTCTGTGATAATCTTTAGAACTTGTAGGTATAATGTCAGTTGATTTTGTGTAAAATACAAGAGTTTCTCTATTTTTAAGTTAGTTAAAGACTGGATACTAGGGCTGCACAATGAATCGAATTTTAATAGTAATCACAATTTATGTTTCTAACATTTTATGAAGCATAAATGTCTGTGATATTTGCCCACTGGTTATCTATCCTGAAAATGTCTCATTTGAATTTTTTTATTGCATTATCTTGCATTGGTAACAAAAAATTAAAGTTAAAACGACAGTAATCGTGATTGTATTTTGTTTTGCAAAATAATTGTGATTAACTGTTCAACCATTATCTTGCAGCCCCACTGGATCCTTAAACTAATTTCTTCAACCTTTGAAAATATGGAGAATTTAGTCTTCGGTAAACTCTGTCAGCCAACTGAAATTCATTTTTGACTTCTTCTTGGGCCAAGCCGTGTTCCCATTATATTTTGTTACTATATAGTATTCAGTGCTTGTAGTGAGGAAATAAAGTGCCGGTGTACACTGGCTGGCATATGCAAATCATTATCATATTTGAAATTTCTACAATGGTAAAAAAAAATACTTTGAGATATTGCTGGTAGATCATAAATTTATTTACTAAAGGAACCATCTGCGAAACAACTGATTTGATACTATTGTGTGTGTGTCCTCTGCGGCAATATATCAGACAGACTCCGCTAGCATCTCCTACTATGGTGCCTCCTCTTGGGTAGTGTGATTTATGGAGTGTATCATTACTAATCACCCAGACACAGACACTTTGACTCTGAATGGCAGGTAACGGCAACATCGGTTCGCAAAAAGTGAAGGTATTCTAAAGATTATAATACTGAAGTGCCAGGACGGCGTCCCGGTTCATACCGGCCCACTTTGAGCATACAAATGTAATCATGAAAGGCACATGCTGGGTAAAGCGGTGAACATAAATTCAAGTACTTTATAATAACAAAATTATGTTGCAGTGCATAGTATCACCAAAGAATACCCTTTTGTGCTTTTTTTCACAATACTTTACTTTCCTACAGGCTCCTCAGATTTAATGATCTTCGTTTTAGGAGTCTTTCCCCAACAGTGTCCCAAGAAGTGCTCTTATTTTACAGACACCAAGAGATGTCCGCATACCCAACCATGAACATGGGGCAGTGGAGTGTACTTCCGTCCAGTAGTGCAACATGTCCCCTGGCTTGGTGTGGTGGACAGACACCATAGTTTGGTAGCAGCAACGACTGTATGGTACCGCTGGACCTCCAGAGAACAGTGGAGAATGGGTAGGTCTAATGCCTGCCGTGTGAGCGCAAATACCTACAAACACATCCTCCGGGGGCAATGGTCTGGGTAAAGGTGTGGCAACAGCCGCTAGCGACAGCTTGAGCAAAGCTGGCCGAGAAAGTACATATGCTGTTCCGCTGCAGTAATCAGGAAAGACCATACCAGTGTATGCAGTTTCCGACATGAAGTGTTTGCTGGCAGGATTGCGGTCCGGTGCTACCTGCATGTGGACCCGACCCAGATAAAGTTCTGTGAGGTCATTTTCTTCTGTTTTAAAGCTGAGGTTGAGATACTGCAGCAGTGCATTAGGGTTGAACATTACATCGTCATCTACCTTAGCCAGGTAGTGAGCCTGTGGACAGAAACGGCGTGCCCAGCCCAGCATAGACAGAGTTTTCAGGGTCAAGTTGCCATAGGAGTCCATGAAGCGACCCTGTATGAGGTCCCCACGCTCCTTTGACTCTTCTAATAATTCTTTGCCAATAACTGGGTCAGATGGCTGACCTACAATGAAGAGGGTCATGACTCTGTGACCCCTGACTTGTACTTCCCCACCCCAGGTGTCTCGAATGGCTTGGCGGGCCTTTCTGTTGTGAGGGGCGGTTGCCACCAAAATGATGAGGTAAGGTTTGGCACGCTGGCAGACGTGGATGCTAGGCATAAGCAAGTACTCTTCGGAACGGGTCGGGGGTATGCTGTGTGGAAGGACTACTTCGTGAGGACCTATCGCTCTGCTCATGCCCAGCGAGGTTACCCACAACTCAATTACGTCAATAAAGAGTAAAGCTAGCAGGGAGATACAGAAAAATATTATGAAGAAGTAATGGATACATTTTAAATGGCCTCCTCGCTTCCCAAAGCGACCCTTACAGATCCTAAAACTAAACCCTGCTACCATTTTTACAGATCACCAGAAAAACTTTTTTTTACTCTTCCTTTATGGGTATGATTACACTGATTGTGTAAAAATAGATCCAGTGAAGGGACAAAAAGGCCGCAGCAAGATGTCCAATTCTGCTTTTCTCAGCACTGTTGCACCACCAACTGCAAAAGGGAAAAAAGATGAGCAGTACAGATTAGTGTTTAATAATCTATATTCTTTTGCTGCTGATATATATATATATATATATATATATATATAAAACATGAGAAAAACATGGACATTGGTGTGGGGAAAAAAAAAGTGTCAAGATGCATTTTTTTAAAGATATTATTTTAGCTCGATTATTTTAACTTGAGCTCCGCATTTCTAGAATGCGTGAGATCCAAGCGCAATGATTAAACATGTCTGTCTAGAACATTTACATTATTACTTATTAATAATTGCATTACTTTCACAGTGGGACTTCTCTTGTATCTAACTGCACTCTCAAAAATGTCTTGTAAACAAACAGCACCATACTGAGTTTCTACAGTGCATATATACTATGAAGGCACCCAGCATGCAATGCAGCATAAATAGATCATGCTGTAATTTTTATTATTATTTTAAATCTTGTTGGTTTTATTTCTGCTATTGAACTTGTTTTTAGTTCACTTTTAGCAGTTTGTGTTGTTTAATTTGTAATGTTCGTTTATGCTGTAAGTGTTGTTTTTATTTGTTGAGTGTTACCATTGTTGTTTTTTTATGTCGAGTATTGATGTCACATCTTTTAAAAATGAATCTCAGCAGTTGCTTCAATATTGTGAAGGATCCGTACACAAACAGCTATGAATAGGAAGTGCGTTATTAATTAATCTGCTTGAATAATGATAAAATAAAATCATGTTCATGTTAAGAATAGTTTGACCAAGTTAAAGGTCAAACTATTCTTAACTAAAGAATAGTTATTAAAGCTTATTAATTTGTGAATGTTTTAATTTGTCACACTTCTGATATGACTAGATCAGAAATTTGAATATGCAAGGTCCAAGACCCCAAACAAGTACTAATTAACTAATCACCATTATGGTGACTTCAAAACAATTAAAGGCAATTTTATAATGTGAAGTCACAGTAAAACAGTAAATTACTGTGATGTTAGCATCATTCTGCTGTTCATTCATAGTCGTTTGTGAGAAAATGACCCAGAATGTATTGGTTTCACAGTTAATTTCTGACTACAGTAATTTATTGTAAATAATACTCTTTAATCCTGTAAATTCCTGGCAATTTTTACAGCGTTTGTATGCAGGTGTGCACATTCTGTATGTTAATATTTACCTCAGCTTGTGATGAGCTTTGACTTATCAGATGGCTTTCTTTTTACCACCTGTTTTTATGGTTGTCAGTGTATTATAAATGTTATTATAAAAAATCTTTTAGTACTTCAGTAGGTTAGTATATTAGCCTAACATTATATTCAGTTCAGTCAGTACAACCTAAAATGTTGCTACCATCTGTAAAGTTCTGGCAACCACAGCTGCGGTTTTTTTTTTTTTATTTTTTTTATTTGTTTATTATTATTATCATTATTTTATATAACTGTTATTATTATTAGTAGTAGTAGTAGAAGTATTGATTGGGTTTCTAAAAAAAACACTATTGTAATGTGGTCTGAGACACTATTTCCTCTTACAAAAAAATAAAAATAAATAAAATTGTCCACTTTAAATGAATCTACAAAATTAAATGTAAAGACATATGTGCATATGTTTGTTGTTAGTTACTCTGTTCAGTTTGATCACTGAAAATTCTTGTAATCAACTATTTGATAAGGTATATTAACAGTTGTTTAAAATACGATTGAATATTAAGCTAATCATTTATTTCTGGATGTACAAGAAAGCGACTATTCAATGGACACAGTCTAAAAATGACTTAAACACTGCAAGTGTGCTAAGAGAAATGCTCCAGGACAGGATTAAGCCTCACTGAAACTGAAAAATACAGGAAAAGAACAGGCCGAGCGCAGACGAGCAGCTCCTCTTACAAACGTTAGCACGCAAAACAGAAGCACGACAGCAGAGTTTGAAGAATGGCGTTGGGTTGAATGCCATGTTTGACTTTAATGATAAATAAACATATATGATTGAAAATGTCGTTAAAATTCACTCAACCTTGATGTGTTCGCTGGCTGTCTCGTGACCGAGAATGTCATTTCGATGCACGTGCAATTCTTTATAGTTTAACTTTAAAGTAGATGTGTTACCTTTCCGGTGCTGAATATCCTCTGTAATAAAATCCACGTTGCAGTTTTCACATTTTGCCTTGAAGATGATAAATGCATCGTTTATTCGAGGCCTTTTCGGATGTCCTTTTCTCCATAACGGCTTTTAGTTAAAATACGATGTAATCCACGGGAATATATTGCAGATCAGCGAGCATTTCTATAAAGTGGCAATCGATTAATAAGAATTATTGCAGTCCTGATATATTATACCACTTCCTAGGGTACAGTAGAAACAGCTATTTGCAGCAAGTGAACTGAAAGCGTCTGATAGTGATGAGCAGAATTCAATGTGCGTCCTGTAGGTGGCAGCTCTCTCGTGAATCAGCAGAAAACAGACAGTGATACAGTTCTGGAAAAAAAATCCAAGTGAGTAAATGATGACAGAATTTTCATTTTTGGGGTAAACTGTCCCTTTAATATTATTATTATTTTTATACTAAAAAGCAAACTACAAAGGCTAAATATAAATTGCAAATTACCTTTCCTAAGTGTCATAATAATTTTAGTCAATTTCAGTCAATTTCATCCCATGTTTTGATTGAAGATTACATAAATTTAACAGCTATGGCAAACCTAAAGATAAAGAATTTTAACTAGATTGCATGTTTATGCTGACATATATTTAAATGTTTTTTTTTTTTTTTTTGGTCATTTCAAATGTTCTATTGCATGTCATAATGTTTATTGAGTCGTGATTTACGTTTCTTTATGTGTGAGTTAAAGGTAGCTATTGACTTGCATAGCATAAAAAAACATACAATGTAAGTCAATAGTATCATCAGCTGTTTGGTTACCAACGTTCTTCTATATATTTCTTTTGTGCTCAACAGAAGAAAGAAACCCATACAAGTTTGGAACAGATGCAGAGGATAAGCAAATTAATTTTCATTTTTGGGTGAACTATCCCTGGTCAGTGGTTAACTTGGATCATGTGTCACCCTTATAAATCAATCACAAAATAACCTTGACAACATCAAAGGTGTTCTTACTGGGGAGATACCAACCTAAGCAAGTCTGTACCATTGGAGAAAAATAAAAACCCTTCTAAAAGAATATATAGCACAAATAGCAAGATCTTTTGGGGCCAAATGTGGATGATAGCTGCCACATTAGGGCCTAGCATATAAGCAAATATGGGCCAAATGATTTACTTTATAATTGGAGGAAGTTTTCTTTTGCATCACCATCTGTATTGAGGTATATAACTGAGAACCATACAGAAGTGGCCAAACGTGATGTCTGGAGAGGATATTTCTTAATATTTGCTTTTAATGACCCCACAAGATCAAAATATATTGGGAAGAAGAAAAAAAAAATCACTAACTTGGTCAAGGTGTTAAACTGATAAAAAAAAAACATTTTGGCAAAAAAGCAAACTACAGCTTATCATGGAATATGAGATTTATATTGCTATGCAAAAAAAAGAAAAAGAAAAGAAAAAAGAAAAAAAAATGCATAGAAAAATAAAAACTCACAAAAAATAAAGCATACTTTAAATACAAGAATATAAGGTTAATAATATTTTGTTGGTTCACCCTAGTTTTTGATTACAGCAGTCATGTAATTTTTTTCCCTCTCTCTTTTCCTCTTAAATTGAAATAACTGAACATAAACATAAGAGCCTGAGAAAAAGAATACATTTAGAAGAAAATTTCAGATGCACTTAGATATGCGTGTGTGTGTGTGTGTGTGTGTGTGTGTAGGAATAAACAGGCTGCCAATCCGCGCGCTGTCGTGTTGGAGACAGACACGATGACGTCAGCGACGCCTTGCTCCAGACGCTCGTGTCCGCGTAACCGTGAACGAGCCCGAGAGGAAGAAAAACTCTCGCACGCTTGCAAACGGGGTCACGAACTATGACCTTTCACTGGAGTAAAACAATAACAAATAATGTGCAATAAACCCGAGAGCAAAAAAACTGCGCCCGTCCGTATCACAGGTGAGCAGCTTTTCATTTCTGCATGTCGCACAATGGTTGGTCAAAACGATCCGTGAAAAAAAACCCCGTTTGCGCGTGCAGTGCAGAGATGCAGGCCCTCCTCGGTGCTGTAAACAATCACGCTTGTGCTTTTATTTAAGGACAAAAGCCTGTCCGAATATAATATGGTTTAGAATGACTGGCATATTTCGCGTTATTCTAGAGCAACTGTTGTATATAAATTTAATTGAGTCAATCATTGTGATGTGATTTATACATCGGTAGTTATACATGTTTTAGGCATTAGCTGGTTAGCCTGAGAGCTAACATATGAACTCAACCCTTTTACCTTTGCCACCGCGGGTCTCTTCAGTGGGAGGATTTACCCTCAATGTTCATACATTTTAGTGGATACTTTTGAGACGTCGCCTGACTTGACTTGAATATTACTGTCATGCGGAATCACGAACGTTTTCTATGTTAATTATTTTAACAGACGTTTAACAAAGGCTTCGTGTGTGTGTGTATGTGTTTTTTTTTTTTTCTTTTTTCTTGGCATTGCGCCAAGGTCTCCATTTTGTTCCGTGTTTTGAAGACGACTTCCTGTATAGCTCCGCTCTGAGGCGTGTTATTAACCTCACCGCTAACCTATCAGCGAGTCGTTAACTGATGACGAACAGCAAAACCGGCCAATCAGTGAAAGCCTGTAAAGTTTCATCTGAATCCCGTGACTGTCAATCTGTATATAAATTACACATCCATAAAGTGACATTTTTATGAATTTGTTCATTACATAAATGCTAATAAAACAAGTACTTTATTTATTAGTGGGTCAAAGATGAAAAATGGTTTTCAAGCATTAAAACAATGTTTAATACAGCTTTGAATTGTTGTTATTTTGCAATACATTAGAAAGTGTCCTGTTTAATTATTATTATTATTTTTTTATTTTTCTTGCGTAACAAATAAATATCATAAATTTTTTACCATAATTTACAGAAAACAGCCACTAAAATGTAATTCAGTGTAACAATCTTGTCAGGCATATTTATTACCACAAGAATTAGTTTATGACATATTAAAAGACTAATTTGTTTTACCCTCAATATTATTTGCAATTTTGCATTTTTAAACATTGTCACTATCCCATTTGGTCATTGACCCTAGTACATAAATGGACATGCAGTGCAATAAGACACAACTCTTTTAAATGTATATGGCTAAATATTAATACTTACCTGAAATGCACAATTTAATTCAACTATTGAATATTGGGGAAAAGAAATGTAAAATTATTAAATTATTTCCACAGAATTTTTTTTTTGGACTGAATTGGTTCATAAAATGTCTTAATTGTTATAAATCAAAGTTATTTTAAATAACAAAATCAATAACAAATAACTGGAAAGGTCAATAATTACTAATGTATTATATTTATATATTATAGTAGTAACTTAGATTAACTAAGGATGTCAGAAGAATGTGAATGAAATGTTTAACTGGATCAGAAAATATGGCGTTCAAATTATATTTTATTTGTTTATGACAGTGAAGTACATTTCATCCTCAGTTGTCATTACTGTTTTGAGATTCGGCGATCACTGTGTTTGTCATATTATTATTATTATTATTTTTGAGAAACCAATTTGGGGCTGAAAACAGTGAATCCTATATTCTTTAGTAAACTCTATATTTAGAAGTAAAAATATGAAGAGAATAAAATTGTAAAAAATCTGTGAGATGGAAGCATCATTTGAGAATTAATAAGTTTGAACATTATTTAACACTAGTGCTGTCAAACGATTAATCGCTATATATATATACTATGTATATTTATTATACACACACACGCACATGTGTGTGTGTGTGTATGTATATATATATATATATATATATTATTATTTTTTTTTTTTTTTTTTTTGTAAATATTTACATGTATTTACATGCATATATTCATGTGATTTATATTATATATAAATATATTTAATATATAAACATAACATATTTTTCTTAAATATATACGTGCATGTGTGTGTATTCATATATACATAATGAATATACACAGTACACACACATATTGTGTAAACAAAAACTTTTATTTTGGATGCGATTATTCGCGACTAATAGTTTGACAGCACTAGTTTTCCCAGACATGAAAATATCCAAATGAAGTGTCATCAGAATCAGAATGCTTGCGCATACAAGGAATTTGTTTTAGTGACATAAGCTTCCAGTACACAGAGACAACAACACTCAGACAATAAAAGAAGATGAGAATAAAAAATACACATATATAATATAAATAGACAACAATTGAAAAATGAATAAATTTTATGTACAGTTGTGCTATAGATGATAGAATGGAATAGAATGAGATGCAGGGATGTGCTCGGATGGAGGTGGTAACAAATAAATATCAGGTTATTGCACATTTTTATTGCATAATGTGGGGAACATTTAAGTGTTCATAAGGTGGATTGCCTGGGGGAAGAAACTGTTCTTGTGCCTGGCTGTCCTGGTAATTGGGGCTCTGTAGCGGACCAGATGGCAAAAGTTCAAAAAGGAGATAACTTGGATGTGAGGGATCCAGAGTGATCTTCTGAGCCGTTTTCCACACTCTGGATGTATACAGTTCAGTCATTAGTAACCTTTTAAAATAATCAATAATTATTTTTTGAAATACAAACTTATACAACATTGATAGGAACACTGAGATAAAAGACAAAAAAATACAACCATCAGCGTATTTCAAAATTACTTTTTTATAAAATATAACAAAATTTTTATATCAGTGCTACCAGTATTACAACATCAATATTGTAAATTTTTTGAAACATTTACACTTTTAATTTAGTGCAATATTTTGTCATTGCAACATTTTATTGCAATTTTAACAATTGCAATTGGATTTATATTGTATAGCCTACCTAAGTTCACTGTTATGACACCGGTCACTATTGTGACCATCATCATGTTTACTCGTTCTATGACCACACTCAACAAAACTGAATATATGTGAATTCATATATTAATACTAGACACCTTAAAGATAATGTGTACCAACAATCTTTGTCATATCTTTATGTTAACATACTTTACCAGCCTTTCGTTTTGTAGCTTTGATGCAGTTATCATCTTCTCAAGGTGCAAACAGGAAATAAACTGCTCTGGTGTCGTGACAATTTTCACTAATCGTGTGAAACTGCACATATTTAATTGAGACACTTTATTTTTTCCATATTTGCAGGAAGTGCACTATAACATCAGTCAGTAAGGTTTTTAGAGCTTTATAAATGAAAACGTTTTTTCCGGTCACTATTGTTAACATTGTAAACACTGTTAACATTGAACAATACTTTTACAGCAGTTTCTTAATAATGTTTAATGTTTATTTATACATTTACACTAATACACTTCTAACAGTTAGACCCTAAGCATTTTTTTACATTACCATACATTAACGTATTGAGGAACTAATTTGAAATAATAAGGAACAATATTATATTTATAAATCAAAATCAACAAAAATGACTAAATATTGTTAAATGTTGTTCATTGTAAATTTGTGATTACCTGCAGTAACTAATGTTATATAGAATTATATAATTTATGTAAGAGTGGACGATGAATATAATTGGGCTTGAGTGGAGTTAAAGATGCAAACTGCTTGAGTACATTTTTGTTCCTGTCTAGAACAAACCACAATCTTCCAAATGTTGCAGATATGAATTTCAAGTGTTGCATGTAAAATTCATTTTTGCTTGCAAAACTTATTGGCTATTCTTTAATATCTGTATTTGATTGGCACATAGGTGGCACATCTTGCAGATGCAGAGCTGGCCTTTGTCCAATCAGACACTTCTAATGACTTCACTTCACCATGACAACCAATGTGGAGGTGCTGGCTCAGCAGATATTGACCGCTGAGCAGGTTTCAGAGGTGAGTGATGTAAGAGAGAGAGAGATACTAAAACGAGGGGATTTAATGTTTAAGGTTGTGTGACACACCAAGCCAGCGGTCGGTTGTTGGTCAATGTAGGGCCATTGTTGAGCATCTGTCAGACCAGTTTTTGTGTTGTGTTCCGCTCCTTCATCACTCAAGTCAAGTCAGTACAACATTGATTCAGCTTGGTTTAATAAGAGTGTGATTGGTGTTACAAACTTGATGAAACAAATTTGCTTCGGCTATAAAGCAGCTCTACAGAAGTTACAGTGTCATCGTTCAACTCATTAATTGCAGTTTTGACACTCAAGAACAAATATTACTGTAATGTTATTTAATTTATGTGATTGTATAGTTTTATATTAGTGCTGTCAAACGATTAATCACATCCAAAATAAAAGTTTTTGTTTACATAATATATGTGACCCTGGACCACAAGACCAGTCTTAAGTCGCTGGGGTATATTTGTAGCAATAGCCAAAAATACATTGTATGGGTCAAAATTATCGATTTTTCTTTTATGCCAAAAATCATTAGCATATAAAGTAAAGATCATGTTCCATGAAGATATTTTGTAAATTTCTTACCGTAAATGTATCTCAACTTAATTTTTGATTAGTAATATGCATTGCTAAGAACTTCATTTGGACAACTTTAATAGCGTTTTTCTCAATATTTAGATTTTTTTGTCGTCCAGGGTCACATATGTGTGTATACTGTGTATATCTATGTATATACAAACACATGCATGTATATATTTAAAAAAATATATGATATGTTTATATATTAAATATATTTATATAAAATATAAGAATATTAATATATAAATGTATATACATGTAAATATTTTCAAAATATATACTGTATGTGGAGGGGGGCCCGAAGCGTGAATCCGTATTCAGAAAGGCACGGAAAACAAATAACGATTGCTAACGGTTGACTGTTACATTACAGTACATAATCAAATTGATTGCTATTTGGTTTTTCTCATTGTGATGGATGATTAAGAGAATTTGGTCTTTGATTTCCCTCCTATTTATATTTCTGTGAAACAGGAAGCCATGGCTGGATAATTTCATGTTCACAATCACCCTGGAGTGCTCAAAATTTTGAATATGAATGGGAATATACTTCAGAGGTATTGTACTCATAAGAATTTCTAAGGGTGCCAATAATTGTGTCCGACATGTATTAGAGAAAAACATTTATTTCATAATGATATTTCCCCCCATTTTAAATTCTTATCCAATGAAAGTTTAGATTTTTGTGAATTTTTTGATCATATTTACCAAGGGTGCCAATAATTCTGACCACTACTGTATGTGTTGATCTAACTCTGTATTTGGATCCTCAGTACCACACACGACATTCAGTATGTTTTGAACAATCTCAACATATTTCAACAGAACCGGGATAATACATCACAAACCATCACAAAATCACTAATTACAAAACATAATCAAAAAATTTTGAAAGTGAATGCATGCAGTGAAAATGCAACAAATTGCACTAGAAAGTAGGCTAAATAAAAACTGTTTTTTTTTTGGTAAAGAAATGGAGAGTGATGATCAGCAGGATACAACACAAGCAATGAATGCACCATAAAGAACACAATCAAAAGAAGAATGTGTCAGTATGTGTGCAATTATCTCTGTAATAGCAAGTGGATTGTGTATGTGTGTGTTCTGAAGGCTTCTAATTTAATGTGTATTTTCTGTTTCCTTTGGTTACTGTGTTTCCTTCCTGTGTTTCAGATGCCCTTTGTTTCCATAGTTACACTTTTGTTGTCATTGTTACGCAGTGATGTTGCTTGTTTGTCTGTACAGTGGGCGAAATCCAAACAGAAGTGAGCGTCCCTACCTACTCCCTTCGAAGGGCAGAGCCCTTGAAGTGTGTTCTTTAAAGGGTGTAGGGCATTACTGTCTCGTATAAGCTTTTGGAACTCCCTTGGCCAAGGGAATATCTGACCAGATGTCACAAGTTCAAGTTCAAATACTTTATTGTAATTCTAGCTTTACAACAGGTGTCCAGCAGAACGAAACTGCGTTTCTCCAAGCCCAATGCTCAATGTGCATAAAACATAAATAACAAAACCAACATTGAATAAACATAATATACATCACGACAAACAAATAACATCATATAAGACACTTTTAAACTAAAAATATACTAGAACACTACAATTACTATACATATTATTAAGGGTAGTGCACAAATGGGTTGTGTACCTTGACAATGCTGTGCATGTGTGCAGCATTCAGCACTCCATCGGTTGTCGCAAATAAATGTTTCTACTTTTTATTATTGTTTTATTCAAATATTGCCTAATTGTCTTATTTACTATTAAACTTAAATCATATTTCTATCACTGACAAAATATATTTTGTATTTCATTAAAATAAAACAAATTCAATTAGCCTATTCTACAACCCGTAAAAATATTTTTTAAATTTTAATAAAATGAAAACTAAAAGACTTTCAAATCACATGAGCCAATATTTTATTCACAATAGAACATAGAGAACATAACAAATGTTTAAATGGAGAAATGTTATACTTTCATCCACTAAATGAGCTCATTTCAAATTTGATGCCCGTTACAGGTCTCAAAAAAGTTGGCATGGGTTCAACAAAGGGCTGAAAAAGCAAGAAATTTTGAAAAGATTCAGCTGGGAGAACATCTAGCAACTAATTAAGTTAATTGACGTTAGGTCTGTAACATGATTAGCTATAAAAGGGATGTCTTAGAGAGGCAGAGTCTCTCAGAAGTAAAGATGGGCAGAGGCTCTCCAATCTGTGAAAGAGTGTGTAAAAATATTGTGGAATACTTTAAAAACAACGTTCCTCAATGTCAAATTGCAAAGGCTTTGCAAATCTCATCACCTACAGTGCATAACATCATCAAAAGTTTCAGAGAAACTGGAGAAATCTCTGTGCGTAAGGGACAAGGCCGAAGACCTTTGTTGGATGTTCGTGGTCTTCGGGGCCTCAGACGACACTGCATAATTCTGTCATTGACATTACTAAATGGGCCCAGGAATACTTCCAGAAATCACTGTCGGTAAACACAATCCACCGTGCCATCTGCAGATGCCAACTGAAGCTCTATCATGCAAAAAGGAAGCCATATGTGAACATGGTCCAGAAGCACTGTCGTGTCCTGTGGGCCAAGGCTCATTTAAAATGTACTGTTTTAAAGTGGAAAAGTGTTCTCTGGTCAGACGAGTCCAAATTTGACATTCTTGTTGGAAATCACAGACACCGTGTCCTCCGCGCTAAAGAGGAGGGAGTACTTCCAGCGTATTATCAGCGTTCAGTTTAAATCTTTGATTGTATGGGAGTGCATAAGTGTATACGGTATGGGCAGCTTGCATGTTTTGGAAGGCACTATGAATGCTGAAAGGTATATAAAGGTTTTAGAGCAACATATGCTCCCCTCCAGACAACGTCTATTTCAGCAGGACAATGCAAAACCACATGCTGCAGCTATTACAACAGCATGGCTTTGTAGTAGGAGTCTGGGTGCTGAATTGGTCTGCCTACCTATAGACAACATTTGGTGCATCATTAAAATGAAAAATATGTCAAAGACGACCACAAACTCTTCAGCAGCTGGAAACCTATATCAGGCAAGAATGGGCCAAATTCCAACACCAAAACTCCAGAAACTCATAACCTCGATGCCCAGAGATCTTCAAACTGTTTTGAAAAGAAGAGGAGATGCTACACCATGATAAACATGGCCCCGTCCCAACTATTTTGAGACCTGTAGCAGGCATCAAATTTGAAATGAGCTCATTTTGTGCAGAAAATTTTTACATTTCTCAGTTCAAACATTTGTTATCTATGTCCTATTGTGAATAAAATATTGGCTCATGTGATTTTAAATTCTTTTAGTTTTCATTTATTCAAATTTTAAAAACATCCCAACATTTCCGGAATTGGGGTTTGTATGTGAAGTCAAAATCAACCCCAACTTAGCTTTAAAATGCATGACAAGATCTCCTAACCGAAGATCACATGATCACAAACAGAAATCACTTTCGCGAAGTGACCATCGCATGTTCCCTTCATTAATGGACTTCTGGAAGGGCCCTTCGTGAAGGGATTCAGTTGTTCACTTTCGTTTAGAACATCCCTACAAATGATGTCCCCTTCCCAAAGTGCCCTTCAAGGGCGCAAAAATGCCATTTGGAATTCGCCCAAAATTTTGTGTTTTCAGTTTAGTTTGTTAGTTCCCGTCATAACTACTATCATGGTTTTCTGTTCTTATATAATGGACTTTGTGCTTCACAGTTTTTTTGTTTTGATAATTAAAGTTTTAACTGCTGGAAATGACCCTGTCCTGTGCCTCTTTCATGTTGCATGAACCACACCTGACAGAAGAACTCATCTAAAATATGGATTTATCAGCAGTCAGACTCCTTCTCTTCACCCAGGGGAATCGATCCCTTGAGGACCACCCCAGTGAGCTCCTTTGGCTGGCTTATCTAACTCGCTATCAAGACCAGTCACTGATCACACATATTTGTGCCAGTCTCAGAGACTTGCTGAAAGACCTACTGCCCATCCATGGACACACGCATTTCAACCAGTTCACACGCTCTCACGCTACTCCTTGTATTTCTTACACTGAGAAGTAAGGGATAACTTGTTCTGCTATATACAATTTATAGACGAGGCACAGGAATACGGAGGGAAGCTCTCTGCCGAGTTCATAGCTGTCTTGAGTTATACAGAGTTAAAAGCCACTTACCAGCCAATCAGAAATTGGGCTGTTGTTGTTTCCGTGTGAATTCCGTGATCCCACTGCAAGCACATTCGTTACTAAGTAACATGGATGCGCGTGCAGTTGCAAGAGCAAGATCTGATGAATGCTGTGTAGGTAACCCCTTCATTTTTTTTTTAGCATTTTGATTTTACGATTTCTGGATGAAATCACTTGCCTGAGATCAAATATAGCGAGAGCTGATGTAGGGGAATATAGTCAAATCCGTGCTAAATTATTATTGATGCAGTCAAGAACTCTCCAACAGCTTTGCAACCAGAAACTTAGCTCTGGCTACCTGAAACTAAGGGAAGTACTAGAGATGTTAGAACAATTCTGAGAAAAGACAGACAAATTCATCCAAATAAACAAATTTTTTATATGTATATATTTTTTTAAAAGTATAAAAAATAGAAATTTGGCCCCAAACATGCCAACTGAACAGTAGTGCTCTAAGCACTATGTACTGCACACACACAGTAGGATTACAGAACTTGTATGTCAAGTTGTGTGTGTGTGTGTGTGTGTGTGTGAGACAGAGAGAGAGAGAGAGAGAGAGAAAGTACACATTTCATTGTTTTTTTTTGTTTTGACGGGTAGGTGGTTCCTACATAAAGCACTGTGGCTTCCCCACTCAAATGCAGATGTAGAGAGAGTGTTCTCTATGGTGAGTTTGAATAAAACCAAAAGTAGGAAGAGTTTGGCTCTGAACAGAACACTATCATCCATTATGACAGTGAAAATGGCTGAGCTTGAGCCACAGTTCGTTAAATGGGAGCCCCCTACCCCTGTCATCAAGGCATCAAAATGTGTAACAAACACTTACAACAGAAAAGACAAATATTCATAAGCTGAAATGTGTACTCTCTCTAATCTCTCTCTCTCCCTCTCTCTCTCTCTCTCTCAATTCAATTCAATTCAATTCAATTCAATTCAATACATATTGCTGTATTGGCATGACATACTTAGATACATATTGCCAAAGCATTGTACATAGCAGAATTAAAAACAAAACAAATATACTGTACATCCATAAATAAACAAAACAAAATACATCCATATATATTTATATAAACATTAATGGTACTACTAATGCAGATGTGTTCACTCTTTACTTCTTAGTTTGTGGAATTTATAAATATGTTGTGCTACCAAAGAGGAAGTGGGTCCTTCACCAAGTAATATTCCTAGCTTGTCATGTTCATGGAGTGACTGGAGCTCAGGGATAATCTGCTGTATTTGACAGTACAGTGTTTCTCTTAAGGACGTGTATTGGTCGCAGTGGAGGAGGAAGTGTTCCTCGTCTCAACTGATCTACATTCGTTACAGATTCGCTCTTCTTTAGGTAACCACGTCTTTTTATGTCGTCCTCTTTCTATGGCCAGCTGATGGTCACTCAATCTGTACTTCGTCAGTAAATATCTGTGAGTTATATTCCTGACCGAGACCAGATAGTCAGCCAGACTACTCTCTGTTGAGTTTCAGATAACATTGGAGATGACTTTGGTGTTTGGTTTGTTCTTTCCAACTGTGTGTACGTCTCCATCTCTTCGTTCATAGTTTCTTTGATTCTTCCAGGTTTTTCAGGGTTGGTGATATTGAGTGCTTTGTTAGTCAGATCTGACACCATTAAGTCAAGTCAGTCAAGTCACCTTTATTTATATAGTGCTTTTAACAATACAGATTGTGTCAAAGTACTTAACAGTATCAGATTTTATTGCCATTACACAAAGATTACTTTTTTGAGCACTCATTTTTTGTGTTTTCTTCAGAACTAGAATCTTCAGAACTAGAGTTTAAGTGGATCCAGAACTTTAAAACTATTTTTTTAATGATTAGATTTAGGGGGAGATGGCGTTATTAGGTGTGTTTCTGTGGACATGAAGGATGCTTCTGCAGAACTCTACATGCAGAGCTTCTAAAGGGTGTTTGTGCCAATCTTTATGGCTGTAGTTACTTGTTGGGCCCCAGATCTCGCTTCCATACAGGGCAATAGGCAGTATGACACAATCGAAAATCTTTGTCCAGATTCTGATGGGGATGTCTATTTTGAATAATTTTGTTCGTATGGTGTGCAGTGCCCTGCGGGCTTTTACAAGTAATGTTTTTATTGCCAAATTGAAATTTCCACTGGGAGTTAAAACCAGACCAAAGATAATTATATTGTAAACCATGTTGAAGTGTGGTGTTGTTTAAAGTAAATTTATGCCATGGTCTGTCTGAATACTCGATTCTGATTGGCTGGCAGGTGTTGATTAAATTCGTTTAACTGCACAGGTAGTTCCAGGTCAGTTTAATCACGTTCTATATTAATGCGCTTCCTATGAACATTGGTAACCATAGTAACATACAGTTACAGTTAAATAGTAATACAGATGAAAATAACCGTCATTTTTATCGTTCCGGTCAAATATTGCATTAACATCTTTAATATGTGAATGCTGGGAAATGACCATGGCATAAACGGGATAATCAACAGCTAGCTGTGCATTAAACGATTTGAATGCACGACGTGGAGGCGAAGAACAGTTTAATGCACAGCTAGCCATTGATTATCCCTTACATATGTTTATGTTCTAGATTTCTGTTTTTTTTTCTGAAATACCATAATCTTAGTTTTTTGGATGTTGACTTCGAAAATTCCAATCATGGCAGTATTTAGTTAGAATGTCAAGGTTGTTCTGGAGACCTTCTGGGGTTTTAGAATTAGCTTGTGTTGAATAATTGTAGTCCTGGACTGTCTGATTTTGTCCAGTAGATCTGCCAATTCATTGATATATATGTTAAATAAAGTCGGGCTGAGGCAGCAGCCCTGTCTCACTCCTCGCTGTTGAGAAAAATAGTCCGCCCTTTGCTGTCCAATTTTTACTGCACATTAATTTAGGTTATACATGTTTTTAATTAAGTCATATATTTTGCCCCCTGTGCCACTTTGAAGGATTTTTAAAATCTATGAAGCATGCAAATATTTTTCCCTCTTTCTTTAGGTGTACATGTTCATTTATTAATGTGTGTAGTGTGTGAATATCCTCTCTCTCTCTCTCTCTCACACACACACACACACACACACACACACACACACACACACACACACACACACAGCTTGACATATACATCCGCAGGCCAAGTTCTGCAATCCTACTGTATGTGTACAGTATGTACATTGCTGTCCAGTTGGCTCATTTAGGGACAAATTTCTTTTTATTTTTGATACATTTGTATTTGTGAAATATATAAATCTATTTATTTTATTTGGATGAATTTGTCTGTCTTTGATCAGATTTACCAGTTGTTATAATTTCTATTTGTTCTGGATAATTGTAAACAATAGGAAAAATTCAACTGCCAGCAAAAACTTGAGAGAATTGGGAGGGACCGAGGGGCCACTGCTGCAAATATTTGAGTGGCCCCTCCCCTAACAGATGAAATCTCACTCCAAACTTGAGAGCACTGCTGCATATTTAGTAAGAATTCACGTTAAACATATTTAGGTAGCTTGATAGAGAATGATCACTCAAATCAGAAAGAACGTGAAGACTATGATGACAGCAATGGACATGAGCGGGAAGTTATAATAGTTCTCAATGAATTTGTTTGTTCCTTCTAGATACTGAATATTTTCAGGTGAAAGCATGATTTAAACAGGTACAACACTTATTCACACACAATCGCTCTCTCAATAATGCATTCAAACAAATTTAATTTTACAGTGCTGCTCCATCTGTATCCGATTTCGAATGAGCAGAAATCTGCAAGATTCATTAAAAAAACAGCTTGATAGATTTGCAGAGATTGTCTTACTATAGGGAGATGAGAGGGTCTGTATTAATTACTGGAGAAAGCGTAACTGCTAACTTGGAATTATGTTTTATATTTCCATTGTTTTGTTGGGCACTTTGTTGAAGTGTGGAAACACACTGCCTGCGACCCTCAGATGAAGATAAATTTACTGTGTGTGTTGCAGGTACAGTCATCTGCGTCAGACAGCTCAGTGATGAGCTCCTCTCCCCAGCGCATTCAGATCATCTCCACTGACCCCTCTGTCACAACCCCCCAGAGAATACAGGTTCACACACAAGCGCACACGCACATGCTTTATCGTAGATGGTGCACTAACACATTCAGACACACTCACACTCTTTCTCTTTTTCAGATAGTCACTGAGCAGCAGACGGGTCAAAAAATCCAGATAGTGACAGCACTGGACTCCACTGTGCCCAAACAGCAGTTTATCCTGGCAGCACCTGATGGCTCTTCAGCAGGCAAAGTCCTCCTGGCTTCACCTGAGGGTACTAGTGCCAAGCAGCTTATCTTTGCCACTGCTGACAGCCTGGTGCCTGGACGAATTCAGGTATGAAGTCACATAAATGCATGGGTGTTTCTTCAACCGTGGGCATTCTTATTTCTCTTATGGGATTTTTGTATATTATTTTTCAGTTCATGCACTTAAATGAAATTATAGTGTACCTTCCCTAAGAAACTAGGGAATATAAGCTAACTACATGGGTTAGGGGTAGGTTCAGGGTTGGTACCTAGTTGTTCCCCAATTATTGTAATTACTATACTAAGTACATAGTATATACATGCAGAATAGGACTGTAAAGTTCATTTTTGCTGAACACAATTTTTGCTAACACCTTTTTACCATGTTTTTAACCCGTCTTCATTTATTTATGCTATTTTCCAAATGCCTTTTATGTTTTTATATTTTATTTTTGTATTCTTGTCCCAGACCCTGAATTTCAATCTTAAAATATTTAAATCCATCATAAAAATTTGAATTATTACATCCATGGTACAATTTGCAGATTTCTCTGCCTATGCTGTTGATATCCCCGATTCTAGTAATTTTTCATCCCCAGACGGGATACATTTTATACCCAATTCTGGTCAGGCAGTATGCATTTCCTGGTTCCGAGAGTAGATTATGTTTTCTTACTGGCATATTAACACTGGAATATTAACAGATTCTACCACATGTAATGGTTAGTAATTGGATAAATATTATGTTATAATTTAATTTAAAAAACAAATTGTGACTTTTTATCTCGCAATGCTGAGTTTATATCACAATTTTGACTTTTTTCCTCAGTATTGCGAGTCTATATCTCACAATTCTGAGTTTATATCTTGTAATTCTGAGAAACCTTGCTCCTAAGAAACTCCTAAGTCTTAAGAAAATCCTAAGAAATTTTGCTCCATGTGAGAGAAAACACCGACGGTCCTATTTTCTGAAAGCCTGCTCCTCACCAACTCCACACCACTCACAGATTGGTTTATAATACAGGGAAAATGGGCAGTCGCAGTGACTTCTTTCACAAGTCAGCCTGTGATGTTATATTAAATGTATCTCTATGGTGAAACTAATTATAGCACAAGAACTAACTGTTTTGAAAATGGATTATATTTTAAATAACCATGTGCTTATGCCTGTTGTTGGATAGTCCAGTAAATAAAATTTTTTGATTATTTTCTTGTTGATGGACACAAAGCAAAAGTCAGTTATTCATAATTGAATTAAAATGCTGGCATCAGTGAATAACAGCTTTGTCACATGTATTTTCATATTACTCCATGTTTCATTGTCACATGAAAAGAAGAGTAAAATCTCTATTAGGTGATGCATTTTTACTGTATTTTACACAGGAGGCTATATACTGTCATATCCATCTGTGAACTAGAGAATTAATTTATCCTTGGCATCATCATCATCATCAACCCTGAATGCCATGTAATTAATCCTTCTGCCTTTTCTGGTAGTTTGTAACAGATGCAGTATCAGTGGAGAGACTTCTGGGTAAAGGGGCAGACATGAGCCGAGCCCAGCCTATAGAATACTGCGTGGTGTGTGGAGATAAAGCCTCAGGTACAAACACATTCAATGTGAATAATGCCAGAGCATATAAAGCAAGATTACATATGACAGACATGTGTTGTCCATAGTCAGACCATCTGATGAGTATTGCATGCTGAAATAGCAAAAAGTGGTGCATTTCCCAAAAGCACTGTAAGCCTAAGTAAAGACCATTGGTGCCAATAGTTTCTATCATCTTCGATGATAATGGCCCAGGCCAGTTCTAATCTGATTGGCTGGCTGCAAATAGTTTCAGTTGACACCAAGAAACAACCTGGTATTTTCACATTTCGCAAAGAGCATTTCAGGGAAATAACTAATCATTTGGCTAGTATATTGGATCTTTGATTCAAGGTATTTAAGAGTTTGTTTGAGAAACCTAGTAAACTCCTTGATCTTATTTGTATATTGCTCTTTGTTCTCAAATTTATATGTCTGATTTTAGGTTTTAAGACGTTAAAGATTTACATCACGCCTCTAAAGATCATGTGAAAACAAAAGGAATTTTTGCTGGTCACTTTAACGTTGATAGCTAGTTTGAACTGATCGGTTGTGTTGGTCCAAGGGTCAGTATAAGGTAGTTGCTGCTGCTGCTGACAATTTAGTTCCAAAACAAGGAAGCACCATCCATTATGTTGATTAGATTGTTTCTTGATCGGAACAGATTTGGAGAAATGTGTCATTGCATCACTTGCTCACCAATGCAGTGAATGGGTGCCGTCAGAATGAGAGTCCAAACAGCTGATAAAAACATCACAATAATCCACACCACTCCAGTCCATTAATTAATGTTTTGCAAAGTGAAAAGCTGCATATTTGTAAGAAAGAAATTCATCATTAAGGCATTTTAACGTCAAACAGTTGATTCCACCTAAAATTCCACCTAAGCTCTATACATAATATTGCTTTCTTCAGTGAAAAAGTTGTCTCGTCTGAATCAGGAGAGAATTGTGCACAGGTCAAGCACCATTTACAAGCAAAAACAGTTCTAAACAAATATGTGTGTGGATTTTGAGGACAACAGGGGATTGACCTTTTCACTGGAGGAGGCATTATGGATTATGGACTATTTTGTCCAGAAGCGATGGTTCAAAGTTCAAAATGCCTAAATGATGTATATGCTTCTAAGCCACTCAGAGACAACAGGAGGGTGCCTGGGACAAGGAAAAAGAGAGTTAGAAAGCCTACTCTGAGCCTTTGATGCAAGTTTTAAATCATTTAACGGGACAAAAACAAGTTGTGAATAAAGTGAATAAATCTGCTGCCTTCTCTAGAGAGTGGTCGAAAACACGTCCTACATGCTTTGCGTGCAACAGCGCCCCCTATTTACCTGGATCTTCTAGTTTTCAGATTGATTTGACTATAAATAAGTTGTTACATGATTTGGTCATTGTATTAAGTTTTTGACGTTGGATATTTTTGTTTACACTATTTTTATTTTTAAATATAGTTATTTATAATATTTGTATTTCTAAAATATACAATGTGTGGGTTTGTGTATTTGAAGGGAGGCATTATGGGGCGGTCAGCTGCGAAGGGTGTAAGGGATTCTTCAAGCGAAGTGTGCGCAAGAGTCTGACATACAGCTGCCGCAGTAACCAGGACTGTGTGGTCAACAAACACCATCGTAACCGCTGCCAGTTCTGTCGTCTCAGGAAGTGCTTGGAGATGGGCATGAAGATGGAATGTGAGTGAATAAATAAACAAAAATTCTGACCACATGCTCATACCATGAAAAAAAGGTACAAAACTGTCACTGACCCATGTTTCCAGTGACACCAGAGCCCGACAATGTCGTAACTGACTATGATACTGTACAACCTTTCCACAAACAAACATAGGATTTCAGGATTTGAGAACATGGTATTATTATGAAGACATTTTTGTGGACTTTAGGGCAAATATAAATGTGTAAATTGTGGCCCCTTTAAATGTTTTATAATTGTACAGTGAAAATTTGGAAGCTTTTCACAGCGTTTATGCATTTTGTATTACACGCATAGCTGTACAGAGCGAGAGGAAACCCATTGATCTTCCTAGAGAAAAACCTGCCAACTGTGCAGCATCCACAGAGAAAATCTACATCAGGAAAGACCTACGAAGTCCCCTCATCGCAACACCGACCTTCATCTCTGAGAAAGACGCCTCACGGTGAGACTCACGTTCACAAATCTGCATGCTATACATGAGGCATACACCTAGCTTAATGTAATTCAAATTAAGAATTTAGTTCAGTGGATTTCAATACGGGGTATTCATTTACTGTTGCTTTACTTTATTTGACTATTTATTTCTTAGACATCAGTATATCAGATTCTGACTGATTTTAGTTGATTTGGATAAAAGCATCTGCTAAATGAATTAATTTAAACATGTTTTGTCATGATTTAATCCTCTGTGCAGGTCCAGGCTGTTGGACTCTGGGATGCTTGTCAATATCCAACAACCTTTAATACAAGCTGATGGCACATTACTATTAGCAACAGACAAAGTAAAAACATCTACATAACTTTTTCTTTTTCTTTTTCTTTTGTGTTGTGTGCAGGCAAGGTTTTCCAAGCTGGAGTTTGTGATGACCTTGTGTGTCTTTAGATTGTGATTGCCAAATTGCAATGAGTAAAAATTTTACTCTGATCTCATATACAAAAAGTTGTCATGAATTTATTTATTTGTCATTTATTGAAAGATTAAGCATTAAATTAAATCTCAGTGTTATTCAAGAAGAAGAATTTAGATCAAAGGGGTTGAACTGACAGTTAAAAGGTTGGGAGTCCCTGATCCAAAATGTTTTGCTGTTTGTTGTTGTGAAATTAAATTTTTTTAAATTATAATTATGCATCTTATAAACATTCAAAAAAGCTGTTGCTGTTTTTTTTTGTTTGTTTGTTTTTTATTTCCTTTAAATAAAATATATTTAAAGATTAGTGCTGTCAAACTATTAGTCGCGATTAATCGCATCCAAAATAAAAGGTTTGTTGACATAATATGTGTGTGTGTACTGTGTATATTTATTATGCATATATAAATACACACATACAGTATATATTTTTTAAATATTTACACGCATATATTTATATTCATAATTTATATTACATATAAATATATTTCATATATAAACAACGTTTTTCTTATATATTTATCTATACATGCATGTGTATGTATTTATATATACATAATAAATATACACAGTACAAACACATATATTATGTCAACAAAAACTTGTATTTTGGATGCGATTAATCGTTTGGCAGCACTAATAAAGATGTTATGTGTTTATCAGGCAGAATCAGGACAAGGTGATCTGGGGACACTGGCTAATGTGGTTACATCATTAGCCAACCTGAATGATCCGGTTAGTAACGGAGAGATGACAGACAGTCAGCTGGAGGAATCACCCAGTGAAATCACACGGTTTGTCACTAATGCAGACAATATATGTGACCCCTGGACCACAAAACCAGTCTTAAGTCGCTGGGGTATATTTGTAGCAATAGCCAAAAATACATTGTATGGGTCAAAATTATAAATTTTTCTTTTATGCCAAAAATCATCAGGATATTAAGTAAAGATCATGTTCCATGAAGATATTTTGTAAATTTCCTACCGTAAATACTGTATATTAAAACGTAATTTTTGATTAGTGATATGCATTGCTAAGAACTTCATTTGGACAGCTTTAAAGGCAATTTACTCAGTATTTTGATATTTTTTTTGCACCCTCAAATTCCAGATTTTCAAATAGTTGTATCTCAGCCAAATATTGTCCTATACACAAACCATACATCAATGGAAAGCTTATTTATTCAGCTTTCAGATGATGTGTGAATCTCAATTTCGAAAAATTGACACTTATGACTGGTTTTGTGGTCCAGGGTCACATGTGTGTATGTTTTTCACAACGTAAAGATATCTTATAGGATGGTATTTGTTATAGGAATAAGTCATCTTAAAAAGAAAATTAGGTAACACTTTATTTTGATAGTCCACTTTAGGCATTCTACTAACAGTAACTTTGCAACTACATGTCAACTAGCATTCATTAGAGTTTTAGTAGACTGTCTGCTTAATAACTTCTAACACTTATTGACTATAAGAAATTTTTGCAAGAATATATCAACTTATTCTACTAACCCTACAGTTAACTCTGAGAATTAGTAGACATGTAGTTGCAAAGTTACTTATAATTAGTAGTATGTCTAAAGTGGACTATCAAAATAAAGTGTAACCGAAAATTACTCCATTCCAAAGCCGTATGACTTCTTTCTTCTGTGGACGGGGCTGTTTTCACCATTAAACAAAAGAAGATGGCAACATCTTAGTTTGAATATATTCCTCAAACAAACCTGATGTATGTATGGCTCCTAATAATGTGGAATATGGCACACAAGTCATATGGACTACTTGAATGGTACTTGTTTGATGTTGTTGCTGCTGTTGTTATTTTATTTCTTTGTCAGGGTTGCCATCTTAAAAAAAGAGAAGCCTGAACATTGTACACATTTCTTCTTTCGTATTCCTACAGAAGAGAGAAGGTTGTACAGTTTTGGAATGGCATAAGGTTAAGTAAATTTCAAAGAGCTGGTTTTGAACCGTACCATCAAAACAAGGTAAAAAAAATATATATATATTTTTTGTTTTTGTGTAATTGCCTCTGAGTGTGATGTTTTTGGTGTTGCAGTGCCTTTGACACGCTAGCTAAAGCTCTGAACCCCAGTGAGTTGGCGGAGGGCCAGAGCTCGTCAGAGGTGGATGGGGTGGGTGGAGCAACAATACAGGTGATCAGTAGGGATCAAATCACCCCACTCATAGAAGTTGAGGGACCTCTCCTTACAGACACACACATCAGCTTTAAGGTGTGTATATGACATTTTCACACTCTTGCAAAAGCCTTGAAGTCAACATAAAAAAAAAATACTGAAAATGTTTTAGGCTACTGTTGTAGACTGTACATCGGTTTGCTGTTATGTATCATTGATTAGTATTAATGTAATAAAGTTACCACAGTAATAACATATAGCAAAATTTGCATAAAGATGTGTTACATTGGATTCATGTGATGAGTCCACTTTCTTGTCTAAATGACTCCTCAAATGTGAGTGATGGTAGTTTTCAGATCTGACTCATTTTCCTGGCTGACCCACTTTTCATCATCCAATAAATTCCTGATAGATCATATTTAGTATCGCCCTACATTGTTTTACCACATTAAATAACGGTTAATTCTAAAATGTCACAAAATGGGTTGTGAAAGCCATTTGAGTTTAATAATGCACAGTGGGGGTCAAGACACAAACACAGTAAAAGCAGTAATATTGTGAAATATTATAACAATTTAAAATAGCTGTTTTCTATTTGAATATATTTAAAAATGTAATTTATTCCTGTGATGCAAAACTGAATTTTTAGGCATCAATACTCCAGTCTTCAGTGTCACACGGTCCTTCAGAAATAACTCCAATATGCTGATTTGCTTCTCAAGTAACATTTATTATTATTAGCACGAGACTTCTTTGAAAAACAATCTTAATCTTAATTATTCCAAACCTTTGGGACCCAGAGAATGTCTGTTACAGAATAATTTAAGCATAAAGCGGTGTGTTTTAACAGTCTTTTTTAGTATTCCTAATATATTTCACATTGATATAGTTGATACTGGTTAATGTTACAATTATAATATTGGGACAGTTTATATTCAATAAATCATTGATTTGAACATTGATGAACTGTACTTCATGTTGTCGAATGAGAATACAGAATAAGTGAATTGAGATGAATAATTACGCTGTTGTCTTCTGTAGAGTTGATTTATATTTGTAATTATAACTGAAAGTATTGTTTCCTAATTTAAGAATATTGCAACACACTTTTTATTACTGTAAAAGTACTTCAAAATAATTTGTATTGTATAAAGTAGAATATAAGAAATAAACATGATTTCATATAGCATGTGTGAAAATGTGACCCTGGACCACAAAACCAGTCATAAGGGTCAATTTTTTGTTAGGATAGAATAATATTTGGCCAAGATACAACTATTTGAAAATCTGGAATCTGAGGGTGCAATAAAATCAAATTATTGAGAAAATCACCTTTAAAGTTGTCCAAATTAAGTTCTTAGCATTGCATATTACTAATCAAAAATTAGGTTTTGATATATTTACGGTTGGAAATTTACAAAATATCTTAATGGAACATGATCTTTATTTAATATCCTAATGATTTTTGGCATAAAAGAAAAATCGATAATTTTGACCCATACAATTTATTTTTGGCTATTGCTCCAAAATACCCCTGCTACTTATGACTGGTTTTGTGGTCCAGGGTCAAATATAATGTTGCTTAATTGCAGCTGTTGATAGTAATTAGACAAAATGTAAGATTTTTTAAAAGTAAAAATACAGTTATTTTTGTGTTTTACTATTATAGATAATAGAAGAGAGTCTGATTATTTTCTTTCTCTAGTTGACGATGCCAAGCCCAATGCCCGAGTATCTGAATGTGCATTATATCTGTGAGTCTGCATCACGCCTGCTCTTCCTCTCCATGCACTGGGCGCGCTCTATTCCAGCGTTCCTTGCTCTCGGGTGAGATTTCTATTGTGGGGTTTCTCTCTGTACTTATGCATGTTATCTACTCTAGAATTTGTCAGTTTCTGTCTCTGTATGTGTAGGCAGGAATGTAACACAGCTCTGGTGCGAGCATGCTGGAATGAGTTGTTTATTCTGGGGCTGGCACAGTGCACTCAGATCATGAGTCTATCCACCATCCTTGCTGCCATCGTCAATCATCTGCAGTCCAGTATCCAGGACGGTATGGTACAGTTAAACATCAAGTCTGACATCCACAAAGTCTACTTTGTGCTGGAGACTAGAGATACTATACAATAAAACAGTTCTAAAAAAAATGACAAAGCCTGTGCCAAAGCAAGATCCGAACAACAGTGGCAGATATGAACCTTACTCATGTGGCTTTTTTCCCTTCTTCTTCTTCTTCTTCTTCTATATGCTTTGTTGGAAGTGTTTCCTAGTACTTTCAGTGGGTTTTGGTGCAGCATGACAGATCCACCAGTAACCTGATGATTCCTCAAACCATTAAAACCATCCTTGCAGAAAGAAGAGCAGTACTGAAACACAGCTGATGTAAAAGCACAGTAATGTTTCAGTTTCAGTAATGTCAACAGCAGAAATCATTTTCAAGTGCTGTTGAGCATACACATTTGCCTTACACAATTTAATCTGGTAGTTTGCACATTTAGAATTACATTTCTAAAGCAAAGAAATCAAGTTTAGAACAGACCAATTTCGTATTATGTGTATTTGACAGTCTGTGCTTTCCCTTTTTTTCAGTGCAATTAGAATAATGTGGAATCATGCACCATGAATTTACTGTAATGATGCCCCACAAAACTTTCAAGAAACTAAAAAGCACTGCACCTGTTGTGGTTGAAATGGTAAATGTTGCCATGCAGTTTCAATCGGCACATAAAGGCATTGTCATAAAGACTGAATTTCAATCTCTAGTTCCAGTTTTTTCAGTGTTTTCAAATGTACACAAATATGGCACAGTGTCGTCATAATAAATAATTATGACTTTAAAAGGATAGTTTACTGGTGAGGCACCAGAAAGGAACCTTCAAACTGCTTAATTTAAGGAATTCTTTATAAAGATTATTTAAAAAACGTTTCAAAAATTGTTTATGTTGGAAGCATTGCTAGAACAAGTTACCTCTGTTAATATGTTGATGTAAATTGATGTAAACTGATGTAAATATTGTCATAAGTCTTTAATGAACTAACAACTGATCTCCTCTCAGTAGACAAGCTATCAAGTGAACGCATTAAACTAGTCATGGAGCACATATGGAAGCTGCAGGAGTTCTGCAACAGCATGGCAAAGCTGCAGACAGACGGATATGAATATGCCTACTTAAAAGCCATTGTCCTGTTCAGTCCAGGTACACAACCATTCAGTTCCTCAAAGAAGGCCAGAATGTTGCATTTGAGTGATTGAAAAAGTTGTTGTATAACAGATGTAAACTCACAGCTGATTCATTCATTCACAAGATCATCCAGGCTTGAGCAGCTGTAGCCAAATTGAAAAGTTCCAGGAAAAAGCGCAGATGGAACTCCAGGACTATGTGCAAAAGACCTATCCTGATGATACCTACAGGTCTGTTCCCCTCTGGGTGAAATGCTTCATAGTCTCGACCAACAGCATTTGTGGCATGCTGTCAGTTAACACAAACATTTTTTACATGACAGTTTTAAGGAAAAACATGTTTGCAATGTCCTTCTAGTGGGAATTTAGAATGCAAACGGCAAGCAACTAAGCATTTATGGCCATAAAAACTTTCAGGTCCTGTGCCATCCAAGAAAGTACTGTTGAGATGAATAACTTGCTGCAGGTATTCTTGACCTCCTTGAACACAAGTGTTCATAAATATTATTTCCATAAAGCAAAACTCACCCACAGGAATTACACTTGTAACGCACAACCAGAAGTTGTATAGTTGTAGATAAATTATAACAAAACTTTAAACTTCAGTGCTGGCTATATATTTGTTTTATTTTTCCTGTGGTTGCTGACAACATGCTTTATTTGCTGTTCACAGAACTGTGGTTGTATTTCATTTAGGTGTTAATTGGCTGATTTGCTAATGTCCTTTCATTAATTGCTCATTGATGTTGCAGGTTGGCCCGAATCCTGTTGCGTTTACCAGCGTTGCGGTTGATGAATTCCAATATAACTGAGGAGCTGTTTTTTACTGGCCTTATTGGAAATGTACCGATCGACAGTATCATCCCATATATCCTTAAAATGGAGACTGCAGACTACAACAGCCAAATCACAAGTCCCTCTGTGTGATCGCGCTTTGACTCTCATTTCATTTTGACCTTGAGACTGAAGTCATGCAAGTCCCATCATCCCTTGCCCTCACGGCGACTCAAATATATCACATTATATTGAACCGACCAACAAGCTCTACCTCAAGAGGAGCTGCAACAGTGAAAGCCTTTCAGTATGTGACCGTTACCCTAGAAATATTGTGTTGTAGTTTACAGAGAGATGCATTATGGGACTAGTTCCAATGACAGGACATTTGCCTCGAAAATTAAACAAAGGCCTTTCTTTTTTTAAACCTTAATTTAAAAACACTTGAGCACTTCATGATGATTCCAATGGAAACAATCCAAGACAAACTTTTTAAACCCCCAAATTCTCCCAATGCAGTTTTTTTTTTTTACTTTACTTATGAGGATAATATCTACAACAATGGACTTTTCCAGTGGAAGATGTGATTCTTGGAATGTAACAGTTAACTTCTGGATCCCTGAATAGCTACTCATTCATTTTTCTCATTGATAAAGCAGTTATTGAGTAGAATGCTAATTTTCTGTGTCCCACAGATCATGTACTTTGTACTGTCACTTCTGCCGTTATGACAATCAGCCTCAATATCATGTTTTCCCTTCAAACTCATGTATTTATTTCATTGAGTCTAACTCTGTAGTTCATACAAATGTAGATAATCTGATTTGCTTGGTTTCAAAAATCATCTGTTATTAAATGATATATAGGAAGTAGTTGATCTGTATCTTTATAGCATTTGACTGCTGCTGCAATGTACAAAAGGTGTCATTTTCAGATGTAATATATCCACAATCGTGATGGTTTAATGCACATAGATTTCTAATTTGCTTTTTATTTGCAGATATGTGCACAGATCATCCTAGTTTCTAAGTGAGTTTCTAATTTTGTTGTCATTTCAAAAACTACAAAATGTCTCATTTTGTCCTAATTGTAATAAAAGTATTGACATGCACTTATTTATATGAATTTCCCCCCAAACAAATATTGGGGGGGGGGGGGGGGTACTCCCAAACTACAGTATTGGTTAGCCACATTGCATTTTATGTCCCAATGAACTATAATAAGATAAACCACAAAACGCCAGAAGCAATTGCATGCTCTCTAATTACATTTCAATTGAGTTTTTGTTTGGAATCACCACCAACTGCGCAACTGTGCAGTCTGCCTAAGATCTGTCCAAAATGTGCCTCATATATTTGAAAACCTACAAATGCATGCTTCTTTTCTGCAGCAGGAGCATCTCTAAACATGTTTGAGTCTAAGTGAATTTCACCAATTTCTTGTGAAACAAGTAAAAAAAAAAAAAATTCAATGACTTTTACCATTGTTACAAACTTTACTGTAAAGTGACGGCTGTTGAATATATGTCCATTGGATAATATGTAGATTATATTCGAGAGAATATTCACTTCTTGCAAATGAACATACAAACTGACATCAACCTTAATCATCAGCAATGTCAAAATTAATCTTTATAGAATTTGCTTAAACCCTGCTTTACAGTTTGAACCTGTGTTACATATGCGGTTTCTGTTTCCCTTATGTTTTATTGTATAAGGTTTATTGTTATTTTAGTATTGTTTCAGAAGTCATCTCTACTTAATCTCAGTGATTTTGTCCAAAACCTTAGTTGTTGTTTCAAAAATATGCCCCCCACAAACTGTTTTATATGGTTTTAACACCGGCAGGCAGTTATTTTAAGCAAATTTGTATATGTATTTAAAAATGCCTAATATTTTTTATTTCTGTCAGTGACTGGTTTATAGGTGTTGTAATGCCATGCTGTAATTCTAATCATCTTTGGTTTCATCTGTCTGTGAGACAATAAGAAAACTGTGCATGAACTAGCTTATAAATTTTATTAAATTCTATACTGATGTGGAGTTTCTTTATTGTGGCGTGATTTTTTTTTTCTATCTATCTATCTATCTATCTATCTATCTATCTATCTATCTATCTATCTATCTATCTATCTATCTATCTATCTATCTATCTATCTATCTATCTATCTATCTATCTATCTATCTATCTATCTATCTATCTATCTATCTACCTTGCCAAAAGTATTGAGTCACCCCCTTGTAATGAACAGGTTTGACTACTTTAAGATTAAAATCAATCATTTCTTTTTGAACCTTGCCTTATACACAGAGGTATTATCGTGTTAGAATAGAAAAGGGTCCTGTCCAAACTGTTGCTTTAAAATTAGAAGCACACAATTCCCAAGAATATCATTATATGTTTGCTTAAACATTAAGATTTGTACTCATGGAAATTACAGAATGGAAATTCTGTAAATAAAATCAAAATTTCAAGACACCTGCGGAAAACCGTTTTGACATTGACATTGCAGTGCCATGGAAATAGTGCTCTAAAAGGGGGCTTCTCCCTTTCAAGTGTCATATTACAAAATTTGGTGGTTATTTTGTGATAAATGTATACGTTTCTGTCACAATATTACTTCTGTGACAGGAAATTGCATCAAAAAATTCTGTAGAGTTTGTGTGGCTATTTTTGGTATAGCGCCTACATAAAATCTCACAGGAACCTCAGTTGATGTGACATCAGTTTTAAATTTTGAACAATTTATTTAGACATATGGCTTTAATTATATAGCAATTTTAGATTCCAAAACATTTTGTAAAAAAGTTATGTTATATTAAATAAGAAAATTTCTTCACAGTTCACAGAACATTTTCTTCAGAGTAAACCCAAACTTCTACAACTCTTACATTTTCATTTTTAAAATGATTTCATTATATTTCTGCTGATTGTCTTCTTTAAAAAAAAGTGAAACCTTATGTCCATATTCCAAAGCGTTCATGAGAAGCACAAAAAAACAACAGTTGTTAAAGCCAATCCTACAACCCTATTAAGTTGGCAAAAGTGCAATTAACTTGGGTAAAAAAAAAAATTTTAAAGAGAGAGAGAGAGAGAGAGAGAGAGAGAGAGAGAAAGAGAGAGAGAGAGAGGAAACAAGAAAGTCAAAAAAGTTGGTACAACAATGCTACTTTGCTTCATAAAAGGGCAAACTTTACTCTTAAAATTGGATTAAGCAACTTTCTCTCACTGAGCTTTTCAGCATCTGTGGCCTTGGATTATCTTAATTTGCTTAGTTGCACTAACACAGCTTTTAGTGTTCTCAGAAGCTCCAAAATAGCGATTCTGAGCATTGAAGCTCTAACATTATGGAATGCCAATCCTGCCATATTTAGAAATAAATAAATAAATGTACAAAGAAATGTAAAAAAGCAAAAATAAATAAATAAATATATAAATAAATGTACAAAGAAAAGAAAAAAATTCCTTATGTATTTTTTCTTTTTTTTCCCACATTTTTTTATTCATTTATTTATTTATACATTTATTTATTTTCACATTTATGTATTTATTTACGTGTTTGTTTGTTTGTTTATTTATTTCCACATTTATATATTTCCACATTTATTTATTTATATATATATTTATTTTCACATTTATTTAATTATACATTTCTTTGTCCGTAGGGTAATGAGGAGGGCGTGTTTTACGTCAGGAAAAGCAATCGAGCCAGAGTAGTCCAGGCCACAGTGACACCTTGTGGTGCCCAAACGAAGTACAAGAAGTGTAGCCTACATGACGCGCCTGTCGATAGTGTGGGATGAATGACTTAGATGGGCGATATTACCAAAATCTTATATCACCGTTATTACTTCAGTTTCACGTGGGGGGTTGTTTCGGCCGGGAAGCCTGCTATCTGTGATCGAGTGCATTTGCTGAAGCTCGCGAAAGCGTGCAATCGCTCTCTTATGCGCGCTGTTTTTTTTAGGTTTCACTTTCAAAGCATACAAGGCATGTTTCCAATATTCAGAATAGAAGGAGGTTACTGTAGAAGATTGGTCGCCTCGCGCCTCTTCCCGTGTGGACAGTCACCGCATCAACTGATTATAATAAGTTCTCGGTGTAGACACGGCTTTAGATAAGGATTAATCACACGTCTTAGGCTGGAAATATCTAGAATTAGGTCAGACAAGAGGTGTCCACGGGAACGGAGCTAATGAAACACACAAGACATGCATTGAACATACAAGCATCATGCTCATCCAAACAGCGCCTGTCGTGTGCCCTCAGTTTTTTTAGCTAACTTTTTAATGTAACCAAAAACCAAGAACAACATTGACAGCATCAGAAACAAACCTGTAAACCGATGTCCAGGGGCATTTTAAAAAATATATATATATAATTCCAATCGATAAACTCAGTTAAAATAATAAAGGGCTGTTACTAGTAAAAATCCAATCAGTGTCAACAAAAGCCATCAGAGACATAATTACTGAATGAATTTACACTGCAATAAGCCTACAAATGCATAAAATGTTATGAAATTAATGTTTTAAAGTTTGAAGGCAGAAATATGTCAATATGTCAATCTATTAAATGATACGTTTAATATGAAACTAAAACAGACACTAGGTGGCGCCAAGTCACTGTCTTAACGAGTGAGTTCAATCCATTCAACTGATTACTTCAAATAGGTTTCGCTGATTACGAAAACACCACTACTGCCGCGGTTCAGCTGTGGATTTGTTTCTGTGATAATTATATGTAGGCCTAAGGTCACGTGTTTTTTAAAGAAATAAAACATATTTTCATGATAAAATGATCAAAAAGATGGCAGGTAGGGTAGGGGACATGTTCGGCGAACACGACTTCTTATGTTGAGAAAACAACATTTAATAGTGGCCATGCGTTTAATGCACGAACCTGCGTGACCATAGCAACCTTGTATATTCAGACATTAATATTATGAATAAATTAATAAAATGTTTTGAATTTAATAAATCGCAGAATTAAGAAAATATTATATTAACCTACCTGTATTAGTGCGTGATATGTTGCAGATATATAGGCTACAGTCCACAGACAACATTTATGAACCTTGTTATAATCAACAACACATTTAAAAATAAGACATGTAACATGCCTAGAAAAAAAAACATTACTATCTTTCCCATCCATCCAGGTTTTTAAATCAATTTCGTGATCATTTCTCTTTCTTTCTTTCTTTCTTTCTTTCTTTCTTTCTTTCTTTCTTTCTTTCTTTCTTTCTTTAAATAAATTACGGGAATTTTATGGGTTCTCTTTATTTATTTTTTTTGATAGCCTAGTAATTAGGTTATATGTTAATAATAATAATATGTAGCCTATAATATATATAATATATAGTCTAATTTCTGCACTTAAATTCAAAACAAAATGTAAAAGAATCGGCTATTTAAGCTAAAATATTAATCTCATCCCAAAGTCTTTTAAATCCATTCACGCACCTGCCCTTTTTTGAACGAAAAAATAAAACCCAGGATAAATTCATAGGCTACATACAAAAGGAATAAATTTAACCCTAGATCTTGATTGGCTTGTTCAAGTGTGTTTGATTAGGGATGGAGCTGATTACTGTGGCTCTCCAGGACCGACTTTGGCCACCACTGGTTTAATCGAATTAAAATTCTTACTGTCGTTTTACAGTGGTCAAGAGCAGTGATTTCCCCCTTTTCTTTATTAACACACAGAGAGCAGCAGTATATTAATATCCAAATAACAGATCTAATGTTGCACATCAAAATTTAACACAGTTGTTTGCTTTCACTTAAGACATACCCATTTAAGCGAATACTCGACAAGACAGATATATTTTTAAGTAATTCAGTGTTGCACAAGTAGCTTTCCATGCACGCAGGTGAGTCAGTCAACGCCAGTAACACATTGAGATCTTTTTTGTGGCTTAGGCTATTGCGTTTAAAAACTAGCTCTTCCCGCATTATTTTCTCATGCATGCATGTTCTTTTCATAAAAACAAAATGTGCGCACATATATTGCTTTAAACTTTAAAGTTTAAAGAGGTCCGTTATCTGGTAGGCCTATTATCTGGAAACATCAAACGCAATTAATTGCTTTGCTTCCAAAGTCATACGCTACTTTTGTTATCTAATATAGCATATAACAAGAGTTATTTTAACAGTAAGCTAATATGATAGGCCTATTTAGTAACATGTATGCAGAATCGCTTAGCCTACATCAGGATCACAATGCGTCATTAGACCTAAATTCCACATGCCTATTTCATATAGGCTAGCCTATTTAATTTTATTTTGGATATAGGCTATGATAATGATGATAATGCTGATGATGATAATGATAATACTAACAATAGCTACTACAACTCATAATAAAGAAAGGAAGAATAGCCTATTAGGCTACATATTGGTCTGCATGGTATGTGCAGTATGGGTTAATATAATAATTCTTAATTCTGCGCTTTATTAAATTCAAAATATTTTATTAATTTATTCATAATATTAATGTCTGAATATACAAGGTTGCTATGGTCACGCAGGTTCGTGCATTAAACGCATGGCCACGAGAAATAAATGTTGTTCTCTCAACATAAGAAGTCGTGTTCGCCGAACATGTCCCCTACCTGCCATCTTTTTGATCATTTTATCATGAAAATATGTTTTATTTCTTTAAATAACACGTGACCTTAGGCCTACATATAATTATCACAGAAACAAATCCACAGCTGAACCGCGGCAGTAGTGGTGTTTTCGTAATCAGCGAAACCTATTTGAAGGAATCAGTTGAATGGATGTTTCATATTAAACGTATCGTTTAATTGATAGACATTGACATATTTCTGCCTTTAAAATTTTAAACATTAATTTCATAACATTTTATGCATTTGTAGGCTTATTGCAGTGTAAATGCATTCAGTAATGATGTATCTGATGGCTTTTGTTGACACTGATTGGATTTTTACTAGTAACAGCCCTTTATTATTTTAACTGAGTTCGATTGGAATTAAGAACGTGGCATTCCATATTGCATGCATTTAATACGTTTTTTTTTTTTTTTAAATACCCCTGGACATCAGTTTACAGGTTTGTTTCTGATGTTGTCAATGCTGTTTTTGGTTACATTAAAAAAATGCAGTTAGCTCAAAATACCGAGGGCACACGAGTCACCTTTATTTATACAGCGCTTTTAACAATACAGATTGTCTCAAAGCACTTAACAGTATCAAATTGGAGGACAGAGTGTCAGTAATATATATAATGATCAGTGTTGGGCACGTTACTTTAAAAAAGTAATTAGTTATAGTTACTAGTTACTTCTCACAAATAGTAACTGAGTTAGTAATTGAGTTACATCATTATAAAAGTAACTAATTACTAGGGAAAGTAACTATTGCGTTACTTTTTCAAAAATTTTCAAATGCCAAATAACTTTAATATTGGATGCCCCCAATATTAAATGTTAAATTAAAGAAATGGACACTAAAAATAATAAATTATTATTATAAAACATTGTACATTAATCTACACTATTTATCTACTGACACTTAGTATCAGTCAGTCAAGCATTATAATATAATATTATGATAATTTTATATTATATGATGATAGAACTTTAGTAATTAGTATAACCAAGTATGAATGCATATTTATCATCAATATAAAACGCACTAAGGATTAATGAGCTGCTGGGTTCATGAATATTAATCACGTTGTCTGCGTTCGCTCGAATTGATTTGCTGAAATCAAAACAGGGACGGTAATAGGTGAGCGCCAGCCAATGAGATTGTCGTTTACGCATTAGTTCCACCCACAACCAGGGAACCCGGCCATCTCGAACCCGGCAGTTCTTAAAAGCTGAAGAATTCCAAAGGAACTCCGTTATTTTGACAGGAAAATACAACAGAGAATATTGTTTATATTCAATTCTGCATGTTATGTAAGACTCTCTCGCTCTGTATCTTTCTTTGCGTGCGTGTATGTGAGAGAAAGTGACGGCGAGTCGTCCGCCTTCACACTAGAGTTTATGGTACGTCAAATACAGCTGCACTGCGCATCCATTCAGATAAACTGAAAAATTAAATTCTAATAATATAATATAGTAACGCCACATTTTATTGTCAGTAACGGTAACGGCGTTGTAACGGGGGAAACAGTAATTCGTTTGATTACTCGTTACTGAAAAAAATAACGCCGTTAACGCCGTTTATTTATAACGCCGTTATTCCCATGTAGCATATTTGCTTTATGAGATGAACATAATAAATCATAACGGGTTATCAATTATATATCCATCTTCAGGAATTAGCTGTAGTATTAATAGTACAATAGAATGATTAGTTCGTCCGCAGTACGGACCCTTCTATTGACTTTAAGGAAAATTATTCCTCTGGCCACGACAAATAATTTTCTTAACGAAGCAGTGCTCCGAGCATTGTAGCAAGATCGGACGTTAAAGTGACTTAGTTCTGAGAGCAGCAGACAGACAACCAAGTGTGAATACATATGGATGTTTATTAAACTACACTACAGGGGAACATGAAACATAGAACTAGACACAGACATACACACATTAAACATGGATGCCAAGGCAAGGAAGGCATAGAGAGAGAGAGAGAGAGAGAGAGAGAGAGAGAGAGCGAGAGAGAGAGTGCTCGCGCGCAAGAGAACCATGGCAGGATTTTAACATCAACTAACTAAAACCTGGGTTTGAGCCATTAGAAAATCATATCACCTTAATTAAAAGGGGTCGAAGCCTAGAAGCGCATCTAGATAGTTAACAAGCGGTTACTTGCATGGTTTTTGTGGGTGCTGAGTAAAGTATCCTGGTGCATGTATAATGCGTAGATTCCCGGGGGGGGGATTCCTTTTGGAGTAAAAGCTTCGTCCTTCCAGCCATGATTAGTCCGAAGTGAGTTCCCAAAGTTACCGAACTTAAAATTGCCAGAAGATCGGGCTCCCCGGAAGGGGAGCCGCGAGGTTTCCCAGGTGATAAATGTGTCTCCGGCGCGCTTTTGGTAGAAGAGCGAGAGAGAGAGCGCGTGGGCTCTTTAAAGTCTGCGAAGAGTCACGCCTTTCAGGATGGGCTTGACCAATGAGAAAGGCTGAATTTCCAAGCGGGAGTTTTGGAAATACTGGGGGTTTTATGGCCCTTTGTCTGAGAGCATGGTAATTTCCAAAAGGGGTTGGATTGAAAGTTATTATACAAACTATTAAAGATTCTTAGGACACTGATATGTTGCATAGGTATCAACATGTAATATTCACTCTCAGTTAGATCATCCGAAGACGAATTGATAGAGACCAAACATGTTACAGTCAGAGTGATATTAACTATTGATCTATTATAAGCATGCATAAAACAGTATTAAAATACACAAAAACAGTAATAATATACACAATGACTTAATGATATGTGTGCTCATTCAAAGAAAGGTTTTCCTATGAATTAATTAGAGAAGAGTCCATTTTATGGCATAAATGTCCTTTTCCTAAAGTGGATATGAAGTGAGTGTTTCTTGACCATTTTGCATTCCTTTGCGCAATAAAACTAATGTTATCTGATGGGTTGCCATGGCACCGGGGGTGCTCTGGCGGCGTCTGCAGACATAGGGGCACCTAAGAATGTGTATTGGGTGAGGGGTCTGTGATTATTTGTTAATCTAATAACTAGTTTCATTTGTTAAATCAAATGAGAAATTGTGTCTGATTGGTCCAAATGCTACATAATTCCCCTCTTTCGAACGTTGTTGTCCGTCCAATAGACAGCAACGAGCGACGTTAAAGATGCAGAACAATCAGACTTGCACCTGCCACTCATGGCTGGGGGACAGTGGTGGCTTTCTGGTTGTTGGTTGCCTCCAGGAGTGGTTGTGGTGCCGTGGTGGATGCTGTCAAGTGGGAAGCTGTGGAACTGTAGGCTGTAGTAAGGTGCGGATCCTCGAGCTGGTGCAGCAGATGTCGAGGCAGTGTCAGCTGTCATCCCGAAGTGGGTTGGTCCGGGTCAGATGGTTGTTGATGCTATTAGCCAGAAGGCTATCTGTGGTACCCGTGGTGTGGAACAGCCGGGTTAGACTCTCACTGGTGAGAGTGCAGGTGGTTGTTAGCCCTCTGTTCTGCTGGAACATTACCATAAATCTGATGTTTGCGGTGTCGCTTTGCTTTTGTGGCGGCACCGACTTGAGCTTGCCTGAGTTGTGTTGGTAGAGGTTTCGCTGTCGGGCATGTGGGCCGTTGCTCAACCCAACGTTGTCTGGTTGCTTCTGGGGTGTCGACTAGTTTTAAGGGATGCTCCTCCCTTGGAGGGGTCTGATGCTGTGTTGCGTCAGGCGAGGAGTCAGAAGTTTGTCCTTCGCAGTACTCCTCGGTTGAGTCTATTTCAAGGAGCTCTTCTGCCAGTATCAGAAGCTCCTGTAACTCAGAAGTAGGAGTGTCCGGCTGTCCTTGTGAAACATCCGTTTGGCACCTGTGTGAAAGGTGTGGAGGAGGATCTTGTGGGGACTGTCGTCGGACATACCATGGTGTTCGCAGGATGAGGATGGCCTTTTCCATGGTTCCTGCCAGTGGCTTTTCTGGGACCTGGGTCTGTTGCCATGGCAATGGCTCTTTCCTCTGCTGGCTAGTGGCTTTCTGTAGAAGGGCCTTACATTGTGGCAATGCTGGGTGCCTTCTGGCGTCTGTTTTGGATTCTGGGTTGTGCAGTTCAGATTCAGTGGGGTCTTACAAACACCTTTGGTAGAGGCCTTGTGCTTGTTAAAGGCCTTCCGTGTCAGGTCACGCAGTGTCTCCACCTGGGCCCCTCTTCTCCAGTGGTTCCGTTTGAAGGTCTGAGGGCGTGCAGCTGTGCACCTGTTCATGGACCTTTGCATCAGGTTGACTCTCAGGACTGGATGTGGGTCTGAGGAGGTGTAACCTGTCTCTGTCAGTCGCGTGAGCTTCCACTTCTGGATATCTCGGCCTTCTGTAGTGTTTGGTCGAACTGGGGATGTTTTGGCCAGTTTGTCAAGGTCTTTGGGAGTCGTCTCGTGCAGTTTCGGGGTCTGCATGGAGAGGGTTTCTTCTTTTGCTAGAAGGGAAGAGTTCTGTGGTGAGGGCTGGCGATGCTTTGGTTTGCGGCCATTCACTTCTTCCAGTGTGTAGCAATTCTTGGATGGGGGACTCCATTCTGCTCAGCGGTGGTGATGCTGACGAGGGCTCCGCTTTTCTTGGCTCTAATTCCTTTTTAGGTGGTCTTCCAGAGCATTTATTTCAGAGTCTTTTGTTTTAAGGTCAGTTTTGGCTTCCTTTAGTAGCTGTTCTTCAGACTGTAGATGTCTTCTCATGTCTTTCTGGGAAGCCTTTAGTTCTTGTCGGTCACTTTCAGCAACTGCAAGGGCTTCTTGGAGCTGTTCAACTTTTTCCTTTGTTTCCGGTTTCACTCCACCTGGTACCTTGAGTTTATCCCGAGTCTTCATTTCGAGCTTGTCTGTGAAGCGTGAGATGTGCAACAGCTCTCTCAGGAACTCAGTGGTCTGATGCCTGAAACCATCCTGGACTTTCGCTGCCAGTTTGTCTATGCGGGTTTTGGCCATGTATCAGTTCCTTTTGCCGATGGGTGCTGTGCTTGTCGCGTAGTGTCAGCTGGGCTTTGAGGGCATAGCTTAAGGAACTGATGGCCTTGTTTAGCTCCCCGTGGTGGTGATTCTGGCTTGAGTCGTGTGTCAGGAGTCTTTTCCGGATTGTGACTATTACTCAGAATATTAAAAGTTCAGTGGTCTTTAGGGTGAGGCTCTCTGTAATGCCTCTTAGTCAGGTGTTCACATCTCCTATGGGGTTTGCTTTCTGTGACATGCTGGCAGACTGGGAAGTGAGGACTGACACAGATCTGCTTGGTATTATCGGCCCATATGTGGTGAAACAGCTAAGGGTCATTTCAGTGATTGTAAACCCAAAGTGGAGTGCATTGTAGTGGGGCTTTGTGGTTCAGGCTTGCTGTTTTGGAATTGACATGCTCTGACACATTCCGCCACATCTTGCTTTATGCCAGCCCCGTATGCCACTTGTTTTAGTGTCTTATAAGTGTCTCTGGTACTGTGGTGTCCAGCACATGGTGCGTTGTGGGTATGCATTGACCTGACCCCCCTTTGTCACTGTGTCACCACAAGCTTTGGCGCAGAGTGGGCATCAGGGACACAGTATGCAATGTTGCTCAGCACATGTAGCATGTGTGTGACGTCATGCCGCAGTTTGAGGGCTGGAGCAGCAGCAAGTCGAGTAGATGTGATAGGGTGGTTGGATGGGGTTAGGGAGGTGGTAGAGAACAAGCTTTATTGTTCAGTCAGCGGTTTGCATTTAGGCAATGACATTTATGGATAGCTTTTAAGTTAGTGTCAGGGCTGCGAGGTGTGTACCCTGGAGGTGAAAGTTGGTTTCATTCTGGTTACGGCTGCCATGTCATTGGTGGGTGGGTGGGTGGTTCATGGTTGAGGCCGTAGCTCACCATGCAATGCACTTGCGATGTTGTTGCACGCCTGGTACAGGTGTTGGTGCTTGACTGGCTTCCTGTTCATTGTGGCAAACTCATTTTTTTCCTAGCCAAGGAGGTGGCGTGCGAAGCTGAGATTGGCATAATTTGAGTCTGTGTAACTGAGGAGTTCTTTGATGCAGTTCTTGTGAGCTGATGCGATTTAAAGGGTTATCAGGATGGCTGTCACTTGTACTGTGATGACTGGGAGTCCAGCTTGAAGTGTTGCTGTGGTAGACTGGAGAATCACTGGATGATTCGTGAAGTGCGGAGCTGGGCTCTTTTGTCATCTGAGTAGTTAGTGCCCCGGTGGGAGCAGTGTTCTGCTGAAGTGGGCAACCCCCCTTTAGTTCTGGCCATGTTGTTGGTGTAGAGTGCAGATGCCATTTGAGTTTGATGATGTAATGTGGTCTTGAGTGAGTCCACATAGCTGACATCAGCTCTGCATTGTTGCTTCTTGTGAAGAGCAGCTTTGGCACTGGCCGTTGTCGACAGGTGCAGGATGTCTCTTAGAAAAGGGGGTGTGGCTCAGAGTGGGGCCAGGTTCCCTCCATCCCCTTGAAGGTGTGTGCTTGAGGGTTTGGCCACGCTGTCTGTGTGTCACACTGTTGCTGTCCGTTCCCCTTTTGTGTATGCTGGTAGTGCAGTCTCATATTTTTGCCAGTGTAAACATCTGGTATGGTCTGGCCAGACGTTCTTGCACTTTACAGGGCTTCTCCGGGGGTTGCGAGGTCTCATAGGAAACTTTTGCACTTGCTTGCGCAGGCAGGTCTGGTGTGTGCTCGGTGAGTGCTTTGAAGCGTGTGAGGCTTCAGGCCATGTCCTCATGGCTGGCTGTGAGATTTTCCCGTGACCTCTGTGACCTGACAGTCTGTCTAGGTGACCTGTCTGGCTGGAGTGGCTGGGGTTCTTGCCCTTCAGCCCGGAGATTCGGCTGTCTCACTTTCAGCAAAGGGTCAATGTGACCCAGCAGCTCTTTATCACTGAGAAGGTTGTATGCATGTATGGCTGCGTGTTCCGTGCACACCTTTGGGCTTTAAGAGTTCAGTTCTGTTCCTGAGCTTCAGCTTGGGGTCTGCCCAAGAGTTGGAATTGACATAAAAATTGGATTTACTCCAGTGTCAGCAGAACTCCAAGTCTCGCCTTGTTTTCCAACATGCTGTTTCCTGCTGGTTGGGAACTGTGTTGACTTTCTGATGAAGCATCTATCACAGTGATGTGCCTTTCAAGATGTAAAGGCAGGAGGAGTCTGGGTCGTGGGCTGGTCTGACCTTGAGACTGAGTTCTCGCGACCAGCTGAGATGTCAGGTCTTATCTCTGTGACCTGGCTGTGCACTTCAGATGAGTTGGCAGGCTGGAAGTGTGAAAGTTCCCGCACTTGAGGCTAATTCTCTGAATGCTTAAAGTCCCTCGGGCTCAAAACCATACGACAGGTCCATGTTGGTGAAAAGAGGGCCGGTGTTCATTTGGGGTTGTGTACACAGGGTGTACGGTCTCATGGAGCTGATGGTCAGGTGCAGGAGAGTTGACCGTGTGTTTATTTTGGCTTGTCGTGGGCCGTCAGCCGTCTGCTGATGTGCTGTTTGGGTGCCATGACCATCTGGCATTAGGATGGATGTCTCTGTTGTGAGAGACTGTTTGACAAGATCTGGGCGTTTCTTTTAGTAGGAGGGCTTTCTGGTAAGTTTCTTATGCCACTCGCAGTTAAAAGGAGTTTTGAGAGTCTGATATATCCTGTTTGCGCTGCTGTGGAGGCCACGTTTTATGTCCTCGGGATCTCTGTTGCTGGCCCGTGTGCACTCCAGAGTCAGTTCTGGGTACTGTGCAGGGATAGGCAGGATTTTACCAGTCTTTATGGAGGCAGCGCTGTGTTGTCTGTAGGCCATATGGGCTGAGTTCCGCAGATGTCAGGTGGTCATTGTGCGGGGGAAGACCATGGCGCTTGAATGGTGACTCACAATGTGATGCATCTGTTGTCTGCCGTAGACTCAGAGCTGGCTGTAGCAGGCTTCTCGTAAGTTTTGTAATCCGCTTTGACGGTTTCAGACTGCTGGTACAGGATGTTGTGTTTCAAGGCCGGAGGTGATCCTGAGCAGATAGCCTGTCTCGTGTGGTCACATGGGGCAGAGTTCGAGCATAAAAGTTCATGTTTTGCAGGCAGGCCAGTGTGGTGGCCTTCTGCGGGCCAGTTGGTTGGGGTCTGTGGGGCCACACGGTGTGTGTATCTGCAGTGATGCTCTGGAAGGGTCCCTGCCCCACCTGTGGTTGCTGGCAAGTGAGGTGTGAACAGTGGGCCTGGGCCTGCTTGTCAGGGGAAATTCTGTGTTGTGTTTTCCCTTTCTGTTCACCTCGTGGTCTGCAAGCCTATTTCAGTTCATTTGTGACATTGAGTTCGCCTTGGCTTTGTTGGTTGGCGTTTGAAGTTGCCTCGTCGCTGAGCAGAGACTTGGATTTCAGCTCGGCAGCTTGCAGGTGGCATTCACAGGCATTGTTTCAGTTCGCCTGGGTCATTACTTAAGAGAGCTTTAGCCTGCTGGAGCCTCTCTGGCTTCTATTCCAGCTGCTCTCTGTGCTCAGTGTCTGTGTGGGTTTTGTAGAGGCATCCTGAAACTTTCTACTTCCTCTTGTAGCTCCTTGTCCTCTTCATCCGCTGTCATTTGCTGGTCCAGCTGGCCTGGCGGTTCTGCACGCGCTCCCGGTCCTCCGGGCCTCCTTGTGGTCGAAGCATCTTTCGCTTGGCTTTAACTGGATGATGCGGTTGCAGGCAAGAGCACCGATGATCCTGGCTGGCTCTCTGTGGCTGTAGCCCTGGTTTGATCATGGTCTGTCTGCCAGTTCAGGTTGTCATCCAGCTGTTTCGCTCAGGTGCTGTAGATCAGGAGTGGTCCCGGACCGGAGGGCGTCTGTTGCAGTGCTTAGCCAAGCCGGATAATCTGGACACAGGTGGAGCACAAGTGGAGAGGGAAAAAACACAAAACACCAATGCAAGTCCGCACAGATTTAGTGAGCTAAAATATTTGGGCTATGTGTTGCATGATTAACTGGTGTGATCAGTTAATGACGCAAACTAAACGCTTACATATCGTGGCTGCTAAGGCAGGAGTGAATAATTGGTGTGAGTGAGCACCCGAAAACTATGGGTAACACTGTTGATGGGTGATAACCTAGGGGGTCATTTAATGACTTAGGCTATTTGGTTTATCAACGTTATTACCAAGTATTTTCTGATGGTTCAAACAGGTTTGGTCTCCGGGCCCACAAAACAACCAAAACAAACAGAACCGAAATTAATAATAAAAAAAAAAAAAATCAAAGTTCAAATTTAGAAAGGAATAGTGGGAAATCAAGGGCTTACTACCACCTCTAGGGGCTGTGACAAGGACTGCGGAGCGGGGCTCTTGTACTGCCTAGGGAGGTGATGAGAGAGATAGCTGGACAGACCAAGCACGCTAAAGCAGAGAGGCTCTCTAGTCCTCTTCACGTTTCATATTGAGTGAATGGCTATATCTTAGGTGTTGTTAGGCTTGGTGATGAGCTGAGGTTACCCGGGTGAGCCCCAGTGATTGGGCCGTCTCCCTTGACTCTCCCGAGCACACAACTGCAGGGGCTCCTGATCACTCGCACCCATGGCACCCGGTGGCAACCACTCAAACAGCAATGCCTTTTGGCACAATGTTGCATCACTCAAGTGAGGGAGGCTCAACGACTAGCTGGCACAGCCAAAATTGGGTTTCGCCTGTGGGTCCCAAGTTACACGGACCCCTTTTGGGCCTCGAACTATGGATGAGTTCGCTCCTCTCAAAAGGGTGGACCACCGTGTAACTTCACAGGGTACTTAACCAAAATTGCCCTTATGTGTCAGTCAGTATGGTTGATACAACACTTGAGGTCCCTATTGCTGATGTCGTGCTGCGTGTTGCCACTCGGAGTACAGGGCCAGAGGTATCCGAGGCGCCCCCTTTCCAGTACATGTCGGGTAGGTCAGGCAGACGAGTCCAGCCCCCGAGAATTCCCCATGGATGACTCGTCAGCTTACTGCCGAGCACCAGGGGGCATGCTACCTGACAGGGAACATTGAGAGGGGACAACAGAAAGATTAAGCGTCTAGGATGAAGCAGCTTGTGGCTAGCATTACCTATGCCTATAGAGGAAGGAGAGGAAAAGGGTAACAAAATAAAATTGAAAATTGAAACAAAGTTAAAATGTCCTAATTGCGTAGGAAAATAAATGGAAAATTGTTTTAAATAGATTTAAAATCTAAGTAAATTAAATTTTGCTCAATAGGTGTAGCTAGACTTAACTACAGACTGGAGTAGATGAAATAAAACAAGCCCAAATAAAATAAATAAATAATTGCTGCAAATAACACGGTAAAATAAAATACACAAATCAACCAAAGCATGTGGGGGAGACCAAAGTAATTGATAGCTCAGCAGAAGGTGGAACAGAAAGAAACTGTAGAGGTAGGAGTTCTGTTACACTTTACACACGCTGTCTCTAAGTGTCAGTCGGATGCTAACAGCTAACAGCTGAGGTAAGGGCTTTAGCTCCTATCCATGTAGGGCCGTTAGCGCGGTAGCTTTGGCTACATGCAATGGTCTGTTTACATTAGTCTGTGACGTATGCGCTGTCTTTAGTTTGAACCGGAAAGGGCTCGCTATCGCCTTTCGGGGTCAGGCGTTGCTAAGAAACCGATGCACGCTTAACAACCGGTGTGTGCGCGAAGCACGTGAGCCAGAGGTAAACATGCATGGGAATCTCGCGCTCATCCAGTCGAGCTGTCGTTCACACTTCATTCATAACTTACACAGCGCGTTCACTTCACAGACAATGGCAAAACATTACACCATTAAATCGACCAATTGCATCACATCAGTGGATTAATATGAATGCAATGACACGCGACAATAAGCAGATGAAATACTGTAGTGAGATTTTTTTTTTTTTTATCACACAGCTAAAATTTAAGCCGCTGTCCTGAAGAGATTTATCTGTTCAGGAGAGACTTACGCGGTTTACAACGAAACCCGAAAGTGGGGATTTTCTTTACCCAATATCAAATAGATTTCATCTAAAACTCTATGCACTGCCGATCTGACATTTACTAGTTGGATATGGGACTTATGCTGTTCAAAACTGAAAATGGGGATTCTTCGCCCAAGATCATAACTTTAATATAAAGGAAAAAAAAATATATATATATATATTTATATATATTTATACGCGCTGCCGATCTGGGATTTCTTCGCCAGATATACGGGACTTATGCTGTTCAAAACTGAAAATGGGGATTCTTCGCCCAAGATCATAACTTTAATAGAAAAAATATTTATATATATTTATACGTGCTGCCGATCTGGGATTTCTTCGCCAGATATATGGGACTTATGCTGTTCAAAACTGAAAATGGGGATTCTTCGCCCAAGATCATAACTTTAATAGAAAATATATTTATATATATTTATACGTGCTGCCGATCTGGGATTTCTTCGCCAGATATATGGGACTTATGCAGTTGTTGCAACAATTACTTGATCAAGATTTTAAGACTCCCGGTTATCATTAATCCGACACTGACCTGCAGTAAGATTAATGTTGCTCCGTGATCGGGCGAGGGGGCACGCATTAGTTAGCTACGCTAATGGTTAAACCCGCGGGAGTAATAGTCTAGTTGTATGGCATCGGAACACCAATGGCATCAATCTAGCTACATATAATATAAGGCCTTAATTTTAAGATAAGCGAGGAACATCGCTCGCTATCTTCTTCGCGCTAAAAGAGGGTTTCTTCGCTCGATTTAGGGCGGTTAAAATAGCATTAAGACACACTATAAAAGGTTTCTTCGTTTTATAGGGTCAAATTTATAAACAGTTAACTTAAGCCATCTTCTTCGCGCTAAAAGAGGGTTTCTTCGCTCGATTTAGGGCGGTTAAAATAGCATTAAGACACACTATAAAAGGTTTCTTCGTTTTATAGGGTCAGATTTATAAACTACAGTTAACTTAAGCCATTAACAGTGGCTGGTTTCTCAGCGAGAAACTCAACAAAAAACTTAAGGCACGGAAAGTGGGCGTGTAGCCTACATTCATTCACAAAAAGACGCAGTTGGATAGTAGTCTTGGTTTGAATAAACACACATAAGAAACACACAATTGTTACTGAGTCTGCTCACAGAACTAGGTTTAAAACGTTGCTCTAAATTTCTCCACCATCTGTAGCATATTTGCTTTATGAGATGAACATAATAAATCATAACGGGTTATCAATTATATATCCATCTTCAGGAATTAGCTGTAGTATTAATAGTACAATAGAATGATTAGTTCGTCCGCAGTACGGACCCTTCTATTGACTTTAAGGAAAATTATTCCTCTGGCCACGACAAATAATTTTCTTAACGAAGCAGTGCTCCGAGCATTGTAGCAAGATCGGACGTTAAAGTGACTTAGTTCTGAGAGCAGCAGACAGACAACCAAGTGTGAATACATATGGATGTTTATTAAACTACACTACAGGGGAACATGAAACATAGAACTAGACACAGACATACACACATTAAACATGGATGCCAAGGCAAGGAAGGCATAGAGAGAGAGAGAGAGAGAGAGAGAGAGAGAGAGAGCGAGAGAGAGAGTGCTCGCGCGCAAGAGAACCATGGCAGGATTTTAACATCAACTAACTAAAACCTGGGTTTGAGCCATTAGAAAATCATATCACCTTAATTAAAAGGGGTCGAAGCCTAGAAGCGCATCTAGATAGTTAACAAGCGGTTACTTGCATGGTTTTTGTGGGTGCTGAGTAAAGTATCCTGGTGCATGTATAATGCGTAGATTCCCGGGGGGGGGATTCCTTTTGGAGTAAAAGCTTCGTCCTTCCAGCCATGATTAGTCCGAAGTGAGTTCCCAAAGTTACCGAACTTAAAATTGCCAGAAGATCGGGCTCCCCGGAAGGGGAGCCGCGAGGTTTCCCAGGTGATAAATGTGTCTCCGGCGCGCTTTTGGTAGAAGAGCGAGAGAGAGAGCGCGTGGGCTCTTTAAAGTCTGCGAAGAGTCACGCCTTTCAGGATGGGCTTGACCAATGAGAAAGGCTGAATTTCCAAGCGGGAGTTTTGGAAATACTGGGGGTTTTATGGCCCTTTGTCTGAGAGCATGGTAATTTCCAAAAGGGGTTGGATTGAAAGTTATTATACAAACTATTAAAGATTCTTAGGACACTGATATGTTGCATAGGTATCAACATGTAATATTCACTCTCAGTTAGATCATCCGAAGACGAATTGATAGAGACCAAACATGTTACAGTCAGAGTGATATTAACTATTGATCTATTATAAGCATGCATAAAACAGTATTAAAATACACAAAAACAGTAATAATATACACAATGACTTAATGATATGTGTGCTCATTCAAAGAAAGGTTTTCCTATGAATTAATTAGAGAAGAGTCCATTTTATGGCATAAATGTCCTTTTCCTAAAGTGGATATGAAGTGAGTGTTTCTTGACCATTTTGCATTCCTTTGCGCAATAAAACTAATGTTATCTGATGGGTTGCCATGGCACCGGGGGTGCTCTGGCGGCGTCTGCAGACATAGGGGCACCTAAGAATGTGTATTGGGTGAGGGGTCTGTGATTATTTGTTAATCTAATAACTAGTTTCATTTGTTAAATCAAATGAGAAATTGTGTCTGATTGGTCCAAATGCTACACCATCACTGATAATGATAAGATTAAACACTCAATTTTCAGTTAAAGGCATTTCATTATTGAATTCAGAGATGTCATTGTCTAGCTCAGTTTAGTCTAAATAGTATCTGTACAATCAAATCGGGGACAATCGCTAGAAATTAGGTGTCCCCAACTGAGCACCACGACAGGCGCTGTTTGGATGAGCATGCTTGTATGTTCAATGCATGTCGTGTGTGTTTCACTAGCTCCGTTCCCGTGGACACCTCTTGTTTGACCTAATTCTGGATATTCCCAGCCTAAAACGTGTGATTAATCCGTATCTAAAGCCGTGTCTACACCGAGAACTCATTATAATCAGTTGATGCGGTGACTGTCCACACGGGAAGAGGCGCGAGGCGACCAATCTTCTACAGTAACCTCCTTCTATTCTGAATATTGGAAACATGCCTTGTATGCTTTGAAAGTGAAACCTAAAAAAACAGCGCGCATAAGAGAGCGATTGCACGCTTTCGCGAGCTTCAGCAAATACACGCGATCATAGCAGGCTTCCCGGCCTAAACAACCCCCCACGTGAAACTGAAATAATAAGGGTGATATAAGATTTTGGTCATATCGCCCATTTAAGTCATTCATCCCACACTATCAACAGGCGCGTCATGTAGGCTACACTTCTTGTACTTCGTTTGGGCACCACAAGGTGTAACTGTGGCCTCAAGCTTACCCCTCGACTACTCTGGCTCGATTGCTTTTCCTGACGTAAAACACGCCCTCCTCATTACCCTACGGGACAAATAAATGTATAAATGAATAAATGTGAAAATAAATAAATGTATAAATAAATAAATATGGAAATATATAAATGAGGAAATAAATAAACACATAAATAAATACATAAATGTGAAAATAAATAAAAGTGCAAATAAATAAATGTATAAATGAATAAATACATAAATAAATAAATGTATAAAAAAATGAAAAAAAAAATACATTAGGAAATAAAATTATAAATAATTATTTATTTTTGCTTTTTTACTTTTCTTTGTACATTTATTTATATAGTTATTTTTGCTTTTTTTTTACATTTCTTTGTACATTTATTTATTTATTTATTTATTTCTAATTATGGCAGGATGGGTATTCCATATAACATAACTTTCTCTGCAAAAAAGCTCTAACTCATGAAAATCTGTCTTCAGCATTGCAAATTACATATCATTTCATGAGAAAGAAAAATTTTTCTTGTACTTGAGTTTTTCTCTTAAAATTGTATTGAGCAACTTTCTCTCACTGAGAAAGAAGCTTTTCAGCATCTGTGGCCTTGGATTCTTTTCATTTGCTTAGTTGCACTAACACAGCTTTTAGTGCTCTCAGAAGCTCAAAAACAGTGTTTCTGAGCATTGAAGCTCTAACCTAACTTTCTCTGCAAAAAAGCTCTAACTGATGAAAATCTGTCTTCTGCTTTGCAAATTACATGAGAATTCATGAGAAAGAAAAAAAAATTCTTGTACTTGAGTTTTTCTCTTAAAATTGCATTGAGCAACTTTCTCTCACTGAGAAAGAAGCTTTTCAGCATCTGTGGCCTTGGATTCTTTTCATTTGCTTAATTGCACTAACACAGCTTTTAGTGCTCTCAGAAGCTCAAAAACAGTGTTTCTGAGCATTGAAGCTCTAACCTAACTTTCTCTGCAAAAAAGCTCTAGCTGATGAAAGTCTGTCTTCTACTTTGCAAATTACATGAGAATTCATGAGAAAGAAACAAATTTCTTGTACTTGAGTTTTTCTCTTAAAATTGCATTGAGCACCTTTCTCTCACTGAGAAAGAAGCTTTTCAGCATCTGTGGCCTTGGATTCTTTTCATTTGCTTAATTGCACTAACACAGCTTTTAGTGCTCTCAGAAGCTCAAACACAGTGTTTCTGAGCATTGAAGCTCTAACCTAACTTTCTTTGCAAAAAAAGCTCTAACTCATGAAAATCTGTCTTCTGCTTTGCAAATTACATGAGAATTCATGAGAAAGAAACACATTTCTTGTACTTGAGTTTTTCTCTTAAAATTGTATTGAGCAACTTTCTCTCACTGAGAAAGAAGCTTTTCAGCATCTGTGGCCTTGGATTCTTTTCATTTGCTTAGTTGCACTAACACAGCTTTTAGTGCTCTCAGAAGCTCAAAAACAGTGTTTCTGAGCATTGAAGCTCTAACCTAACTTTCTTTGCAAAAAAGCTCTAACTGATGAAAATCTGTCTTCTGCTTTGCAAATTACATGAGAATTCATGAGAAAGAAACAAATTTGTTGTACTTGAGTTTTTCTCTTAAAATTGTATTGAGCAACTTTCTCTCACTGGGAAAGAAGCTTTTCAGCATCTGTGGCCTTGGATTCTTTTCATTTGCTTAGTTGCACTAACACAGCTTTTAGTGCTCTCAGAAGCTCCAAAACAGTGATTCTGAGCATTGAAGCTCTAACATAACTTTCTCTGCAAAAAAGCTCTACCTGATATAAATCTGTCTTCTGCATTGCAAATTACATGAGAATTCATGAGAAAGAAACAAATTTCTTGTACTTGAGTTTTTCTCTTAAATTTGCATTGAGAAACTTTCTCTCACTGAGAAAGAAGCTTTTCAGCATCTGTGGCCTTGTATTCTTTTCATTTGCTTAATTGCACTAACACAGCTTTTAGTGCTCTCAGAAGCTCAAAAACAGTGTTTCTGAGCATTGAAGCTCTAACCTAACTTTCTTTGCAAAAAAGCTCTAACTGATGAAAATCTGTGTTCTGCTTTGCAAATTACACGAGAATTCATGAGAAAGAAACAAATTTGTTGTACTTGAGTTTTTCTCTTAAAATTGCATTGAGCACCTTTCTCTCACTGAGAAAGAAGCTTTTCAGCATCTGTGGCCTTGGATTCTCTTCATTTGCTTAGTTGCACTAACACAGCTTTTAGTGCTCTCAGAAGCTCAAAAACAGTGTTTCTGAGCATTGAAGCTCTAACCTAACTTTCTTTGCAAAAAAGCTCTAACTGATGAAAATCTGTCTTCTGCTTTGCAAATTACATGAGAATTCATGAGAAAGAAACAAATTTCTTGTACTTGAGTTTTTCTGTTAAAATTGCATTGAGCACCTTTCTCTCACTGAGAATGAAGCTTTTCAGCATCTGTGGCCTTGGATTCTTTTCATTTGCTTAGTTGCACTAACACAGCTTTTAGTTCTCTCAGAAGCTCCAAAACAGTGATTCTGAGCATTGAAGCTCTAACATAACTTTCTCTGCAAAAAAGCTCTAACTGATGAAAATCTGTCTTCTGCTTTGCAAATTACATGAGAATTCATGAGAAAGAAACAAATTTCTTGTACTTGAGTTTTTCTCTTAAAATTGTATTGAGCAACTTTCTCTCACTGAGAAAGAAGCTTTTCAGCATCTGTGGCCTTGGATTCTTTTCATTTGCTTAGTTGCACTAACACAGCTTTTAGTGCTCTCAGAAGCTCCAAAACAGTGTTTCTGAGCATTGAAGCTCTAACCTATCTTTCTCTGCAAAAAAGCTCTATCTGATGAAAATCTGTCTTCTGCATTGCAAATTACATGAGAATTCATGAGAAAGAAAGAAATTTCTTGTACTTGAGTTTTTCTCTTAAAATTGCATTGAGCACCTTTCTCTCACTGAGAAAGAAGCTTTTTAGCATCTGTGGCCTTGGAATCTCTTCATTTGCTTAGTTGCACTAACACAGCTTTTAGTGCTCTCAGAAGCTCCAAAACAGTGTTTCTGAGCATTGAAGCTCTAACCTAACTTTCTTTGCAAAAAAGCTCTAACTGATGAAAATTTGTCTTCTGCTTTGCAAATTACATGAGAATTCATGAGAAAGAAACAAATTTCTTGTACTTGAGTTTTTCTCTTAAAATTGCATTGAGCACCTTTCTCTCACTGAGAAAGAAGCTTTTCAGCATCTGTGGCCTTGGATTCTTTTCATTTGCTTAGTTGCACTAACACAGCTTTTAGTGCTCTCAGAAGCTCAAAAACAGTGTTTCTGAGCATTGAAGCTCTAACCTAACTTTCTCTGCAGAAAAGCTCTAACTGATGTAAATCTGCTTATAGTGCTCTCAGAAGCTCAAAAACAGTGTTTATGAGCATTTAAGCTCTAACTTAACTTTCTCTGCAAAAAAGCTCTAACTGATGAAAATCAGCTTTTAGTGCTCTCAGAAGCTCAAAAACAGTGTTTCTGAGCATTGAAGCTCTAACCTAACTTTGCAAAAAAAGCTCTAACTGATGAAAATCAGCTTTTAGTGCTCTCAGAAGCTCAAAAACAGTGTTTCTGAGCATTGAAGCTCTAACCTAACTTTCTCTGCAAAAAAGCTCTAACTGATGAAAATCTGTCTTCTGCTTTGCAAATTACATGAGAATTCATGAGAAAGAAACAAATTTCTTGTACTTGAGTTTTTCTGTTAAAATTGCATTGAGCACCTTTCTCTCACTGAGAAAGAAGCTTTTCAGCATCTGTGGCCTTGGATTCTTTTCATTTGCTTAGTTGCACTAACACAGCTTTTAGTGCTCTCAGAAGCTCCAAAACAGTGATTCTGAGCATTGAAGCTCTAACATAACTTTCTCTGCAAAAAAGCTCTAACTGATGAAAGTCTGTCTTCTACTTTGCAAATTAAATGAGAATTCATAAGAAAGAAACAAATTTCTTGTACTTGAGTTTTTCTCTTATATTTGCATTGAGCAACTTTCTCTCACTGAGAAAGAAGCTTTTCAGCATCTGTGGCCTTGGATTCTTTTCATTTGCTTAGTTGCACTAACACAGCTTTTAGTGCTCTCAGAAGCTCCAAAACAGTGTTTCTGAGCATTGAAGCTCTAACCTAACTTTCTTTGCAAAAATGCTCTAACTGATGAAAATCTGTCTTCTGCTTTGCAAATTACATGAGAATTCATGAGACAGAAACAAATTTCTTGTACTTGAGTTTTTCTGTTAAAATTGCATTGAGCAACTTTCTCTCACTGAGAAAGAAGCTTTTCAGCATCTGTGGCCTTGGATTCTTTTCATTTGCTTAGTTGCACTAACACAGCTTTTAGTGCTCTCAGAAGCTCAAAAACAGTGTTTCTGAGCATTGAAGCTCTAACCTAACTTTCTCTGCAAAAAAGCTCTAACTGATGAAAATCTGCTTATAGTGCTCTCAGACGCTCAAAAACAGTGTTTCTGAGCATTGAAGCTCTAACCTAACTTTCTCTGCAAAAAAGCTCTAACTGATGAAAGTCTGTCTTCTACTTTGCAAATTACATGAGAATTCATAAGAAAGAAACAAATTTCTTGTACTTGAGTTTTTCTGTTAAAATTGCATTGAGCACCTTTCTCTCACTGAGAAAGAAGCTTTTCAGCATCTGTGGCCTTGGATTCTTTTCATTTGCTTAGTTGCACTAACACAGCTTTTAGTGCTCTCAGAAGCTCCAAAACAGTGATTCTGAGCATTGAAGCTCTAACCTAACTTTCTCTGCAAAAAAGCTCTAACTGATGAAAGTCTGTCTTCTACTTTGCAAATTACATGAGAATTCATAAGAAAGAAACAAATTTATTGTACTTGAGTTTTTCTCTTATATTTGCATTGAGCAACTTTCTCTCACTGAGAAAGAAGCTTTTCAGCATCTGTGGCCTTGGATTCTTTTCATTTGCTTAATTGCACTAACACATCTTTTAGTGCTCTCAGAAGCTCAAAAACAGTGTTTCTAAGCATTGAAGCTCTAACCTAACTTTCTTTGCAAAAAAGCTCTAACTGATGAAAATCTGTCTTCTACTTTGCAAATTACATGAGAATTCATGAGAAAGAAACAAATTTCTTGTACTTGAGTTTTTCTCTTAAATTTGCATTGAGCAACTTTCTCTCACTGAGAAAGAAGCTTTTCAGCATCTGTGGCCTTGGATTCTTTTCATTTACTTAGTTGCACTAACACAGCTTTTAGTGCTCTCAGAAGCTCAAAAACAGTGTTTCTGAGCATTGAAGCTCTAACATAACTTTCTCTGCAAAAAAGCTCTAACTGATGAAAGTCTTTCTTCTACTTTGCAAATTACATGAGAATTCATAAGAAAGAAACAAATTTCTTGTACTTGAGTTTTTCTCTTATATTTGCATTGAGCAACTTTCTCTCACTGAGAAAGAAGCTTTTCAGCATCTGTGGCCTTGGATTCTTTTCATTTGCTTAATTGCACTAACACAGCTTTTAGTGCTCTCAGAAGCTCAAAAACAGTGTTTCTGAGCATTGAAGCTCTAACCTAACTTTCTTTGCAAAAAAGCTCTAACTGATGAAAATCTGTCTTCTGCTTTGCAAATTACATGAGAATTCATGAGAAAGAAACAAATTTCTTGTACTTGAGTTTTTCTCTTAAAATTGCATTGAGCACCTTTCTCTCACTGAGAAAGAAGCTTTTCAGCATCTGTGGCCTTGGATTCTTTTCATTTGCTTAGTTGCACTAACACAGCTTTTAGTGCTCTCAGAAGCTCCAAAACAGTGATTCTGAGCATTGAAGCTGTAACATAACTTTCTCTGCAAAAAAGCTCTAACTCATGAAAATCTGTCTTCTGCATTGCAAATTACATGAGAATTCATGAGAAAGAAACAAATTTCTTGTACTTGAGTTTTTCTCTTAAAATTGCATTGAGCACCTTTCTCTCACTGAGAAATAAGCTTTTCAGCATCTGTGGCCTTGGATTCTTTTCATTTGCTTAATTGCACTAACACAGCTTTTAGTGCTCTCAGAAGCTCAAAAACAGTGTTTCTGAGCATTGAAGCTCTAACCTAACTTTCTTTGCAAAAAAGCTCTAACTGATGAAAATCTGTCTTCTGCTTTGCAAATTACATGAGAATTAATGAGAAAGAAACAAATTTCTTGTACTTGAGTTTTTCTATTAAAATTGCATTGAGCACCTTTCTCTCACTGAGAAAAAAGCTTTTCAGCATCTGTGGCCTTGGATTCTTTTCATTTGCTTAGTTGCACTAACACAGCTTTTAGTGCTCTCAGAAGCTCCAAAACAGTGATTCTGAGCATTGAAGCTCTAACATAACTTTCTCTGCAAAAAAGCTCTAACTGATGAAAGTCTGTCTTCTACTTTGCAAATTAAATGAGAATTCATGAGAAAGAAACAAATTTCTTGTACTTGAGTTTTTCTCTTAAAATTGCATTGAGCACCTTTCTCTCACTGAGAAAGAAGCTTTTCAGCATCTGTGGCCTTGGATTCTTTTCATTTGCTTAGTTGCACTAACACAGCTTTTAGTGCTCTCAGAAGCTCCAAAACAGTGATTCTGAGCATTGAAGCTCTAACATAACTTTCTCTGCAAAAAAGCTCTAACTTATGAAAATCTGTCTTCTGCATTGCAAATTACATGAGAATTCATGAGAAAGAAACAAATTTCTTGTACTTGAGTTTTTCTGTTAAAATTGCATTGAGCACCTTTCTCTCACTGAGAAAGAAGCTTTTCAGCATCTGTGGCCTTGGATTCTTTTCATTTGCTTAGTTGCACTAACACAGCTTTTAGTGCTCTCAGAAGCTCCAAAACAGTGATTCTGAGCATTGAAGCTCTAACATAACTTTCTCTGCAAAAAAGCTCTAACTGATGAAAGTCTGTCTTCTACTTTGCAAATTAAATGAGAATTCATAAGAAAGAAACAAATTTCTTGTACTTGAGTTTTTCTCTTATATTTGCATTGAGCAACTTTCTCTCACTGAGAAAGAAGCTTTTCAGCATCTGTGGCCTTGGATTCTTTTCATTTGCTTAATTGCACTAACACAGCTTTTAGTGCTCTCAGAAGCTCAAAAACAGTGTTTCTAAGCATTGAAGCTCTAACCTAACTTTCTTTGCAAAAAAGCTCTAACTGATGAAAATCTGTCTTCTGCTTTGCAAATTACATGAGAATTCATGAGAAAGAAACAAATTTCTTGTACTTGAGTTTTTCTCTTAAATTTGCATTGAGCAACTTTCTCTCACTGAGAAAGAAGCTTTTCAGCATCTGTGGCCTTGGATTCTTTTCATTTGCTTAATTGCACTAACACAGCTTTTAGTGCTCTCAGAAGCTCCAAAACAGTGATTCTGAGCATTGAAGCTCTAACATAACTTTCTCTGCAAAAAAGCTCTAACTCATGAAAATCTGTCTTCTGCATTGCAAATTACATGAGAATTCATGAGAAAGAAACAAATTTCTTGTACTTCAGTTTTTCTCTTAAATTTGCATTGAGAAACTTTCTCTCACTGAGAAAGAAGCTTTTCAGCATCTGTGGCCTTGGATTCTTTTCATTTGCTTAATTGCACTAACACAGCTTTTAGTGCTCTCAGAAGCTCAAAAACAGTGTTTCTGAGCATTGAAGCTCTAACCTAACTTTCTCTGCAAAAAAGCTCTAACTGATGAAAATCTGTCTTCTACTTTGCAAATTACATGAGAATTCATGAGAAAGAAACAAATTTCTTGTACTTGAGTTTTTCTCTTAAATTTGCATTGAGCAACTTTCTCTCACTGAGAAAGAAGCTTTTCAGCATCTGTGGCCTTGGATTCTTTTCATTTGCTTAGTTGCACTAACACAGCTTTTAGTGCTCTCAGAAGCTCCAAAACAGTGATTCTGAGCATTGAAGCTCTAACATAACTTTCTTTGCAAAAAAGCTCTAACTGAAGGAAATCTGTGTTCTGCTTTGCAAATTACATGAGAATTCATGAGAAAGAAACAAATTTCTTGTACTTGAGTTTTTCTCTTAAAATTGCATTGAGCACCTTTCTCTCACTGAGAAAGAAGCTTTTCAGCATCTGTGGCCTTGGATTCTTTTCATTTGCTTAGTTGCACTAACACAGCTTTTAGTGCTCTCAGAAGCTCCAAAACAGTGATTCTGAGCATTGAAGCTGTAACATAACTTTCTCTGCAAAAAAGCTCTAACTCATGAAAATCTGTCTTCTGCATTGCAAATTACATGAGAATTCATGAGAAAGAAACAAATTTCTTGTACTTGAGTTTTTCTCTTAAAATTGCATTGAGCACCTTTCTCTCACTGAGAAATAAGCTTTTCAGCATCTGTGGCCTTGGATTCTTTTCATTTGCTTAGTTGCACTAACACAGCTTTTAGTGCTCTCAGAAGCTCAAAAACAGTGTTTCTGAGCATTGAAGCTCTAACCTAACTTTCTCTGCAAAAAAGCTCTAACTGATGAAAGTCTGTCTTCTACTTTGCAAATTACATGAGAATTCATAAGAAAGAAACAAATTTCTTGTACTTGAGTTTTTCTCTTATATTTGCATTGAGCAACTTTCTCTCACTGAGAAAGAAGCTTTTCAGCATCTGTGGCCTTGGATTCTTTTCATTTGCTTAATTGCACTAACACAGCTTTTAGTGCTCTCAGAAGCTCAAAAACAGTGTTTCTGAGCATTGAAGCTCTAACATAACTTTCTCTGCAAAAAAGCTCTAACTGATAAAAGTCTGTCTTCTACTTTGCAAATTACATGAGAATTCATAAGAAAGAAACAAATTTCTTGTACTTGAGTTTTTCTCTTATATTTGCATTGAGCAACTTTCTCTCACTGAGAAAGAAGCTTTTCAGCATCTGTGGCCTTGGATTCTTTTCATTTGCTTAATTGCACTAACACAGCTTTTAGTGCTCTCAGAAGCTCAAAAACAGTGTTTCTGAGCATTGAAGCTCTAACCTAACTTTCTTTGCAAAAAAGCTCTAACTGATGAAAATCTGTCTTCTGCTTTGCAAATTACATGAGAATTCATGAGAAAGAAACACATTTCTTGTACTTGAGTTTTTCTCTTAAAATTGCATTGAGAACCTTTCTCTCACTGAGAAAGAAGCTTTTCAGCATCTGTGGCCTTGGATTCTTTTCATTTGCTTAGTTGCACTAACACAGCTTTTAGTGCTCTCAGAAGCTCCAAAACAGTGATTCTGAGCATTGAAGCTCTAACATAACTTTCTCTGCAAAAAAGCTCTAACTCATGAAAATCTGTCTTCTGCATTGCAAATTACATGAGAATTCATGAGAAAGAAACAAATTTCTTGTACTTGAGTTTTTCTCTTAAAATTGCATTGAGCACCTTTCTCACACTGAGAAAGAAGCTTTTCAGCATCTGTGGCCTTGTATTCTTTTCATTTGCTTAATTGCACTAACACAGCTTTTAGTGCTCTCAGAAGCTCAAAAACAGTGTTTCTGAGCATTGAAGCTCTAACCTAACTTTCTCTGCAAAAAAGCTCTAACTGATGAAAGTCTGTCTTCTACTTTGCAAATTACATGAGAATTCATGAGAAAGAAACAAATTTCTTGTACTTGAGTTTTTCTCTTAAATTTGCATTGAGCAACTTTCTCTCACTGAGAAAGAAGCTTTTCAGCATCTGTGGCCTTGGATTCTTTTCATTTGCTTAGTTGCACTAACACAGCTTTTAGTGCTCTCAGAAGCTCAAAAACAGTGTTTCTGAGCATTGAAGCTCTAACATAACTTTCTCTGCAAAAAAGCTCTAACTGATGAAAGTCTTTCTTCTACTTTGCAAATTACATGAGAATTCATAAGAAAGAAACAAATTTCTTGTACTTGAGTTTTTCTCTTATATTTGCATTGAGCAACTTTCTCTCACTGAGAAAGAAGCTTTTCAGCATCTGTGGCCTTGGATTCTTTTCATTTGCTTAATTGCACTAACACAGCTTTTAGTGCTCTCAGAAGCTCAAAAACAGTGTTTCTGAGCATTGAAGCTCTAACCTAACTTTCTTTGCAAAAAAGCTCTAACTGATGAAAATCTGTCTTCTGCTTTGCAAATTACATGAGAATTCATGAGAAAGAAACACATTTCTTGTACTTGAGTTTTTCTCTTAAAATTGCATTGAGAACCTTTCTCTCACTGAGAAAGAAGCTTTTCAGCATCTGTGGCCTTGGATTCTTTTCATTTGCTTAATTGCAATAACACAGCTTTTAGTGCTCTCAGAAGCTCAAAAACAGTGTTTCTGAGCATTGAAGCTCTAACCTAACTTTCTTTGCAAAAATGCTCTAACTGATGAAAATCTGTCTTCTGCTTTGCAAATTACATGAGAATTCATGAGAAAGAAACAAATTTCTTGTACTTGAGTTTTTCTGTTAAAATTGCATTGAGCACCTTTCTCTCACTGAGAAAGAAGCTTTTCAGCATCTGTGGCCTTGGATTCTTTTCATTTGCTTAGTTGCACTAACACAGCTTTTAGTGCTCTCAGAAGCTCCAAAACAGTGATTCTGAGCATTGAAGCTCTAACATAACTTTCTCTGCAAAAAAGCTCTAACTGATGAAAGTCTGTCTTCTACTTTGCAAATTAAATGAGAATTCATAAGAAAGAAACAAATTTCTTGTACTTGAGTTTTTCTATTATATTTGCATTGAGCAACTTTCTCTCACTGAGAAAGAAGCTTTTCAGCATCTGTGGCCTTGGATTCTTTTCATTTGCTTAATTGCACTAACACAGCTTTTAGTGCTCTCAGAAGCTCAAAAACAGTGTTTCTAAGCATTGAAGCTCTAACCTAACTTTCTTTGCAAAAAAGCTCTAACTGATGAAAATCTGTCTTCTGCTTTGCAAATTACATGAGAATTCATGAGAAAGAAACAAATTTCTTGTCCTTGAGTTTTTCTCTTAAATTTGCATTGAGAAACTTTCTCTCACTGAGAAAGAAGCTTTTCAGCATCTGTGGCCTTGTATTCTTTTCATTTGCTTAATTGCACTAACACAGCTTTTAGTGCTCTCAGAAGCTCCAAAACAGTGATTCTGAGCATTGAAGCTCTAACATAACTTTCTCTGCAACAAAGCTCTAACTCATGAAAATCTGTCTTCTGCATTGCAAATTACATGAGAATTCACGAGAAAGAAACAAATTTCTTGTACTTCAGTTTTTCTCTTAAATTTGCATTGAGAAACTTTCTCTCACTGAGAAAGAAGCTTTTCAGCATCTGTGGCCTTGGATTCTTTTCATTTGCTTAATTGCACTAACACAGCTTTTAGTGCTCTCAGAAGCTCCAAAACAGTGATTCTGAGCATTGAAGCTCTAACATAACTTTCTCTGCAAAAAAGCTCTAACTGATGAAAGTCTGTCTTCTACTTTGCAAATTAAATGAGAATTCATAAGAAAGAAACAAATTTCTTGTACTTGAGTTTTTCTCTTATATTTGCATTGAGCAACTTTCTCTCACTGAGAAAGAAGCTTTTCAGCATCTGTGGCCTTGGATTCTTTTCATTTGCTTAATTGCACTAACACAGCTTTTAGTGCTCTCAGAAGCTCAAAAACAGTGTTTCTAAGCATTGAAGCTCTAACCTAACTTTCTTTGCAAAAAAGCTCTAACTGATGAAAATCTGTCTTCTGCTTTGCAAATTACATGAGAATTCATGAGAAAGAAACAAATTTCTTGTACTTGAGTTTTTCTCTTAAATTTGCATTGAGAAACTTTCTCTCACTGAGAAAGAAGCTTTTCAGCATCTGTGGCCTTGTATTCTTTTCATTTGCTTAATTGCACTAACACAGCTTTTAGTGCTCTCAGAAGCTCCAAAACAGTGATTCTGAGCATTGAAGCTCTAACATAACTTTCTCTGCAAAAAAGCTCTAACTCATGAAAATCTGTCTTCTGCATTGCAAATTACATGAGAATTCATGAGAAAGAAACAAATTTCTTGTACTTCAGTTTTTCTCTTAAATTTGCATTGAGAAACTTTCTCTCACTGAGAAAGAAGCTTTTCAGCATCTGTGGCCTTGGATTCTTTTCATTTGCTTAATTGCACTAACACAGCTTTTAGTGCTCTCAGAAGCTCAAAAACAGTGTTTCTGAGCATTGAAGCTCTAACCTAACTTTCTCTGCAAAAAAGCTCTAACTGATGAAAGTCTGTCTTCTACTTTGCAAATTACATGAGAATTCATAAGAAAGAAACAAATTTCTTGTACTTGAGTTTTTCTCTTATATTTGCATTGAGCAACTTTCTCTCACTGAGAAAGAAGCTTTTCAGCATCTGTGGCCTTGGATTCTTTTCATTTGCTTAATTGCACTAACACAGCTTTTAGTGCTCTCAGAAGCTCAAAAACAGTGTTTCTGAGCATTGAAGCTCTAACCTAACTTTCTTTGCAAAAAAGCTCTAACTGATGAAAATCTGTCTTCTGCTTTGCAAATTACATGAGAATTAATGAGAAAGAAACAAATTTCTTGTACTTGAGTTTTTCTATTAAAATTGCATTGAGCACCTTTCTCTCACTGAGAAAAAAGCTTTTCAGCATCTGTGGCCTTGGATTCTTTTCATTTGCTTAGTTGCACTAACACAGCTTTTAGTGCTCTCAGAAGCTCCAAAACAGTGATTCTGAGCATTGAAGCTCTAACATAACTTTCTCTGCAAAAAAGCTCTAACTGATGAAAGTCTGTCTTCTACTTTGCAAATTAAATGAGAATTCATGAGAAAGAAACAAATTTCTTGTACTTGAGTTTTTCTCTTAAAATTGCATTGAGCACCTTTCTCTCACTGAGAAAGAAGCTTTTCAGCATCTGTGGCCTTGGATTCTTTTCATTTGCTTAGTTGCACTAACACAGCTTTTAGTGCTCTCAGAAGCTCCAAAACAGTGATTCTGAGCATTGAAGCTCTAACATAACTTTCTCTGCAAAAAAGCTCTAACTGATGAAAATCTGTCTTCTGCATTGCAAATTACATGAGAATTCATGAGAAAGAAACAAATTTCTTGTACTTGAGTTTTTCTCTTAAAATTGCATTGAGCACCTTTCTCTCACTGAGAAAGAAGCTTTTCAGCATCTGTGGCCTTGGATTCTTTTCATTTGCTTAGTTGCACTAACACAGCTTTTAGTGCTCTCAGAAGCTCCAAAACAGTGATTCTGAGCATTGAAGCTCTAACATAACTTTCTCTGCAAAAAAGCTCTAACTCATGAAAATCTGTCTTCTGCATTGCAAATTACATGAGAATTCATGAGAAAGAAACAAATTTCTTGTACTTGAGTTTTTCTCTTAAAATTGCATTAAGCACCTTTCTCACACTGAGAAAGAAGCTTTTCAGCATCTGTGGCCTTGGATTCTTTTCATTTGCTTAATTGCACTAACACAGCTTTTAGTGCTCTCAGAAGCTCAAAAACAGTGTTTCTGAGCATTGAAGCTCTAACCTAACTTTCTCTGCAAAAAAGCTCTAACTGATGAAAGTCTGTCTTCTACTTTGCAAATTACATGAGAATTCATGAGAAAGAAACAAATTTCTTGTACTTGAGTTTTTCTCTTAAATTTGCATTGAGCAACTTTCTCTCACTGAGAAAGAAGCTTTTCAGCATCTGTGGCCTTGGATTCTTTTCATTTGCTTAGTTGCACTAACACAGCTTTTAGTGCTCTCAGAAGCTCAAAAACAGTGTTTCTGAGCATTGAAGCTCTAACATAACTTTCTCTGCAAAAAAGCTCTAACTGATAAAAGTCTGTCTTCTACTTTGCAAATTACATGAGAATTCATAAGAAAGAAACAAATTTCTTGTACTTGAGTTTTTCTCTTATATTTGCATTGAGCAACTTTCTCTCACTGAGAAAGAAGCTTTTCAGCATCTGTGGCCTTGGATTCTTTTCATTTGCTTAATTGCACTAACACAGCTTTTAGTGCTCTCAGAAGCTCAAAAACAGTGTTTCTGAGCATTGAAGCTCTAACCTAACTTTCTTTGCAAAAAAGCTCTAACTGATGAAAATCTGTCTTCTGCTTTGAAAATTACATGAGAATTCATGAGAAAGAAACACATTTCTTGTACTTGAGTTTTTCTCTTAAAATTGCATTGAGAACCTTTCTCTCACTGAGAAAGAAGCTTTTCAGCATCTGTGGCCTTGGATTCTTTTCATTTGCTTAGTTGCACTAACACAGCTTTTAGTGCTCTCAGAAGCTCCAAAACAGTGATTCTGAGCATTGAAGCTCTAACATAACTTTCTCTGCAAAAAAGCTCTAACTCATGAAAATCTGTCTTCTGCATTGCAAATTACATGAGAATTCATGAGAAAGAAACAAATTTCTTGTACTTGAGTTTTTCTCTTAAAATTGCATTGAGCACCTTTCTCACACTGAGAAAGAAGCTTTTCAGCATCTGTGGCCTTGTATTCTTTTCATTTGCTTAATTGCACTAACACAGCTTTTAGTGCTCTCAGAAGCTCAAAAACAGTGTTTCTGAGCATTGAAGCTCTAACCTAACTTTCTCTGCAAAAAAGCTCTAACTGATGAAAGTCTGTCTTCTACTTTGCAAATTACATGAGAATTCATGAGAAAGAAACAAATTTCTTGTACTTGAGTTTTTCTCTTAAATTTGCATTGAGCAACTTTCTCTCACTGAGAAAGAAGCTTTTCAGCATCTGTGGCCTTGGATTCTTTTCATTTGCTTAGTTGCACTAACACAGCTTTTAGTGCTCTCAGAAGCTCAAAAACAGTGTTTCTGAGCATTGAAGCTCTAACATAACTTTCTCTGCAAAAAAGCTCTAACTGATGAAAGTCTTTCTTCTACTTTGCAAATTACATGAGAATTCATAAGAAAGAAACAAATTTCTTGTACTTGAGTTTTTCTCTTATATTTGCATTGAGCAACTTTCTCTCACTGAGAAAGAAGCTTTTCAGCATCTGTGGCCTTGGATTCTTTTCATTTGCTTAATTGCACTAACACAGCTTTTAGTGCTCTCAGAAGCTCCAAAACAGTGATTCTGAGCATTGAAGCTCTAACATAACTTTCTCTGCAAAAAAGCTCTAACTCATGAAAATCTGTCTTCTGCATTGCAAATTACATGAGAATTCATGAGAAAGAAACAAATTTCTTGTACTTCAGTTTTTCTCTTAAATTTGCATTGAGAAACTTTCTCTCACTGAGAAAGAAGCTTTTCAGCATCTGTGGCCTTGGATTCTTTTCATTTGCTTAATTGCACTAACACAGCTTTTAGTGCTCTCAGAAGCTCAAAAACAGTGTTTCTGAGCATTGAAGCTCTAACCTAACTTTCTCTGCAAAAAAGCTCTAACTGATGAAAATCTGTCTTCTACTTTGCAAATTACATGAGAATTCATGAGAAAGAAACAAATTTCTTGTACTTGAGTTTTTCTCTTAAATTTGCATTGAGCAACTTTCTCTCACTGAGAAAGAAGCTTTTCAGCATCTGTGGCCTTGGATTCTTTTCATTTGCTTAGTTGCACTAACACAGCTTTTAGTGCTCTCAGAAGCTCCAAAACAGTGATTCTGAGCATTGAAGCTCTAACATAACTTTCTTTGCAAAAAAGCTCTAACTGATGAAAATCTGTGTTCTGCTTTGCAAATTACATGAGAATTCATGAGAAAGAAACACATTTCTTGTACTTGAGTTTTTCTCTTAAAATTGCATTGAGCACCTTTCTCTCACTGAGAAAGAAGCTTTTCAGCATCTGTGGCCTTGGATTCTTTTCATTTGCTTAGTTGCACTAACACAGCTTTTAGTGCTCTCAGAAGCTCCAAAACAGTGATTCTGAGCATTGAAGCTGTAACATAACTTTCTCTGCAAAAAAGCTCTAACTCATGAAAATCTGTCTTCTGCATTGCAAATTACATGAGAATTCATGAGAAAGAAACAAATTTCTTGTACTTGAGTTTTTCTCTTAAAATTGCATTGAGCACCTTTCTCTCACTGAGAAATAAGCTTTTCAGCATCTGTGGCCTTGGATTCTTTTCATTTGCTTAGTTGCACTAACACAGCTTTTAGTGCTCTCAGAAGCTCAAAAACAGTGTTTCTGAGCATTGAAGCTCTAACCTAACTTTCTCTGCAAAAAAGCTCTAACTGATGAAAGTCTGTCTTCTACTTTGCAAATTACATGAGAATTCATAAGAAAGAAACAAATTTCTTGTACTTGAGTTTTTCTCTTATATTTGCATTGAGCAACTTTCTCTCACTGAGAAAGAAGCTTTTCAGCATCTGTGGCCTTGGATTCTTTTCATTTGCTTAATTGCACTAACACAGCTTTTAGTGCTCTCAGAAGCTCAAAAACAGTGTTTCTGAGCATTGAAGCTCTAACCTAACTTTCTTTGCAAAAAAGCTCTAACTGATGAAAATCTGTCTTCTGCTTTGCAAATTACATGAGAATTAATGAGAAAGAAACAAATTTCTTGTACTTGAGTTTTTCTATTAAAATTGCATTGAGCACCTTTCTCTCACTGAGAAAAAAGCTTTTCAGCATCTGTGGCCTTGGATTCTTTTCATTTGCTTAGTTGCACTAACACAGCTTTTAGTGCTCTCAGAAGCTCCAAAACAGTGATTCTGAGCATTGAAGCTCTAACATAACTTTCTCTGCAAAAAAGCTCTAACTGATGAAAGTCTGTCTTCTACTTTGCAAATTAAATGAGAATTCATGAGAAAGAAACAAATTTCTTGTACTTGAGTTTTTCTCTTAAAATTGCATTGAGCACCTTTCTCTCACTGAGAAAGAAGCTTTTCAGCATCTGTGGCCTTGGATTCTTTTCATTTGCTTAGTTGCACTAACACAGCTTTTACTGCTCTCAGAAGCTCCAAAACAGTGATTCTGAGCATTGAAGCTCTAACATAACTTTCTCTGCAAAAAAGCTCTAACTCATGAAAATCTGTCTTCTGCATTGCAAATTACATGAGAATTCATGAGAAAGAAACAAATTTCTTGTACTTGAGTTTTTCTCTTAAAATTGCATTGAGCACCTTTCTCTCACTGAGAAAGAAGCTTTTCAGCATCTGTGGCCTTGGATTCTTTTCATTTGCTTAGTTGCACTAACACAGCTTTTAGTGCTCTCAGAAGCTCCAAAACAGTGATTCTGAGCATTGAAGCTCTAACATAACTTTCTCTGCAAAAAAGCTCTAACTCATGAAAATCTGTCTTCTGCATTGCAAATTACATGAGAATTCATGAGAAAGAAACAAATTTCTTGTACTTGAGTTTTTCTCTTAAAATTGCATTAAGCACCTTTCTCACACTGAGAAAGAAGCTTTTCAGCATCTGTGGCCTTGGATTCTTTTCATTTGCTTAATTGCACTAACACAGCTTTTAGTGCTCTCAGAAGCTCAAAAACAGTGTTTCTGAGCATTGAAGCTCTAACCTAACTTTCTCTGCAAAAAAGCTCTAACTGATGAAAGTCTGTCTTCTACTTTGCAAATTACATGAGAATTCATGAGAAAGAAACAAATTTCTTGTACTTGAGTTTTTCTCTTAAATTTGCATTGAGCAACTTTCTCTCACTGAGAAAGAAGCTTTTCAGCATCTGTGGCCTTGGATTCTTTTCATTTGCTTAGTTGCACTAACACAGCTTTTAGTGCTCTCAGAAGCTCAAAAACAGTGTTTCTGAGCATTGAAGCTCTAACATAACTTTCTCTGCAAAAAAGCTCTAACTGATAAAAGTCTGTCTTCTACTTTGCAAATTACATGAGAATTCATAAGAAAGAAACAAATTTCTTGTACTTGAGTTTTTCTCTTATATTTGCATTGAGCAACTTTCTCTCACTGAGAAAGAAGCTTTTCAGCATCTGTGGCCTTGGATTCTTTTCATTTGCTTAATTGCACTAACACAGCTTTTAGTGCTCTCAGAAGCTCAAAAACAGTGTTTCTGAGCATTGAAGCTCTAACCTAACTTTCTTTGCAAAAAAGCTCTAACTGATGAAAATCTGTCTTCTGCTTTGAAAATTACATGAGAATTCATGAGAAAGAAACACATTTCTTGTACTTGAGTTTTTCTCTTAAAATTGCATTGAGAACCTTTCTCTCACTGAGAAAGAAGCTTTTCAGCATCTGTGGCCTTGGATTCTTTTCATTTGCTTAGTTGCACTAACACAGCTTTTAGTGCTCTCAGAAGCTCCAAAACAGTGATTCTGAGCATTGAAGCTCTAACATAACTTTCTCTGCAAAAAAGCTCTAACTCATGAAAATCTGTCTTCTGCATTGCAAATTACATGAGAATTCATGAGAAAGAAACAAATTTCTTGTACTTGAGTTTTTCTCTTAAAATTGCATTGAGTACCTTTCTCACACTGAGAAAGAAGCTTTTCAGCATCTGTGGCCTTGTATTCTTTTAATTTGCTTAATTGCACTAACACAGCTTTTAGTGCTCTCAGAAGCTCAAAAACAGTGTTTCTGAGCATTGAAGCTCTAACCTAACTTTCTCTGCAAAAAAGCTCTAACTGATGAAAGTCTGTCTTCTACTTTGCAAATTACATGAGAATTCATGAGAAAGAAACAAATTTCTTGTACTTGAGTTTTTCTCTTAAATTTGCATTGAGCAACTTTCTCTCACTGAGAAAGAAGCTTTTCAGCATCTGTGGCCTTGGATTCTTTTCATTTGCTTAATTGCACTAACACAGCTTTTAGTGCTCTCAGAAGCTCCAAAACAGTGATTCTGAGCACTGAAGCTCTAACATAACTTTCTCTGCAAAAAAGCTCTAACTCATGAAAATCTGTCTTCTGCATTGCAAATTACATGAGAATTCATGAGAAAGAAACAAATTTCTTGTACTTGAGTTTTTCTCTTAAAATTGCATTGAGCACCTTTCTCTCACTGAGAAAGAAGCTTTTCAGCATCTGTGGCCTTGGATTCTTTTCATTTGCTTAGTTGCACTAACACAGCTTTTAGTGCTCTCAGAAGCTCCAAAACAGTGATTCTGAGCATTGAAGCTCTAACATAACTTTCTCTGCAAAAAAGCTCTAACTCATGAAAATCTGTCTTCTGCATTGCAAATTACATGAGAATTCATGAGAAAGAAACAAATTTCTTGTACTTGAGTTTTTCTCTTAAAATTGCATTGAGCACCTTTCTCACACTGAGAAAGAAGCTTTTCAGCATCTGTGGCCTTGGATTCTTTTCATTTGCTTAATTGCACTAACACAGCTTTTAGTGCTCTCAGAAGCTCAAAAACAGTGTTTCTGAGCATTGAAGCTCTAACCTAACTTTCTCTGCAAAAAAGCTCTAACTGATGAAAGTCTGTCTTCTACTTTGCAAATTACATGAGAATTCATGAGAAAGAAACAAATTTCTTGTACTTGAGTTTTTCTCTTAAATTTGCATTGAGCAACTTTCTCTCACTGAGAAAGAAGCTTTTCAGCATCTGTGGCCTTGGATTCTTTTCATTTGCTTAGTTGCACTAACACAGCTTTTAGTGCTCTCAGAAGCTCCAAAACAGTGATTCTGAGCATTGAAGCTCTAACATAACTTTCTCTGCAAAAAAGCTCTAACTGATGAAAATCTGTCTTCTGCATTGCAAATTACATGAGAATTCATGAGAAAGAAACAAATTTCTTGTACTTGAGTTTTTCTCTTAAAATTGCATTGAGCACCTTTCTCTCACTGAGAAAGAAGCTTTTCAGCATCTGTGGCCTTGGATTCTTTTCATTTGCTTAGTTGCACTAACACAGCTTTTAGTGCTCTCAGAAGCTCCAAAACAGTGATTCTGAGCATTGAAGCTCTAACATAACTTTCTCTGCAAAAAAGCTCTAACTCATGAAAATCTGTCTTCTGCATTGCAAATTACATGAGAATTCATGAGAAAGAAACAAATTTCTTGTACTTGAGTTTTTCTCTTAAAATTGCATTAAGCACCTTTCTCACACTGAGAAAGAAGCTTTTCAGCATCTGTGGCCTTGGATTCTTTTCATTTGCTTAATTGCACTAACACAGCTTTTAGTGCTCTCAGAAGCTCAAAAACAGTGTTTCTGAGCATTGAAGCTCTAACCTAACTTTCTCTGCAAAAAAGCTCTAACTGATGAAAGTCTGTCTTCTACTTTGCAAATTACATGAGAATTCATGAGAAAGAAACAAATTTCTTGTACTTGAGTTTTTCTCTTAAATTTGCATTGAGCAACTTTCTCTCACTGAGAAAGAAGCTTTTCAGCATCTGTGGCCTTGGATTCTTTTCATTTGCTTAGTTGCACTAACACAGCTTTTAGTGCTCTCAGAAGCTCAAAAACAGTGTTTCTGAGCATTGAAGCTCTAACATAACTTTCTCTGCAAAAAAGCTCTAACTGATAAAAGTCTGTCTTCTACTTTGCAAATTACATGAGAATTCATAAGAAAGAAACAAATTTCTTGTACTTGAGTTTTTCTCTTATATTTGCATTGAGCAACTTTCTCTCACTGAGAAAGAAGCTTTTCAGCATCTGTGGCCTTGGATTCTTTTCATTTGCTTAATTGCACTAACACAGCTTTTAGTGCTCTCAGAAGCTCAAAAACAGTGTTTCTGAGCATTGAAGCTCTAACCTAACTTTCTTTGCAAAAAAGCTCTAACTGATGAAAATCTGTCTTCTGCTTTGAAAATTACATGAGAATTCATGAGAAAGACACACATTTCTTGTACTTGAGTTTTTCTCTTAAAATTGCATTGAGAACCTTTCTCTCACTGAGAAAGAAGCTTTTCAGCATCTGTGGCCTTGGATTCTTTTCATTTGCTTAGTTGCACTAACACAGCTTTTAGTGCTCTCAGAAGCTCCAAAACAGTGATTCTGAGCATTGAAGCTCTAACATAACTTTCTCTGCAAAAAAGCTCTAACTCATGAAAATCTGTCTTCTGCATTGCAAATTACATGAGAATTCATGAGAAAGAAACAAATTTCTTGTACTTGAGTTTTTCTCTTAAAATTGCATTGAGCACCTTTCTCACACTGAGAAAGAAGCTTTTCAGCATCTGTGGCCTTGTATTCTTTTCATTTGCTTAATTGCACTAACACAGCTTTTAGTGCTCTCAGAAGCTCAAAAACAGTGTTTCTGAGCATTGAAGCTCTAACCTAACTTTCTCTGCAAAAAAGCTCTAACTGATGAAAGTCTGTCTTCTACTTTGCAAATTACATGAGAATTCATGAGAAAGAAACAAATTTCTTGTACTTGAGTTTTTCTCTTAAATTTGCATTGAGCAACTTTCTCTCACTGAGAAAGAAGCTTTTCAGCATCTGTGGCCTTGGATTCTTTTCATTTGCTTAGTTGCACTAACACAGCTTTTAGTGCTCTCAGAAGCTCAAAAACAGTGTTTCTGAGCATTGAAGCTCTAACATAACTTTCTCTGCAAAAAAGCTCTAACTGATGAAAGTCTTTCTTCTACTTTGCAAATTACATGAGAATTCATAAGAAAGAAACAAATTTCTTGTACTTGAGTTTTTCTCTTATATTTGCATTGAGCAACTTTCTCTCACTGAGAAAGAAGCTTTTCAGCATCTGTGGCCTTGGATTCTTTTCATTTGCTTAATTGCACTAACACAGCTTTTAGTGCTCTCAGAAGCTCCAAAACAGTGATTCTGAGCATTGAAGCTCTAACATAACTTTCTCTGCAAAAAAGCTCTAACTCATGAAAATCTGTCTTCTGCATTGCAAATTACATGAGAATTCATGAGAAAGAAACAAATTTCTTGTACTTCAGTTTTTCTCTTAAATTTGCATTGAGAAACTTTCTCTCACTGAGAAAGAAGCTTTTCAGCATCTGTGGCCTTGGATTCTTTTCATTTGCTTAATTGCACTAACACAGCTTTTAGTGCTCTCAGAAGCTCAAAAACAGTGTTTCTGAGCATTGAAGCTCTAACCTAACTTTCTCTGCAAAAAAGCTCTAACTGATGAAAATCTGTCTTCTACTTTGCAAATTACATGAGAATTCATGAGAAAGAAACAAATTTCTTGTACTTGAGTTTTTCTCTTAAATTTGCATTGAGCAACTTTCTCTCACTGAGAAAGAAGCTTTTCAGCATCTGTGGCCTTGGATTCTTTTCATTTGCTTAGTTGCACTAACACAGCTTTTAGTGCTCTCAGAAGCTCCAAAACAGTGATTCTGAGCATTGAAGCTCTAACATAACTTTCTTTGCAAAAAAGCTCTAACTGATGAAAATCTGTGTTCTGCTTTGCAAATTACATGAGAATTCATGAGAAAGAAACACATTTCTTGTACTTGAGTTTTTCTCTTAAAATTGCATTGAGCACCTTTCTCTCACTGAGAAAGAAGCTTTTCAGCATCTGTGGCCTTGGATTCTTTTCATTTGCTTAGTTGCACTAACACAGCTTTTAGTGCTCTCAGAAGCTCCAAAACAGTGATTCTGAGCATTGAAGCTGTAACATAACTTTCTCTGCAAAAAAGCTCTAACTCATGAAAATCTGTCTTCTGCATTGCAAATTACATGAGAATTCATGAGAAAGAAACAAATTTCTTGTACTTGAGTTTTTCTCTTAAAATTGCATTGAGCACCTTTCTCTCACTGAGAAATAAGCTTTTCAGCATCTGTGGCCTTGGATTCTTTTCATTTGCTTAGTTGCACTAACACAGCTTTTAGTGCTCTCAGAAGCTCAAAAACAGTGTTTCTGAGCATTGAAGCTCTAACCTAACTTTCTCTGCAAAAAAGCTCTAACTGATGAAAGTCTGTCTTCTACTTTGCAAATTACATGAGAATTCATAAGAAAGAAACAAATTTCTTGTACTTGAGTTTTTCTCTTATATTTGCATTGAGCAACTTTCTCTCACTGAGAAAGAAGCTTTTCAGCATCTGTGGCCTTGGATTCTTTTCATTTGCTTAATTGCACTAACACAGCTTTTAGTGCTCTCAGAAGCTCAAAAACAGTGTTTCTGAGCATTGAAGCTCTAACCTAACTTTCTTTGCAAAAAAGCTCTAACTGATGAAAATCTGTCTTCTGCTTTGCAAATTACATGAGAATTAATGAGAAAGAAACAAATTTCTTGTACTTGAGTTTTTCTATTAAAATTGCATTGAGCACCTTTCTCTCACTGAGAAAAAAGCTTTTCAGCATCTGTGGCCTTGGATTCTTTTCATTTGCTTAGTTGCACTAACACAGCTTTTAGTGCTCTCAGAAGCTCCAAAACAGTGATTCTGAGCATTGAAGCTCTAACATAACTTTCTCTGCAAAAAAGCTCTAACTGATGAAAGTCTGTCTTCTACTTTGCAAATTAAATGAGAATTCATGAGAAAGAAACAAATTTCTTGTACTTGAGTTTTTCTCTTAAAATTGCATTGAGCACCTTTCTCTCACTGAGAAAGAAGCTTTTCAGCATCTGTGGCCTTGGATTCTTTTCATTTGCTTAGTTGCACTAACACAGCTTTTACTGCTCTCAGAAGCTCCAAAACAGTGATTCTGAGCATTGAAGCTCTAACATAACTTTCTCTGCAAAAAAGCTCTAACTCATGAAAATCTGTCTTCTGCATTGCAAATTACATGAGAATTCATGAGAAAGAAACAAATTTCTTGTACTTGAGTTTTTCTCTTAAAATTGCATTGAGCACCTTTCTCTCACTGAGAAAGAAGCTTTTCAGCATCTGTGGCCTTGGATTCTTTTCATTTGCTTAGTTGCACTAACACAGCTTTTAGTGCTCTCAGAAGCTCCAAAACAGTGATTCTGAGCATTGAAGCTCTAACATAACTTTCTCTGCAAAAAAGCTCTAACTCATGAAAATCTGTCTTCTGCATTGCAAATTACATGAGAATTCATGAGAAAGAAACAAATTTCTTGTACTTGAGTTTTTCTCTTAAAATTGCATTAAGCACCTTTCTCACACTGAGAAAGAAGCTTTTCAGCATCTGTGGCCTTGGATTCTTTTCATTTGCTTAATTGCACTAACACAGCTTTTAGTGCTCTCAGAAGCTCAAAAACAGTGTTTCTGAGCATTGAAGCTCTAACCTAACTTTCTCTGCAAAAAAGCTCTAACTGATGAAAGTCTGTCTTCTACTTTGCAAATTACATGAGAATTCATGAGAAAGAAACAAATTTCTTGTACTTGAGTTTTTCTCTTAAATTTGCATTGAGCAACTTTCTCTCACTGAGAAAGAAGCTTTTCAGCATCTGTGGCCTTGGATTCTTTTCATTTGCTTAGTTGCACTAACACAGCTTTTAGTGCTCTCAGAAGCTCAAAAACAGTGTTTCTGAGCATTGAAGCTCTAACATAACTTTCTCTGCAAAAAAGCTCTAACTGATAAAAGTCTGTCTTCTACTTTGCAAATTACATGAGAATTCATAAGAAAGAAACAAATTTCTTGTACTTGAGTTTTTCTCTTATATTTGCATTGAGCAACTTTCTCTCACTGAGAAAGAAGCTTTTCAGCATCTGTGGCCTTGGATTCTTTTCATTTGCTTAATTGCACTAACACAGCTTTTAGTGCTCTCAGAAGCTCAAAAACAGTGTTTCTGAGCATTGAAGCTCTAACCTAACTTTCTTTGCAAAAAAGCTCTAACTGATGAAAATCTGTCTTCTGCTTTGAAAATTACATGAGAATTCATGAGAAAGAAACACATTTCTTGTACTTGAGTTTTTCTCTTAAAATTGCATTGAGAACCTTTCTCTCACTGAGAAAGAAGCTTTTCAGCATCTGTGGCCTTGGATTCTTTTCATTTGCTTAGTTGCACTAACACAGCTTTTAGTGCTCTCAGAAGCTCCAAAACAGTGATTCTGAGCATTGAAGCTCTAACATAACTTTCTCTGCAAAAAAGCTCTAACTCATGAAAATCTGTCTTCTGCATTGCAAATTACATGAGAATTCATGAGAAAGAAACAAATTTCTTGTACTTGAGTTTTTCTCTTAAAATTGCATTGAGTACCTTTCTCACACTGAGAAAGAAGCTTTTCAGCATCTGTGGCCTTGTATTCTTTTAATTTGCTTAATTGCACTAACACAGCTTTTAGTGCTCTCAGAAGCTCAAAAACAGTGTTTCTGAGCATTGAAGCTCTAACCTAACTTTCTCTGCAAAAAAGCTCTAACTGATGAAAGTCTGTCTTCTACTTTGCAAATTACATGAGAATTCATGAGAAAGAAACAAATTTCTTGTACTTGAGTTTTTCTCTTAAATTTGCATTGAGCAACTTTCTCTCACTGAGAAAGAAGCTTTTCAGCATCTGTGGCCTTGGATTCTTTTCATTTGCTTAGTTGCACTAACACAGCTTTTAGTGCTCTCAGAAGCTCAAAAACAGTGTTTCTGAGCATTGAAGCTCTAACATAACTTTCTCTGCAAAAAAGCTCTAACTGATGAAAGTCTTTCTTCTACTTTGCAAATTACATGAGAATTCATAAGAAAGAAACAAATTTCTTGTACTTGAGTTTTTCTCTTATATTTGCATTGAGCAACTTTCTCTCACTGAGAAAGAAGCTTTTCAGCATCTGTGGCCTTGGATTCTTTTCATTTGCTTAATTGCACTAACACAGCTTTTAGTGCTCTCAGAAGCTCAAAAACAGTGTTTCTGAGCATTGAAGCTCTAACCTAACTTTCTTTGCAAAAAAGCTCTAACTGATGAAAATCTGTCTTCTGCTTTGCAAATTACATGAGAATTCATGAGAAAGAAACACATTTCTTGTACTTGAGTTTTTCTCTTAAAATTGCATTGAGAACCTTTCTCTCACTGAGAAAGAAACTTATCAGCATCTGTGGCCTTGGATTCTTTTCATTTGCTTAATTGCACTAACACAGCTTTTAGTGCTCTCAGAAGCTCCAAAACAGTGATTCTGAGCACTGAAGCTCTAACATAACTTTCTCTGCAAAAAAGCTCTAACTCATGAAAATCTGTCTTCTGCATTGCAAATTACATGAGAATTCATGAGAAAGAAACAAATTTCTTGTACTTGAGTTTTTCTCTTAAAATTGCATTGAGCACCTTTCTCTCACTGAGAAAGAAGCTTTTCAGCATCTGTGGCCTTGGATTCTTTTCATTTGCTTAGTTGCACTAACACAGCTTTTAGTGCTCTCAGAAGCTCCAAAACAGTGATTCTGAGCATTGAAGCTCTAACATAACTTTCTCTGCAAAAAAGCTCTAACTCATGAAAATCTGTCTTCTGCATTGCAAATTACATGAGAATTCATGAGAAAGAAACAAATTTCTTGTACTTGAGTTTTTCTCTTAAATTTGCATTGAGCAACTTTCTCTCACTGAGAAAGAAGCTTTTCAGCATCTGTGGCCTTGGATTCTTTTCATTTGCTTAGTTGCACTAACACAGCTTTTAGTGCTCTCAGAAGCTCAAAAACAGTGTTTCTGAGCATTGAAGCTCTAACATAACTTTCTCTGCAAAAAAGCTCTAACTGATGAAAGTCTGTCTTCTACTTTGCAAATTACATGAGAATTCATAAGAAAGAAACAAATTTCTTGTACTTGAGTTTTTCTCTTATATTTGCATTGAGCAACTTTCTCTCACTGAGAAAGAAGCTTTTCAGCATCTGTGGCCTTGGATTCTTTTCATTTGCTTAATTGCACTAACACAGCTTTTAGTGCTCTCAGAAGCTCCAAAACAGTGTTTCTGAGCATTGAAGCTCTAACCTAACTTTCTTTGCAAAAAAGCTCTAACTGATGAAAATCTGTCTTCTGCATTGCAAATTACATGAGAATTCATGAGAAAGAAACAAATTTCTTGTACTTGAGTTTTTCTCTTAAAATTGCATTGAGCACCTTTCTCACACTGAGAAAGAAGCTTTTCAGCATCTGTGGCCTTGTATTCTTTTCATTTGCTTAATTGCACTAACACAGCTTTTAGTGCTCTCAGAAGCTCAAAAACAGTGTTTCTGAGCATTGAAGCTCTAACCTAACTTTCTCTGCAAAAAAGCTCTAACTGATGAAAGTCTGTCTTCTACTTTGCAAATTACATGAGAATTCATGAGAAAGAAACAAATTTCTTGTACTTGAGTTTTTCTCTTAAATTTGCATTGAGCAACTTTCTCTCACTGAGAAAGAAGCTTTTCAGCATCTGTGGCCTTGGATTCTTTTCATTTGCTTAGTTGCACTAACACAGCTTTTAGTGCTCTCAGAAGCTCAAAAACAGTGTTTCTGAGCATTGAAGCTCTAACATAACTTTCTCTGCAAAAAAGCTCTAACTGATGAAAGTCTTTCTTCTACTTTGCAAATTACATGAGAATTCATAAGAAAGAAACAAATTTCTTGTACTTGAGTTTTTCTCTTATATTTGCTTTGAGCAACTTTCTCTCACTGAGAAAGAAGCTTTTCAGCATCTGTGGCCTTGGATTCTTTTCATTTGCTTAATTGCACTAACACAGCTTTTAGTGCTCTCAGAAGCTCAAAAACAGTGTTTCTGAGCATTGAAGCTCTAACCTAACTTTCTTTGCAAAAAAGCTCTAACTGATGAAAATCTGTCTTCTGCTTTGCAAATTACATGAGAATTCATGAGAAAGAAACACATTTCTTGTACTTGAGTTTTTCTCTTAAAATTGCATTGAGAACCTTTCTCTCACTGAGAAAGAAGCTTATCAGCATCTGTGGCCTTGGATTCTTTTCATTTGCTTAATTGCACTAACACAGCTTTTAGTGCTCTCAGAAGCTCAAAAACAGTGTTTCTGAGCATTGAAGCTCTAACCTAACTTTCTTTGCAAAAAAGCTCTAACTGATGAAAATCTGTCTTCTGCTTTGCAAATTACATGAGAATTCATGAGAAAGAAACAAATTTCTTGTACTTGAGTTTTTCTCTTAAAATTGCATTGAGCACCTTTCTCTCACTGAGAAAGAAGCTTTTCAGCATCTGTGGCCTTGGATTCTTTTCATTTGCTTAGTTGCACTAACACAGCTTTTAGTGCTCTCAGAAGCTCAAAAACAGTGTTTCTGAGCATTGAAGCTCTAACATAACTTTCTCTGCAAAAAAAGCTCTAACTGATGAAAGTCTTTCTTCTACTTTGCAAATTACATGAGAATTCATAAGAAAGAAACAAATTTCTTGTACTTGAGTTTTTCTCTTATATTTGCATTGAGCAACTTTCTCTCACTGAGAAAGAAGCTTTTCAGCATCTGTGGCCTTGGATTCTTTTCATTTGCTTAATTGCACTAACACAGCTTTTAGTGCTCTCAGAAGCTCAAAAACAGTGTTTCTGAGCATTGAAGCTCTAACCTAACTTTCTTTGCAAAAAAGCTCTAACTGATGAAAATCTGTCTTCTGCTTTGCAAATTACATGAGAATTCATGAGAAAGAAACATATTTCTTGTACTTGAGTTTTTCTCTTAAAATTGCATTGAGAACCTTTCTCTCACTGAGAAAGAAGCTTATCAGCATCTGTGGCCTTGGATTCTTTTCATTTGCTTAATTGCACTAACACAGCTTTTAGTGCTCTCAGAAGCTCCAAAACAGTGATTCTGAGCATTGAAGCTCTAACATAACTTTCTCTGCAAAAAAGCTCTAACTGATGAAAGTCTGTCTTCTACTTTGCAAATTAAATGAGAATTCATGAGAAAGAAACAAATTTCTTGTACTTGAGTTTTTCTCTTATATTTGCATTGAGCAACTTTCTCTCACTGAGAAAGAAGCTTTTCAGCATCTGTGGCCTTGGATTCTTTTCATTTGCTTAATTGCACTAACACAGCTTTTAGTGCTCTCAGAAGCTCAAAAACAGTGTTTCTAAGCATTGAAGCTCTAACCTAACTTTCTTTGCAAAAAAGCTCTAACTGATGAAAATCTGTCTTCTGCTTTGCAAATTACATGAGAATTCATGAGAAAGAAACAAATTTCTTGTACTTGAGTTTTTCTCTTAAATTTGCATTGAGAAACTTTCTCTCACTGAGAAAGAAGCTTTTCAGCATCTGTGGCCTTGTATTCTTTTCATTTGCTTAATTGCACTAACACAGCTTTTAGTGCTCTCAGAAGCTCCAAAACAGTGATTCTGAGCATTGAAGCTCTAACATAACTTTCTCTGCAAAAAAGCTCTAACTCATGAAAATCTGTCTTCTGCATTGCAAATTACATGAGAATTCATGAGAAAGAAACAAATTTCTTGTACTTCAGTTTTTCTCTTAAATTTGCATTGAGAAACTTTCTCTCACTGAGAAAGAAGCTTTTCAGCATCTGTGGCCTTGGATTCTTTTCATTTGCTTAATTGCACTAACACAGCTTTTAGTGCTCTCAGAAGCTCAAAAACAGTGTTTCTGAGCATTGAAGCTCTAACCTAACTTTCTCTGCAAAAAAGCTCTAACTGATGAAAATCTGTCTTCTACTTTGCAAATTACATGAGAATTCATGAGAAAGAAACAAATTTCTTGTACTTGAGTTTTTCTCTTAAATTTGCATTGAGCAACTTTCTCTCACTGAGAAAGAAGCTTTTCAGCATCTGTGGCCTTGGATTCTTTTCATTTGCTTAGTTGCACTAACACAGCTTTTAGTGCTCTCAGAAGCTCCAAAACAGTGATTCTGAGCATTGAAGCTCTAACATAACTTTCTTTGCAAAAAAGCTCTAACTGATGAAAATCTGTGTTCTGCTTTGCAAATTACATGAGAATTCATGAGAAAGAAACACATTTCGTGTACTTGAGTTTTTCTCTTAAAATTGCATTGAGCACCTTTCTCTCACTGAGAAAGAAGCTTTTCAGCATCTGTGGCCTTGGATTCTTTTCATTTGCTTAGTTGCACTAACACAGCTTTTAGTGCTCTCAGAAGCTCCAAAACAGTGATTCTGAGCATTGAAGCTGTAACATAACTTTCTCTGCAAAAAAGCTCTAACTCATGAAAATCTGTCTTCTGCATTGCAAATTACATGAGAATTCATGAGAAAGAAACAAATTTCTTGTACTTGAGTTTTTCTCTTAAAATTGCATTGAGCACCTTTCTCTCACTGAGAAATAAGCTTTTCAGCATCTGTGGCCTTGGATTCTTTTCATTTGCTTAGTTGCACTAACACAGCTTTTAGTGCTCTCAGAAGCTCAAAAACAGTGTTTCTGAGCATTGAAGCTCTAACCTAACTTTCTCTGCAAAAAAGCTCTAACTGATGAAAGTCTGTCTTCTACTTTGCAAATTACATGAGAATTCATAAGAAAGAAACAAATTTCTTGTACTTGAGTTTTTCTCTTATATTTGCATTGAGCAACTTTCTCTCACTGAGAAAGAAGCTTTTCAGCATCTGTGGCCTTGGATTCTTTTCATTTGCTTAATTGCACTAACACAGCTTTTAGTGCTCTCAGAAGCTCAAAAACAGTGTTTCTGAGCATTGAAGCTCTAACATAACTTTCTTTGCAAAAAAGCTCTAACTGATGAAAATCTGTCTTCTGCTTTGCAAATTACATGAGAATTAATGAGAAAGAAACAAATTTCTTGTACTTGAGTTTTTCTATTAAAATTGCATTGAGCACCTTTCTCTCACTGAGAAAAAAGCTTTTCAGCATCTGTGGCCTTGGATTCTTTTCATTTGCTTAGTTGCACTAACACAGCTTTTAGTGCTCTCAGAAGCTCCAAAACAGTGATTCTGAGCATTGAAGCTCTAACATAACTTTCTCTGCAAAAAAGCTCTAACTGATGAAAGTCTGTCTTCTACTTTGCAAATTAAATGAGAATTCATGAGAAAGAAACAAATTTCTTGTACTTGAGTTTTTCTCTTAAAATTGCATTGAGCACCTTTCTCTCACTGAGAAAGAAGCTTTTCAGCATCTGTGGCCTTGGATTCTTTTCATTTGCTTAGTTGCACTAACACAGCTTTTACTGCTCTCAGAAGCTCCAAAACAGTGATTCTGAGCATTGAAGCTCTAACATAACTTTCTCTGCAAAAAAGCTCTAACTCATGAAAATCTGTCTTCTGCATTGCAAATTACATGAGAATTCATGAGAAAGAAACACATTTCTTGTACTTGAGTTTTTCTCTTAAAATTGCATTGAGCACCTTTCTCTCACTGAGAAAGAAGCTTTTCAGCATCTGTGGCCTTGGATTCTTTTCATTTGCTTAGTTGCACTAACACAGCTTTTAGTGCTCTCAGAAGCTCCAAAACAGTGATTCTGAGCATTGAAGCTGTAACATAACTTTCTCTGCAAAAAAGCTCTAACTCATGAAAATCTGTCTTCTGCATTGCAAATTACATGAGAATTCATGAGAAAGAAACAAATTTCTTGTACTTGAGTTTTTCTCTTAAAATTGCATTGAGCACCTTTCTCTCACTGAGAAATAAGCTTTTCAGCATCTGTGGCCTTGGATTCTTTTCATTTGCTTAGTTGCACTAACACAGCTTTTAGTGCTCTCAGAAGCTCAAAAACAGTGTTTCTGAGCATTGAAGCTCTAACCTAACTTTCTCTGCAAAAAAGCTCTAACTGATGAAAGTCTGTCTTCTACTTTGCAAATTACATGAGAATTCATAAGAAAGAAACAAATTTCTTGTACTTGAGTTTTTCTCTTATATTTGCATTGAGCAACTTTCTCTCACTGAGAAAGAAGCTTTTCAGCATCTGTGGCCTTGGATTCTTTTCATTTGCTTAATTGCACTAACACAGCTTTTAGTGCTCTCAGAAGCTCAAAAACAGTGTTTCTGAGCATTGAAGCTCTAACCTAACTTTCTTTGCAAAAAAGCTCTAACTGATGAAAATCTGTCTTCTGCTTTGCAAATTACATGAGAATTAATGAGAAAGAAACAAATTTCTTGTACTTGAGTTTTTCTATTAAAATTGCATTGAGCACCTTTCTCTCACTGAGAAAAAAGCTTTTCAGCATCTGTGGCCTTGGATTCTTTTCATTTGCTTAGTTGCACTAACACAGCTTTTAGTGCTCTCAGAAGCTCCAAAACAGTGATTCTGAGCATTGAAGCTCTAACATAACTTTCTCTGCAAAAAAGCTCTAACTGATGAAAATCTGTGTTCTGCTTTGCAAATTACATGAGAATTCATGAGAAAGAAACACATTTCTTGTACTTGAGTTTTTCTCTTAAAATTGCATTGAGCACCTTTCTCTCACTGAGAAAGAAGCTTTTCAGCATCTGTGGCCTTGGATTCTTTTCATTTGCTTAGTTGCACTAACACAGCTTTTAGTGCTCTCAGAAGCTCCAAAACAGTGATTCTGAGCATTGAAGCTGTAACATAACTTTCTCTGCAAAAAAGCTCTAACTCATGAAAATCTGTCTTCTGCATTGCAAATTACATGAGAATTCATGAGAAAGAAACAAATTTCTTGTACTTGAGTTTTTCTCTTAAAATTGCATTGAGCACCTTTCTCTCACTGAGAAATAAGCTTTTCAGCATCTGTGGCCTTGGATTCTTTTCATTTGCTTAGTTGCACTAACACAGCTTTTAGTGCTCTCAGAAGCTCAAAAACAGTGTTTCTGAGCATTGAAGCTCTAACCTAACTTTCTCTGCAAAAAAGCTCTAACTGATGAAAGTCTGTCTTCTACTTTGCAAATTACATGAGAATTCATAAGAAAGAAACAAATTTCTTGTACTTGAGTTTTTCTCTTATATTTGCATTGAGCAACTTTCTCTCACTGAGAAAGAAGCTTTTCAGCATCTGTGGCCTTGGATTCTTTTCATTTGCTTAATTGCACTAACACAGCTTTTAGTGCTCTCAGAAGCTCAAAAACAGTGTTTCTGAGCATTGAAGCTCTAACCTAACTTTCTTTGCAAAAAAGCTCTAACTGATGAAAATCTGTCTTCTGCTTTGCAAATTACATGAGAATTAATGAGAAAGAAACAAATTTCTTGTACTTGAGTTTTTCTATTAAAATTGCATTGAGCACCTTTCTCTCACTGAGAAAAAAGCTTTTCAGCATCTGTGGCCTTGGATTCTTTTCATTTGCTTAGTTGCACTAACACAGCTTTTAGTGCTCTCAGAAGCTCCAAAACAGTGATTCTGAGCATTGAAGCTCTAACATAACTTTCTCTGCAAAAAAGCTCTAACTGATGAAAGTCTGTCTTCTACTTTGCAAATTAAATGAGAATTCATGAGAAAGAAACAAATTTCTTGCACTTGAGTTTTTCTCTTAAAATTGCATTGAGCACCTTTCTCTCACTGAGAAAGAAGCTTTTCAGCATCTGTGGCCTTGGATTCTTTTCATTTGCTTAGTTGCACTAACACAGCTTTTACTGCTCTCAGAAGCTCCAAAACAGTGATTCTGAGCATTGAAGCTCTAACATAACTTTCTCTGCAAAAAAGCTCTAACTCATGAAAATCTGTCTTCTGCATTGCAAATTACATGAGAATTCATGAGAAAGAAACAAATTTCTTGTACTTGAGTTTTTCTCTTAAAATTGCATTGAGCACCTTTCTCTCACTGAGAAAGAAGCTTTTCAGCATCTGTGGCCTTGGATTCTTTTCATTTGCTTAGTTGCACTAACACAGCTTTTAGTGCTCTCAGAAGCTCCAAAACAGTGATTCTGAGCATTGAAGCTCTAACATAACTTTCTCTGCAAAAAAGCTCTAACTCATGAAAATCTGTCTTCTGCATTGCAAATTACATGAGAATTCATGAGAAAGAAACAAATTTCTTGTACTTGAGTTTTTCTCTTAAAATTGCATTAAGCACCTTTCTCACACTGAGAAAGAAGCTTTTCAGCATCTGTGGCCTTGGATTCTTTTCATTTGCTTAATTGCACTAACACAGCTTTTAGTGCTCTCAGAAGCTCAAAAACAGTGTTTCTGAGCATTGAAGCTCTAACCTAACTTTCTCTGCAAAAAAGCTCTAACTGATGAAAGTCTGTCTTCTACTTTGCAAATTACATGAGAATTCATGAGAAAGAAACAAATTTCTTGTACTTGAGTTTTTCTCTTAAATTTGCATTGAGCAACTTTCTCTCACTGAGAAAGAAGCTTTTCAGCATCTGTGGCCTTGGATTCTTTTCATTTGCTTAGTTGCACTAACACAGCTTTTAGTGCTCTCAGAAGCTCAAAAACAGTGTTTCTGAGCATTGAAGCTCTAACATAACTTTCTCTGCAAAAAAGCTCTAACTGATAAAAGTCTGTCTTCTACTTTGCAAATTACATGAGAATTCATAAGAAAGAAACAAATTTCTTGTACTTGAGTTTTTCTCTTATATTTGCATTGAGCAACTTTCTCTCACTGAGAAAGAAGCTTTTCAGCATCTGTGGCCTTGGATTCTTTTCATTTGCTTAATTGCACTAACACAGCTTTTAGTGCTCTCAGAAGCTCAAAAACAGTGTTTCTGAGCATTGAAGCTCTAACCTAACTTTCTTTGCAAAAAAGCTCTAACTGATGAAAATCTGTCTTCTGCTTTGAAAATTACATGAGAATTCATGAGAAAGAAACACATTTCTTGTACTTGAGTTTTTCTCTTAAAATTGCATTGAGAACCTTTCTCTCACTGAGAAAGAAGCTTTTCAGCATCTGTGGCCTTGGATTCTTTTCATTTGCTTAGTTGCACTAACACAGCTTTTAGTGCTCTCAGAAGCTCCAAAACAGTGATTCTGAGCATTGAAGCTCTAACATAACTTTCTCTGCAAAAAAGCTCTAACTCATGAAAATCTGTCTTCTGCATTGCAAATTACATGAGAATTCATGAGAAAGAAACAAATTTCTTGTACTTGAGTTTTTCTCTTAAAATTGCATTGAGTACCTTTCTCACACTGAGAAAGAAGCTTTTCAGCATCTGTGGCCTTGTATTCTTTTAATTTGCTTAATTGCACTAACACAGCTTTTAGTGCTCTCAGAAGCTCAAAAACAGTGTTTCTGAGCATTGAAGCTCTAACCTAACTTTCTCTGCAAAAAAGCTCTAACTGATGAAAGTCTGTCTTCTACTTTGCAAATTACATGAGAATTCATGAGAAAGAAACAAATTTCTTGTACTTGAGTTTTTCTCTTAAATTTGCATTGAGCAACTTTCTCTCACTGAGAAAGAAGCTTTTCAGCATCTGTGGCCTTGGATTCTTTTCATTTGCTTAGTTGCACTAACACAGCTTTTAGTGCTCTCAGAAGCTCAAAAACAGTGTTTCTGAGCATTGAAGCTCTAACATAACTTTCTCTGCAAAAAAGCTCTAACTGATGAAAGTCTTTCTTCTACTTTGCAAATTACATGAGAATTCATAAGAAAGAAACAAATTTCTTGTACTTGAGTTTTTCTCTTATATTTGCATTGAGCAACTTTCTCTCACTGAGAAAGAAGCTTTTCAGCATCTGTGGCCTTGGATTCTTTTCATTTGCTTAATTGCACTAACACAGCTTTTAGTGCTCTCAGAAGCTCAAAAACAGTGTTTCTGAGCATTGAAGCTCTAACCTAACTTTCTTTGCAAAAAAGCTCTAACTGATGAAAATCTGTCTTCTGCTTTGCAAATTACATGAGAATTCATGAGAAAGAAACACATTTCTTGTACTTGAGTTTTTCTCTTAAAATTGCATTGAGAACCTTTCTCTCACTGAGAAAGAAACTTATCAGCATCTGTGGCCTTGGATTCTTTTCATTTGCTTAATTGCACTAACACAGCTTTTAGTGCTCTCAGAAGCTCCAAAACAGTGATTCTGAGCACTGAAGCTCTAACATAACTTTCTCTGCAAAAAAGCTCTAACTCATGAAAATCTGTCTTCTGCATTGCAAATTACATGAGAATTCATGAGAAAGAAACAAATTTCTTGTACTTGAGTTTTTCTCTTAAAATTGCATTGAGCACCTTTCTCTCACTGAGAAAGAAGCTTTTCAGCATCTGTGGCCTTGGATTCTTTTCATTTGCTTAGTTGCACTAACACAGCTTTTAGTGCTCTCAGAAGCTCCAAAACAGTGATTCTGAGCATTGAAGCTCTAACATAACTTTCTCTGCAAAAAAGCTCTAACTCATGAAAATCTGTCTTCTGCATTGCAAATTACATGAGAATTCATGAGAAAGAAACAAATTTCTTGTACTTGAGTTTTTCTCTTAAAATTGCATTGAGCACCTTTCTCACACTGAGAAAGAAGCTTTTCAGCATCTGTGGCCTTGGATTCTTTTCATTTGCTTAATTGCACTAACACAGCTTTTAGTGCTCTCAGAAGCTCAAAAACAGTGTTTCTGAGCATTGAAGCTCTAACCTAACTTTCTCTGCAAAAAAGCTCTAACTGATGAAAGTCTGTCTTCTACTTTGCAAATTACATGAGAATTCATGAGAAAGAAACAAATTTCTTGTACTTGAGTTTTTCTCTTAAATTTGCATTGAGCAACTTTCTCTCACTGAGAAAGAAGCTTTTCAGCATCTGTGGCCTTGGATTCTTTTCATTTGCTTAGTTGCACTAACACAGCTTTTAGTGCTCTCAGAAGCTCAAAAACAGTGTTTCTGAGCATTGAAGCTCTAACATAACTTTCTCTGCAAAAAAGCTCTAACTGATGAAAGTCTGTCTTCTACTTTGCAAATTACATGAGAATTCATAAGAAAGAAACAAATTTCTTGTACTTGAGTTTTTCTCTTATATTTGCATTGAGCAACTTTCTCTCACTGAGAAAGAAGCTTTTCAGCATCTGTGGCCTTGGATTCTTTTCATTTGCTTAATTGCACTAACACAGCTTTTAGTGCTCTCAGAAGCTCAAAAACAGTGTTTCTGAGCATTGAAGCTCTAACCTAACTTTCTTTGCAAAAAAGCTCTAACTGATGAAAATCTGTCTTCTGCTTTGCAAATTACATGAGAATTCATGAGAAAGAAACACATTTCTTGTACTTGAGTTTTTCTCTTAAAATTGCATTGAGAACCTTTCTCTCACTGAGAAAGAAGCTTTTCAGCATCTGTGGCCTTGGATTCTTTTCATTTGCTTAGTTGCACTAACACAGCTTTTAGTGCTCTCAGAAGCTCCAAAACAGTGATTCTGAGCATTGAAGCTCTAACATAACTTTCTCTGCAAAAAAGCTCTAACTCATGAAAATCTGTCTTCTGCATTGCAAATTACATGAGAATTCATGAGAAAGAAACAAATTTCTTGTACTTGAGTTTTTCTCTTAAAATTGCATTGAGCACCTTTCTCACACTGAGAAAGAAGCTTTTCAGCATCTGTGGCCTTGTATTCTTTTCATTTGCTTAATTGCACTAACACAGCTTTTAGTGCTCTCAGAAGCTCAAAAACAGTGTTTCTGAGCATTGAAGCTCTAACCTAACTTTCTCTGCAAAAAAGCTCTAACTGATGAAAGTCTGTCTTCTACTTTGCAAATTACATGAGAATTCATGAGAAAGAAACAAATTTCTTGTACTTGAGTTTTTCTCTTAAATTTGCATTGAGCAACTTTCTCTCACTGAGAAAGAAGCTTTTCAGCATCTGTGGCCTTGGATTCTTTTCATTTGCTTAGTTGCACTAACACAGCTTTTAGTGCTCTCAGAAGCTCAAAAACAGTGTTTCTGAGCATTGAAGCTCTAACATAACTTTCTCTGCAAAAAAGCTCTAACTGATGAAAGTCTTTCTTCTACTTTGCAAATTACATGAGAATTCATAAGAAAGAAACAAATTTCTTGTACTTGAGTTTTTCTCTTATATTTGCTTTGAGCAACTTTCTCTCACTGAGAAAGAAGCTTTTCAGCATCTGTGGCCTTGGATTCTTTTCATTTGCTTAATTGCACTAACACAGCTTTTAGTGCTCTCAGAAGCTCAAAAACAGTGTTTCTGAGCATTGAAGCTCTAACCTAACTTTCTTTGCAAAAAAGCTCTAACTGATGAAAATCTGTCTTCTGCTTTGCAAATTACATGAGAATTCATGAGAAAGAAACACATTTCTTGTACTTGAGTTTTTCTCTTAAAATTGCATTGAGAACCTTTCTCTCACTGAGAAAGAAGCTTATCAGCATCTGTGGCCTTGGATTCTTTTCATTTGCTTAATTGCACTAACACAGCTTTTAGTGCTCTCAGAAGCTCAAAAACAGTGTTTCTGAGCATTGAAGCTCTAACCTAACTTTCTTTGCAAAAAAGCTCTAACTGATGAAAATCTGTCTTCTGCTTTGCAAATTACATGAGAATTCATGAGAAAGAAACAAATTTCTTGTACTTGAGTTTTTCTCTTAAAATTGCATTGAGCACCTTTCTCTCACTGAGAAAGAAGCTTTTCAGCATCTGTGGCCTTGGATTCTTTTCATTTGCTTAGTTGCACTAACACAGCTTTTAGTGCTCTCAGAAGCTCAAAAACAGTGTTTCTGAGCATTGAAGCTCTAACATAACTTTCTCTGCAAAAAAAGCTCTAACTGATGAAAGTCTTTCTTCTACTTTGCAAATTACATGAGAATTCATAAGAAAGAAACAAATTTCTTGTACTTGAGTTTTTCTCTTATATTTGCATTGAGCAACTTTCTCTCACTGAGAAAGAAGCTTTTCAGCATCTGTGGCCTTGGATTCTTTTCATTTGCTTAATTGCACTAACACAGCTTTTAGTGCTCTCAGAAGCTCAAAAACAGTGTTTCTGAGCATTGAAGCTCTAACCTAACTTTCTTTGCAAAAAAGCTCTAACTGATGAAAATCTGTCTTCTGCTTTGCAAATTACATGAGAATTCATGAGAAAGAAACACATTTCTTGTACTTGAGTTTTTCTCTTAAAATTGCATTGAGAACCTTTCTCTCACTGAGAAAGAAGCTTATCAGCATCTGTGGCCTTGGATTCTTTTCATTTGCTTAATTGCACTAACACAGCTTTTAGTGCTCTCAGAAGCTCAAAAACAGTGTTTCTGAGCATTGAAGCTCTAACCTAACTTTCTTTGCAAAAAAGCTCTAACTGATTAAAATCTGTCTTCTGCTTTGCAAATTACATGAGAATTCATGAGAAAGAAACAAATTTCTTGTACTTGAGTTTTTCTCTTAAAATTGCATTGAGCACCTTTCTCTCACTGAGAAAGAAGCTTTTCAGCATCTGTGGCCTTGGATTCTTTTCATTTGCTTAGTTGCACTAACACAGCTTTTAGTGCTCTCAGAAGCTCCAAAACAGTGATTCTGAGCATTGAAGCTCTAACATAACTTTCTCTGCAAAAAAGCTCTAACTGATGAAAGTCTGTCTTCTACTTTGCAAATTAAATGAGAATTCATGAGAAAGAAACAAATTTCTTGTACTTGAGTTTTTCTCTTATATTTGCATTGAGCAACTTTCTCTCACTGAGAAAGAAGCTTTTCAGCATCTGTGGCCTTGGATTCTTTTCATTTGCTTAATTGCACTAACACAGCTTTTAGTGCTCTCAGAAGCTCAAAAACAGTGTTTCTAAGCATTGAAGCTCTAACCTAACTTTCTTTGCAAAAAAGCTCTAACTGATGAAAATCTGTCTTCTGCTTTGCAAATTACATGAGAATTCATGAGAAAGAAACAAATTTCTTGTACTTGAGTTTTTCTCTTAAATTTGCATTGAGAAACTTTCTCTCACTGAGAAAGAAGCTTTTCAGCATCTGTGGCCTTGTATTCTTTTCATTTGCTTAATTGCACTAACACAGCTTTTAGTGCTCTCAGAAGCTCCAAAACAGTGATTCTGAGCATTGAAGCTCTAACATAACTTTCTCTGCAAAAAAGCTCTAACTCATGAAAATCTGTCTTCTGCATTGCAAATTACATGAGAATTCATGAGAAAGAAACAAATTTCTTGTACTTCAGTTTTTCTCTTAAATTTGCATTGAGAAACTTTCTCTCACTGAGAAAGAAGCTTTTCAGCATCTGTGGCCTTGGATTCTTTTCATTTGCTTAATTGCACTAACACAGCTTTTAGTGCTCTCAGAAGCTCAAAAACAGTGTTTCTGAGCATTGAAGCTCTAACCTAACTTTCTCTGCAAAAAAGCTCTAACTGATGAAAATCTGTCTTCTACTTTGCAAATTACATGAGAATTCATGAGAAAGAAACAAATTTCTTGTACTTGAGTTTTTCTCTTAAATTTGCATTGAGCAACTTTCTCTCACTGAGAAAGAAGCTTTTCAGCATCTGTGGCCTTGGATTCTTTTCATTTGCTTAGTTGCACTAACACAGCTTTTAGTGCTCTCAGAAGCTCCAAAACAGTGATTCTGAGCATTGAAGCTCTAACATAACTTTCTTTGCAAAAAAGCTCTAACTGATGAAAATCTGTGTTCTGCTTTGCAAATTACATGAGAATTCATGAGAAAGAAACACATTTCTTGTACTTGAGTTTTTCTCTTAAAATTGCATTGAGCACCTTTCTCTCACTGAGAAAGAAGCTTTTCAGCATCTGTGGCCTTGGATTCTTTTCATTTGCTTAGTTGCACTAACACAGCTTTTAGTGCTCTCAGAAGCTCCAAAACAGTGATTCTGAGCATTGAAGCTGTAACATAACTTTCTCTGCAAAAAAGCTCTAACTCATGAAAATCTGTCTTCTGCATTGCAAATTACATGAGAATTCATGAGAAAGAAACAAATTTCTTGTACTTGAGTTTTTCTCTTAAAATTGCATTGAGCACCTTTCTCTCACTGAGAAATAAGCTTTTCAGCATCTGTGGCCTTGGATTCTTTTCATTTGCTTAGTTGCACTAACACAGCTTTTAGTGCTCTCAGAAGCTCAAAAACAGTGTTTCTGAGCATTGAAGCTCTAACCTAACTTTCTCTGCAAAAAAGCTCTAACTGATGAAAGTCTGTCTTCTACTTTGCAAATTACATGAGAATTCATAAGAAAGAAACAAATTTCTTGTACTTGAGTTTTTCTCTTATATTTGCATTGAGCAACTTTCTCTCACTGAGAAAGAAGCTTTTCAGCATCTGTGGCCTTCGATTCTTTTCATTTGCTTAATTGCACTAACACAGCTTTTAGTGCTCTCAGAAGCTCAAAAACAGTGTTTCTGAGCATTGAAGCTCTAACCTAACTTTCTTTGCAAAAAAGCTCTAACTGATGAAAATCTGTCTTCTGCTTTGCAAATTACATGAGAATTAATGAGAAAGAAACAAATTTCTTGTACTTGAGTTTTTCTATTAAAATTGCATTGAGCACCTTTCTCTCACTGAGAAAAAAGCTTTTCAGCATCTGTGGCCTTGGATTCTTTTCATTTGCTTAGTTGCACTAACACAGCTTTTAGTGCTCTCAGAAGCTCCAAAACAGTGTTTCTGAGCATTGAAGCTCTAACATAACTTTCTTTGCAAAAAAGCTCTAACTGATGAAAATCTGTCTTCTGCTTTGCAAATTACATGAGAATTAATGAGAAAGAAACAAATTTCTTGTACTTGAGTTTTTCTATTAAAATTGCATTGAGCACCTTTCTCTCACTGAGAAAAAAGCTTTTCAGCATCTGTGGCCTTGGATTCTTTTCATTTGCTTAGTTGCACTAACACAGCTTTTAGTGCTCTCAGAAACTCCAAAACAGTGATTCTGAGCATTGAAGCTCTAACATAACTTTCTCTGCAAAAAAGCTCTAACTCATGAAAATCTGTCTTCTGCATTGCAAATTACATGAGAATTCATGAGAAAGAAACAAATTTCTTGTACTTGAGTTTTTCTCTTAAAATTGCATTGAGCACCTTTCTCTCACTGAGAAAGAAGCTTTTCAGCATCTGTGGCCTTGGATTCTTTTCATTTGCTTAGTTGCACTAACACAGCTTTTAGTGCTCTCAGAAGCTCCAAAACAGTGATTCTGAGCATTGAAGCTCTAACATAACTTTCTCTGCAAAAAAGCTCTAACTCATGAAAATCTGTCTTCTGCATTGCAAATTACATGAGAATTCATGAGAAAGAAACAAATTTCTTGTACTTGAGTTTTTCTCTTAAAATTGCATTAAGCACCTTTCTCACACTGAGAAAGAAGCTTTTCAGCATCTGTGGCCTTGGATTCTTTTCATTTGCTTAATTGCACTAACACAGCTTTTAGTGCTCTCAGAAGCTCAAAAACAGTGTTTCTGAGCATTGAAGCTCTAACCTAACTTTCTCTGCAAAAAAGCTCTAACTGATGAAAGTCTGTCTTCTACTTTGCAAATTACATGAGAATTCATGAGAAAGAAACAAATTTCTTGTACTTGAGTTTTTCTCTTAAATTTGCATTGAGCAACTTTCTCTCACTGAGAAAGAAGCTTTTCAGCATCTGTGGCCTTGGATTCTTTTCATTTGCTTAGTTGCACTAACACAGCTTTTAGTGCTCTCAGAAGCTCAAAAACAGTGTTTCTGAGCATTGAAGCTCTAACATAACTTTCTCTGCAAAAAAGCTCTAACTGATAAAAGTCTGTCTTCTACTTTGCAAATTACATGAGAATTCATAAGAAAGAAACAAATTTCTTGTACTTGAGTTTTTCTCTTATATTTGCATTGAGCAACTTTCTCTCACTGAGAAAGAAGCTTTTCAGCATCTGTGGCCTTGGATTCTTTTCATTTGCTTAATTGCACTAACACAGCTTTTAGTGCTCTCAGAAGCTCAAAAACAGTGTTTCTGAGCATTGAAGCTCTAACCTAACTTTCTTTGCAAAAAAGCTCTAACTGATGAAAATCTGTCTTCTGCTTTGCAAATTACATGAGAATTCATGAGAAAGAAACACATTTCTTGTACTTGAGTTTTTCTCTTAAAATTGCATTGAGAACCTTTCTCTCACTGAGAAAGAAGCTTTTCAGCATCTGTGGCCTTGGATTCTTTTCATTTGCTTAGTTGCACTAACACAGCTTTTAGTGCTCTCAGAAGCTCCAAAACAGTGATTCTGAGCATTGAAGCTCTAACATAACTTTCTCTGCAAAAAAGCTCTAACTCATGAAAATCTGTCTTCTGCATTGCAAATTACATGAGAATTCATGAGAAAGAAACACATTTCTTGTACTTGAGTTTTTCTCTTAAAATTGCATTGAGCACCTTTCTCACACTGAGAAAGAAGCTTTTCAGCATCTGTGGCCTTGTATTCTTTTCATTTACTTAATTGCACTAACACAGCTTTTAGTGCTCTCAGAAGCTCAAAAACAGTGTTTCTGAGCATTGAAGCTCTAACCTAACTTTCTCTGCAAAAAAGCTCTAACTGATGAAAGTCTGTCTTCTACTTTGCAAATTACATGAGAATTCATGAGAAAGAAACAAATTTCTTGTACTTGAGTTTTTCTCTTATATTTGCATTGAGCAACTTTCTCTCACTGAGAAAGAAGCTTTTCAGCATCTGTGGCCTTGGATTCTTTTCATTTGCTTAATTGCACTAACACAGCTTTTAGTGCTCTCAGAAGCTCAAAAACAGTGTTTCTGAGCATTGAAGCTCTAACCTAACTTTCTTTGCAAAAAAGCTCTAACTGATGAAAATCTGTCTTCTGCTTTGCAAATTACATGAGAATTCATGAGAAAGAAACACATTTCTTGTACTTGAGTTTTTCTCTTAAAATTGCATTGAGAACCTTTCTCTCACTGAGAAAGAAGCTTATCAGCATCTGTGGCCTTGGATTCTTTTCATTTGCTTAATTGCACTAACACAGCTTTTAGTGCTCTCAGAAGCTCCAAAACAGTGATTCTGAGCACTGAAGCTCTAACATAACTTTCTCTGCAAAAAAGCTCTAACTCATGAAAATCTGTCTTCTGCATTGCAAATTACATGAGAATTCATGAGAAAGAAACAAATTTCTTGTACTTGAGTTTTTCTCTTAAAATTGCATTGAGCACCTTTCTCTCACTGAGAAAGAAGCTTTTCAGCATCTGTGGCCTTGGATTCTTTTCATTTGCTTAGTTGCACTAACACAGCTTTTAGTGCTCTCAGAAGCTCCAAAACAGTGATTCTGAGCATTGAAGCTCTAACATAACTTTCTCTGCAAAAAAGCTCTAACTCATGAAAATCTGTCTTCTGCATTGCAAATTACATGAGAATTCATGAGAAAGAAACAAATTTCTTGTACTTGAGTTTTTCTCTTAAAATTGCATTGAGCACCTTTCTCACACTGAGAAAGAAGCTTTTCAGCATCTGTGGCCTTGGATTCTTTTCATTTGCTTAATTGCACTAACACAGCTTTTAGTGCTCTCAGAAGCTCAAAAACAGTGTTTCTGAGCATTGAAGCTCTAACCTAACTTTCTTTGCAAAAAAGCTCTAACTGATGAAAATCTGTCTTCTGCTTTGCAAATTACATGAGAATTCATGAGAAAGAAACACATTTCTTGTACTTGAGTTTTTCTCTTAAAATTGCATTGAGAACCTTTCTCTCACTGAGAAAGAAGCTTATCAGCATCTGTGGCCTTGGATTCTTTTCATTTGCTTAATTGCACTAACACAGCTTTTAGTGCTCTCAGAAGCTCCAAAACAGTGATTCTGAGCACTGAAGCTCTAACATAACTTTCTCTGCAAAAAAGCTCTAACTCATGAAAATCTGTCTTCTGCATTGCAAATTACATGAGAATTCATGAGAAAGAAACAAATTTCTTGTACTTGAGTTTTTCTCTTAAAATTGCATTGAGCACCTTTCTCTCACTGAGAAAGAAGCTTTTCAGCATCTGTGGCCTTGGATTCTTTTCATTTGCTTAGTTGCACTAACACAGCTTTTAGTGCTCTCAGAAGCTCCAAAACAGTGATTCTGAGCATTGAAGCTCTAACATAACTTTCTCTGCAAAATGCTCTAACTCATGAAAATCTGTCTTCTGCATTGCAAATTACATGAGAATTCATGAGAAAGAAACAAATTTCTTGTACTTGAGTTTTTCTCTTAAAATTGCATTGAGCACCTTTCTCACACTGAGAAAGAAGCTTTTCAGCATCTGTGGCCTTGGATTCTTTTCATTTGCTTAATTGCACTAACACAGCTTTTAGTGCTCTCAGAAGCTCAAAAACAGTGTTTCTGAGCATTGAAGCTCTAACCTAACTTTCTCTGCAAAAAAGCTCTAACTGATGAAAGTCTTTCTTCTACTTTGCAAATTACATGAGAATTCATAAGAAAGAAACAAATTTCTTGTACTTGAGTTTTTCTCTTATATTTGCATTGAGCAACTTTCTCTCACTGAGAAAGAAGCTTTTCAGCATCTGTGGCCTTGGATTCTTTTCATTTGCTTAGTTGCACTAACACAGCTTTTAGTGCTCTCAGAAGCTCCAAAACAGTGATTCTGAGCATTGAAGCTCTAACATAACTTTCTCTGCAAAAAAGCTCTAACTGATGAAAGTCTGTCTTCTACTTTGCAAATTAAATGAGAATTCATGAGAAAGAAACAAATTTCTTGTACTTGAGTTTTTCTCTTATATTTGCATTGAGCAACTTTCTCTCACTGAGAAAGAAGCTTTTCAGCATCTGTGGCCTTGGATTCTTTTCATTTGCTTAATTGCACTAACACAGCTTTTAGTGCTCTCAGAAGCTCAAAAACAGTGTTTCTAAGCATTGAAGCTCTAACCTAACTTTCTTTGCAAAAAAGCTCTAACTGATGAAAATCTGTCTTCTGCTTTGCAAATTACATGAGAATTCATGAGAAAGAAACAAATTTCTTGTACTTGAGTTTTTCTCTTAAATTTGCATTGAGAAACTTTCTCTCACTGAGAAAGAAGCTTTTCAGCATCTGTGGCCTTGTATTCTTTTCATTTGCTTAATTGCACTAACACAGCTTTTAGTGCTCTCAGAAGCTCCAAAACAGTGATTCTGAGCATTGAAGCTCTAACATAACTTTCTCTGCAAAAAAGCTCTAACTCATGAAAATCTGTCTTCTGCATTGCAAATTACATGAGAATTCATGAGAAAGAAACACATTTCTTGTACTTGAGTTTTTCTCTTAAAATTGCATTGAGCACCTTTCTCACACTGAGAAAGAAGCTTTTCAGCATCTGTGGCCTTGTATTCTTTTCATTTGCTTAATTGCACTAACACAGCTTTTAGTGCTCTCAGAAGCTCAAAAACAGTGTTTCTGAGCATTGAAGCTCTAACCTAACTTTCTCTGCAAAAAAGCTCTAACTGATGAAAGTCTGTCTTCTACTTTGCAAATTACATGAGAATTCATGAGAAAGAAACAAATTTCTTGTACTTGAGTTTTTCTCTTATATTTGCATTGAGCAACTTTCTCTCACTGAGAAAGAAGCTTTTCAGCATCTGTGGCCTTGGATTCTTTTCATTTGCTTAATTGCACTAACACAGCTTTTAGTGCTCTCAGAAGCTCAAAAACAGTGTTTCTGAGCATTGAAGCTCTAACCTAACTTTCTTTGCAAAAAAGCTCTAACTGATGAAAATCTGTCTTCTGCTTTGCAAATTACATGAGAATTCATGAGAAAGAAACACATTTCTTGTACTTGAGTTTTTCTCTTAAAATTGCATTGAGAACCTTTCTCTCACTGAGAAAGAAGCTTATCAGCATCTGTGGCCTTGGATTCTTTTCATTTGCTTAATTGCACTAACACAGCTTTTAGTGCTCTCAGAAGCTCCAAAACAGTGATTCTGAGCACTGAAGCTCTAACATAACTTTCTCTGCAAAAAAGCTCTAACTCATGAAAATCTGTCTTCTGCATTGCAAATTACATGAGAATTCATGAGAAAGAAACAAATTTCTTGTACTTGAGTTTTTCTCTTAAAATTGCATTGAGCACCTTTCTCTCACTGAGAAAGAAGCTTTTCAGCATCTGTGGCCTTGGATTCTTTTCATTTGCTTAGTTGCACTAACACAGCTTTTAGTGCTCTCAGAAGCTCCAAAACAGTGATTCTGAGCATTGAAGCTCTAACATAACTTTCTCTGCAAAAAAGCTCTAACTCATGAAAATCTGTCTTCTGCATTGCAAATTACATGAGAATTCATGAGAAAGAAACAAATTTCTTGTACTTGAGTTTTTCTCTTAAAATTGCATTGAGCACCTTTCTCACACTGAGAAAGAAGCTTTTCAGCATCTGTGGCCTTGGATTCTTTTCATTTGCTTAGTTGCACTAACACAGCTTTTAGTGCTCTCAGAAGCTCCAAAACAGTGATTCTGAGCATTGAAGCTCTAACATAACTTTCTCTGCAAAAAAGCTCTAACTGATGAAAGTCTGTCTTCTACTTTGCAAATTAAATGAGAATTCATGAGAAAGAAACAAATTTCTTGTACTTGAGTTTTTCTCTTAAAATTGCATTGAGCACCTTTCTCTCACTGAGAAAGAAGCTTTTCAGCATCTGTGGCCTTGGATTCTTTTCATTTGCTTAGTTGCACTAACACAGCTTTTAGTGCTCTCAGAAGCTCCAAAACAGTGATTCTGAGCATTGAAGCTCTAACATAACTTTCTCTGCAAAAAAGCTCTAACTCATGAAAATCTGTCTTCTGCATTGCAAATTACATGAGAATTCATGAGAAAGAAACAAATTTCTTGTACTTGAGTTTTTCTCTTAAAATTGCATTGAGCACCTTTCTCTCACTGAGAAAGAAGCTTTTCAGCATCTGTGGCCTTGGATTCTTTTCATTTGCTTAGTTGCACTAACACAGCTTTTAGTGCTCTCAGAAGCTCCAAAACAGTGATTCTGAGCATTGAAGCTCTAACATAACTTTCTCTGCAAAAAAGCTCTAACTCATGAAAATCTGTCTTCTGCATTGCAAATTACATGAGAATTCATGAGAAAGAAACAAATTTCTTGTACTTGAGTTTTTCTCTTAAAATTGCATTAAGCACCTTTCTCACACTGAGAAAGAAGCTTTTCAGCATCTGTGGCCTTGGATTCTTTTCATTTGCTTAATTGCACTAACACAGCTTTTAGTGCTCTCAGAAGCTCAAAAACAGTGTTTCTGAGCATTGAAGCTCTAACCTAACTTTCTCTGCAAAAAAGCTCTAACTGATGAAAGTCTGTCTTCTACTTTGCAAATTACATGAGAATTCATGAGAAAGAAACAAATTTCTTGTACTTGAGTTTTTCTCTTAAATTTGCATTGAGCAACTTTCTCTCACTGAGAAAGAAGCTTTTCAGCATCTGTGGCCTTGGATTCTTTTCATTTGCTTAGTTGCACTAACACAGCTTTTAGTGCTCTCAGAAGCTCAAAAACAGTGTTTCTGAGCATTGAAGCTCTAACATAACTTTCTCTGCAAAAAAGCTCTAACTGATAAAAGTCTGTCTTCTACTTTGCAAATTACATGAGAATTCATAAGAAAGAAACAAATTTCTTGTACTTGAGTTTTTCTCTTATATTTGCATTGAGCAACTTTCTCTCACTGAGAAAGAAGCTTTTCAGCATCTGTGGCCTTGGATTCTTTTCATTTGCTTAATTGCACTAACACAGCTTTTAGTGCTCTCAGAAGCTCAAAAACAGTGTTTCTGAGCATTGAAGCTCTAACCTAACTTTCTTTGCAAAAAAGCTCTAACTGATGAAAATCTGTCTTCTGCTTTGCAAATTACATGAGAATTCATGAGAAAGAAACACATTTCTTGTACTTGAGTTTTTCTCTTAAAATTGCATTGAGAACCTTTCTCTCACTGAGAAAGAAGCTTATCAGCATCTGTGGCCTTGGATTCTTTTCATTTGCTTAATTGCACTAACACAGCTTTTAGTGCTCTCAGAAGCTCCAAAACAGTGATTCTGAGCACTGAAGCTCTAACATAACTTTCTCTGCAAAAAAGCTCTAACTCATGAAAATCTGTCTTCTGCATTGCAAATTACATGAGAATTCATGAGAAAGAAACAAATTTCTTGTACTTGAGTTTTTCTCTTAAAATTGCATTGAGCACCTTTCTCTCACTGAGAAAGAAGCTTTTCAGCATCTGTGGCCTTGGATTCTTTTCATTTGCTTAGTTGCACTAACACAGCTTTTAGTGCTCTCAGAAGCTCCAAAACAGTGATTCTGAGCATTGAAGCTCTAACATAACTTTCTCTGCAAAATGCTCTAACTCATGAAAATCTGTCTTCTGCATTGCAAATTACATGAGAATTCATGAGAAAGAAACAAATTTCTTGTACTTGAGTTTTTCTCTTAAAATTGCATTGAGCACCTTTCTCACACTGAGAAAGAAGCTTTTCAGCATCTGTGGCCTTGGATTCTTTTCATTTGCTTAATTGCACTAACACAGCTTTTAGTGCTCTCAGAAGCTCAAAAACAGTGTTTCTGAGCATTGAAGCTCTAACCTAACTTTCTCTGCAAAAAAGCTCTAACTGATGAAAGTCTTTCTTCTACTTTGCAAATTACATGAGAATTCATAAGAAAGAAACAAATTTCTTGTACTTGAGTTTTTCTCTTATATTTGCATTGAGCAACTTTCTCTCACTGAGAAAGACGCTTTTCAGCATCTGTGGCCTTGGATTCTTTTCATTTGCTTAATTGCACTAACACAGCTTTTAGTGCTCTCAGAAGCTCAAAAACAGTGTTTCTGAGCATTGAAGCTCTAACCTAACTTTCTTTGCAAAAAAGCTCTAACTGATGAAAATCTGTCTTCTGCTTTGCAAATTACATGAGAATTCATGAGAAAGAAACACATTTCTTGTACTTGAGTTTTTCTCTTAAAATTGCATTGAGAACCTTTCTCTCACTGAGAAAGAAGCTTATCAGCATCTGTGGCCTTGGATTCTTTTCATTTGCTTAATTGCACTAACACAGCTTTTAGTGCTCTCAGAAGCTCAAAAACAGTGTTTCTGAGCATTGAAGCTCTAACCTAACTTTCTTTGCAAAAAAGCTCTAACTGATGAAAATCTGTCTTCTGCTTTGCAAATTACATGAGAATTCATGAGAAAGAAACAAATTTCTTGTACTTGAGTTTTTCTCTTAAAATTGCATTGAGCATCTTTCTCTCACTGAGAAAGAAGCTTTTCAGCATCTGTGGCCTTGGATTCTTTTCATTTGCTTAGTTGCACTAACACAGCTTTTAGTGCTCTCAGAAGCTCAAAAACAGTGTTTCTGAGCATTGAAGCTCTAACATAACTTTCTCTGCAAAAAAGCTCTAACTGATGAAAGTCTTTCTTCTACTTTGCAAATTACATGAGAATTCATAAGAAAGAAACAAATTTCTTGTACTTGAGTTTTTCTCTTATATTTGCATTGAGCAACTTTCTCTCACTGAGAAAGAAGCTTTTCAGCATCTGTGGCCTTGGATTCTTTTCATTTGCTTAATTGCACTAACACAGCTTTTAGTGCTCTCAGAAGCTCAAAAACAGTGTTTCTGAGCATTGAAGCTCTAACCTAACTTTCTTTGCAAAAAAGCTCTAACTGATTAAAATCTGTCTTCTGCTTTGCAAATTACATGAGAATTCATGAGAAAGAAACAAATTTCTTGTACTTGAGTTTTTCTCTTAAAATTTCATTGAGCACCTTTCTCTCACTGAGAAAGAAGCTTTTCAGCATCTGTGGCCTTGGATTCTTTTCATTTGCTTAGTTGCACTAACACAGCTTTTAGTGCTCTCAGAAGCTCCAAAACAGTGATTCTGAGCATTGAAGCTCTAACATAACTTTCTCTGCAAAAAAGCTCTAACTGATGAAAGTCTGTCTTCTACTTTGCAAATTACATGAGAATTCATGAGAAAGAAACAAATTTCTTGTACTTGAGTTTTTCTCTTAATATTGCATTGAGCACCTTTCTCACACTGATAAATAAGCTTTTCAGCATCTGTGGCCTTGGATTCTTTTCATTTGCTTAGTTGCACTAACACAGCTTTTAGTGCTCTCAGAAGCTCCAAAACAGTGATACTGAGCATTGAAGCTCTAACATAACTTTCTCTGCAAAAAAGCTCTAACTCATGAAAATCTGTCTTCTGCATTGCAAATTACATGAGAATTCATGAGAAAGAAACAAATTTCTTGTACTTGAGTTTTTCTCTTATATTTGCATTGAGCACCTTTCTCACACTGAGAAATAAGCTTTTCAGCATCTGTGGCCTTGGATTCTTTTCATTTGCTTAGTTGCACTAACACAGCTTTTAGTGCTCTCAGAAGCTCAAAAACAGTGTTTCTGAGCATTGAAGCTCTAACCTAACTTTCTTTGCAAAAATGCTTTAACTGATGAAAATCTGTCTTCTGCTTTGCAAATTACATGAGAATTCATGAGAAAGAAACAAATTTCTTGTACTTGAGTTTTTCTGTTAAAATTGCATTGAGCACCTTTCTCTCACTGAGAAAGAAGCTTTTCAGCATCTGTGGCCTTGGATTCTTTTCATTTGCTTAGTTGCACTAACACAGCTTTTAGTGCTCTCAGAAGCTCCAAAACAGTGATTCTGAGCATTGAAGCTCTAACATAACTTTCTCTGCAAAAAAGCTCTAACTGATGAAAGTCTGTCTTCTACTTTGCAAATTAAATGAGAATTCATAAGAAAGAAACAAATTTCTTGTACTTGAGTTTTTCTCTTATATTTGCATTGAGCAACTTTCTCTCACTGAGAAAGAAGCTTTTCAGCATCTGTGGCCTTGGATTCTTTTCATTTGCTTAATTGCAATAACACAGCTTTTAGTGCTCTCAGAAGCTCAAAAACAGTGTTTCTGAGCATTGAAGCTCTAACCTAACTTTCTTTGCAAAAATGCTCTAACTGATGAAAATCTGTCTTCTGCTTTGCAAATTACATGAGAATTCATGAGAAAGAAACAAATTTCTTGTACTTGAGTTTTTCTGTTAAAATTGCATTGAGCACCTTTCTCTCACTGAGAAAGAAGCTTTTCAGCATCTGTGGCCTTGGATTCTTTTCATTTGCTTAGTTGCACTAACACAGCTTTTAGTGCTCTCAGAAGCTCCAAAACAGTGATTCTGAGCATTGAAGCTCTAACATAACTTTCTCTGCAAAAAAGCTCTAACTGATGAAAGTCTGTCTTCTACTTTGCAAATTAAATGAGAATTCATGAGAAAGAAACAAATTTCTTGTACTTGAGTTTTTCTGTTAAAATTGCATTGAGCACCTTTCTCTCACTGAGAAAGAAGCTTTTCAGCATCTGTGGCCTTGGATTCTTTTCATTTGCTTAATTGCACTAACACAGCTTTTAGTGCTCTCAGAAGCTCAAAAACAGTGTTTCTAAGCATTGAAGCTCTAACCTAACTTTCTTTGCAAAAAAGCTCTAACTGATGAAAATCTGTCTTCTGCTTTGCAAATTACATGAGAATTCATGAGAAAGAAACAAATTTCTTGTACTTGAGTTTTTCTCTTAAATTTGCATTGTGAAACTTTCTCTCACTGAGAAAGAAGCTTTTCAGCATCTGTGGCCTTGTATTCTTTTCATTTGCTTAATTGCACTAACACAGCTTTTAGTGCTCTCAGAAGCTCAAAAACAGTGTTTCTGAGCATTGAAGCTCTAACATAACTTTCTTTGCAAAAAAGCTCTAACTGATGAAAATCTGTCTTCTGCTTTGCAAATTACATGAGAATTCATGAGAAAGAAACAAATTTCTTGTACTTGAGTTTTTCTCTTAAAATTGCATTGAGCACCTTTCTCTCACTGAGAAAGAAGCTTTTCAGCATCTGTGGCCTTGGATTCTTTTCATTTGCTTAGTTGCACTAACACAGCTTTTAGTGCTCTCAGAAGCTCCAAAACAGTGATTCTGAGCACTGAAGCTCTAACACAACTTTCTCTGCAAAAAAGGTCTAACTCATGAAAATCTGTCTTCTGCATTGCAAATTACATGAGAATTCATGAGAAAGAAACAAATTTCTTGTACTTGAGTTTTTCTCTTAAAATTGCATTGAGCACCTTTCTCACACTGATAAATAAGCTTTTCAGCATCTGTGGCCTTGGATTCTTTTCATTTGCTTAGTTGCACTAACACAGCTTTTAGTGCTCTCAGAAGCTCCAAAACAGTGATTCTGAGCATTGAAGCTCTAACATAACTTTCTCTGCAAAAAAGCTCTAACTCATGAAAATCTGTCTTCTGCATTGCAAATTACATGAGAATTCATGAGAAAGAAACAAATTTCTTGTACTTGAGTTTTTCTCTTATATTTGCATTGAGCACCTTTCTCACACTGAGAAATAAGCTTTTCAGCATCTGTGGCCTTGGATTCTTTTAATTTGCTTAGTTGCACTAACACAGCTTTTAGTGCTCTCAGAAGCTCCAAAACAGTGATTCTGAGCATTGAAGCTCTAACATATCTTTCTCTGCAAAAAAGCTCTAACTCATGAAAATCTGTCTTCTGCTTTGCAAATTACATGAGAATTCATGAGAAAGAAACAAATTTCTTGTACTTGAGTTTTTCTCTTAAAATTGCATTGAGAACCTTTCTCTCACTGAGAAAGAAGCTTTTCAGCATCTGTGGCCTTGGATTCTTTTCATTTGCTTAATTGCACTAACACAGCTTTTAGTGCTCTCAGAAGCTCAAAAACAGTGTTTCTGAGCATTGAAGCTCTAACCTAACTTTCTTTGCAAAAAAGCTCTAACTGATGAAAATCTGTCTTCTGCTTTGCAAATTACATGAGAATTCATGAGAAAGAAACAAATTTCTTGTACTAGAGTTTTTCTCTTAAAATTGCATTGAGCACCTTTCTCTCACTGAGAAAGAAGCTTTTCAGCATCTGTGGCCTTGGATTCTTTTCATTTGCTTAGTTGCACTAACACAGCTTTTAGTGCTCTCAGAAGCTCAAAAACAGTGTTTCTGAGCATTGAAGCTCTAACCTAACTTTCTTTGCAAAAAAGCTCTAACTGATGAAAATCTGTCTTCTGCTTTGCAAATTACATGAGAATTCATGAGAAAGAAACAAATTTCTTGTACTTGAGTTTTTCTCTTAAAATTGCATTGAGCACCTTTCTCTCACTGAGAAAGAAGCTTTTCAGCATCTGTGGCCTTGGATTCTTTTCATTTGCTTAGTTGCACTAACACAGCTTTTAGTGCTCTCAGAAGCTCCAAAACAGTGATTCTGAGCATTGAAGCTCTAACATAACTTTCTCTGCAAAAAAGCTCTAACTCATGAAAATCTGTCTTCTGCATTGCAAATTACATGAGAATTCATGAGAAAGAAACAAATTTCTTGTACTTGAGATTTTCTCTTAAAATTGCATTGAGCACCTTTCTCACACTGAGAAATAAGCTTTTCAGCATCTGTGGCCTTGGATTCTTTTCATTTGCTTAGTTGCACTAACACAGCTTTTAGTGCTCTCAGAAGCTCAAAAACAGTGTTTCTGAGCATTGAAGCTCTAACCTAACTTTCTCTGCAAAAAAGCTCTAACTGATGAAAATCTGTCTTCTGCTTTGCAAATTACATGAGAATTCATGAGAAAGAAACAAATTTCTTGTACTTGAGTTTTTCTGTTAAAATTGCATTGAGCACCTTTCTCTCACTGAGAAAGAAGCTTTTCAGCATCTGTGGCCTTGGATTCTTTTCATTTGCTTAGTTGCACTAACACAGCTTTTAGTGCTCTCAGAAGCTCCAAAACAGTGATTCTGAGCATTGAAGCTCTAACATAACTTTCTCTGCAAAAAAGCTCTAACTGATGAAAGTCTGTCTTCTACTTTGCAAATTAAATGAGAATTCATAAGAAAGAAACAAATTTCTTGTACTTGAGTTTTTCTCTTATATTTGCATTGAGCAACTTTCTCTCACTGAGAAAGAAGCTTTTCAGCATATGTGGCCTTGGATTCTTTTCATTTGCTTAATTGCACTAACACAGCTTTTAGTGCTCTCAGAAGCTCAAAAACAGTGTTTCTGAGCATTGAAGCTCTAACCTAACTTTCTTTGCAAAAAAGCTCTAACTGATGAAAATCTGTCTTCTGCTTTGCAAATTACATGAGAATTCATGAGAAAGAAACAAATTTCTTGTACTTGAGTTTTTCTCTTAAAATTGCATTGAGCACCTTTCTCTCACTGAGAAAGAAGCTTTTCAGCATCTGTGGCCTTGGATTCTTTTCATTTGCTTAGTTGCACTAACACAGCTTTTAGTGCTCTCAGAAGCTCCAAAACAGTGATTCTGAGCATTGAAGCTCTAACATATCTTTCTCTGCAAAAAAGCTCTAACTCATGAAAATCTGTCTTCTGCTTTGCAAATTACATGAGAATTCATGAGAAAGAAACAAATTTCTTGTACTTGAGTTTTTCTCTTAAAATTGCATTGAGAACCTTTCTCTCACTGAGAAAGAAGCTTTTCAGCATCTGTGGCCTTGGATTCTTTTCATTTGCTTAATTGCACTAACACAGCTTTTAGTGCTCTCAGAAGCTCAAAAACAGTGTTTCTGAGCATTGAAGCTCTAACCTAACTTTCTTTGCAAAAAAGCTCTAACTGATGAAAATCTGTCTTCTGCTTTGCAAATTACATGAGAATTCATGAGAAAGAAACAAATTTCTTGTACTTGAGTTTTTCTCTTAAAATTGCATTGAGCACCTTTCTCTCACTGAGAAAGAAGCTTTTCAGCATCTGTGGCCTTGGATTCTTTTCATTTGCTTAGTTGCACTAACACAGCTTTTAGTGCTCTCAGAAGCTCCAAAACAGTGATTCTGAGCATTGAAGCTCTAACATAACTTTCTCTGCAAAAAAGCTCTAACTCATGAAAATCTGTCTTCTGCATTGCAAATTACATGAGAATTCATGAGAAAGAAACAAATTTCTTGTACTTGAGATTTTCTCTTAAAATTGCATTGAGCACCTTTCTCACACTGAGAAATAAGCTTTTCAGCATCTGTGGCCTTGGATTCTTTTCATTTGCTTAGTTGCACTAACACAGCTTTTAGTGCTCTCAGAAGCTCAAAAACAGTGTTTCTGAGCATTGAAGCTCTAACCTAACTTTCTCTGCAAAAAAGCTCTAACTGATGAAAATCTGTCTTCTGCTTTGCAAATTACATGAGAATTCATGAGAAAGAAACAAATTTCTTGTACTTGAGTTTTTCTGTTAAAATTGCATTGAGCACCTTTCTCTCACTGAGAAAGAAGCTTTTCAGCATCTGTGGCCTTGGATTCTTTTCATTTGCTTAGTTGCACTAACACAGCTTTTAGTGCTCTCAGAAGCTCCAAAACAGTGATTCTGAGCATTGAAGCTCTAACATAACTTTCTCTGCAAAAAAGCTCTAACTGATGAAAGTCTGTCTTCTACTTTGCAAATTAAATGAGAATTCATAAGAAAGAAACAAATTTCTTGTACTTGAGTTTTTCTCTTATATTTGCATTGAGCAACTTTCTCTCACTGAGAAAGAAGCTTTTCAGCATATGTGGCCTTGGATTCTTTTCATTTGCTTAATTGCACTAACACAGCTTTTAGTGCTCTCAGAAGCTCAAAAACAGTGTTTCTGAGCATTGAAGCTCTAACCTAACTTTCTTTGCAAAAAAGCTCTAACTGATGAAAATCTGTCTTCTGCTTTGCAAATTACATGAGAATTCATGAGAAAGAAACAAATTTCTTGTACTTGAGTTTTTCTCTTAAAATTGCATTGAGCACCTTTCTCTCACTGAGAAAGAAGCTTTTCAGCATCTGTGGCCTTGGATTCTTTTCATTTGCTTAGTTGCACTAACACAGCTTTTAGTGCTCTCAGAAGCTCCAAAACAGTGATTCTGAGCATTGAAGCTCTAACATAACTTTCTCTGCAAAAAAGCTCTAACTCATGAAAATCTGTCTTCTGCATTGCAAATTACATGAGAATTCATGAGAAAGAAACAAATTTCTTGTACTTCAGTTTTTCTCTTAAATTTGCATTGAGAAACTTTCTCTCACTGAGAAAGAAGCTTTTCAGCATCTGTGGCCTTGGATTCTTTTCATTTGCTTAATTGCACTAACACAGCTTTTAGTGCTCTCAGAAGCTCAAAAACAGTGTTTCTGAGCATTGAAGCTCTAACCTAACTTTCTCTGCAAAAAAGCTCTAACTGATGAAAATCTGTCTTCTACTTTGCAAATTACATGAGAATTCATGAGAAAGAAAAAAATTTCTTGTACTTGAGTTTTTCTCTTAAATTTGCATTGAGCAACTTTCTCTCACTGAGAAAGAAGCTTTTCAGAATCTGTGGCCTTGGATTCTTTTCATTTGCTTAGTTGCACTAACACAGCTTTTAGTGCTCTCAGAAGCTCCAAAACAGTGATTCTGAGCATTGAAACTCTAACATAACTTTCTTTGCAAAAAAGCTCTAACTGATGAAAATCTGTGTTCTGCTTTGCAAATTACATGAGAATTCATGAGAAAGAAACAAATTTCTTGTACTTGAGTTTTTCTCTTAAAATTGCATTGAGCACCTTTCTCTCACTGAGAAAGAAGCTTTTCAGCATCTGTGGCCTTGGATTCTTTTCATTTGCTTAGTTGCACTAACACAGCTTTTAGTGCTCTCAGAAGCTCCAAAACAGTGATTCTGAGCACTGAAGCTCTAACATAACTTTCTCTGCAAAAAAGCTCTAACTCATGAAAATCTGTCTTCTGCATTGCAATTTACATGAGAATTCATGAGAAAGAAACAAATTTCTTGTACTTGAGTTTTTCTCTTATATTTGCATTGAGCACCTTTCTCACACTGAGAAATAAGCTTTTCAGCATCTGTGGCCTTGGATTCTTTTAATTTGCTTAGTTGCACTAACACAGCTTTTAGTGCTCTCAGAAGCTCAAAAACAGTGTTTCTGAGCATTGAAGCTCTAACCTAACTTTCTTTGCAAAAATGCTCTAACTGATGAAAATCTGTCTTCTGCTTTGCAAATTACATGAGAATTCATGAGAAAGAAACAAATTTCTTGTACTTGAGTTTTTCTGTTAAAATTGCATTGAGCACCTTTCTCTCACTGAGAAAGAAGCTTTTCAGCATCTGTGGCCTTGGATTCTTTTCATTTGCTTAATTGCAATAACACAGCTTTTAGTGCTCTCAGAAGCTCAAAAACAGTGTTTCTGAGCATTGAAGCTCTAACCTAACTTTCTTTGCAAAAATGCTCTAACTGATGAAAATCTGTCTTCTGCTTTGCAAATTACATGAGAATTCATGAGAAAGAAACAAATTTCTTGTACTTGAGTTTTTCTGTTAAAATTGCATTGAGCACCTTTCTCTCACTGAGAAAGAAGCTTTTCAGCATCTGTGGCCTTGGATTCTTTTCATTTGCTTAGTTGCACTAACACAGCTTTTAGTGCTCTCAGAAGCTCCAAAACAGTGATTCTGAGCATTGAAGCTCTAACATAACTTTCTCTGCAAAAAAGCTCTAACTGATGAAAGTCTGTCTTCTACTTTGCAAATTAAATGAGAATTCATATGAAAGAAACAAATTTCTTGTACTTGAGTTTTTCTCTTAAAATTGCATTGAGCACCTTTCTCTCACTGAGAAAGAAGCTTTTCAGCATCTGTGGCCTTGGATTCTTTTCATTTGCTTAATTGCACTAACACAGCTTTTAGTGCTCTCAGAAGCTCCAAAACAGTGTTTCTGAGCATTGAAGCTCTAACCTAACTTTCTTTGCAAAAAAGCTCTAACTGATGAAAATCTGTCTTCTGCATTGCAAATTACATGAGAATTCATGAGAAAGAAACAAATTTCTTGTACTTCAGTTTTTCTCTTAAATTTGCATTGAGAAACTTTCTCTCACTGAGAAAGAAGCTTTTCAGCATCTGTGGCCTTGGATTCTTTTCATTTGCTTAATTGCACTAACACAGCTTTTAGTGCTCTCAGAAGCTCAAAAACAGTGTTTCTGAGCATTGAAGCTCTAACATAACTTTCTCTGCAAAAAAGCTCTAACTGATGAAAGTCTGTCTTCTACTTTGCAAATTACATGAGAATTCATAAGAAAGAAACAAATTTCTTGTACTTCAGTTTTTCTCTTATATTTGCATTGAGCAACTTTCTCTCACTGAGAAAGAAGCTTTTCAGCATCTGTGGCCTTGGATTCTTTTCATTTGCTTAATTACACTAACACAGCTTTTAGTGCTCTCAGAAGCTCAAAAACAGTGTTTCTGAGCATTGAAGCTCTAACATAACTTTCTCTGCAAAAAAGCTCTAACTGATGAAAGTCTGTCTTCTACTTTGCAAATTACATGAGAATTCATAAGAAAGAAACAAATTTCTTGTACTTGAGTTTTTCTCTTATATTTGCATTGAGCAACTTTCTCTCACTGAGAAAGAAGCTTTTCAGCATCTGTGGCCTTGGATTCTTTTCATTTGCTTAATTGCACTAACACAGCTTTTAGTGCTCTCAGAAGCTCAAAAACAGTGTTTCTGAGCATTGAAACTCTAACCTAACTTTCTTTGCAAAAAAGCTCTAACTGATGAAAATCTGTCTTCTGCATTGCAAATTACATGAGAATTCATGAGAAAGAAACAAATTTCTTGTACTTGAGTTTTTCTCTTAAAATTGCATTGAGCACCTTTCTCTCACTGAGAAAGAAGCTTTTCAGCATCTGTGGCCTTGGATTCTTTTCATTTGCTTAGTTGCACTAACACAGCTTTTAGTGCTCTCAGAAGCTCCAAAACAGTGATTCTGAGCACTGAAGCTCTAACATAACTTTCTCTGCAAAAAAGCTCTAACTCATGAAAATCTGTCTTCTGCATTGCAATTTACATGAGAATTCATGAGAAAGAAACAAATTTCTTGTACTTGAGTTTTTCTCTTATATTTGCATTGAGCACCTTTCTCACACTGAGAAATAAGCTTTTCAGCATCTGTGGCCTTGGATTCTTTTAATTTGCTTAGTTGCACTAACACAGCTTTTAGTGCTCTCAGAAGCTCAAAAACAGTGTTTCTGAGCATTGAAGCTCTAACCTAACTTTCTTTGCAAAAATGCTCTAACTGATGAAAATCTGTCTTCTGCTTTGCAAATTACATGAGAATTCATGAGAAAGAAACAAATTTCTTGTACTTGAGTTTTTCTGTTAAAATTGCATTGAGCACCTTTCTCTCACTGAGAAAGAAGCTTTTCAGCATCTGTGGCCTTGGATTCTTTTCATTTGCTTAATTGCAATAACACAGCTTTTAGTGCTCTCAGAAGCTCAAAAACAGTGTTTCTGAGCATTGAAGCTCTAACCTAACTTTCTTTGCAAAAATGCTCTAACTGATGAAAATCTGTCTTCTGCTTTGCAAATTACATGAGAATTCATGAGAAAGAAACAAATTTCTTGTACTTGAGTTTTTCTGTTAAAATTGCATTGAGCACCTTTCTCTCACTGAGAAAGAAGCTTTTCAGCATCTGTGGCCTTGGATTCTTTTCATTTGCTTAGTTGCACTAACACAGCTTTTAGTGCTCTCAGAAGCTCCAAAACAGTGATTCTGAGCATTGAAGCTCTAACATAACTTTCTCTGCAAAAAAGCTCTAACTGATGAAAGTCTGTCTTCTACTTTGCAAATTAAATGAGAATTCATATGAAAGAAACAAATTTCTTGTACTTGAGTTTTTCTCTTAAAATTGCATTGAGCACCTTTCTCTCACTGAGAAAGAAGCTTTTCAGCATCTGTGGCCTTGGATTCTTTTCATTTGCTTAATTGCACTAACACAGCTTTTAGTGCTCTCAGAAGCTCCAAAACAGTGTTTCTGAGCATTGAAGCTCTAACCTAACTTTCTTTGCAAAAAAGCTCTAACTGATGAAAATCTGTCTTCTGCATTGCAAATTACATGAGAATTCATGAGAAAGAAACAAATTTCTTGTACTTCAGTTTTTCTCTTAAATTTGCATTGAGAAACTTTCTCTCACTGAGAAAGAAGCTTTTCAGCATCTGTGGCCTTGGATTCTTTTCATTTGCTTAATTGCACTAACACAGCTTTTAGTGCTCTCAGAAGCTCAAAAACAGTGTTTCTGAGCATTGAAGCTCTAACATAACTTTCTCTGCAAAAAAGCTCTAACTGATGAAAGTCTGTCTTCTACTTTGCAAATTACATGAGAATTCATAAGAAAGAAACAAATTTCTTGTACTTCAGTTTTTCTCTTATATTTGCATTGAGCAACTTTCTCTCACTGAGAAAGAAGCTTTTCAGCATCTGTGGCCTTGGATTCTTTTCATTTGCTTAATTACACTAACACAGCTTTTAGTGCTCTCAGAAGCTCAAAAACAGTGTTTCTGAGCATTGAAGCTCTAACATAACTTTCTCTGCAAAAAAGCTCTAACTGATGAAAGTCTGTCTTCTACTTTGCAAATTACATGAGAATTCATAAGAAAGAAACAAATTTCTTGTACTTGAGTTTTTCTCTTATATTTGCATTGAGCAACTTTCTCTCACTGAGAAAGAAGCTTTTCAGCATCTGTGGCCTTGGATTCTTTTCATTTGCTTAATTGCACTAACACAGCTTTTAGTGCTCTCAGAAGCTCAAAAACAGTGTTTCTGAGCATTGAAACTCTAACCTAACTTTCTTTGCAAAAAAGCTCTAACTGATGAAAATCTGTCTTCTGCATTGCAAATTACATGAGAATTCATGAGAAAGAAACAAATTTCTTGTACTTGAGTTTTTCTCTTAAAATTGCATTGAGCACCTTTCTCTCACTGAGAAAGAAGCTTTTCAGCATCTGTGGCCTTGGATTCTTTTCATTTGCTTAGTTGCACTAACACAGCTTTTAGTGCTCTCAGAAGCTCCAAAACAGTGATTCTGAGCATTGAAGCTCTAACATAACTTTCTCTGCAAAAAAGCTCTAACTCATGAAAATCTGTCTTCTGCATTGCAAATTACATGAGAATTCATGAGAAAGAAACAAATTTCTTGTACTTGAGTTTTTCTCTTATATTTGCATTGAGCACCTTTCTCACACTGAGAAATAAGCTTTTCAGCATCTGTGGCCTTGGATTCTTTTCATTTGCTTAATTGCACTAACACAGCTTTTAGTGCTCTCAGAAGCTCAAAAACAGTGTTTCTGAGCATTGAAGCTCTAACCTAACTTTCTTTGCAAAAATGCTCTAACTGATGAAAATCTGTCTTCTGCTTTGCAAATTACATGAGAATTCATGAGAAAGAAACAAATTTCTTGTACTTGAGTTTTTCTGTTAAAATTGCATTGAGCACCTTTCTCTCACTGAGAAAGAAGCTTTTCAGCATCTGTGGCCTTGGATTCTTTTCATTTGCTTAGTTGCACTAACACAGCTTTTAGTGCTCTCAGAAGCTCCAAAACAGTGATTCTGAGCATTGAAGCTCTAACATAACTTTCTCTGCAAAAAAGCTCTAACTGATGAAAGTCTGTCTTCTACTTTGCAAATTAAATGAGAATTCATAAGAAAGAAACAAATTTCTTGTACTTGAGTTTTTCTCTTATATTTGCATTGAGCAACTTTCTCTCACTGAGAAAGAAGCTTTTCAGCATCTGTGGCCTTGGATTCTTTTCATTTGCTTAATTGCACTAACACAGCTTTTAGTGCTCTCAGAAGCTCAAAAACAGTGTTTCTGAGCATTGAAGCTCTAACCTAACTTTCTTTGCAAAAAAGCTCTAACTGATGAAAATCTGTCTTCTGCTTTGCAAATTACATGAGAATTCATGAGAAAGAAACAAATTTCTTGTACTTGAGTTTTTCTCTTAAAATTGCATTGAGCACCTTTCTCTCACTGAGAAAGAAGCTTTTCATCATCTGTGGCCTTGGATTCTTTTCATTTGCTTAGTTGCACTAACACAGCTTTTAGTGCTCTCAGAAGCTCCAAAACAGTGATTCTGAGCATTGAAGCTCTAACATAACTTTCTCTGCAAAAAAAGCTCTAACTGATGAAAGTCTGTCTTCTACTTTGCAAATTAAATGAGAATTCATAAGAAAGAAACAAATTTCTTGTACTTGAGTTTTTCTCTTATATTTGCATTGAGCAACTTTCTCTCACTGAGAAAGAAGCTTTTCAGCATCTGTGGCCTTGGATTCTTTTCATTTGCTTAATTGCAATAACACAGCTTTTAGTGCTCTCAGAAGCTCAAAAACAGTGTTTCTGAGCATTGAAGCTCTAACCTAACTTTCTTTGCAAAAATGCTCTAACTGATGAAAATCTGTCTTCTGCTTTGCAAATTACATGAGAATTCATGAGAAAGAAACAAATTTCTTGTACTTGAGTTTTTCTCTTAAAATTGCATTGAGCACCTTTCTCTCACTGAGAAAGAAGCTTTTCAGCATCTGTGGCCTTGGATTCTTTTCATTTGCTTAGTTGCACTAACACAGCTTTTAGTGCTCTCAGAAGCTCCAAAACAGTGATTCTGAGCATTGAAACTCTAACCTAACTTTCTTTGCAAAAAAGCTCTAACTGATGAAAATCTGTCTTCTGCATTGCAAATTACATGAGAATTCATGAGAAAGAAACAAATTTCTTGTACTTGAGTTTTTCTCTTAAAATTGCATTGAGCACCTTTCTCTCACTGAGAAAGAAGCTTTTCAGCATCTGTGGCCTTGGATTCTTTTCATTTGCTTAGTTGCACTAACACAGCTTTTAGTGCTCTCAGAAGCTCCAAAACAGTGATTCTGAGCATTGAAGCTCTAACATAACTTTCTCTGCAAAAAAGCTCTAACTCATGAAAATCTGTCTTCTGCATTGCAAATTACATGAGAATTCATGAGAAAGAAACAAATTTCTTGTACTTGAGTTTTTCTCTTATATTTGCATTGAGCACCTTTCTCACACTGAGAAATAAGCTTTTCAGCATCTGTGGCCTTGGATTCTTTTCATTTGCTTAATTGCACTAACACAGCTTTTAGTGCTCTCAGAAGCTCAAAAACAGTGTTTCTGAGCATTGAAGCTCTAACCTAACTTTCTTTGCAAAAATGCTCTAACTGATGAAAATCTGTCTTCTGCTTTGCAAATTACATGAGAATTCATGAGAAAGAAACAAATTTCTTGTACTTGAGTTTTTCTGTTAAAATTGCATTGAGCACCTTTCTCTCACTGAGAAAGAAGCTTTTCAGCATCTGTGGCCTTGGATTCTTTTCATTTGCTTAGTTGCACTAACACAGCTTTTAGTGCTCTCAGAAGCTCCAAAACAGTGATTCTGAGCATTGAAGCTCTAACATAACTTTCTCTGCAAAAAAGCTCTAACTGATGAAAGTCTGTCTTCTACTTTGCAAATTAAATGAGAATTCATAAGAAAGAAACAAATTTCTTGTACTTGAGTTTTTCTCTTATATTTGCATTGAGCAACTTTCTCTCACTGAGAAAGAAGCTTTTCAGCATCTGTGGCCTTGGATTCTTTTCATTTGCTTAATTGCACTAACACAGCTTTTAGTGCTCTCAGAAGCTCAAAAACAGTGTTTCTGAGCATTGAAGCTCTAACCTAACTTTCTTTGCAAAAAAGCTCTAACTGATGAAAATCTGTCTTCTGCTTTGCAAATTACATGAGAATTCATGAGAAAGAAACAAATTTCTTGTACTTGAGTTTTTCTCTTAAAATTGCATTGAGCACCTTTCTCTCACTGAGAAAGAAGCTTTTCATCATCTGTGGCCTTGGATTCTTTTCATTTGCTTAGTTGCACTAACACAGCTTTTAGTGCTCTCAGAAGCTCCAAAACAGTGATTCTGAGCATTGAAGCTCTAACATAACTTTCTCTGCAAAAAAAGCTCTAACTGATGAAAGTCTGTCTTCTACTTTGCAAATTAAATGAGAATTCATAAGAAAGAAACAAATTTCTTGTACTTGAGTTTTTCTCTTATATTTGCATTGAGCAACTTTCTCTCACTGAGAAAGAAGCTTTTCAGCATCTGTGGCCTTGGATTCTTTTCATTTGCTTAATTGCAATAACACAGCTTTTAGTGCTCTCAGAAGCTCAAAAACAGTGTTTCTGAGCATTGAAGCTCTAACCTAACTTTCTTTGCAAAAATGCTCTAACTGATGAAAATCTGTCTTCTGCTTTGCAAATTACATGAGAATTCATGAGAAAGAAACAAATTTCTTGTACTTGAGTTTTTCTGTTAAAATTGCATTGAGCACCTTTCTCTCACTGAGAAAGAAGCTTTTCAGCATCTGTGGCCTTGGATTCTTTTCATTTGCTTAGTTGCACTAACACAGCTTTTAGTGCTCTCAGAAGCTCCAAAACAGTGATTCTGAGCATTGAAGCTCTAACATAACTTTCTCTGCAAAAAAGCTCTAACTGATGAAAGTCTGTCTTCTACTTTGCAAATTAAATGAGAATTCATAAGAAAGAAACAAATTTCTTGTACTTGAGTTTTTCTCTTATATTTGCATTGAGCAACTTTCTCTCACTGAGAAAGAAGCTTTTCAGCATCTGTGGCCTTGGATTCTTTTCATTTGCTTAATTGCACTAACACAGCTTTTAGTGCTCTCAGAAGCTCAAAAACAGTGTTTCTGAGCATTGAAGCTCTAACCTAACTTTCTTTGCAAAAAAGCTCTAACTGATGAAAATCTGTCTTCTGCTTTGCAAATTACATGAGAATTCATGAGAAAGAAACAAATTTCTTGTACTTGAGTTTTTCTCTTAAAATTGCATTGAGAACCTTTCTCTCACTGAGAAAGAAGCTTTTCAGCATCTGTGGCCTTGGATTGTTTTCATTTGCTTAATTGCACTAACACAGCTTTTAGTGCTCTCAGAAGCTCAAAAACAGTGTTTCTGAGCATTGAAGCTCTAACCTAACTTTCTTTGCAAAAAAGCTCTAACTGATGAAAATCTGTCTTCTGCTTTGCAAATTACATGAGAATTCATGAGAAAGAAACAAATTTCTTGTACTAGAGTTTTTCTCTTAAAATTGCATTGAGCACCTTTCTCTCACTGAGAAAGAAGCTTTTCATCATCTGTGGCCTTGGATTCTTTTCATTTGCTTAGTTGCACTAACACAGCTTTTAGTGCTCTCAGAAGCTCCAAAACAGTGATTCTGAGCATTGAAGCTCTAACATAACTTTCTCTGCAAAAAAAGCTCTAACTGATGAAAGTCTGTCTTCTACTTTGCAAATTAAATGAGAATTCATAAGAAAGAAACAAATTTCTTGTACTTGAGTTTTTCTCTTATATTTGCATTGAGCAACTTTCTCTCACTGAGAAAGAAGCTTTTCAGCATCTGTGGCCTTGGATTCTTTTCATTTGCTTAATTGCAATAACACAGCTTTTAGTGCTCTCAGAAGCTCAAAAACAGTGTTTCTGAGCATTGAAGCTCTAACCTAACTTTCTTTGCAAAAATGCTCTAACTGATGAAAATCTGTCTTCTGCTTTGCAAATTACATGAGAATTCATGAGAAAGAAACAAATTTCTTGTACTTGAGTTTTTCTCTTAAAATTGCATTGAGCACCTTTCTCTCACTGAGAAAGAAGCTTTTCAGCATCTGTGGCCTTGGATTCTTTTCATTTGCTTAGTTGCACTAACACAGCTTTTAGTGCTCTCAGAAGCTCCAAAACAGTGATTCTGAGCATTGAAACTCTAACCTAACTTTCTTTGCAAAAAAGCTCTAACTGATGAAAATCTGTCTTCTGCATTGCAAATTACATGAGAATTCATGAGAAAGAAACAAATTTCTTGTACTTGAGTTTTTCTCTTAAAATTGCATTGAGCACCTTTCTCTCACTGAGAAAGAAGCTTTTCAGCATCTGTGGCCTTGGATTCTTTTCATTTGCTTAGTTGCACTAACACAGCTTTTAGTGCTCTCAGAAGCTCCAAAACAGTGATTCTGAGCATTGAAGCTCTAACATAACTTTCTCTGCAAAAAAGCTCTAACTCATGAAAATCTGTCTTCTGCATTGCAAATTACATGAGAATTCATGAGAAAGAAACAAATTTCTTGTACTTGAGTTTTTCTCTTATATTTGCATTGAGCACCTTTCTCACACTGAGAAATAAGCTTTTCAGCATCTGTGGCCTTGGATTCTTTTCATTTGCTTAATTGCACTAACACAGCTTTTAGTGCTCTCAGAAGCTCAAAAACAGTGTTTCTGAGCATTGAAGCTCTAACCTAACTTTCTTTGCAAAAATGCTCTAACTGATGAAAATCTGTCTTCTGCTTTGCAAATTACATGAGAATTCATGAGAAAGAAACAAATTTCTTGTACTTGAGTTTTTCTGTTAAAATTGCATTGAGCACCTTTCTCTCACTGAGAAAGAAGCTTTTCAGCATCTGTGGCCTTGGATTCTTTTCATTTGCTTAGTTGCACTAACACAGCTTTTAGTGCTCTCAGAAGCTCCAAAACAGTGATTCTGAGCATTGAAGCTCTAACATAACTTTCTCTGCAAAAAAGCTCTAACTGATGAAAGTCTGTCTTCTACTTTGCAAATTAAATGAGAATTCATAAGAAAGAAACAAATTTCTTGTACTTGAGTTTTTCTCTTATATTTGCATTGAGCAACTTTCTCTCACTGAGAAAGAAGCTTTTCAGCATCTGTGGCCTTGGATTCTTTTCATTTGCTTAATTGCACTAACACAGCTTTTAGTGCTCTCAGAAGCTCAAAAACAGTGTTTCTGAGCATTGAAGCTCTAACCTAACTTTCTTTGCAAAAAAGCTCTAACTGATGAAAATCTGTCTTCTGCTTTGCAAATTACATGAGAATTCATGAGAAAGAAACAAATTTCTTGTACTTGAGTTTTTCTCTTAAAATTGCATTGAGCACCTTTCTCTCACTGAGAAAGAAGCTTTTCATCATCTGTGGCCTTGGATTCTTTTCATTTGCTTAGTTGCACTAACACAGCTTTTAGTGCTCTCAGAAGCTCCAAAACAGTGATTCTGAGCATTGAAGCTCTAACATAACTTTCTCTGCAAAAAAAGCTCTAACTGATGAAAGTCTGTCTTCTACTTTGCAAATTAAATGAGAATTCATAAGAAAGAAACAAATTTCTTGTACTTGAGTTTTTCTCTTATATTTGCATTGAGCAACTTTCTCTCACTGAGAAAGAAGCTTTTCAGCATCTGTGGCCTTGGATTCTTTTCATTTGCTTAATTGCAATAACACAGCTTTTAGTGCTCTCAGAAGCTCAAAAACAGTGTTTCTGAGCATTGAAGCTCTAACCTAACTTTCTTTGCAAAAATGCTCTAACTGATGAAAATCTGTCTTCTGCTTTGCAAATTACATGAGAATTCATGAGAAAGAAACAAATTTCTTGTACTTGAGTTTTTCTGTTAAAATTGCATTGAGCACCTTTCTCTCACTGAGAAAGAAGCTTTTCAGCATCTGTGGCCTTGGATTCTTTTCATTTGCTTAGTTGCACTAACACAGCTTTTAGTGCTCTCAGAAGCTCCAAAACAGTGATTCTGAGCATTGAAGCTCTAACATAACTTTCTCTGCAAAAAAGCTCTAACTGATGAAAGTCTGTCTTCTACTTTGCAAATTAAATGAGAATTCATAAGAAAGAAACAAATTTCTTGTACTTGAGTTTTTCTCTTATATTTGCATTGAGCAACTTTCTCTCACTGAGAAAGAAGCTTTTCAGCATCTGTGGCCTTGGATTCTTTTCATTTGCTTAATTGCACTAACACAGCTTTTAGTGCTCTCAGAAGCTCAAAAACAGTGTTTCTGAGCATTGAAGCTCTAACCTAACTTTCTTTGCAAAAAAGCTCTAACTGATGAAAATCTGTCTTCTGCTTTGCAAATTACATGAGAATTCATGAGAAAGAAACAAATTTCTTGTACTTGAGTTTTTCTCTTAAAATTGCATTGAGAACCTTTCTCTCACTGAGAAAGAAGCTTTTCAGCATCTGTGGCCTTGGATTGTTTTCATTTGCTTAATTGCACTAACACAGCTTTTAGTGCTCTCAGAAGCTCAAAAACAGTGTTTCTGAGCATTGAAGCTCTAACCTAACTTTCTTTGCAAAAAAGCTCTAACTGATGAAAATCTGTCTTCTGCTTTGCAAATTACATGAGAATTCATGAGAAAGAAACAAATTTCTTGTACTAGAGTTTTTCTCTTAAAATTGCATTGAGCACCTTTCTCTCACTGAGAAAGAAGCTTTTCAGCATCTGTGGCCTTGGATTCTTTTCATTTGCTTAATTGCACTAACACAGCTTTTAGTGCTCTCAGAAGCTCCAAAACAGTGTTTCTGAGCATTGAAGCTCTAACCTAACTTTCTTTGCAAAAAAGCTCTAACTGATGAAAATCTGTCTTCTGCATTGCAAATTACATGAGAATTCATGAGAAAGAAACAAATTTCTTGTACTTCAGTTTTTCTCTTAAATTTGCATTGAGAAACTTTCTCTCACTGAGAAAGAAGCTTTTCAGCATCTGTGGCCTTGGATTCTTTTCATTTGCTTAATTGCACTAACACAGCTTTTAGTGCTCTCAGAAGCTCAAAAACAGTGTTTCTGAGCATTGAAGCTCTAACATAACTTTCTCTGCAAAAAAGCTCTAACTGATGAAAGTCTGTCTTCTACTTTGCAAATTACATGAGAATTCATAAGAAAGAAACAAATTTCTTGTACTTCAGTTTTTCTCTTATATTTGCATTGAGCAACTTTCTCTCACTGAGAAAGAAGCTTTTCAGCATCTGTGGCCTTGGATTCTTTTCATTTGCTTAATTACACTAACACAGCTTTTAGTGCTCTCAGAAGCTCAAAAACAGTGTTTCTGAGCATTGAAGCTCTAACATAACTTTCTCTGCAAAAAAGCTCTAACTGATGAAAGTCTGTCTTCTACTTTGCAAATTACATGAGAATTCATAAGAAAGAAACAAATTTCTTGTACTTGAGTTTTTCTCTTATATTTGCATTGAGCAACTTTCTCTCACTGAGAAAGAAGCTTTTCAGCATCTGTGGCCTTGGATTCTTTTCATTTGCTTAATTGCACTAACACAGCTTTTAGTGCTCTCAGAAGCTCAAAAACAGTGTTTCTGAGCATTGAAACTCTAACCTAACTTTCTTTGCAAAAAAGCTCTAACTGATGAAAATCTGTCTTCTGCATTGCAAATTACATGAGAATTCATGAGAAAGAAACAAATTTCTTGTACTTGAGTTTTTCTCTTAAAATTGCATTGAGCACCTTTCTCTCACTGAGAAAGAAGCTTTTCAGCATCTGTGGCCTTGGATTCTTTTCATTTGCTTAGTTGCACTAACACAGCTTTTAGTGCTCTCAGAAGCTCCAAAACAGTGATTCTGAGCATTGAAGCTCTAACATAACTTTCTCTGCAAAAAAGCTCTAACTCATGAAAATCTGTCTTCTGCATTGCAAATTACATGAGAATTCATGAGAAAGAAACAAATTTCTTGTACTTGAGTTTTTCTCTTATATTTGCATTGAGCACCTTTCTCACACTGAGAAATAAGCTTTTCAGCATCTGTGGCCTTGGATTCTTTTCATTTGCTTAATTGCACTAACACAGCTTTTAGTGCTCTCAGAAGCTCAAAAACAGTGTTTCTGAGCATTGAAGCTCTAACCTAACTTTCTTTGCAAAAATGCTCTAACTGATGAAAATCTGTCTTCTGCTTTGCAAATTACATGAGAATTCATGAGAAAGAAACAAATTTCTTGTACTTGAGTTTTTCTGTTAAAATTGCATTGAGCACCTTTCTCTCACTGAGAAAGAAGCTTTTCAGCATCTGTGGCCTTGGATTCTTTTCATTTGCTTAGTTGCACTAACACAGCTTTTAGTGCTCTCAGAAGCTCCAAAACAGTGATTCTGAGCATTGAAGCTCTAACATAACTTTCTCTGCAAAAAAGCTCTAACTGATGAAAGTCTGTCTTCTACTTTGCAAATTAAATGAGAATTCATAAGAAAGAAACAAATTTCTTGTACTTGAGTTTTTCTCTTATATTTGCATTGAGCAACTTTCTCTCACTGAGAAAGAAGCTTTTCAGCATCTGTGGCCTTGGATTCTTTTCATTTGCTTAATTGCACTAACACAGCTTTTAGTGCTCTCAGAAGCTCAAAAACAGTGTTTCTGAGCATTGAAGCTCTAACCTAACTTTCTTTGCAAAAAAGCTCTAACTGATGAAAATCTGTCTTCTGCTTTGCAAATTACATGAGAATTCATGAGAAAGAAACAAATTTCTTGTACTTGAGTTTTTCTCTTAAAATTGCATTGAGAACCTTTCTCTCACTGAGAAAGAAGCTTTTCAGCATCTGTGGCCTTGGATTCTTTTCATTTGCTTAATTGCACTAACACAGCTTTTAGTGCTCTCAGAAGCTCAAAAACAGTGTTTCTGAGCATTGAAGCTCTAACCTAACTTTCTTTGCAAAAAAGCTCTAACTGATGAAAATCTGTCTTCTGCTTTGCAAATTACATGAGAATTCATGAGAAAGAAACAAATTTCTTGTACTAGAGTTTTTCTCTTAAAATTGCATTGAGCACCTTTCTCTCACTGAGAAAGAAGCTTTTCAGCATCTTTGGCCTTGGATTGTTTTCATTTGCTTAGTTGCACTAACACAGCTTTTAGTGCTCTCAGAAGCTCCAAAACAGTGATTCTGAGCATTGAAGCTCTAACATAACTTTCTCTGCAAAAAAGCTCTAACTCATGAAAATCTATCTTCTGCATTGCAAATTACATGAGAATTCATGAGAAAGAAACAAATTTCTTGTACTTGAGTTTTTCTCTTAAATTTGTATTGAGAAACTTTCTCTCACTGAGAAAGAAGCTTTTCAGCATCTGTGGCCTTGTATTCTTTTCATTAGCTTAATCGCACTAACACAGCTTTTAGTGCTCTCAGAAGCTCAAAAACAGTGTTTCTGAGCATTGAAGCTCTAACCTAACTTTCTTTGCAAAAAAGCTCTAACTGATGAAAATCTGTCTTCTGCTTTGCAAATTACATGAGAATTCATGAGAAAGAAACAAATTTCTTGTACTTGAGTTTTTCTCTTAAAATTGCATTGAGCACCTTTCTCTCACTGAGAAAGAAGTTCCCTTTCGAGGGAACTTCGAACTGCGTCCTCTAGGGGTCGCTATGGGGAACGCCGTATTTATGTGTTCCACACTGGCGACACTGCAGTTCCAGGACCTGCGGGTCTTTTACTTCAGTTTCTTTGGTTTGAGAAGGTGCATAGCTATCTGAGGATATCGATGTGCTAGCTTAGGGACTGCTCCCCTTCCGAGGGTTTTTAAGTAGCAATCTCCCTGAGCCCTTGCCTAGTGTGTGCGTCTCCCCTGCTAGGGTTTAAGTAGAGCCCAAAAGTTTTGTGGCAGCCTCTCTGGAGGGCTTACCGGCTTTTTAGGCCAGTGGTCGCTCTCCAGAGTTCTGTCATTCAGCCCTTTGCTCTTCTTGTTGGTCGAGCTGGCATTGCTCCCCTCACAATGAGGGTCACCTATGAGCATGCCGCTCCCTTCTGAGCGTCTGAGTTCCCTCTCATGCTGAGAGTTGGGTTCTCCGCTCTCCAGAGCCATGTTGTTGGTCGAGCTAGCATTGCTCCCCTCACAATGAGGGTCACCTATGAGCATGCCGCTCCCTTCTGAGCGTCTGAGTTCCCTCTCATGCTGAGAGTTGGGTTCTCCGCTCCCCTAGAGCTCGGTGTCACATATGCTCTCCTTGTGGGTCGAGCTAGCATTGCTCCCCTCACAATGAGGGTCACCTATGAGCATGCCGCTCCCTTCTGAGCGTCTGAGTTCCCTCTCATGCTGAGAGTTGGGTTCTCCGCTCTCCAGAGCTATGTGTTGGTCGAGCTAGCATCGCTCCCCTCACCATTGAGGGTCACCTATGAGCATGCCGCTCCCTTCTGAGCGTCTGAGATTCCTCTCATGCTGAGAGTTGGGTTCTCCGCTCCCCTAGAGCTCTGTGTCACATATGCTCTCCTTGTGGGTCGAGCTAGCATTGCTCCCCTCACAATGAGGGTCACCTATGAGCATGCCGCTCCCTTCTGAGCGTCTGAGTTCCCTCTCATGCTGAGAGTTGGGTTCTCCGCTCTCCAGAGCTATGTGTTGGTCGAGCTAGCATCGCTCCCCTCACCATTGAGGGTCACCTATGAGCATGCTGCTCCCATCTGAGCGTCTGAGATTCCTCTCATGCTGAGAGTTGAGTTCTCCGCTCTCCAGAGCTCTGTCATCAGCAGCCTCAGGTTGTTAGGTCTCTCTGCCTCCCTGTTGGGTTGCTCTCCTTGTTGGGGCGAGCTGGCGTTGCTCCCCTCACCATGAGGGTCACCTATGAGCATGCCGCTCCCTTCTGAGCGTCTGAGTTCCCTCTCATGCTGAGAGTGGGGTTCTCCGCTCTCCAGAGCTATGCTGTTGGTCGAGCTAGCACTGCTCCCCTCACCTTAGAGGGTCACCTATGAGCATGCCGCTCCCTTCTGAGCGTCTGAGTTCCCTGAGAGTTGGGTTCTCCACTCTCCAGAACGGTGTTTCAAATCCATGTTATGGTAAGTGCGCACGCTAGTCTCTGTGCACTTTCTGAAAGCCACGTTGTGGTAAGATCGCACACCAGTGTTTTGCGAGCTTTCTAAAATCCTGTATGGTATGGGTTACGCGCTGCGGCTTCGTGCCCTTTCTTTGAGTCGGTCAGGTCCCGGTTTTCACCTTGGGCCCCACTCTACCTATGTATCCCCAGTGATACTGACTTGAACAGGGTGTTGCTACCAAGGATCTGTTGAGACAATTCCTTCAGCGAGCTCATGCTGAGCAAGCAGTAGCCCCTGGGTGACAGGCCAAGGCCTAGTTACTATCCTAGGCGCTTGGTCGTATCCCCTTAAAGGAATCTCTACTAAATCTGATTCCAAGCCTTTGAGCTCTACCCTGGGTCCAGGAGGCCTGGCCCCTAACAGGTAAGTTCTGGGGTATGCAGCTCAGGTTTTTGGCCAAAGGGGATAATGTCACTGACAGCCGTCGAACCGTCCCAGGGGCAACTCCCTTAGCCGGGTAGAGTTGATACTTAGTGCTCGCCTTTTTGTGCTTGGCTTGCACTCCCCTCAGCATGGTAGCGTGGGTATTCCGTTCCCCATAGCGACCCCTAGAGGACGCAGTTCGAAGTTCCCTCGAAAGGGAACGTCTCAGGTTACATATGTAACCATGGTTCCCTGAGTAGGGAACGAGACACTGCGTCCTCTAGGCTCGGTGCCATGCTTCGGACGCAAGCTTCAGACGAAGAAGTGAATGACGTATTTTCCCGGCGCCCCTTTATACTGTGGTCGTGCCGGTAGTGACGTCATAGGCTGTCGCCGGCCAACATGTGGTGTTTTTGTATATATGCTTCAGACACGGGTCACGCTGACGGCGTTCCCCATAGCGACCCCTAGAGGACGCAGTGTCTCGTTCCCTACTCAGGGAACCATGGTTACATATGTAACCTGAGACGCTTTTCAGCATCTGTGGCCTTGGATTCTTTTCATTTGCTTAGTTGCACTAACACAGCTTTTAGTGCTCTCAGAAGCTCCAAAACAGTGATTCTGAGCATTGAAGCTCTAACCTAACTTTCTCTGCAAAAAAGCTCTAACTCATGAAAATCTGTCTTCTGCATTGCAAATTACATGAGAATTCATGAGAAAGAAACAAATTTCTTGTACTAGAGTTTTTCTCTTAAAATTGCATTGAGCACCTTTCTCTCACTGAGAAAGAAGCTTTTCAGCATCTGTGGCCTTGGATTCTTTTCATTTGCTTAATTGCACTAACACAGCTTTTAGTGCTCTCAGAAGCTCCAAAACAGTGTTTCTGAGCATTGAAGCTCTAACCTAACTTTCTTTGCAAAAAAGCTCTAACTGATGAAAATCTGTCTTCTGCATTGCAAATTACATGAGAATTCATGAGAAAGAAACAAATTTCTTGTACTTCAGTTTTTCTCTTAAATTTGCATTGAGAAACTTTCTCTCACTGAGAAAGAAGCTTTTCAGCATCTGTGGCCTTGGATTCTTTTCATTTGCTTAATTGCACTAACACAGCTTTTAGTGCTCTCAGAAGCTCAAAAACAGTGTTTCTGAGCATTGAAGCTCTAACATAACTTTCTCTGCAAAAAAGCTCTAACTGATGAAAGTCTGTCTTCTACTTTGCAAATTACATGAGAATTCATAAGAAAGAAACAAATTTCTTGTACTTCAGTTTTTCTCTTATATTTGCATTGAGCAACTTTCTCTCACTGAGAAAGAAGCTTTTCAGCATCTGTGGCCTTGGATTCTTTTCATTTGCTTAATTACACTAACACAGCTTTTAGTGCTCTCAGAAGCTCAAAAACAGTGTTTCTGAGCATTGAAGCTCTAACATAACTTTCTCTGCAAAAAAGCTCTAACTGATGAAAGTCTGTCTTCTACTTTGCAAATTACATGAGAATTCATAAGAAAGAAACAAATTTCTTGTACTTGAGTTTTTCTCTTATATTTGCATTGAGCAACTTTCTCTCACTGAGAAAGAAGCTTTTCAGCATCTGTGGCCTTGGATTCTTTTCATTTGCTTAATTGCACTAACACAGCTTTTAGTGCTCTCAGAAGCTCAAAAACAGTGTTTCTGAGCATTGAAACTCTAACCTAACTTTCTTTGCAAAAAAGCTCTAACTGATGAAAATCTGTCTTCTGCATTGCAAATTACATGAGAATTCATGAGAAAGAAACAAATTTCTTGTACTTGAGTTTTTCTCTTAAAATTGCATTGAGCACCTTTCTCTCACTGAGAAAGAAGCTTTTCAGCATCTGTGGCCTTGGATTCTTTTCATTTGCTTAGTTGCACTAACACAGCTTTTAGTGCTCTCAGAAGCTCCAAAACAGTGATTCTGAGCATTGAAGCTCTAACATAACTTTCTCTGCAAAAAAGCTCTAACTCATGAAAATATGTCTTCTGCATTGCAAATTACATGAGAATTCATGAGAAAGAAACAAATTTCTTGTACTTGAGTTTTTCTCTTATATTTGCATTGAGCACCTTTCTCACACTGAGAAATAAGCTTTTCAGCATCTGTGGCCTTGGATTCTTTTCATTTGCTTAATTGCACTAACACAGCTTTTAGTGCTCTCAGAAGCTCAAAAACAGTGTTTCTGAGCATTGAAGCTCTAACCTAACTTTCTTTGCAAAAATGCTCTAACTCATGAAAATCTGTCTTCTGCTTTGCAAATTACATGAGAATTCATGAGAAAGAAACAAATTTCTTGTACTTGAGTTTTTCTGTTAAAATTGCATTGAGCACCTTTCTCTCACTGAGAAAGAAGCTTTTCAGCATCTGTGGCCTTGGATTCTTTTCATTTGCTTAGTTGCACTAACACAGCTTTTAGTGCTCTAAGAAGCTCCAAAACAGTGATTCTGAGCATTGAAGCTCTAACATAACTTTCTCTGCAAAAAAGCTCTAACTGATGAAAGTCTGTCTTCTACTTTGCAAATTAAATGAGAATTCATAAGAAAGAAACAAATTTCTTGTACTTGAGTTTTTCTCTTATATTTGCATTGAGCAACTTTCTCTCACTGAGAAAGAAGCTTTTCAGCATCTGTGGCCTTGGATTCTTTTCATTTGCTTAATTGCACTAACACAGCTTTTAGTGCTCTCAGAAGCTCAAAAACAGTGTTTCTGAGCATTGAAGCTCTAACCTAACTTTCTTTGCAAAAAAGCTCTAACTGATGAAAATCTGTCTTCTGCTTTGCAAATTACATGAGAATTCATGAGAAAGAAACAAATTTCTTGTACTTGAGTTTTTCTCTTAAAATTGCATTGAGAACCTTTCTCTCACTGAGAAAGAAGCTTTTCAGCATCTGTGGCCTTGGATTCTTTTCATTTGCTTAATTGCACTAACACAGCTTTTAGTGCTCTCAGAAGCTCAAAAACAGTGTTTCTGAGCATTGAAGCTCTAACCTAACTTTCTTTGCAAAAAAGCTCTAACTGATGAAAATCTGTCTTCTGCTTTGCAAATTACATGAGAATTCATGAGAAAGAAACAAATTTCTTGTACTAGAGTTTTTCTCTTAAAATTGCATTGAGCACCTTTCTCTCACTGAGAAAGAAGCTTTTCAGCATCTTTGGCCTTGGATTGTTTTCATTTGCTTAGTTGCACTAACACAGCTTTTAGTGCTCTCAGAAGCTCCAAAACAGTGATTCTGAGCATTGAAGCTCTAACATAACTTTCTCTGCAAAAAAGCTCTAACTCATGAAAATCTATCTTCTGCATTGCAAATTACATGAGAATTCATGAGAAAGAAACAAATTTCTTGTACTTGAGTTTTTCTCTTAAATTTGCATTGAGAAACTTTCTCTCACTGAGAAAGAAGCTTTTCAGCATCTGTGGCCTTGTATTCTTTTCATTTGCTTAATCGCACTAACACAGCTTTTAGTGCTCTCAGAAGCTCAAAAACAGTGTTTCTGAGCATTGAAGCTCTAACCTAACTTTCTTTGCAAAAAAGCTCTAACTGATGAAAATCTGTCTTCTGCTTTGCAAATTACATGAGAATTCATGAGAAAGAAACAAATTTCTTGTACTTGAGTTTTTCTGTTAAAATTGCATTGAGCACCTTTCTCTCACTGAGAAAGAAGCTTTTCAGCATCTGTGGCCTTGGATTCTTTTCATTTGCTTAGTTGCACTAACACAGCTTTTAGTGCTCTCAGAAGCTCCAAAACAGTGATTCTGAGCATTGAAGCTCTAACCTAACTTTCTCTGCAAAAAAGCTCTAACTCATGAAAATCTGTCTTCTGCATTGCAAATTACATGAGAATTCATGAGAAAGAAACAAATTTCTTGTACTTGAGATTTTCTCTTAAAATTGCATTGAGCACCTTTCTCACACTGAGAAATAAGCTTTTCAGCATCTGTGGCCTTGGATTCTTTTCATTTGCTTAGTTGCACTAACACAGCTTTTAGTGCTCTCAGAAGCTCAAAAACAGTTTTTCTGAGCATTGAAGCTCTAACCTAACTTTCTCTGCAAAAAACCTCTAACTGATGAAAATCTGTCTTCTGCTTTGCAAATTACATGAGAATTCATGAGAAAGAAACAAATTTCTTGTACTTGAGTTTTTCTGTTAAAATTGCATTGAGCACCTTTCTCTCACTGAGAAAGAAGCTTTTCAGCATCTGTGGCCTTGGATCCTTTTCATTTGCTTAGTTGCACTAACACAGCTTTTAGTGCTCTCAGAAGCTCCAAAACAGTGATTCTGAGCATTGAAGCTCTAACATAACTTTCTCTGCAAAAAAGCTGTAACTGATGAAAGTCTGTCTTCTACTTTGCAAATTAAATGAGAATTCATAAGAAAGAAACAAATTTCTTGTACTTGAGTTTTTCTCTTATATTTGCATTGAGCAACTTTCTCTCACTGAGAAAGAAGCTTTTCAGCATATGTGGCCTTGGATTCTTTTCATTTGCTTAATTGCACTAACACAGCTTTTAGTGCTCTCAGAAGCTCAAAAACAGTGTTTCTGAGCATTGAAGCTCTAACCTAACTTTCTTTGCAAAAAAGCTCTAACTGATGAAAATCTGTCCTCTGCTTTGCAAATTACATGAGAATTCATGAGAAAGAAACAAATTTCTTGTACTTGAGTTTTTCTCTTAAAATTGCATTGAGCACCTTTCTCTCACTGAAAAAGAAGCTTTTCAGCATCTGTGGCCTTGGATTCTTTTCATTTGCTTAGTTGCACTAACACAGCTTTTAGTGCTCTCAGAAGCTCCAAAACAGAGATTCTGAGCATTGAAGCTCTAACATAACTTTCTCTGCAAAAAAGCTCTAACTCATGAAAATCTGTCTTCTGCATTGCAAATTACATGAGAATTCATGAGAAAGAAACAAATTTCTTGTACTTGAGTATTTCTCTTATATTTGCATTGAGCAACTTTCTCTCCCTGAGAAAGAAGCTTTTCAGCATCTGTGGCCTTGGATTCTTTTCATTTGCTTAGTTGCACTAACACAGCTTTTAGTGCTCTCAGAAGCTCCAAAACAGTGATTCTGAGCATTGAAGCTCTAACCTAACTTTCTTTGCAAAAAAGCTCTAACTGATGAAAATCTGTGTTCTGCTTTGCAAATTACATGAGAATTCATGAGAAAGAAACAAATTTCTTGTACTTGAGTTTTTCTCTTATATTTGCATTGAGCACCTTTCTCACACTGAGAAATAAGCTTTTCAGCATCTGTGGCCTTGGATTCTTTTCATTTGCTTAATTGCACTAACACAGCTTTTAGTGCTCTCAGAAGCTCAAAAACAGTGTTTCTGAGCATTGAAGCTCTAACATAACTTTCTTTGCAAAAATGCTCTAACTGATGAAAATCTGTCTTCTGCTTTGCAAATTACATGAGAATTCATGAGAAAGAAACAAATTTCTTGTACTTGAGTTTTTCTGTTAAAATTGCATTGAGCACCTTTCTCTCACTGAGAAAGAAGCTTTTCAGCATCTGTGGCCTTGGATTCTTTTCATTTGCTTAGTTGCACTAACACAGCTTTTAGTGCTCTCAGAAGCTCCAAAACAGTGATTCTGAGCATTGAAGCTCTAACATAACTTTCTCTGCAAAAAAGCTCTAACTGATGAAAGTCTGTCTTCTACTTTGCAAATTAAATGAGAATTCATAAGAAAGAAACAAATTTCTTGTACTTGAGTTTTTCTCTTATATTTGCATTGAGCACCTTTCTCACACTGAGAAATAAGCTTTTCAGCATCTGTGGCCTTGGATTCTTTTCATTTGCTTAATTGCACTAACACAGCTTTTAGTGCTCTCAGAAGCTCAAAAACAGTGTTTCTGAGCATTGAAGCTCTAACCTAACTTTCTTTGCAAAAATGCTCTAACTGATGAAAATCTGTCTTCTGCTTTGCAAATTACATGAGAATTCATGAGAAAGAAACAAATTTCTTGTACTTGAGTTTTTCTGTTAAAATTGCATTGAGCACCTTTCTCTCACTGAGAAAGAAGCTTTTCAGCATCTGTGGCCTTGGATTCTTTTCATTTGCTTAGTTGCACTAACACAGCTTTTAGTGCTCTAAGAAGCTCCAAAACAGTGATTCTGAGCATTGAAGCTCTAACATAACTTTCTCTGCAAAAAAGCTCTAACTGATGAAAGTCTGTCTTCTACTTTGCAAATTAAATGAGAATTCATAAGAAAGAAACAAATTTCTTGTACTTGAGTTTTTCTCTTATATTTGCATTGAGCAACTTTCTCTCACTGAGAAAGAAGCTTTTCAGCATCTGTGGCCTTGGATTCTTTTCATTTGCTTAATTGCACTAACACAGCTTTTAGTGCTCTCAGAAGCTCAAAAACAGTGTTTCTGAGCATTGAAGCTCTAACCTAACTTTCTTTGCAAAAAAGCTCTAACTGATGAAAATCTGTCTTCTGCTTTGCAAATTACATGAGAATTCATGAGAAAGAAACAAATTTCTTGTACTTGAGTTTTTCTCTTAAAATTGCATTGAGAACCTTTCTCTCACTGAGAAAGAAGCTTTTCAGCATCTGTGGCCTTGGATTCTTTTCATTTGCTTAATTGCACTAACACAGCTTTTAGTGCTCTCAGAAGCTCAAAAACAGTGTTTCTGAGCATTGAAGCTCTAACCTAACTTTCTTTGCAAAAAAGCTCTAACTGATGAAAATCTGTCTTCTGCTTTGCAAATTACATGAGAATTCATGAGAAAGAAACAAATTTCTTGTACTAGAGTTTTTCTCTTAAAATTGCATTGAGCACCTTTCTCTCACTGAGAAAGAAGCTTTTCAGCATCTTTGGCCTTGGATTGTTTTCATTTGCTTAGTTGCACTAACACAGCTTTTAGTGCTCTCAGAAGCTCCAAAACAGTGATTCTGAGCATTGAAGCTCTAACCTAACTTTCTCTGCAAAAAAGCTCTAACTCATGAAAATCTGTCTTCTGCATTGCAAATTACATGAGAATTCATGAGAAAGAAACAAATTTCTTGTACTTGAGATTTTCTCTTAAAATTGCATTGAGCACCTTTCTCACACTGAGAAATAAGCTTTTCAGCATCTGTGGCCTTGGATTCTTTTCATTTGCTTAGTTGCACTAACACAGCTTTTAGTGCTCTCAGAAGCTCAAAAACAGTTTTTCTGAGCATTGAAGCTCTAACCTAACTTTCTCTGCAAAAAACCTCTAACTGATGAAAATCTGTCTTCTGCTTTGCAAATTACATGAGAATTCATGAGAAAGAAACAAATTTCTTGTACTTGAGTTTTTCTGTTAAAATTGCATTGAGCACCTTTCTCTCACTGAGAAAGAAGCTTTTCAGCATCTGTGGCCTTGGATCCTTTTCATTTGCTTAGTTGCACTAACACAGCTTTTAGTGCTCTCAGAAGCTCCAAAACAGTGATTCTGAGCATTGAAGCTCTAACATAACTTTCTCTGCAAAAAAGCTGTAACTGATGAAAGTCTGTCTTCTACTTTGCAAATTAAATGAGAATTCATAAGAAAGAAACAAATTTCTTGTACTTGAGTTTTTCTCTTATATTTGCATTGAGCAACTTTCTCTCACTGAGAAAGAAGCTTTTCAGCATATGTGGCCTTGGATTCTTTTCATTTGCTTAATTGCACTAACACAGCTTTTAGTGCTCTCAGAAGCTCAAAAACAGTGTTTCTGAGCATTGAAGCTCTAACCTAACTTTCTTTGCAAAAAAGCTCTAACTGATGAAAATCTGTCCTCTGCTTTGCAAATTACATGAGAATTCATGAGAAAGAAACAAATTTCTTGTACTTGAGTTTTTCTCTTAAAATTGCATTGAGCACCTTTCTCTCACTGAAAAAGAAGCTTTTCAGCATCTGTGGCCTTGGATTCTTTTCATTTGCTTAGTTGCACTAACACAGCTTTTAGTGCTCTCAGAAGCTCCAAAACAGTGATTCTGAGCATTGAAGCTCTAACATAACTTTCTCTGCAAAAAAGCTCTAACTCATGAAAATCTGTCTTCTGCATTGCAAATTACATGAGAATTCATGAGAAAGAAACAAATTTCTTGTACTTGAGTTTTTCTCTTAAAATTGCATTGAGCACCTTTCTCTCACTGAGAAAGAAGCTTTTCAGCATCTGTGGCCTTGGATTCTTTTCATTTGCTTAGTTGCACTAACACAGCTTTTAGTGCTCTCAGAAGCTCCAAAACAGAGATTCTGAGCATTGAAGCTCTAACATAACTTTCTCTGCAAAAAAGCTCTAACTCATGAAAATCTGTCTTCTGCATTGCAAATTACATGAGAATTCATGAGAAAGAAACAAATTTCTTGTACTTGAGTATTTCTCTTATATTTGCATTGAGCAACTTTCTCTCCCTGAGAAAGAAGCTTTTCAGCATCTGTGGCCTTGGATTCTTTTCATTTGCTTAGTTGCACTAACACAGCTTTTAGTGCTCTCAGAAGCTCCAAAACAGTGATTCTGAGCATTGAAGCTCTAACCTAACTTTCTTTGCAAAAAAGCTCTAACTGATGAAAATCTGTGTTCTGCTTTGCAAATTACATGAGAATTCATGAGAAAGAAACAAATTTCTTGTACTTGAGTTTTTCTCTTATATTTGCATTGAGCACCTTTCTCACACTGAGAAATAAGCTTTTCAGCATCTGTGGCCTTGGATTCTTTTCATTTGCTTAATTGCACTAACACAGCTTTTAGTGCTCTCAGAAGCTCAAAAACAGTGTTTCTGAGCATTGAAGCTCTAACATAACTTTCTTTGCAAAAATGCTCTAACTGATGAAAATCTGTCTTCTGCTTTGCAAATTACATGAGAATTCATGAGAAAGAAACAAATTTCTTGTACTTGAGTTTTTCTGTTAAAATTGCATTGAGCACCTTTCTCTCACTGAGAAAGAAGCTTTTCAGCATCTGTGGCCTTGGATTCTTTTCATTTGCTTAGTTGCACTAACACAGCTTTTAGTGCTCTCAGAAGCTCCAAAACAGTGATTCTGAGCATTGAAGCTCTAACATAACTTTCTCTGCAAAAAAGCTCTAACTGATGAAAGTCTGTCTTCTACTTTGCAAATTAAATGAGAATTCATAAGAAAGAAACAAATTTCTTGTACTTGAGTTTTTCTCTTATATTTGCATTGAGCAACTTTCTCTCACTGAGAAAGAAGCTTTTCAGCATCTGTGGCCTTGGATTCTTTTCATTTGCTTAATTGCACTAACACAGCTTTTAGTGCTCTCAGAAGCTCAAAAACAGTGTTTCTGAGCATTGAAGCTCTAACCTAACTTTCTTTGCAAAAAAGCTCTAACTGATGAAAATCTGTCTTCTGCTTTGCAAATTACATGAGAATTCATGAGAAAGAAACAAATTTCTTGTACTTGAGATTTTCTGTTAAAATTGCATTGAGCACCTTTCTCTCACTGAGAAAGAAGCTTTTCAGCATCTGTGGCCTTGGATTCTTTTCATTTGCTTAGTTGCACTAACACAGCTTTTAGTGCTCTCAGAAGCTCCAAAACAGTGATTCTGAGCATTGAAGCTCTAACATAACTTTCTCTGCAAAAAAGCTCTAACTGATGAAAGTCTGTCTTCTACTTTGCAAATTAAATGAGAATTCATAAGAAAGAAACAAATTTCTTGTACTTGAGTTTTTCTCTTATATTTGCATTGAGCAACTTTCTCTCACTGAGAAAGAAGCTTTTCAGCATCTGTGGCCTTGGATTCTTTTCATTTGCTTAATTGCACTAACACAGCTTTTAGTGCTCTCAGAAGCTCAAAAACAGTGTTTCTGAGCATTGAAGCTCTAACCTAACTTTCTTTGCAAAAAAGCTCTAACTGATGAAAATCTGTCTTCTGCTTTGCAAATTACATGAGAATTCATGAGAAAGAAACAAATTTCTTGTACTTGAGATTTTCTGTTAAAATTGCATTGAGCACCTTTCTCTCACTGAGAAAGAAGCTTTTCAGCATCTGTGGCCTTGGATTCTTTTCATTTGCTTAGTTGCACTAACACAGCTTTTAGTGCTCTCAGAAGCTCCAAAACAGTGATTCTGAGCATTGAAGCTCTAACATAACTTTCTCTGCAAAAAAGCTCTAACTGATGAAAGTCTGTCTTCTACTTTGCAAATTAAATGAGAATTCATAAGAAAGAAACAAATTTCTTGTACTTGAGTTTTTCTCTTATATTTGCATTGAGCAACTTTCTCTCACTGAGAAAGAAGCTTTTCAGCATCTGTGGCCTTGGATTCTTTTCATTTGCTTAATTGCAATAACACAGCTTTTAGTGCTCTCAGAAGCTCCAAAACAGTGTTTCTGAGCATTGAAGCTCTAACCTAACTTTCTTTGCAAAAATGCTCTAACTGATGAAAATCTGTCTTCTGCTTTGCAAATTACATGAGAATTCATGAGAAAGAAACAAATTTCTTGTACTTGAGTTTTTCTGTTAAAATTGCATTGAGCACCTTTCTCTCACTGAGAAAGAAGCTTTTCAGCATCTGTGGCCTTGGATTCTTTTCATTTGCTTAGTTGCACTAACACAGCTTTTAGTGCTCTCAGAAGCTCCAAAACAGTGATTCTGAGCATTGAAGCTCTAACATAACTTTCTCTGCAAAAAAGCTCTAACTGATGAAAGTCTGTCTTCTACTTTGCAAATTAAATGAGAATTCATAAGAAAGAAACAAATTTCTTGTACTTGAGTTTTTCTCTTATATTTGCATTGAGCAACTTTCTCTCACTGAGAAAGAAGCTTTTCAGCATCTGTGGCCTTGGATTCTTTTCATTTGCTTAATTGCACTAACACAGCTTTTAGTGCTCTCAGAAGCTCAAAAACAGTGTTTCTGAGCATTGAAGCTCTAACCTAACTTTCTTTGCAAAAAAGCTCTAACTGATGAAAATCTGTCTTCTGCTTTGCAAATTACATGAGAATTCATGAGAAAGAAACAAATTTCTTGTACTTGAGTTTTTCTCTTAAAATTGCATTGAGAACCTTTCTCTCACTGAGAAAGAAGCTTTTCAGCATCTGTGGCCTTGGATTGTTTTCATTTGCTTAATTGCACTAACACAGCTTTTAGTGCTCTCAGAAGCTCAAAAACAGTGTTTCTGAGCATTGAAGCTCTAACCTAACTTTCTTTGCAAAAAAGCTCTAACTGATGAAAATCTGTCTTCTGCTTTGCAAATTACATGAGAATTCATGAGAAAGAAACAAATTTCTTGTACTAGAGTTTTTCTCTTAAAATTGCATTGAGCACCTTTCTCTCACTGAGAAAGAAGCTTTTCAGCATCTGTGGCCTTGGATTCTTTTCATTTGCTTAATTGCACTAACACAGCTTTTAGTGCTCTCAGAAGCTCCAAAACAGTGTTTCTGAGCATTGAAGCTCTAACCTAACTTTCTTTGCAAAAAAGCTCTAACTGATGAAAATCTGTCTTCTGCATTGCAAATTACATGAGAATTCATGAGAAAGAAACAAATTTCTTGTACTTCAGTTTTTCTCTTAAAATTGCATTGAGCACCTTTCTCTCACTGAAAAAGAAGCTTTTCAGCATCTGTGGCCTTGGATTCTTTTCATTTGCTTAGTTGCACTAACACAGCTTTTAGTGCTCTCAGAAGCTCCAAAACAGTGATTCTGAGCATTGAAGCTCTAACATAACTTTCTCTGCAAAAAAGCTCTAACTCATGAAAATCTGTCTTCTGCATTGCAAATTACATGAGAATTCATGAGAAAGAAACAAATTTCTTGTACTTGAGTTTTTCTCTTAAAATTGCATTGAGAACCTTTCTCTCACTGAGAAAGAAGCTTTTCAGCATCTGTGGCCTTGGATTGTTTTCATTTGCTTAATTGCACTAACACAGCTTTTAGTGCTCTCAGAAGCTCAAAAACAGTGTTTCTGAGCATTGAAGCTCTAACCTAACTTTCTTTGCAAAAAAGCTCTAACTGATGAAAATCTGTCTTCTGCTTTGCAAATTACATGAGAATTCATGAGAAAGAAACAAATTTCTTGTACTTGAGTTTTTCTCTTAAAATTGCATTGAGAACCTTTCTCTCACTGAGAAAGAAGCTTTTCAGCATCTGTGGCCTTGGATTGTTTTCATTTGCTTAATTGCACTAACACAGCTTTTAGTGCTCTCAGAAGCTCAAAAACAGTGTTTCTGAGCATTGAAGCTCTAACCTAACTTTCTTTGCAAAAAAGCTCTAACTGATGAAAATCTGTCTTCTGCTTTGCAAATTACATGAGAATTCATGAGAAAGAAACAAATTTCTTGTACTAGAGTTTTTCTCTTAAAATTGCATTGAGCACCTTTCTCTCACTGAGAAAGAAGCTTTTCAGCATATGTGGCCTTGGATTCTTTTCATTTGCTTAATTGCACTAACACAGCTTTTAGTGCTCTCAAAAGCTCAAAAACAGTGTTTCTGAGCATTGAAGCTCTAACCTAACTTTCTTTGCAAAAAAGCTCTAACTGATGAAAATCTGTCCTCTGCTTTGCAAATTACATGAGAATTCATGAGAAAGAAACAAATTTCTTGTACTTGAGTTTTTCTCTTAAAATTGCATTGAGCACCTTTCTCTCACTGAAAAAGAAGCTTTTCAGCATCTGTGGCCTTGGATTCTTTTCATTTGCTTAGTTGCACTAACACAGCTTTTAGTGCTCTCAGAAGCTCCAAAACAGTGATTCTGAGCATTGAAGCTCTAACATAACTTTCTCTGCAAAAAAGCTCTAACTCATGAAAATCTGTCTTCTGCATTGCAAATTACATGAGAATTCATGAGAAAGAAACAAATTTCTTGTACTTGAGTTTTTCTCTTAAAATTGCATTGAGCACCTTTCTCTCACTGAGAAAGAAGCTTTTCAGCATCTGTGGCCTTGGATTCTTTTCATTTGCTTAGTTGCACTAACACAGCTTTTAGTGCTCTCAGAAGCTCCAAAACAGTGATTCTGAGCATTGAAGCTCTAACATAACTTTCTCTGCAAAAAAGCTCTAACTCATGAAAATCTGTCTTCTGCATTGCAAATTACATGAGAATTCATGAGAAAGAAACAAATTTCTTGTACTTGAGTATTTCTCTTATATTTGCATTGAGCAACTTTCTCTCCCTGAGAAAGAAGCTTTTCAGCATCTGTGGCCTTGGATTCTTTTCATTTGCTTAGTTGCACTAACACAGCTTTTAGTGCTCTCAGAAGCTCCAAAACAGTGATTCTGAGCATTGAAGCTCTAACCTAACTTTCTTTGCAAAAAAGCTCTAACTGATGAAAATCTGTGTTCTGCTTTGCAAATTACATGAGAATTCATGAGAAAGAAACAAATTTCTTGTACTTGAGTTTTTCTCTTAAAATTGCATTGAGCACCTTTCTCTCACTGAGAAAGAAGCTTTTCAGCATCTGTGGCCTTGGATTCTTTTCATTTGCTTAATTGCACTAACACAGCTTTTAGTGCTCTCAGAAGCTCAAAAACAGTGTTTCTGAGCATTGAAGCTCTAACATAACTTTTTCTGCAAAAAAGCTCTAACTCATGAAAATCTATCTTCTGCATTGCAAATTACATGAGAATTCATGAGAAAGAAACAAATTTCTTGTACTTGAGTTTTTCTCTTAAATTTGCATTGAGAAACTTTCTCTCACTGAGAAAGAAGCTTTTCAGCATCTGTGGCCTTGTATTCTTTTCATTTGCTTAATCGCACTAACACAGCTTTTAGTGCTCTCAGAAGCTCAAAAACAGTGTTTCTGAGCATTGAAGCTCTAACCTAACTTTCTTTGCAAAAAAGCTCTAACTGATGAAAATCTGTCTTCTGCTTTGCAAATTACATGAGAATTCATGAGAAAGAAACAAATTTCTTGTACTTGAGTTTTTCTCTTAAAATTGCATTGAGCACCTTTCTCTCACTGAGAAAGAAGCTTTTCAGCATCTGTGGCCTTGGATTCTTTTCATTTGCTTAGTTGCACTAACACAGCTTTTAGTGCTCTCAGAAGCTCCAAAACAGTGATTCTGAGCATTAAAGCTCTAACATAACTTTCTCTGCAAAAAAGCTCTAACTCATGAAAATCTGTCTTCTGCATTGCAAATTACATGAGAATTCATGAGAAAGAAACAAATTTCTTGTACTTGAGATTTTCTCTTAAAATTGCATTGAGCACCTTTCTCACACTGAGAAATAAGCTTTTCAGCATCTGTGGCCTTGGATTCTTTTCATTTGCTTAGTTGCACTAACACAGCTTTTAGTGCTCTCAGAAGCTCCAAAACAGTGATTCTGAGCATTGAAGCTCTAACCTAACTTTCTTTGCAAAAAAGCTCTAACTGATGAAAATCTGTCTTCTGCATTGCAAATTACATGAGAATTCATGAGAAAGAAACAAATTTCTTGTACTTCAGTTTTTCTCTTAAATTTGCATTGAGAAACTTTCTCTCACTGAGAAAGAAGCTTTTCAGCATCTGTGGCCTTGGATTCTTTTCATTTGCTTAATTGCACTAACACAGCTTTTAGTGCTCTCAGAAGCTCAAAAACAGTGTTTCTGAGCATTGAAGCTCTAACCTAACTTTCTCTGCAAAAAAGCTCTAACTGATGAAAGTCTGTCTTCTACTTTGCAAATTACATGAGAATTCATGAGAAAGAAAAAAATTTCTTGTACTTGAGTTTTTCTCTTAAATTTGCATTGAGCAACTTTCTCTTACTGAGAAAGAAGCTTTTCAGCATCTGTGGCCTTGGATTCTTTTCATTTGCTTAGTTGCACTAACACAGCTTTTAGTGCTCTCAGAAGCTCAAAAACAGTGTTTCTGAGCATTGAAGCTCTAACATAACTTTCTCTGCAAAAAAGCTCTAACTGATGAAAGTCTGTCTTCTACTTTGCAAATTACATGAGAATTCATAAGAAAGAAACAAATTTCTTGTACTTGAGTTTTTCTCTTATATTTGCATTGAGCACCTTTCTCACACTGAGAAATAAGCTTTTCAGCATCTGTGGCCTTGGATTCTTTTCATTTGCTTAGTTGCACTAACACAGCTTTTAGTGCTCTCAGAAGCTCCAAAACAGTGATTCTGAGCACTGAAGCTCTAACATAACTTTCTCTGCAAAAAAGCTCTAACTCATGAAAATCTGTCTTCTGCATTGCAAATTACATGAGAATTCATGAGAAAGAAACAAATTTCTTGTACTTGAGTTTTTCTGTTAAAATTGCATTGAGCACCTTTCTCTCACTGAGAAAGAAGCTTTTCAGCATCTGTGGCCTTGGATTCTTTTCATTTGCTTAGTTGCACTAACACAGCTTTTAGTGCTCTCAGAAGCTCCAAAACAGTGATTCTGAGCATTGAAGCTCTAACATAACTTTCTCTGCAAAAAAGCTCTAACTGATGAAAGTCTGTCTTCTACTTTGCAAATTAAATGAGAATTCATAAGAAAGAAACAAATTTCTTGTACTTGAGTTTTTCTCTTAAAATTGCATTGAGAACCTTTCTCTCACTGAGAAAGAAGCTTTTCAGCATCTGTGGCCTTGGATTCTTTTCATTTGCTTAATTGCACTAACACAGCTTTTAGTGCTCTCAGAAGCTCAAAAACAGTGTTTCTGAGCATTGAAGCTCTAACATAACTTTTTCTGCAAAAAAGCTCTAACTCATGAAAATCTATCTTCTGCATTGCAAATTACATGAGAATTCATGAGAAAGAAACAAATTTCTTGTACTTGAGTTTTTCTCTTAAATTTGCATTGAGAAACTTTCTCTCACTGAGAAAGAAGCTTTTCAGCATCTGTGGCCTTGTATTCTTTTCATTTGCTTAATCGCACTAACACAGCTTTTAGTGCTCTCAGAAGCTCAAAAACAGTGTTTCTGAGCATTGAAGCTCTAACCTAACTTTCTTTGCAAAAAAGCTCTAACTGATGAAAATCTGTCTTCTGCTTTGCAAATTACATGAGAATTCATGAGAAAGAAACAAATTTCTTGTACTTGAGTTTTTCTCTTAAAATTGCATTGAGCACCTTTCTCTCACTGAGAAAGAAGCTTTTCAGCATCTGTGGCCTTGGATTCTTTTCATTTGCTTAGTTGCACTAACACAGCTTTTAGTGCTCTCAGAAGCTCCAAAACAGTGATTCTGAGCATTAAAGCTCTAACATAACTTTCTCTGCAAAAAAGCTCTAACTCATGAAAATCTGTCTTCTGCATTGCAAATTACATGAGAATTCATGAGAAAGAAACAAATTTCTTGTACTTGAGATTTTCTCTTAAAATTGCATTGAGCACCTTTCTCACACTGAGAAATAAGCTTTTCAGCATCTGTGGCCTTGGATTCTTTTCATTTGCTTAGTTGCACTAAAACAGCTTTTAGTGCTCTCAGAAGCTCCAAAACAGTGATTCTGAGCATTGAAGCTCTAACCTAACTTTCTTTGCAAAAAAGCTCTAACTGATGAAAATCTGTCTTCTGCATTGCAAATTACATGAGAATTCATGAGAAAGAAACAAATTTCTTGTACTTCAGTTTTTCTCTTAAATTTGCATTGAGAAACTTTCTCTCACTGAGAAAGAAGCTTTTCAGCATCTGTGGCCTTGGATTCTTTTCATTTGCTTAATTGCACTAACACAGCTTTTAGTGCTCTCAGAAGCTCAAAAACAGTGTTTCTGAGCATTGAAGCTCTAACCTAACTTTCTCTGCAAAAAAGCTCTAACTGATGAAAGTCTGTCTTCTACTTTGCAAATTACATGAGAATTCATGAGAAAGAAAAAAATTTCTTGTACTTGAGTTTTTCTCTTAAATTTGCATTGAGCAACTTTCTCTTACTGAGAAAGAAGCTTTTCAGCATCTGTGGCCTTGGATTCTTTTCATTTGCTTAGTTGCACTAACACAGCTTTTAGTGCTCTCAGAAGCTCAAAAACAGTGTTTCTGAGCATTGAAGCTCTAACATAACTTTCTCTGCAAAAAAGCTCTAACTGATGAAAGTCTGTCTTCTACTTTGCAAATTACATGAGAATTCATAAGAAAGAAACAAATTTCTTGTACTTGAGTTTTTCTCTTATATTTGCATTGAGCACCTTTCTCACACTGAGAAATAAGCTTTTCAGCATCTGTGGCCTTGGATTCTTTTCATTTGCTTAGTTGCACTAACACAGCTTTTAGTGCTCTCAGAAGCTCCAAAACAGTGATTCTGAGCATTGAAGCTCTAACCTAACTTTCTTTGCAAAAAAGCTCTAACTGATGAAAATCTGTCTTCTGCTTTGCAAATTACATGAGAATTCATGAGAAAGAAACAAATTTCTTGTACTTGAGATTTTCTGTTAAAATTGCATTGAGCACCTTTCTCTCACTGAGAAAGAAGCTTTTCAGCATCTGTGGCCTTGGATTCTTTTCATTTGCTTAATTGCACTAACACAGCTTTTAGTGCTCTCAGAAGCTCAAAAACAGTGTTTCTGAGCATTGAAGCTCTAACCTAACTTTCTCTGCAAAAAAGCTCTAACTGATGAAAGTCTGTCTTCTACTTTGCAAATTACATGAGAATTCATGAGAAAGAAAAAAATTTCTTGTACTTGAGTTTTTCTCTTAAATTTGCATTGAGCAACTTTCTCTTACTGAGAAAGAAGCTTTTCAGCATCTGTGGCCTTGGATTCTTTTCATTTGCTTAGTTGCACTAACACAGCTTTTAGTGCTCTCAGAAGCTCAAAAACAGTGTTTCTGAGCATTGAAGCTCTAACATAACTTTCTCTGCAAAAAAGCTCTAACTGATGAAAGTCTGTCTTCTACTTTGCAAATTACATGAGAATTCATAAGAAAGAAACAAATTTCTTGTACTTGAGTTTTTCTCTTATATTTGCATTGAGCAACTTTCTCTCACTGAGAAAGAAGCTTTTCAGCATCTGTGGCCTTGGATTCTTTTCATTTGCTTAATTGCACTAACACAGCTTTTAGTGCTCTCAGAAGCTCAAAAACAGTGTTTCTGAGCATTGAAACTCTAACCTAACTTTCTTTGCAAAAAAGCTCTAACTGATTAAAATCTGTCTTCTGCATTGCAAATTACATGAGAATTCATGAGAAAGAAACAAATTTCTTGTACTTGAGTTTTTCTCTTAAAATTGCATTGAGCACCTTTCTCTCACTGAGAAAGAAGCTTTTCAGCATCTGTGGCCTTGGATTCTTTTCATTTGCTTAGTTGCACTAACACAGCTTTTAGTGCTCTCAGAAGCTCCAAAACAGTGATTCTGAGCATTGAAGCTCTAACATAACTTTCTCTGCAAAAAAGCTCTAACTCATGAAAATCTGTCTTCTGCATTGCAAATTACATGAGAATTCATGAGAAAGAAACAAATTTCTTGTACTTGAGTTTTTCTCTTATATTTGCATTGAGCACCTTTCTCACACTGAGAAATAAGCTTTTCAGCATCTGTGGCCTTGGATTCTTTTCATTTGCTTAATTGCACTAACACAGCTTTTAGTGCTCTCAGAAGCTCAAAAACAGTGTTTCTGAGCATTGAAGCTCTAACCTAACTTTCTTTGCAAAAATGCTCTAACTGATGAAAATCTGTCTTCTGCTTTGCAAATTACATGAGAATTCATGAGAAAGAAACAAATTTCTTGTACTTGAGTTTTTCTGTTAAAATTGCATTGAGCACCTTTCTCTCACTGAGAAAGAAGCTTTTCAGCATCTGTGGCCTTGGATTCTTTTCATTTGCTTAGTTGCACTAACACAGCTTTTAGTGCTCTCAGAAGCTCCAAAACAGTGATTCTGAGCATTGAAGCTCTAACATAACTTTCTCTGCAAAAAAGCTCTAACTGATGAAAGTCTGTCTTCTACTTTGCAAATTAAATGAGAATTCATAAGAAAGAAACAAATTTCTTGTACTTGAGTTTTTCTCTTATATTTGCATTGAGCAACTTTCTCTCACTGAGAAAGAAGCTTTTCAGCATCTGTGGCCTTGGATTCTTTTCATTTGCTTAATTGCACTAACACAGCTTTTAGTGCTCTCAGAAGCTCAAAAACAGTGTTTCTGAGCATTGAAGCTCTAACCTAACTTTCTTTGCAAAAAAGCTCTAACTGATGAAAATCTGTCTTCTGCTTTGCAAATTACATGAGAATTCATGAGAAAGAAACAAATTTCTTGTACTTGAGTTTTTCTCTTAAAATTGCATTGAGAACCTTTCTCTCACTGAGAAAGAAGCTTTTCAGCATCTGTGGCCTTGGATTCTTTTCATTTGCTTAATTGCACTAACACAGCTTTTAGTGCTCTCAGAAGCTCAAAAACAGTGTTTCTGAGCATTGAAGCTCTAACCTAACTTTCTTTGCAAAAAAGCTCTAACTGATGAAAATCTGTCTTCTGCTTTGCAAATTACATGAGAATTCATGAGAAAGAAACAAATTTCTTGTACTAGAGTTTTTCTCTTAAAATTGCATTGAGCACCTTTCTCTCACTGAGAAAGAAGCTTTTCAGCATCTTTGGCCTTGGATTGTTTTCATTTGCTTAGTTGCACTAACACAGCTTTTAGTGCTCTCAGAAGCTCCAAAACAGTGATTCTGAGCATTGAAGCTCTAACATAACTTTCTCTGCAAAAAAGCTCTAACTCATGAAAATCTATCTTCTGCATTGCAAATTACATGAGAATTCATGAGAAAGAAACAAATTTCTTGTACTTGAGTTTTTCTCTTAAATTTGCATTGAGAAACTTTCTCTCACTGAGAAAGAAGCTTTTCAGCATCTGTGGCCTTGTATTCTTTTCATTTGCTTAATCGCACTAACACAGCTTTTAGTGCTCTCAGAAGCTCAAAAACAGTGTTTCTGAGCATTGAAGCTCTAACCTAACTTTCTTTGCAAAAAAGCTCTAACTGATGAAAATCTGTCTTCTGCTTTGCAAATTACATGAGAATTCATGAGAAAGAAACAAATTTCTTGTACTTGAGTTTTTCTCTTAAAATTGCATTGAGCACCTTTCTCTCACTGAGAAAGAAGCTTTTCAGCATCTGTGGCCTTGGATTCTTTTCATTTGCTTAGTTGCACTAACACAGCTTTTAGTGCTCTCAGAAGCTCCAAAACAGTGATTCTGAGCATTGAAGCTCTAACATAACTTTCTCTGCAAAAAAGCTCTAACTCATGAAAATCTGTCTTCTGCATTGCAAATTACATGAGAATTCATGAGAAAGAAACAAATTTCTTGTACTTGAGTATTTCTCTTATATTTGCATTGAGCAACTTTCTCTCCCTGAGAAAGAAGCTTTTCAGCATCTGTGGCCTTGGATTCTTTTCATTTGCTTAGTTGCACTAACACAGCTTTTAGTGCTCTCAGAAGCTCCAAAACAGTGATTCTGAGCATTGAAGCTCTAACCTAACTTTCTTTGCAAAAAAGCTCTAACTGATGAAAACCTGTGTTCTGCTTTGCAAATTACATGAGAATTCATGAGAAAGAAACAAATTTCTTGTACTTGAGTTTTTCTCTTAAAATTGCATTGAGCACCTTTCTCTCACTGAGAAAGAAGCTTTTCAGCATCTGTGGCCTTGGATTCTTTTCATTTGCTTAGTTGCACTAACACAGCTTTTAGTGCTCTCAGAAGCTCCAAAACAGTGATTCTGAGCACTGAAGCTCTAACATAACTTTCTCTGCAAAAAAGCTCTAACTCATGAAAATCTGTCTTCTGCATTGCAAATTACATGAGAATTCATGAGAAAGAAACAAATTTCTTGTACTTGAGTTTTTCTCTTAAAATTGCATTGAGAACCTTTCTCTCACTGAGAAAGAAGCTTTTCAGCATCTGTGGCCTTGGATTCTTTTCATTTGCTTAATTGCACTAACACAGCTTTTAGTGCTCTCAGAAGCTCCAAAACAGTGATTCTGAGCATTGAAGCTCTAACATAACTTTCTCTGCAAAAAAGCTCTAACTCATGAAAATCTGTCTTCTGCATTGCAAATTACATGAGAATTCATGAGAAAGAAACAAATTTCTTGTACTTCAGTTTTTCTCTTAAATTTGCATTGAGAAACTTTCTCTCACTGAGAAAGAAGCTTTTCAGCATCTGTGGCCTTGGATTCTTTTCATTTGCTTAATTGCACTAACACAGCTTTTAGTGCTCTCAGAAGCTCAAAAACAGTGTTTCTGAGCATTGAAGCTCTAACCTAACTTTCTCTGCAAAAAAGCTCTAACTGATGAAAGTCTGTCTTCTACTTTGCAAATTACATGAGAATTCATGAGAAAGAAAAAAATTTCTTGTACTTGAGTTTTTCTCTTAAATTTGCATTGAGCAACTTTCTCTTACTGAGAAAGAAGCTTTTCAGCATCTGTGGCCTTGGATTCTTTTCATTTGCTTAGTTGCACTACGCAGCTTTTAGTGCTCTCAGAAGCTCAAAAACAGTGTTTCTGAGCATTGAAGCTCTAACATAACTTTCTCTGCAAAAAAGCTCTAACTGATGAAAGTCTGTCTTCTACTTTGCAAATTACATGAGAATTCATAAGAAAGAAACAAATTTCTTGTACTTGAGTTTTTCTCTTAAAATTGCATTGAGCACCTTTCTCTCACTGAAAAAGAAGCTTTTCAGCATCTGTGGCCTTGGATTCTTTTCATTTGCTTAGTTGCACTAACACAGCTTTTAGTGCTCTCAGAAGCTCCAAAACAGTGATTCTGAGCATTGAAGCTCTAACATAACTTTCTCTGCAAAAAAGCTCTAACTCATGAAAATCTGTCTTCTGCATTGCAAATTACATGAGAATTCATGAGAAAGAAACAAATTTCTTGTACTTGAGTTTTTCTCTTAAAATTGCATTGAGCACCTTTCTCTCACTGAGAAAGAAGCTTTTCAGCATCTGTGGCCTTGGATTCTTTTCATTTGCTTAGTTGCACTAACACAGCTTTTAGTGCTCTCAGAAGCTCCAAAACAGTGATTCTGAGCACTGAAGCTCTAACCTAACTTTCTCTGCAAAAAAGCTCTAACTCATGAAAATCTGTCTTCTGCTTTGCAAATTACATGAGAATTCATGAGAAAGAAACAAATTTCTTGTACTTGAGTTTTTCTCTTAAAATTGCATTGAGCACCTTTCTCTCACTGAGAAAGAAGCTTTTCAGCATCTGTGGCCTTGGATTCTTTTCATTTGCTTAGTTGCACTAACACAGCTTTTAGTGCTCTCAGAAGCTCCAAAACAGTGATTCTGAGCATTAAAGCTCTAACATAACTTTCTCTGCAAAAAAGCTCTAACTCATGAAAATCTGTCTTCTGCATTGCAAATTACATGAGAATTCATGAGAAAGAAACAAATTTCTTGTACTTGAGATTTTCTCTTAAAATTGCATTGAGCACCTTTCTCACACTGAGAAATAAGCTTTTCAGCATCTGTGGCCTTGGATTCTTTTCATTTGCTTAGTTGCACTAACACAGCTTTTAGTGCTCTCAGAAGCTCCAAAACAGTGATTCTGAGCATTGAAGCTCTAACCTAACTTTCTTTGCAAAAAAGCTCTAACTGATGAAAATCTGTCTTCTGCATTGCAAATTACATGAGAATTCATGAGAAAGAAACAAATTTCTTGTACTTCAGTTTTTCTCTTAAATTTGCATTGAGAAACTTTCTCTCACTGAGAAAGAAGCTTTTCAGCATCTGTGGCCTTGGATTCTTTTCATTTGCTTAATTGCACTAACACAGCTTTTAGTGCTCTCAGAAGCTCAAAAACAGTGTTTCTGAGCATTGAAGCTCTAACCTAACTTTCTCTGCAAAAAAGCTCTAACTGATGAAAGTCTGTCTTCTACTTTGCAAATTACATGAGAATTCATGAGAAAGAAAAAAATTTCTTGTACTTGAGTTTTTCTCTTAAATTTGCATTGAGCAACTTTCTCTTACTGAGAAAGAAGCTTTTCAGCATCTGTGGCCTTGGATTCTTTTCATTTGCTTAGTTGCACTAACACAGCTTTTAGTGCTCTCAGAAGCTCAAAAACAGTGTTTCTGAGCATTGAAGCTCTAACATAACTTTCTCTGCAAAAAAGCTCTAACTGATGAAAGTCTGTCTTCTACTTTGCAAATTACATGAGAATTCATAAGAAAGAAACAAATTTCTTGTACTTGAGTTTTTCTCTTATATTTGCATTGAGCACCTTTCTCACACTGAGAAATAAGCTTTTCAGCATCTGTGGCCTTGGATTCTTTTCATTTGCTTAGTTGCACTAACACAGCTTTTAGTGCTCTCAGAAGCTCCAAAACAGTGATTCTGAGCACTGAAGCTCTAACATAACTTTCTCTGCAAAAAAGCTCTAACTCATGAAAATCTGTCTTCTGCATTGCAAATTACATGAGAATTCATGAGAAAGAAACAAATTTCTTGTACTTGAGTTTTTCTGTTAAAATTGCATTGAGCACCTTTCTCTCACTGAGAAAGAAGCTTTTCAGCATCTGTGGCCTTGGATTCTTTTCATTTGCTTAGTTGCACTAACACAGCTTTTAGTGCTCTCAGAAGCTCCAAAACAGTGATTCTGAGCATTGAAGCTCTAACATAACTTTCTCTGCAAAAAAGCTCTAACTGATGAAAGTCTGTCTTCTACTTTGCAAATTAAATGAGAATTCATAAGAAAGAAACAAATTTCTTGTACTTGAGTTTTTCTCTTAAAATTGCATTGAGAACCTTTCTCTCACTGAGAAAGAAGCTTTTCAGCATCTGTGGCCTTGGATTCTTTTCATTTGCTTAATTGCACTAACACAGCTTTTAGTGCTCTCAGAAGCTCAAAAACAGTGTTTCTGAGCATTGAAGCTCTAACATAACTTTTTCTGCAAAAAAGCTCTAACTCATGAAAATCTATCTTCTGCATTGCAAATTACATGAGAATTCATGAGAAAGATACAAATTTCTTGTACTTGAGTTTTTCTCTTAAATTTGCATTGAGAAACTTTCTCTCACTGAGAAAGAAGCTTTTCAGCATCTGTGGCCTTGTATTCTTTTCATTTGCTTAATCGCACTAACACAGCTTTTAGTGCTCTCAGAAGCTCAAAAACAGTGTTTCTGAGCATTGAAGCTCTAACCTAACTTTCTTTGCAAAAAAGCTCTAACTGATGAAAATCTGTCTTCTGCTTTGCAAATTACATGAGAATTCATGAGAAAGAAACAAATTTCTTGTACTTGAGTTTTTCTCTTAAAATTGCATTGAGCACCTTTCTCTCACTGAGAAAGAAGCTTTTCAGCATCTGTGGCCTTGGATTCTTTTCATTTGCTTAGTTGCACTAACACAGCTTTTAGTGCTCTCAGAAGCTCCAAAACAGTGATTCTGAGCATTAAAGCTCTAACATAACTTTCTCTGCAAAAAAGCTCTAACTCATGAAAATCTGTCTTCTGCATTGCAAATTACATGAGAATTCATGAGAAAGAAACAAATTTCTTGTACTTGAGATTTTCTCTTAAAATTGCATTGAGCACCTTTCTCACACTGAGAAATAAGCTTTTCAGCATCTGTGGCCTTGGATTCTTTTCATTTGCTTAGTTGCACTAAAACAGCTTTTAGTGCTCTCAGAAGCTCCAAAACAGTGATTCTGAGCATTGAAGCTCTAACCTAACTTTCTTTGCAAAAAAGCTCTAACTGATGAAAATCTGTCTTCTGCATTGCAAATTACATGAGAATTCATGAGAAAGAAACAAATTTCTTGTACTTCAGTTTTTCTCTTAAATTTGCATTGAGAAACTTTCTCTCACTGAGAAAGAAGCTTTTCAGCATCTGTGGCCTTGGATTCTTTTCATTTGCTTAATTGCACTAACACAGCTTTTAGTGCTCTCAGAAGCTCAAAAACAGTGTTTCTGAGCATTGAAGCTCTAACCTAACTTTCTCTGCAAAAAAGCTCTAACTGATGAAAGTCTGTCTTCTACTTTGCAAATTACATGAGAATTCATGAGAAAGAAAAAAATTTCTTGTACTTGAGTTTTTCTCTTAAATTTGCATTGAGCAACTTTCTCTTACTGAGAAAGAAGCTTTTCAGCATCTGTGGCCTTGGATTCTTTTCATTTGCTTAGTTGCACTAACACAGCTTTTAGTGCTCTCAGAAGCTCAAAAACAGTGTTTCTGAGCATTGAAGCTCTAACATAACTTTCTCTGCAAAAAAGCTCTAACTGATGAAAGTCTGTCTTCTACTTTGCAAATTACATGAGAATTCATAAGAAAGAAACAAATTTCTTGTACTTGAGTTTTTCTCTTATATTTGCATTGAGCACCTTTCTCACACTGAGAAATAAGCTTTTCAGCATCTGTGGCCTTGGATTCTTTTCATTTGCTTAGTTGCACTAACACAGCTTTTAGTGCTCTCAGAAGCTCCAAAACAGTGATTCTGAGCATTGAAGCTCTAACCTAACTTTCTTTGCAAAAAAGCTCTAACTGATGAAAATCTGTCTTCTGCTTTGCAAATTACATGAGAATTCATGAGAAAGAAACAAATTTCTTGTACTTGAGATTTTCTGTTAAAATTGCATTGAGCACCTTTCTCTCACTGAGAAAGAAGCTTTTCAGCATCTGTGGCCTTGGATTCTTTTCATTTGCTTAATTGCACTAACACAGCTTTTAGTGCTCTCAGAAGCTCAAAAACAGTGTTTCTGAGCATTGAAGCTCTAACCTAACTTTCTCTGCAAAAAAGCTCTAACTGATGAAAGTCTGTCTTCTACTTTGCAAATTACATGAGAATTCATGAGAAAGAAAAAAATTTCTTGTACTTGAGTTTTTCTCTTAAATTTGCATTGAGCAACTTTCTCTTACTGAGAAAGAAGCTTTTCAGCATCTGTGGCCTTGGATTCTTTTCATTTGCTTAGTTGCACTAACACAGCTTTTAGTGCTCTCAGAAGCTCAAAAACAGTGTTTCTGAGCATTGAAGCTCTAACATAACTTTCTCTGCAAAAAAGCTCTAACTGATGAAAGTCTGTCTTCTACTTTGCAAATTACATGAGAATTCATAAGAAAGAAACAAATTTCTTGTACTTGAGTTTTTCTCTTATATTTGCATTGAGCAACTTTCTCTCACTGAGAAAGAAGCTTTTCAGCATCTGTGGCCTTGGATTCTTTTCATTTGCTTAATTGCACTAACACAGCTTTTAGTGCTCTCAGAAGCTCAAAAACAGTGTTTCTGAGCATTGAAACTCTAACCTAACTTTCTTTGCAAAAAAGCTCTAACTGATTAAAATCTGTCTTCTGCATTGCAAATTACATGAGAATTCATGAGAAAGAAACAAATTTCTTGTACTTGAGTTTTTCTCTTAAAATTGCATTGAGCACCTTTCTCTCACTGAGAAAGAAGCTTTTCAGCATCTGTGGCCTTGGATTCTTTTCATTTGCTTAGTTGCACTAACACAGCTTTTAGTGCTCTCAGAAGCTCCAAAACAGTGATTCTGAGCATTGAAGCTCTAACATAACTTTCTCTGCAAAAAAGCTCTAACTCATGAAAATCTGTCTTCTGCATTGCAAATTACATGAGAATTCATGAGAAAGAAACAAATTTCTTGTACTTGAGTTTTTCTCTTATATTTGCATTGAGCACCTTTCTCACACTGAGAAATAAGCTTTTCAGCATCTGTGGCCTTGGATTCTTTTCATTTGCTTAATTGCACTAACACAGCTTTTAGTGCTCTCAGAAGCTCAAAAACAGTGTTTCTGAGCATTGAAGCTCTAACCTAACTTTCTTTGCAAAAATGCTCTAACTGATGAAAATCTGTCTTCTGCTTTGCAAATTACATGAGAATTCATGAGAAAGAAACAAATTTCTTGTACTTGAGTTTTTCTGTTAAAATTGCATTGAGCACCTTTCTCTCACTGAGAAAGAAGCTTTTCAGCATCTGTGGCCTTGGATTCTTTTCATTTGCTTAGTTGCACTAACACAGCTTTTAGTGCTCTCAGAAGCTCCAAAACAGTGATTCTGAGCATTGAAGCTCTAACATAACTTTCTCTGCAAAAAAGCTCTAACTGATGAAAGTCTGTCTTCTACTTTGCAAATTAAATGAGAATTCATAAGAAAGAAACAAATTTCTTGTACTTGAGTTTTTCTCTTATATTTGCATTGAGCAACTTTCTCTCACTGAGAAAGAAGCTTTTCAGCATCTGTGGCCTTGGATTCTTTTCATTTGCTTAATTGCACTAACACAGCTTTTAGTGCTCTCAGAAGCTCAAAAACAGTGTTTCTGAGCATTGAAGCTCTAACCTAACTTTCTTTGCAAAAAAGCTCTAACTGATGAAAATCTGTCTTCTGCTTTGCAAATTACATGAGAATTCATGAGAAAGAAACAAATTTCTTGTACTTGAGTTTTTCTCTTAAAATTGCATTGAGAACCTTTCTCTCACTGAGAAAGAAGCTTTTCAGCATCTGTGGCCTTGGATTCTTTTCATTTGCTTAATTGCACTAACACAGCTTTTAGTGCTCTCAGAAGCTCAAAAACAGTGTTTCTGAGCATTGAAGCTCTAACCTAACTTTCTTTGCAAAAAAGCTCTAACTGATGAAAATCTGTCTTCTGCTTTGCAAATTACATGAGAATTCATGAGAAAGAAACAAATTTCTTGTACTAGAGTTTTTCTCTTAAAATTGCATTGAGCACCTTTCTCTCACTGAGAAAGAAGCTTTTCAGCATCTTTGGCCTTGGATTGTTTTCATTTGCTTAGTTGCACTAACACAGCTTTTAGTGCTCTCAGAAGCTCCAAAACAGTGATTCTGAGCATTGAAGCTCTAACATAACTTTCTCTGCAAAAAAGCTCTAACTCATGAAAATCTATCTTCTGCATTGCAAATTACATGAGAATTCATGAGAAAGAAACAAATTTCTTGTACTTGAGTTTTTCTCTTAAATTTGCATTGAGAAACTTTCTCTCACTGAGAAAGAAGCTTTTCAGCATCTGTGGCCTTGTATTCTTTTCATTTGCTTAATCGCACTAACACAGCTTTTAGTGCTCTCAGAAGCTCAAAAACAGTGTTTCTGAGCATTGAAGCTCTAACCTAACTTTCTTTGCAAAAAAGCTCTAACTGATGAAAATCTGTCTTCTGCTTTGCAAATTACATGAGAATTCATGAGAAAGAAACAAATTTCTTGTACTTGAGTTTTTCTCTTAAAATTGCATTGAGCACCTTTCTCTCACTGAGAAAGAAGCTTTTCAGCATCTGTGGCCTTGGATTCTTTTCATTTGCTTAGTTGCACTAACACAGCTTTTAGTGCTCTCAGAAGCTCCAAAACAGTGATTCTGAGCATTGAAGCTCTAACATAACTTTCTCTGCAAAAAAGCTCTAACTCATGAAAATCTGTCTTCTGCATTGCAAATTACATGAGAATTCATGAGAAAGAAACAAATTTCTTGTACTTGAGTATTTCTCTTATATTTGCATTGAGCAACTTTCTCTCCCTGAGAAAGAAGCTTTTCAGCATCTGTGGCCTTGGATTCTTTTCATTTGCTTAGTTGCACTAACACAGCTTTTAGTGCTCTCAGAAGCTCCAAAACAGTGATTCTGAGCATTGAAGCTCTAACCTAACTTTCTTTGCAAAAAAGCTCTAACTGATGAAAACCTGTGTTCTGCTTTGCAAATTACATGAGAATTCATGAGAAAGAAACAAATTTCTTGTACTTGAGTTTTTCTCTTAAAATTGCATTGAGCACCTTTCTCTCACTGAGAAAGAAGCTTTTCAGCATCTGTGGCCTTGGATTCTTTTCATTTGCTTAGTTGCACTAACACAGCTTTTAGTGCTCTCAGAAGCTCCAAAACAGTGATTCTGAGCACTGAAGCTCTAACATAACTTTCTCTGCAAAAAAGCTCTAACTCATGAAAATCTGTCTTCTGCATTGCAAATTACATGAGAATTCATGAGAAAGAAACAAATTTCTTGTACTTGAGTTTTTCTCTTAAAATTGCATTGAGAACCTTTCTCTCACTGAGAAAGAAGCTTTTCAGCATCTGTGGCCTTGGATTCTTTTCATTTGCTTAATTGCACTAACACAGCTTTTAGTGCTCTCAGAAGCTCCAAAACAGTGATTCTGAGCATTGAAGCTCTAACATAACTTTCTCTGCAAAAAAGCTCTAACTCATGAAAATCTGTCTTCTGCATTGCAAATTACATGAGAATTCATGAGAAAGAAACAAATTTCTTGTACTTCAGTTTTTCTCTTAAATTTGCATTGAGAAACTTTCTCTCACTGAGAAAGAAGCTTTTCAGCATCTGTGGCCTTGGATTCTTTTCATTTGCTTAATTGCACTAACACAGCTTTTAGTGCTCTCAGAAGCTCAAAAACAGTGTTTCTGAGCATTGAAGCTCTAACCTAACTTTCTCTGCAAAAAAGCTCTAACTGATGAAAGTCTGTCTTCTACTTTGCAAATTACATGAGAATTCATGAGAAAGAAAAAAATTTCTTGTACTTGAGTTTTTCTCTTAAATTTGCATTGAGCAACTTTCTCTTACTGAGAAAGAAGCTTTTCAGCATCTGTGGCCTTGGATTCTTTTCATTTGCTTAGTTGCACTACGCAGCTTTTAGTGCTCTCAGAAGCTCAAAAACAGTGTTTCTGAGCATTGAAGCTCTAACATAACTTTCTCTGCAAAAAAGCTCTAACTGATGAAAGTCTGTCTTCTACTTTGCAAATTACATGAGAATTCATAAGAAAGAAACAAATTTCTTGTACTTGAGTTTTTCTCTTAAAATTGCATTGAGCACCTTTCTCTCACTGAAAAAGAAGCTTTTCAGCATCTGTGGCCTTGGATTCTTTTCATTTGCTTAGTTGCACTAACACAGCTTTTAGTGCTCTCAGAAGCTCCAAAACAGTGATTCTGAGCATTGAAGCTCTAACATAACTTTCTCTGCAAAAAAGCTCTAACTCATGAAAATCTGTCTTCTGCATTGCAAATTACATGAGAATTCATGAGAAAGAAACAAATTTCTTGTACTTGAGTTTTTCTCTTAAAATTGCATTGAGCACCTTTCTCTCACTGAGAAAGAAGCTTTTCAGCATCTGTGGCCTTGGATTCTTTTCATTTGCTTAGTTGCACTAACACAGCTTTTAGTGCTCTCAGAAGCTCCAAAACAGTGTTCCCCTATCAAAAGCTACTCTCGATGCTGCGCTGAAAGCGCTTTGGGAACATTCTTTGTTCGACCGGTTGTTGAAGCACGTGTGTCAAACACGCCAAGAATTGGCTTAAATAACCTCGGTTAGGTGACGTCACTCGATTACGATCACCTGGAGGTTATAAATAGATGTGACGCGGAAACATCCTCAGGTCTTTTGTCTTCAAGGACCGCATTGTTGTGTGCGTGTGTGTGTGTGAGAAAAAGCACGATTAGAAAGAGAGAAAAAAAAAAAAAAAAAAGCAGGAAGCGAGCAGATATAGATATTTATATATATATATATATTTATATAAGAGAGATAGCTGCTCACTATGGAGGATCTACAGAGGAGATGTTTACCTCCCTGTCAGAGGCAGCTCCCTGACGATGATCTCCATGCTTTCTGCTTTGAGTGTTTGGGGGAAGAGCACGCGATCCTCGGGCTCGAGGGCGAGTGCGAGCACTGCGATCTCCTCTCGATCAAAGTGCTTCGCGCGCGGCTCGCCTTCTTTAAAAGCTCGTGGGGATCGCGTGCCGATCTAGCCGAGGCGCGTGAGACGGACTTGCCCCTTTCTCTCGCGCTCTCGCCAGATCATGAAGCCCACGCGTCCGTTTCTCAAGCGCGCTTCGGGGCTTCTTCTGAACGGGCCGAGGAGACTTCATCTCTTGCTTCTGGGGAGGTGGAGAGTGCCGCCTCAGAGCGCTCCTCTCGTGATGACAAAGCATATGAGGAGTTGCTCGAGGTGGTCACTCGGGCAGTCGATCGGTTTGTAGCATATTTGCTTTATGAGATGAACATAATAAATCATAACGGGTTATCAATTATATATCCATCTTCAGGAATTAGCTATAGTATTAATAGTACAATAGAATGATTAGTTCGTCCGCAGTACGGACCCTTCTATTGACTTTGAGAAAAATTATTCCTCTGGCCACGACAAATAATTTTCTTAACGAAGCAGTGCTCCGAGCATTGTTGCAAGATCGGACGTTAAAGTGACTTAGTTCTGAGAGCAGCAGACACAGACAACCAAGTGTGAATACATATGGATGTTTATTAAACTACACTACAGGGGAACATGAAACATAGAACTAGACACAGACATACACACATTAAACATGGATGCCAAGGCAAGGAAGGCATAGAGAGAGAGAGAGAGAGAGAGAGAGAGAGAGAGAGAGCGAGAGAGAGAGCGCTCGCGCGCAAGAGAACCATGGCAGGATTTTAACTAACTAAAACCTGGGTTTGAGCCATTAGAAAATCATATCACCTTAATTAAAAGGGGTCGAAGCCTAGAAGCGCATCTAGATAGTTAACAAGCGGTTACTTGCATGGTTTTTGTGGGTGCTGAGTAAAGTATCCTGGTGCATGTATAATGCGTAGATTCCCGGGGGGGGTTCCTTTTGGAGTAAAAGCTTCGTCCTTCCAGCCATGATTAGTCCGAAGTGAGTTCCCAAAGTTACCGAACTTAAAATTGCCAGAAGATCGGGCTCCCCCGGAAGGGGAGCCGCGAGGTTTTCCAGGTGATCTCCAGGGCACTTTTTGGTAGAAGAGAGAGAGAAAGAGCGCGTGGGCTCTTTAAAGTCTGCGAAGAGTCACGCCTTTCAGGATGGGCTTGACCAATGAGAAAGGCTGAATTTCCAAGCGGGAGTTTTGGAAATACTGGGGGTTTTATGGCCCTTTGTCTGAGAGCATGGTAATTTCCAAAAGGGGTTGGATTGAAAGTTATTATACAAACTATTAAAGATTCTTAGGACACTGATATGTTGCATAGGTATCAACATGTAATATTCACTCTCAGTTAGATCATCCGAAGACGAATTGATAGAGACCAAACATGTTACAGTCAGAGTGATATTAACTATTGATCTATTATAAGCATGCATAAAACAGTATTAAAATACACAAAAACAGTAATAATATACACAATGACTTAATGATATGTGTGCTCATTCAAAGAAAGGTTTTCCTATGAATTAATTAGAGAAGAGTCCATTTTATGGCATAAATGTCCTTTTCCTAAAGTGGATATGAAGTGAGTGTTTCTTGACCATTTTGCATTCCTTTGCGCAATAAAACTAATGTTATCTGATGGGTTGCCATGGCACCGGGGGTGCTCTGGCGGCGTCTGCAGACATAGGGGCACCTAAGAATGTGTATTGGGTGAGGGGTCTGTGATTATTTGTTAATCTAATAACTAGTTTCATTTGTTAAATCAAATGAGAAATTGTGTCTGATTGGTCCAAATGCTACATAATTCCCCTCTTTCGAACGTTGTTGTCCGTCCAATAGACAGCAACGAGCGACGTTAAAGATGCAGAACAATCAGACTTGCACCTGCCACTCATGGCTGGGGGACAGTGGTGGCTTTCTGGTTGTTGGTTGCCTCCAGGAGTGGTTGTGGTGCCGTGGTGGATGCTGTCAAGTGGGAAGCTGTGGAACTGTAGGCTGTAGTAAGGTGCGGATCCTCGAGCTGGTGCAGCAGATGTCGAGGCAGTGTCAGCTGTCATCCCGAAGTGGGTTGGTCCGGGTCAGATGGTTGTTGATGCTGTTAGCCAGAAGGCTATCTGTGGTACCCGTGGTGTGGAACAGCCGGGTTAGACTCTCACTGGTGAGAGTGCAGGTGGTTGTTAGCCCTCTGTTCTGCTGGAACATTACCATAAATCTGATGTTTGCGGTGTCGCTTTGCTTTTGTGGCGGCACCGACTTGAGCTTGCCTGAGTTGTGTTGGTAGAGGTTTCGCTGTCGGGCATGTGGGCCGTTGCTCAACCCAACGTTGTCTGGTTGCTTCTGGGGTGTCGACTAGTTTTAAGGGATGCTCCTCCCTTGGAGGGGTCTGATGCTGTGTTGCGTCAGGCGAGGAGTCAGAAGTTTGTCCTTCGCAGTACTCCTCGGTTGAGTCTATTTCAAGGAGCTCTTCTGCCAGTATCAGAAGCTCCTGTAACTCAGAAGTAGGAGTGTCCGGCTGTCCTTGTGAAACATCCGTTTGGCACCTGTGTGAAAGGTGTGGAGGAGGATCTTGTGGGGACTGTCATCGGACATACCATGGTGTTCGCAGGATGAGGATGGCCTTTTCCATGGTTCCTGCCAGTGGCTTTTCTGGGACCTGGGTCTGTTGCCATGGCAATGGCTCTTTCCTCTGCTGGCTAGTGGCTTTCTGTAGAAGGGCCTTACATTGTGGCAATGCTGGGTGCCTTCTGGCGTCTGTTTTGGATTCTGGGTTGTGCAGTTCAGATTCAGTGGGGTCTTACAAACACCTTTGGTAGAGGCCTTGTGCTTGTTAAAGGCCTTCCGTGTCAGGTCACGCAGTGTCTCCACCTGGGCCCCTCTTCTCCAGTGGTTCCGTTTGAAGGTCTGAGGGCGTGCAGCTGTGCACCTGTTCATGGACCTTTGCATCAGGTTGACTCTCAGGACTGGATGTGGGTCTGAGGAGGTGTAACCTGTCTCTGTCAGTCGCGTGAGCTTCCACTTCTGGATATCTCGGCCTTCTGTAGTGTTTGGTCGAACTGGGGATGTTTTGGCCAGTTTGTCAAGGTCTTTGGGAGTCGTCTCGTGCAGTTTCGGGGTCTGCATGGAGAGGGTTTCTTCTTTTGCTAGAAGGGAAGAGTTCTGTGGTGAGGGCTGGCGATGCTTTGGTTTGCGGCCATTCACTTCTTCCAGTGTGTAGCAATTCTTGGATGGGGGACTCCATTCTGCTCAGCGGTGGTGATGCTGACGAGGGCTCCGCTTTTCTTGGCTCTAATTCCTTTTTAGGTGGTCTTCCAGAGCATTTATTTCAGAGTCTTTTGTTTTAAGGTCAGTTTTGGCTTCCTTTAGTAGCTGTTCTGCAGACTGTAGATGTCTTCTCATGTCTTTCTGGGAAGCCTTTAGTTCTTGTCGGTCACTTTCAGCAACTGCAAGGGCTTCTTGGAGCTGTTCAACTTTTTCCTTTGTTTCCGGTTTCACTCCACCTGGTACCTTGAGTTTATCCCGAGTCTTCATTTCGAGCTTGTCTGTGAAGCGTGAGATGTGCAACAGCTCTCTCAGGAACTCAGCGGTCTGATGCCTGAAACCATCCTGGACTTTCGCTGCCAGTTTGTCTATGCGGGTTTTGGCCATGTATCAGTTCCTTTTGCCGATGGGTGCTGTGCTTGTCGCGTAGTGTCAGCTGGGCTTTGAGGGCATAGCTTAAGGAACTGATGGCCTTGTTTAGCTCCCCGTGGTGGTGATTCTGGCTTGAGTCGTGTGTCAGGAGTCTTTTCCGGATTGTGACTATTACTCAGAATATTAAAAGTTCAGTGGTCTTTAGGGTGAGGCTCTCTGTAATGCCTCTTAGTCAGGTGTTCACATCTCCTATGGGGTTTGCTTTCTGTGACATGCTGGCAGACTGGGAAGTGAGGACTGACACAGATCTGCTTGGTATTATCGGCCCATATGTGGTGAAACAGCTAAGGGTCATTTCAGTGATTGTAAACCCAAAGTGGAGTGCATTGTAGTGGGGCTTTGTGGTTCAGGCTTGCTGTTTTGGAATTGACATGCTCTGACACATTCCGCCACATCTTGCTTTATGCCAGCCCCGTATGCCACTTGTTTTAGTGTCTTATAAGTGTCTCTGGTACTGTGGTGTCCAGCACATGGTGCGTTGTGGGTATGCATTGACCTGACCCCCCTTTGTCACTGTGTCACCACAAGCTTTGGCGCAGAGTGGGCATCAGGGACACAGTATGCAATGTTGCTCAGCACATGTAGCATGTGTGTGACGTCATGCCGCAGTTTGAGGGCTGGAGCAGCAGCAAGTCGAGTAGATGTGATAGGGTGGTTGGATGGGGTTAGGGAGGTGGTAGAGAACAAGCTTTATTGTTCAGTCAGCGGTTTGCATTTAGGCAATGACATTTATGGATAGCTTTTAAGTTAGTGTCAGGGCTGCGAGGTGTGTACCCTGGAGGTGAAAGTTGGTTTCATTCTGGTTACGGCTGCCATGTCATTGGTGGGTGGGTGGGTGGTTCATGGTTGAGGCCGTAGCTCACCATGCAATGCACTTGCGATGTTGTTGCACGCCTGGTACAGGTGTTGGTGCTTGACTGGCTTCCTGTTCATTGTGGCAAACTCATTTTTTTCCTAGCCAAGGAGGTGGCGTGCGAAGCTGAGATTGGCATAATTTGAGTCTGTGTAACTGAGGAGTTCTTTGATGCAGTTCTTGTGAGCTGATGCGATTTAAAGGGTTATCAGGATGGCTGTCACTTGTACTGTGATGACTGGGAGTCCAGCTTGAAGTGTTGCTGTGGTAGACTGGAGAATCACTGGATGATTCGTGAAGTGCGGAGCTGGGCTCTTTTGTCATCTGAGTAGTTAGTGCCCCGGTGGGAGCAGTGTTCTGCTGAAGTGGGCAACCCCCCTTTAGTTCTGGCCATGTTGTTGGTGTAGAGTGCAGATGCCATTTGAGTTTGATGATGTAATGTGGTCTTGAGTGAGTCCACATAGCTGACATCAGCTCTGCATTGTTGCTTCTTGTGAAGAGCAGCTTTGGCACTGGCCGTTGTCGACAGGTGCAGGATGTCTCTTAGAAAAGGGGGTGTGGCTCAGAGTGGGGCCAGGTTCCCTCCATCCCCTTGAAGGTGTGTGCTTGAGGGTTTGGCCACGCTGTCTGTGTGTCACACTGTTGCTGTCCGTTCCCCTTTTGTGTATGCTGGTAGTGCAGTCTCATATTTTTGCCAGTGTAAACATCTGGTATGGTCTGGCCAGACGTTCTTGCACTTTACAGGGCTTCTCCGGGGGTTGCGAGGTCTCATAGGAAACTTTTGCACTTGCTTGCGCAGGCAGGTCTGGTGTGTGCTCGGTGAGTGCTTTGAAGCGTGTGAGGCTTCAGGCCATGTCCTCATGGCTGGCTGTGAGATTTTCCCGTGACCTCTGTGACCTGACAGTCTGTCTAGGTGACCTGTCTGGCTGGAGTGGCTGGGGTTCTTGCCCTTCAGCCCGGAGATTCGGCTGTCTCACTTTCAGCAAAGGGTCAATGTGACCCAGCAGCTCTTTATCACTGAGAAGGTTGTATGCATGTATGGCTGCGTGTTCCGTGCACACCTTTGGGCTTTAAGAGTTCAGTTCTGTTGCTGAGCTTCAGCTTGGGGTCTGCCCAAGAGTTGGAATTGACATAAAAATTGGATTTACTCCAGTGTCAGCAGAACTCCAAGTCTCGCCTTGTTTTCCAACATGCTGTTTCCTGCTGGTTGGGAACTGTGTTGACTTTCTGATGAAGCATCTATCACAGTGATGTGCCTTTCAAGATGTAAAGGCAGGAGGAGTCTGGGTCGTGGGCTGGTCTGACCTTGAGACTGAGTTCTCGCGACCAGCTGAGATGTCAGGTCTTATCTCTGTGACCTGGCTGTGCACTTCAGATGAGTTGGCAGGCTGGAAGTGTGAAAGTTCCCGCACTTGAGGCTAATTCTCTGAATGCTTAAAGTCCCTCGGGCTCAAAACCATACGACAGGTCCATGTTGGTGAAAAGAGGGCCGGTGTTCATTTGGGGTTGTGTACACAGGGTGTACGGTCTCATGGAGCTGATGGTCAGGTGCAGGAGAGTTGACCGTGTGTTTATTTTGGCTTGTCGTGGGCCGTCAGCCGTCTGCTGATGTGCTGTTTGGGTGCCATGACCATCTGGCATTAGGATGGATGTCTCTGTTGTGAGAGACTGTTTGACAAGATCTGGGCGTTTCTTTTAGTAGGAGGGCTTTCTGGTAAGTTTCTTATGCCACTCGCAGTTAAAAGGAGTTTTGAGAGTCTGATATATCCTGTTTGCGCTGCTGTGGAGGCCACGTTTTATGTCCTCAGGATCTCTGTTGCTGGCCCGTGTGCACTCCAGAGTCAGTTCTGGGTACTGTGCAGGGATAGGCAGGATTTTACCAGTCTTTATGGAGGCAGCGCTGTGTTGTCTGTAGGCCATATGGGCTGAGTTCCGCAGATGTCAGGTGGTCATTGTGCGGGGGAAGACCATGGCGCTTGAATGGTGACTCACAATGTGATGCATCTGTTGTCTGCCGTAGACTCAGAGCTGGCTGTAGCAGGCTTCTCGTAAGTTTTGTAATCCGCTTTGACGGTTTCAGACTGCTGGTACAGGATGTTGTGTTTCAAGGCCGGAGGTGATCCTGAGCAGATAGCCTGTCTCGTGTGGTCACATGGGGCAGAGTTCGAGCATAAAAGTTCATGTTTTGCAGGCAGGCCAGTGTGGTGGCCTTCTGCGGGCCAGTTGGTTGGGGTCTGTGGGGCCACACGGTGTGTGTATCTGCAGTGATGCTCTGGAAGGGTCCCTGCCCCACCTGTGGTTGCTGGCAAGTGAGGTGTGAACAGTGGGCCTGGGCCTGCTTGTCAGGGGAAATTCTGTGTTGTGTTTTCCCTTTCTGTTCACCTCGTGGTCTGCAAGCCTATTTCAGTTCATTTGTGACATTGAGTTTGCCTTGGCTTTGTTGGTTGGCGTTTGAAGTTGCCTCGTCGCTGAGCAGAGACTTGGATTTCAGCTCGGCAGCTTGCAGGTGGCATTCACAGGCATTGTTTCAGTTCGCCTGGGTCATTACTTAAGAGAGCTTTAGCCTGCTGGAGCCTCTCTGGCTTCTATTCCAGCTGCTCTCTGTGCTCAGTGTCTGTGTGGGTTTTGTAGAGGCATCCTGAAACTTTCTACTTCCTCTTGTAGCTCCTTGTCCTCTTCATCCGCTGTCATTTGCTGGTCCAGCTGGCCTGGCGGTTCTGCACGCGCTCCCGGTCCTCCGGGCCTCCTTGTGGTCGAAGCATCTTTCGCTTGGCTTTAACTGGATGATGCGGTTGCAGGCAAGAGCACCGATGATCCTGGCTGGCTCTCTGTGGCTGTAGCCCTGGTTTGATCATGGTCTGTCTGCCAGTTCAGGTTGTCATCCAGCTGTTTCGCTCATGTGCTGTAGATCAGGAGTGGTCCCGGACCGGAGGGCGTCTGTTGCAGTGCTTAGCCAAGCCGGATAATCTGGACACAGGTGGAGCACAAGTGGAGAGGGAAAAACACAAAACACCAATGCAAGTCCGCACAGATTTAGTGAGCTAAAATATTTGGGCTATGTGTTGCATGATTAACTGGTGTGATCAGTTAGTGACGCAAACTAAACGCTTACATATCGTGGCTGCTAAGGCAGGAGTGAATAATTGGTGTGAGTGAGCACCCGAAAACTATGGGTAACACTGTTGATGGGTGATAACCTAGGGGGTCATTTAATGACTTAGGCTATTTGGTTTATCAACGTTATTACCAAGTATTTTCTGATGGTTCAAACAGGTTTGGTCTCCGGGCCCACAAAACAACCAAAACAAACAGAACCGAAATTAATAATAAAAAAAAAAAAAAAAATCAAAGTTCAAATTTAGAAAGGAATAGTGGGAAATCAAGGGCTTACTACCACCTCTAGGGGCTGTGACAAGGACTGCGGAGCGGAGCAGCTCTTGTACTGCCTAGGGAGGTGATGAGAGAGATAGCTGGACAGACCAAGCACGCTAAAGCAGAGAGGCTCTCTAGTCCTCTTCACGTTTCATATTGAGTGAATGGCTATATCTTAGGTGTTGTTAGGCTTGGTGATGAGCTGAGGTTACCCGGGTGAGCCCCAGTGATTGGGCCGTCTCCCTTGACTCTCCCGAGCACACAACTGCAGGGGCTCCTGATCACTCGCACCCATGGCACCCGGTGGCAACCACTCAAACAGCAATGCCTTTTGGCACAATGTTGCATCACTCAAGTGAGGGAGGCTCAACGACTAGCTGGCACAGCCAAAATTGGGTTTCGCCTGTGGGTCCCAAGTTACACGGACCCCTTTTGGGCCTCGAACTATGGATGAGTTCGCTCCTCTCAAAAGGGTGGACCACCGTGTAACTTCACAGGGTACTTAACCAAAATTGCCCTTATGTGTCAGTCAGTATGGTTGATACAACACTTGAGGTCCCTATTGCTGATGTCGTGCTGCGTGTTGCCACTCGGAGTACAGGGCCAGAGGTATCCGAGGCGCCCCCTTTCCAGTACATGTCGGGTAGGTCAGGCAGACGAGTCCAGCCCCCGAGAATTCCCCATGGATGACTCGTCAGCTTACTGCCGAGCACCAGGGGGCATGCTACCTGACAGGGAACATTGAGAGGGGACAACAGAAAGATTAAGCGTCTAGGATGAAGCAGCTTGTGGCTAGCATTACCTATGCCTATAGAGGAAGGAGAGGAAAAGGGTAACAAAATAAAATTGAAAATTGAAACAAAGTTAAAATGTCCTAATTGCGTAGGAAAATAAATGGAAAATTGTTTTAAATAGATTTAAAATCTAAGTAAATTAAATTTTGCTCAATAGGTGTAGCTAGACTTAACTACAGACTGGAGTAGATGAAATAAAACAAGCCCAAATAAAATAAATAAATAATTGCTGCAAATAACACGGTAAAATAAAATACACAAATCAACCAAAGCATGTGGGGGAGACCAAAGTAATTGATAGCTCAGCAGAAGGTGGAACAGAAAGAAACTGTAGAGGTAGGAGTTCTGTTACACTTTACACACACTGTCTCTAAGTGTCAGTCGGATGCTAACAGCTAACAGCTGAGGTAAGGGCTTTAGCTCCTATCCATGTAGGGCCGTTAGCGCGGTAGCTTTGGCTACATGCAATGGTCTGTTTACATTAGTCTGTGACGTATGCGCTGTCTTTAGTTTGAACCGGAAAGGGCTCGCTATTGCCTTTCGGGGTCAGGCGTTGCTAAGAAACCGATGCACGCTTAACAACCGGTGTGTGCGCGAAGCACGTGAGCCAGATGTAAACATGCATGGGAATCTCGCGCTCATCCAGTCGAGCTGTCGTTCACACTTCATTCATAACTTACACAGCGCGTTCACTTCACAGACAATGGCAAAACATTACACCATTAAATCGACCAATTGCATCACATCAGTGGATTAATATGAATGCAATGACACGCGACAATAAGCAGATGAAATACTGTAGTGAGATTTTTTTTTTTTTTTTTTTATCACACAGCTAAAATTTAAGCCGCTGTCCTGAAGAGATTTATCTGTTCAGGAGAGACTTACGCGGTTTACAACGAAACCCGAAAGTGGGGATTTTCTTTACCCAATATCAAATAGATTTCATCTAAAACTCTATGCACTGCCGATCTGACATTTACTAGTTGGATATGGGACTTATGCTGTTCAAAACTGAAAATGGGGATTCTTCGCCCAAGATCATAACTTTAATATAAAGAAAAATATATATATATATATATTTATATATATTTATACGCGCTGCCGATCTGGGATTTCTTCGCCAGATATATGGGACTTATGCTGTTCAAAACTGAAAATGGGGATTCTTCGCCCAAGATCATAACTTTAATAGAAAAAATATTTATATATATTTATACGTGCTGCCGATCTGGGATTTCTTCGCCAGATATATGGGACTTATGCTGTTCAAAACTGAAAATGGGGATTCTTCGCCCAAGATCATAACTTTAATAGAAAATATATTTATATATATTTATACGTGCTGCCGATCTGGGATTTCTTCGCCAGATATATGGGACTTATGCAGTTGTTGCAACAATTACTTGATCAAGATTTTAAGACTCCCGGTTATCATTAATCCGACACTGACCTGCAGTAAGATTAATGTTGCTCCGTGATCGGGCGAGGGGGGCACGCATTAGTTAGCTACGCTAATGGTTAAACCCCGGGAGTAATAGTCTAGTTGTATGGCATCGGAACACCAATGGCATCAATCTAGCTACATATAATATAAGGCCTTAATTTTAAGATAAGCGAGGAACATCGCTCGCTATCTTCTTCGCGCTAAAAGAGGGTTTCTTCGCTCGATTTAGGGCGGTTAAAATAGCATTAAGACACACTATAAAAGGTTTCTTCGTTTTATAGGGTCAAATTTATAAACAGTTAACTTAAGCCATCTTCTTCGCGCTAAAAGAGGGTTTCTTCGCTCGATTTAGGGCGGTTAAAATAGCATTAAGACACACTATAAAAGGTTTCTTCGTTTTATAGGGTCAGATTTATAAACTACAGTTAACTTAAGCCATTAACAGTGGCTGGTTTCTCAGCTAGAAACTCAACAAAAAACTTAAGGCACGGAAAGTGGGCGTGTAGCCTACATTCATTCACAAAAAGACGCAGTTGGATAGTAGTCTTGGTTTGAATAAACACACATAAGAAACACACAATTGTTACTGAGTCTGCTCACAGAACTAGGTTTAAAACGTTGCTCTAAAATTCTCCACCATCTGTAGCATATTTGCTTTATGAGATGAACATAATAAATCATAACGGGTTATCAATTATATATCCATCTTCAGGAATTAGCTATAGTATTAATAGTACAATAGAATGATTAGTTCGTCCGCAGTACGGACCCTTCTATTGACTTTGAGAAAAATTATTCCTCTGGCCACGACAAATAATTTTCTTAACGAAGCAGTGCTCCGAGCATTGTTGCAAGATCGGACGTTAAAGTGACTTAGTTCTGAGAGCAGCAGACACAGACAACCAAGTGTGAATACATATGGATGTTTATTAAACTACACTACAGGGGAACATGAAACATAGAACTAGACACAGACATACACACATTAAACATGGATGCCAAGGCAAGGAAGGCATAGAGAGAGAGAGAGAGAGAGAGAGAGAGAGAGAGAGAGCGAGAGAGAGAGCGCTCGCGCGCAAGAGAACCATGGCAGGATTTTAACTAACTAAAACCTGGGTTTGAGCCATTAGAAAATCATATCACCTTAATTAAAAGGGGTCGAAGCCTAGAAGCGCATCTAGATAGTTAACAAGCGGTTACTTGCATGGTTTTTGTGGGTGCTGAGTAAAGTATCCTGGTGCATGTATAATGCGTAGATTCCCGGGGGGGGTTCCTTTTGGAGTAAAAGCTTCGTCCTTCCAGCCATGATTAGTCCGAAGTGAGTTCCCAAAGTTACCGAACTTAAAATTGCCAGAAGATCGGGCTCCCCCGGAAGGGGAGCCGCGAGGTTTTCCAGGTGATCTCCAGGGCACTTTTTGGTAGAAGAGAGAGAGAAAGAGCGCGTGGGCTCTTTAAAGTCTGCGAAGAGTCACGCCTTTCAGGATGGGCTTGACCAATGAGAAAGGCTGAATTTCCAAGCGGGAGTTTTGGAAATACTGGGGGTTTTATGGCCCTTTGTCTGAGAGCATGGTAATTTCCAAAAGGGGTTGGATTGAAAGTTATTATACAAACTATTAAAGATTCTTAGGACACTGATATGTTGCATAGGTATCAACATGTAATATTCACTCTCAGTTAGATCATCCGAAGACGAATTGATAGAGACCAAACATGTTACAGTCAGAGTGATATTAACTATTGATCTATTATAAGCATGCATAAAACAGTATTAAAATACACAAAAACAGTAATAATATACACAATGACTTAATGATATGTGTGCTCATTCAAAGAAAGGTTTTCCTATGAATTAATTAGAGAAGAGTCCATTTTATGGCATAAATGTCCTTTTCCTAAAGTGGATATGAAGTGAGTGTTTCTTGACCATTTTGCATTCCTTTGCGCAATAAAACTAATGTTATCTGATGGGTTGCCATGGCACCGGGGGTGCTCTGGCGGCGTCTGCAGACATAGGGGCACCTAAGAATGTGTATTGGGTGAGGGGTCTGTGATTATTTGTTAATCTAATAACTAGTTTCATTTGTTAAATCAAATGAGAAATTGTGTCTGATTGGTCCAAATGCTACAGGTTACACCTAGACTGGCCGCAGGAGCAAGAGACCCCCAAGCGCTCAAAGTTAGACGACAGATATCTGTCGGGTGGTCGAGGGGAGGGGCCTCAGCGACGGTCTCTCCCCTTTTTCGGTGACCTCCATGACGAGTTAACTCGTTCATGGAACAAGCCATATTCGTCCCGTGTTTTTGTGCCATCGACGTCGATTTACTCGACTATCGTTGATGCAGAGGCACGGGGCTATATGATGATGCCCCAGATTGAAGAGACGCTCGCGGGCTATCTCTCTCCTGGGACCTCATCGTCATTGAAGAAAGCAACTCTCCCCACCAAGCCATGCAGAGTAACATCTTCATTGGTGGGGAAAGCCTTTCAGGCAGCGGGTCAGGCTGGTACTGCTTTGCACACTATGGCAGTTTTGCAGGCGTACCAGGCTGACCTGCTCAAAGACTTGAGCACTGGCGCGTCAATTGACGAGGAGGCATTTTTAGAGCTTCGCCAGGCCACAGATTTGTCTCTCCGTGCGACCAAGCAGACGGCCCGTGCCATCGGCCGCTCTATGGCTGCAATGGTTTCCACGGAGAGACATCTGTGGCTCAACCTCACGGGCATCAAGGAGAGGGATCGATCTTTCCTTCTTGATGCCCCCGTCTCGCCTTCCGGCCTGTTTGGCGAAGCTGTCAATACAGTCGCCACTAGGTTTCGGGAGGCGAAGCGCTACGAAGAAGCGTTTGTGAGGTTCCTCCCCCGCCGTGCTCAAGCGTCGGGACTGTCGGCCACCCAGTCCCGACCAGGTCCGGTTCTTCTGAGGCGAGAAGCCCAGAAGGAGAGTGTGGCGAGTCGTGCGCCCCCTCGTAGAGACTGGGGAGCGGCTCGCCGCGCTTCTCAAACCGCCTCGAAGAGACCGGACCTGCGGAGCGTCATCTCCGCCAAAAAGAAGTCCTGGGGCTGGTGCGCCCAGGACCATGGGGGTGTGTTCCCCCAGGGAGGGGTGCGTACAATTCCAACAGAAAGTAGAGGCTCCTTCCTGGCACCCTCAGGGGGCCGCTGTACAATCTCCGCCGCCACTGGTGTTTCGGGGACCGGCGGTCTCCAGCGAAATGTTAGGTGTTCGGTTGCCTCCTGCCACGTTTCCGGACGCCAGACATCTAACATTCCCCCATCAAAGCGAAGTGTCAAAATTAGTGCCCCTTTCAGAGAAGCTGGCAGCGTGGAAGCTACTGCCAAATATCTCTCCGTGGGTAGAAAGGACTGTAGAGAAAGGCTACAGGATTCAGTTTGCGTATCGGCCTCCGCGTTTCAACGGCGTGGTCTCCACTTCCGTGAAACCGGAACGAGCGCATTTGTTGACACAGGAGTTGCAAACTCTGCTGGTCAAAGGGGCCATAGAACGTGTTCCCCTGCCAGACAGGCAGTCAGGCTATTACAGCCGGTATTTTCTTGTTCCCAAGAAAGATGGGGGGTTGCGTCCGATTTTAGATCTTCGCGGGTTAAACCGCTACCTCAGAACATACAAGTTCAAAATGCTGACAATCAAGATGATTGTTTCTCACATCCAATCGGAGGATTGGTTTGTGACAATCGATCTAAAGGACGCTTATTTTCATATAGAAATATTGCCACAACACAGGAAGTTCCTGAGGTTCGCTTTCGGGGACGAAGCCTACCAGTATCGGGTTCTTCCGTTCGGCCTAGCCTTGTCACCCCGCACTTACACCAAATGCATGGATGCAGCTCTGGCTCCTCTACGACTCCAGGGCATCCGCATTTTAAACTACATAGACGACTGGCTGATTCTGGCTCAGTCTCAGGAGCTAGCGCTTCGACATCGGGATGTCGTCCTAGCTCATCTCGAATCTCTAGGGTTGAGACTCAACGCCAAGAAAAGCGTTCTCTCTCCTGCTCAGAGGACAACGTATTTGGGGGTCGTATGGAATTCGATCACGATGCGGGCACAGCTGTCTCCTGCACGCGTCGAATCCATTTTAGACGCCCTAAAGAACATCAAGCTAGGCCAGAAGATTACTCTTCATTACCTTCAGAGGGTTCTAGGTCTCATGGCAGCTGCATCTACGGTGATACCTTTAGGTCTCCTGCGCATGAGATCGTTTCAGTTGTGGCTCAGAGCCAGGGGATTTCATCCAAGGGCCAATCCCCAGAGGCAAATAAGGGTTACGCGCCAGGGGCTTCGTACCCTTTCTATGTGGTTCAGACCCCGGTTCCTGGCTTTGGGTCCCACTCTAGGTCCGTGTTGTCGTCGCAAGATGCTAACGACAGACGCATCCCTCACGGGCTGGGGAGCGGTCTTAGATGGCCGTCCAGCCCAAGGGATCTGGAGAGGTCATCTTCTCGAATGGCACATCAATTGCCTCGAAATGAAGGCTGTATTTCTGGCCCTGAAATACTTCCTCCAGCAGTTAAGAGGCTACCATGTCCTAGTGCGGGTGGACAACACAGCGGTAGTCTCTTACATAAATCGTCAGGGTGGACTGCGGTCGCGCCGCTTGAACGAGCTAGCGCACCAGGTTCTGCTTTGGGCACAGGACAAGTTCCTGTCCCTCAGGGCGATTTACATCCCCGGACATATGAATGTGGGAGCAGACTTGCTGTCCAGACAAGCTGTAATACACAGGGAATGGAAACTCCACCCCGAGGTAGTCAGTCAAATCTGGGAAAGATTTTACGAAGCAGAGGTGGACCTCTTTGCTTCACAGGAGACAGCACAATGTCCCCTCTACTTCTCTCTGACTCATCCAGCTCCCCTGGGTCTGGACGCGATGGCCCATGTGTGGCCCAGACTGCGTCTTTACGCATTTCCCCCGGTCGCTCTGCTCCCAGGAGTCCTGGCCAAGGTCCGTCAACAGGGTTCTCGCCTCTTACTGATAGCGCCCCGTTGGCCGACCAGAATATGGTTCTCAGATCTAATATCTCTCCTCGACGGCTCGCCGTGGGCGATTCCGGTGAGGAGGGACCTTCTCTCTCAGGCACAGGGGACAGTATTTCATCCCCGGCCCGAGCTCTGGAACCTTCATGTCTGGCCCCTGAGGGGGACCAACTGAGACATGCTGGCCTTCCAGCCGATGTAATAGAGACTATTCTGAGCGCTAGGGCTCCCTCCACTAGAAGAACTTATGCCAGTAAATGGCGCATTTTCGAAAGTTGGTGTATGACACACCATGCAGATCCAGCTCACTGCCAGATTGTTTCAGTACTGGAGTTTCTGCAAGAGAAAATGTCCTCAGGAACATGTCCTAATACTCTCAGAACGTACGTGGCCGCCATCTCGGCTTGCCACATTCTGATTGATGGGGTTTCGGTGGGGAAACACCCTCTAGTTGCCCGCTTCATTCGAGGAGCTAAGCGGTTGAGGCCGCCCACTAGAGCGACAGTTCCTTCATGGGACCTAGCTATAGTGCTTGAGGGCTTAGTGGACACCCCTTTCGAACCACTAGAGTCAGCGCCTGTCAGGCTTCTGACCCTAAAGATGGTTTTTCTAACAGCTATTACTTCTCTGAAGAGAATTGGGGATTTGCAGGCTCTGTCAGTCTCGCCATCCTGCCTAGATTTTGCCCCTGGGCTGGTCAAAGCTATTTTGCATCCTCACCCTAGTTATCTTCCGAAGGTTCCATTCTCGACCATAAATCCGGTCATTCTCGAAGCCTTCTGCCCTCCGCCGTTCACGACACCGGAGCAGGAGAAACTTCACTTACTGTGTCCAGTACGTGCTCTCCAGATTTACGTCCACCGCACTAGCCAGTGGCGTAAGTCGGAGCAGCTTTTCGTATGTTTTGGAGGCCGCAACCGGGGGGCGGCTGCCACTCGACAGACTATGTCACATTGGGTGAGGGATGCTATTGCCCTAGCCTATGAGGCGCGTGGTCAAGCTTCGCCTCTAGGTGTAAGGGCCCATTCAACCAGGGGGATTGCATCTTCCATGGCTTTGGCAAGAGGCGTCCCCTTGCAGCAAGTTTGTGATGCGGCAGGTTGGTCCTCTCCGCACACATTTGTTAGATTCTATAGTTTGGATGTTCATGTTACTCCGGGCTCGCATGTCCTTGAGTCGACATCCCAGAGTCATGTCTGAGACCTCTTTCATGTTTGTGCGCACACACTACACAACGTTGGGGGTCCAGACACTTCCAGTGCGGCGGCGTGGGTATTCTCGTTCCCAAAGCGCTTTCAGCGCAGCATCGAGAGTAGCTTTTGATAGGGGAACGTCTCGGGTTACTTGACTGTAACCCTGTTCCCCGAAAAAGCGGGAACGAGATGCTGCGCCTCAATGCCGCACTGTAAGCGTGACTGGACGTCCTTTCAGACAAAATTTTGACCTGAGGATGTTTCCGCGTCACATCTATTTATAACCTCCAGGTGATCGTAATCGAGTGACGTCACCTAACCGAGGTTATTTAAGCCAATTCTTGGCGTGTTTGACACACGTGCTTCAACAACCGGTCGAACAAAGAATGTTCCCAAAGCGCTTTCAGCGCAGCATCTCGTTCCCGCTTTTTCGGGGAACAGGGTTACAGTCAAGTAACCCGAGACGATTCTGAGCATTGAAGCTCTAATATAACTTTCTCTGCAAAAAAGCTCTAACTCATGAAAATCTGTCTTCTGCATTGCAAATTACATGAGAATTCATGAGAAAGAAACAAATTTCTTGTACTTGAGTATTTCTCTTATATTTGCATTGAGCAACTTTCTCTCCCTGAGAAAGAAGCTTTTCAGCATCTGTGGCCTTGGATTCTTTTCATTTGCTTAGTTGCACTAACACAGCTTTTAGTGCTCTCAGAAGCTCCAAAACAGTGATTCTGAGCATTGAAGCTCTAACCTAACTTTCTTTGCAAAAAAGCTCTAACTGATGAAAATCTGTGTTCTGCTTTGCAAATTACATGAGAATTCATGAGAAAGAAACAAATTTCTTGTACTTGAGTTTTTCTCTTAAAATTGCATTGAGCACCTTTCTCTCACTGAGAAAGAAGCTTTTCAGCATCTGTGGCCTTGGATTCTTTTCATTTGCTTAGTTGCACTAACACAGCTTTTAGTGCTCTCAGAAGCTCCAAAACAGTGATTCTGAGCACTGAAGCTCTAACATAACTTTCTCTGCAAAAAAGCTCTAACTCATGAAAATCTGTCTTCTGCATTGCAAATTACATGAGAATTCATGAGAAAGAAACAAATTTCTTGTACTTGAGTTTTTCTGTTAAAATTGCACTGAGCACCTTTCTCTCACTGAGAAAGAAGCTTTTCAGCATCTGTGGCCTTGGATTCTTTTCATTTGCTTAGTTGCACTAACACAGCTTTTAGTGCTCTCAGAAGCTCCAAAACAGTGATTCTGAGCATTGAAGCTCTAACATAACTTTCTCTGCAAAAAAGCTCTAACTGATGAAAGTCTGTCTTCTACTTTGCAAATTAAATGAGAATTCATAAGAAAGAAACACATTTCTTGTACTTGAGTTTTTCTCTTAAAATTGCATTGAGAACCTTTCTCTCACTGAGAAAGAAGCTTTTCAGCATCTGTGGCCTTGGATTCTTTTCATTTGCTTAATTGCACTAACACAGCTTTTAGTGCTCTCAGAAGCTCAAAAACAGTGTTTCTGAGCATTGAAGCTCTAACATAACTTTTTCTGCAAAAAAGCTCTAACTCATGAAAATCTATCTTCTGCATTGGAAATTACATGAGAATTCATGAGAAAGAAACAAATTTCTTGTACTTGAGTTTTTCTCTTAAATTTGCATTGAGAAACTTTCTCTCACTGAGAAAGAAGCTTTTCAGCATCTGTGGCCTTGTATTCTTTTCATTTGCTTAATCGCACTAACACAGCTTTTAGTGCTCTCATAAGCTCAAAAACAGTGTTTCTGAGCATTGAAGCTCTAACCTAACTTTCTTTGCAAAAAAGCTCTAACTGATGAAAATCTGTCTTCTGCTTTGCAAATTACATGAGAATTCATGAGAAAGAAACAAATTTCTTGTACTTGAGTTTTTCTCTTAAAATTGCATTGAGCACCTTTCTCTCACTGAGAAAGAAGCTTTTCAGCATCTGTGGCCTTGGATTCTTTTCATTTGCTTAGTTGCACTAACACAGCTTTTAGTGCTCTCAGAAGCTCCAAAACAGTGATTCTGAGCATTGAAGCTCTAACATAACTTTCTCTGCAAAAAAGCTCTAACTCATGAAAATCTGTCTTCTGCATTGCAAATTACATGAGAATTCATGAGAAAGAAACAAATTTCTTGTACTTGAGATTTTCTCTTAAAATTGCATTGAGCACCTTTCTCACACTGAGAAATAAGCTTTTCAGCATCTGTGGCCTTGGATTCTTTTCATTTGCTTAGTTGCACTAACACAGCTTTTAGTGCTCTCAGAAGCTCCAAAACAGTGATTCTGAGCATTGAAGCTCTAACCTAACTTTCTTTGCAAAAAAGCTCTAACTGATGAAAATCTGTCTTCTGCATTGCAAATTACATGAGAATTCATGAGAAAGAAACAAATTTCTTGTACTTCAGTTTTTCTCTTAAATTTGCATTGAGAAACTTTCTCTCACTGAGAAAGAAGCTTTTCAGCATCTGTGGCCTTGGATTCTTTTCATTTGCTTAATTGCACTAACACAGCTTTTAGTGCTCTCAGAAGCTCAAAAACAGTGTTTCTGAGCATTGAAGCTCTAACATAACTTTCTCTGCAAAAAAGCTCTAACTGATGAAAGTCTGTCTTCTACTTTGCAAATTACATGAGAATTCATAAGAAAGAAACAAATTTCTTGTACTTGAGTTTTTCTCTTATATTTGCATTGAGCACCTTTCTCACACTGAGAAATAAGCTTTTCAGCATCTGTGGCCTTGGATTCTTTTCATTTGCTTAGTTGCACTAACACAGCTTTTAGTGCTCTCAGAAGCTCCAAAACAGTGATTCTGAGCATTGAAGCTCTAACATAACTTTCTCTGCAAAAAAGCTCTAACTCATGAAAATCTGTCTTCTGCATTGCAAATTACATGAGAATTCATGAGAAAGAAACAAATTTCTTGTACTTGAGTTTTTCTCTTATATTTGCATTGAGCACCTTTCTCACACTGAGAAATAAGCTTTTCAGCATCTGTGGCCTTGGATTCTTTTCATTTGCTTAATTGCACTAACACAGCTTTTAGTGCTCTCAGAAGCTCAAAAACAGTGTTTCTGAGCATTGAAGCTCTAACCTAACTTTCTTTGCAAAAATGCTCTAACTGATGAAAATCTGTCTTCTGCTTTGCAAATTACATGAGAATTCATGAGAAAGAAACAAATTTCTTGTACTTGAGTTTTTCTGTTAAAATTGCATTGAGCACCTTTCTCTCACTGAGAAAGAAGCTTTTCAGCATCTGTGGCCTTGGATTCTTTTCATTTGCTTAGTTGCACTAACACAGCTTTTAGTGCTCTCAGAAGCTCCAAAACAGTGATTCTGAGCATTGAAGCTCTAACATAACTTTCTCTGCAAAGAAGCTCTAACTGATGAAAGTCTGTCTTCTACTTTGCAAATTAAATGAGAATTCATAAGAAAGAAACAAATTTCTTGTACTTGAGTTTTTCTCTTATATTTGCATTGAGCAACTTTCTCTCACTGAGAAAGAAGCTTTTCAGCATCTGTGGCCTTGGATTCTTTTCATATGCTTAATTGCACTAACACAGCTTTTAGTGCTCTCAGAAGCTCAAAAACAGTGTTTCTGAGCATTGAAGCTCTAACCTAACTTTCTTTGCAAAAAAGCTCTAACTGATGAAAATCTGTCTTCTGCTTTGCAAATTACATGAGAATTCATGAGAAAGAAACAAATTTCTTGTACTTGAGATTTTCTGTTAAAATTGCATTGAGCACCTTTCTCTCACTGAGAAAGAAGCTTTTCAGCATCTGTGGCCTTGGATTCTTTTCATTTGCTTAGTTGCACTAACACAGCTTTTAGTGCTCTCAGAAGCTCCAAAACAGTGATTCTGAGCATTGAAGCTCTAACATAACTTTCTCTGCAAAAAAGCTCTAACTGATGAAAGTCTGTCTTCTACTTTGCAAATTAAATGAGAATTCATAAGAAAGAAACAAATTTCTTGTACTTGAGTTTTTCTCTTATATTTGCATTGAGCAACTTTCTCTCACTGAGAAAGAAGCTTTTCAGCATCTGTGGCCTTGGATTCTTTTCATTTGCTTAATTGCACTAACACAGCTTTTAGTGCTCTCAGAAGCTCAAAAACAGTGTTTCTGAGCATTGAAGCTCTAACCTAACTTTCTTTGCAAAAAAGCTCTAACTGATGAAAATCTGTCTTCTGCTTTGCAAATTACATGAGAATTCATGAGAAAGAAACAAATTTCTTGTACTTGAGTTTTTCTCTTAAAATTGCATTGAGAACCTTTCTCTCACTGAGAAAGAAGCTTTTCAGCATCTGTGGCCTTGGATTGTTTTCATTTGCTTAATTGCACTAACACAGCTTTTAGTGCTCTCAGAAGCTCAAAAACAGTGTTTCTGAGCATTGAAGCTCTAACCTAACTTTCTTTGCAAAAAAGCTCTAACTGATGAAAATCTGTCTTCTGCTTTGCAAATTACATGAGAATTCATGAGAAAGAAACAAATTTCTTGTACTAGAGTTTTTCTCTTAAAATTGCATTGAGCACCTTTCTCTCACTGAGAAAGAAGCTTTTCAGCATATGTGGCCTTGGATTCTTTTCATTTGCTTAATTGCACTAACACAGCTTTTAGTGCTCTCAGAAGCTCAAAAACAGTGTTTCTGAGCATTGAAGCTCTAACCTAACTTTCTTTGCAAAAAAGCTCTAACTGATGAAAATCTGTCCTCTGCTTTGCAAATTACATGAGAATTCATGAGAAAGAAACAAATTTCTTGTACTTGAGTTTTTCTCTTAAAATTGCATTGAGAACCTTTCTCTCACTGAGAAAGAAGCTTTTCAGCATCTGTGGCCTTGGATTCTTTTCATTTGCTTAATTGCACTAACACAGCTTTTAGTGCTCTCAGAAGCTCAAAAACAGTGTTTCTGAGCATTGAAGCTCTAACATAACTTTTTCTGCAAAAAAGCTCTAACTCATGAAAATCTATCTTCTGCATTGCAAATTACATGAGAATTCATGAGAAAGAAACAAATTTCTTGTACTTGAGTTTTTCTCTTAAATTTGCATTGAGAAACTTTCTCTCACTGAGAAAGAAGCTTTTCAGCATCTGTGGCCTTGTATTCTTTTCATTTGCTTAATCGCACTAACACAGCTTTTAGTGCTCTCAGAAGCTCAAAAACAGTGTTTCTGAGCATTGAAGCTCTAACCTAACTTTCTTTGCAAAAAAGCTCTAACTGATCAAAGTCTGTGTTCTACTTTGCAAATTAAATGAGAATTCATAAGAAAGAAACAAATTTCTTGTACTTGAGTTTTTCTCTTAAAATTGCATTGAGAACCTTTCTCTCACTGAGAAAGAAGCTTTTCAGCATCTGTGGCCTTGGATTCTTTTCATTTGCTTAATTGCACTAACACAGCTTTTAGTGCTCTCAGAAGCTCAAAAACAGTGTTTCTGAGCATTGAAGCTCTAACATAACTTTTTCTGCAAAAAAGCTCTAACTCATGAAAATCTATCTTCTGCATTGCAAATTACATGAGAATTCATGAGAAAGAAACAAATTTCTTGTACTTGAGTTTTTCTCTTAAATTTGCATTGAGAAACTTTCTCTCACTGAGAAAGAAGCTTTTCAGCATCTGTGGCCTTGTATTCTTTTCATTTGCTTAATCGCACTAACACAGCTTTTAGTGCTCTCAGAAGCTCAAAAACAGTGTTTCTGAGCATTGAAGCTCTAACCTAACTTTCTTTGCAAAAAAGCTCTAACTGATGAAAATCTGTCTTCTGCTTTGCAAATTACATGAGAATTCATGAGAAAGAAACAAATTTCTTGTACTTGAGTTTTTCTCTTAAAATTGCATTGAGCACCTTTCTCTCACTGAGAAAGAAGCTTTTCAGCATCTGTGGCCTTGGATTCTTTTCATTTGCTTAGTTGCACTAACACAGCTTTTAGTGCTCTCAGAAGCTCCAAAACAGTGATTCTGAGCATTAAAGCTCTAACATAACTTTCTCTGCAAAAAAGCTCTAACTCATGAAAATCTGTCTTCTGCATTGCAAATTACATGAGAATTCATGAGAAAGAAACAAATTTCTTGTACTTCAGTTTTTCTCTTAAATTTGCATTGAGAAACTTTCTCTCACTGAGAAAGAAGCTTTTCAGCATCTGTGGCCTTGGATTCTTTTCATTTGCTTAATTGCACTAACACAGCTTTTAGTGCTCTCAGAAGCTCAAAAACAGTGTTTCTGAGCATTGAAGCTCTAACCTAACTTTCTCTGCAAAAAAGCTCTAACTGATGAAAGTCTGTCTTCTACTTTGCAAATTACATGAGAATTCATGAGAAAGAAAAAAATTTCTTGTACTTGAGTTTTTCTCTTAAATTTGCATTGAGCAACTTTCTCTTACTGAGAAAGAAGCTTTTCAGCATCTGTGGCCTTGGATTCTTTTCATTTGCTTAGTTGCACTAACACAGCTTTTAGTGCTCTCAGAAGCTCAAAAACAGTGTTTCTGAGCATTGAAGCTCTAACATAACTTTCTCTGCAAAAAAGCTCTAACTGATGAAAGTCTGTCTTCTACTTTGCAAATTACATGAGAATTCATAAGAAAGAAACAAATTTCTTGTACTTGAGTTTTTCTCTTATATTTGCATTGAGCACCTTTCTCACACTGAGAAATAAGCTTTTCAGCATCTGTGGCCTTGGATTCTTTTCATTTGCTTAATTGCACTAACACAGCTTTTAGTGCTCTCAGAAGCTCAAAAACAGTGTTTCTGAGCATTGAAGCTCTAACCTAACTTTCTTTGCAAAAATGCTCTAACTGATGAAAATCTGTCTTCTGCTTTGCAAATTACATGAGAATTCATGAGAAAGAAACAAATTTCTTGTACTTGAGTTTTTCTGTTAAAATTGCATTGAGCACCTTTCTCTCACTGAGAAAGAAGCTTTTCAGCATCTGTGGCCTTGGATTCTTTTCATTTGCTTAGTTGCACTAACACAGCTTTTAGTGCTCTCAGAAGCTCCAAAACAGTGATTCTGAGCATTGAAGCTCTAACATAACTTTCTCTGCAAAAAAGCTCTAACTGATGAAAGTCTGTCTTCTACTTTGCAAATTAAATGAGAATTCATAAGAAAGAAACAAATTTCTTGTACTTGAGTTTTTCTCTTATATTTGCATTGAGCAACTTTCTCTCACTGAGAAAGAAGCTTTTCAGCATCTGTGGCCTTGGATTCTTTTCATTTGCTTAATTGCACTAACACAGCTTTTAGTGCTCTCAGAAGCTCAAAAACAGTGTTTCTGAGCATTGAAGCTCTAACCTAACTTTCTTTGCAAAAAAGCTCTAACTGATGAAAATCTGTCTTCTGCTTTGCAAATTACATGAGAATTCATGAGAAAGAAACAAATTTCTTGTACTTGAGATTTTCTGTTAAAATTGCATTGAGCACCTTTCTCTCACTGAGAAAGAAGCTTTTCAGCATCTGTGGCCTTGGATTCTTTTCATTTGCTTAGTTGCACTAACACAGCTTTTAGTGCTCTCAGAAGCTCCAAAACAGTGATTCTGAGCATTGAAGCTCTAACATAACTTTCTCTGCAAAAAAGCTCTAACTGATGAAAGTCTGTCTTCTACTTTGCAAATTAAATGAGAATTCATAAGAAAGAAACAAATTTCTTGTACTTGAGTTTTTCTCTTATATTTGCATTGAGCAACTTTCTCTCACTGAGAAAGAAGCTTTTCAGCATCTGTGGCCTTGGATTCTTTTCATTTGCTTAATTGCAATAACACAGCTTTTAGTGCTCTCAGAAGCTCAAAAACAGTGTTTCTGAGCATTGAAGCTCTAACCTAACTTTCTTTGCAAAAATGCTCTAACTGATGAAAATCTGTCTTCTGCTTTGCAAATTACATGAGAATTCATGAGAAAGAAACAAATTTCTTGTACTTGAGTTTTTCTGTTAAAATTGCATTGAGCACCTTTCTCTCACTGAGAAAGAAGCTTTTCAGCATCTGTGGCCTTGGATTCTTTTCATTTGCTTAGTTGCACTAACACAGCTTTTAGTGCTCTCAGAAGCTCCAAAACAGTGTTTCTGAGCATTGAAGCTCTAACATAACTTTCTCTGCAAAAAAGCTCTAACTGATGAAAGTCTGTCTTCTACTTTGCAAATTAAATGAGAATTCATAAGAAAGAAACAAATTTCTTGTACTTGAGTTTTTCTCTTATATTTGCATTGAGCAACTTTCTCTCACTGAGAAAGAAGCTTTTCAGCATCTGTGGCCTTGGATTCTTTTCATTTGCTTAATTGCACTAACACAGCTTTTAGTGCTCTCAGAAGCTCAAAAACAGTGTTTCTGAGCATTGAAGCTCTAACCTAACTTTCTTTGCAAAAAAGCTCTAACTGATGAAAATCTGTCTTCTGCTTTGCAAATTACATGAGAATTCATGAGAAAGAAACAAATTTCTTGTACTTGAGTTTTTCTCTTAAAATTGCATTGAGAACCTTTCTCTCACTGAGAAAGAAGCTTTTCAGCATCTGTGGCCTTGGATTGTTTTCATTTGCTTAATTGCACTAACACAGCTTTTAGTGCTCTCAGAAGCTCAAAAACAGTGTTTCTGAGCATTGAAGCTCTAACCTAACTTTCTTTGCAAAAAAGCTCTAACTGATGAAAATCTGTCTTCTGCTTTGCAAATTACATGAGAATTCATGAGAAAGAAACAAATTTCTTGTACTAGAGTTTTTCTCTTAAAATTGCATTGAGCACCTTTCTCTCACTGAGAAAGAAGCTTTTCAGCATATGTGGCCTTGGATTCTTTTCATTTGCTTAATTGCACTAACACAGCTTTTAGTGCTCTCAGAAGCTCCAAAACAGTGTTTCTGAGCATTGAAGCTCTAACCTAACTTTCTTTGCAAAAAAGCTCTAACTGATGAAAATCTGTCTTCTGCATTGCAAATTACATGAGAATTCATGAGAAAGAAACAAATTTCTTGTACTTCAGTTTTTCTCTTAAATTTGCATTGAGAAACTTTCTCTCACTGAGAAAGAAGCTTTTCAGCATCTGTGGCCTTGGATTCTTTTCATTTGCTTAATTGCACTAACACAGCTTTTAGTGCTCTCAGAAGCTCAAAAACAGTGTTTCTGAGCATTGAAGCTCTAACCTAACTTTCTCTGCAAAAAAGCTCTAACTGATGAAAGTCTGTCTTCTACTTTGCAAATTACATGAGAATTCATAAGAAAGAAACAAATTTCTTGTACTTGAGTTTTTCTGTTAAAATTGCATTGAGCACCTTTCTCTCACTGAGAAAGAAGCTTTTCAGCATCTGTGGCCTTGTATTCTTTTCATTTGCTTAATCGCACTAACACAGCTTTTAGTGCTCTCAGAAGCTCAAAAACAGTGTTTCTGAGCATTGAAGCTCTAACCTAACTTTCTTTGCAAAAAAGCTCTAACTGATGAAAATCTGTCTTCTGCTTTGCAAATTACATGAGAATTCATGAGAAAGAAACAAATTTCTTGTACTTGAGTTTTTCTCTTAAAATTGCATTGAGCACCTTTCTCTCACTGAGAAAGAAGCTTTTCAGCATCTGTGGCCTTGGATTCTTTTTATTTGCTTAGTTGCACTAACACAGCTTTTAGTGCTCTCAGAAGCTCCAAAACAGTGATTCTGAGCATTGAAGCTCTAACCTAACTTTCTCTGCAAAAAAGCTCTAACTCATGAAAATCTGTCTTCTGCATTGCAAATTACATGAGAATTCATGAGAAAGAAACAAATTTCTTGTACTTGAGATTTTCTCTTAAAATTGCATTGAGCACCTTTCTCACACTGAGAAATAAGCTTTTCAGCATCTGTGGCCTTGGATTCTTTTCATTTGCTTAGTTGCACTAACACAGCTTTTAGTGCTCTCAGAAGCTCAAAAACAGTGTTTCTGAGCATTGAAGCTCTAACCTAACTTTCTCTGCAAAAAAGCTCTAACTGATGAAAATCTGTCTTCTGCTTTGCAAATTACATGAGAATTCATGAGAAAGAAACAAATTTCTTGTACTTGAGTTTTTCTGTTAAAATTGCATTGAGCACCTTTCTCTCACTGAGAAAGAAGCTTTTCAGCATCTGTGGCCTTGGATTCTTTTCATTTGCTTAGTTGCACTAACACAGCTTTTAGTGCTCTCAGAAGCTCCAAAACAGTGATTCTGAGCATTGAAGCTCTAACCTAACTTTCTTTGCAAAAAAGCTCTAACTGATGAAAATCTGTCTTCTGCTTTGCAAATTACATGAGAATTCATGAGAAAGAAACAAATTTCTTGTACTTGAGTTTTTCTCTTATATTTGCATTGAGCAACTTTCTCTCACTGAGAAAGAAGCTTTTCAGCATATGTGGCCTTGGATTCTTTTCATTTGCTTAATTGCACTAACACAGCTTTTAGTGCTCTCAGAAGCTCCAAAACAGTGTTTCTGAGCATTGAAGCTCTAACCTAACTTTCTTTGCAAAAAAGCTCTAACTGATGAAAATCTGTCTTCTGCATTGCAAATTACATGAGAATTCATGAGAAAGAAACAAATTTCTTGTACTTCAGTTTTTCTCTTAAATTTGCATTGAGAAACTTTCTCTCACTGAGAAAGAAGCTTTTCAGCATCTGTGGCCTTGGATTCTTTTCATTTGCTTAATTGCACTAACACAGCTTTTAGTGCTCTCAGAAGCTCAAAAACAGTGTTTCTGAGCATTGAAGCTCTAACCTAACTTTCTCTGCAAAAAAGCTCTAACTGATGAAAGTCTGTCTTCTACTTTGCAAATTACATGAGAATTCATAAGAAAGAAACAAATTTCTTGTACTTGAGTTTTTCTGTTAAAATTGCATTGAGCACCTTTCTCTCACTGAGAAAGAAGCTTTTCAGCATCTGTGGCCTTGTATTCTTTTCATTTGCTTAATCGCACTAACACAGCTTTTAGTGCTCTCAGAAGCTCAAAAACAGTGTTTCTGAGCATTGAAGCTCTAACCTAACTTTCTTTGCAAAAAAGCTCTAACTGATGAAAATCTGTCTTCTGCTTTGCAAATTACATGAGAATTCATGAGAAAGAAACAAATTTCTTGTACTTGAGTTTTTCTCTTAAAATTGCATTGAGCACCTTTCTCTCACTGAGAAAGAAGCTTTTCAGCATCTGTGGCCTTGGATTCTTTTTATTTGCTTAGTTGCACTAACACAGCTTTTAGTGCTCTCAGAAGCTCCAAAACAGTGATTCTGAGCATTGAAGCTCTAACCTAACTTTCTCTGCAAAAAAGCTCTAACTCATGAAAATCTGTCTTCTGCATTGCAAATTACATGAGAATTCATGAGAAAGAAACAAATTTCTTGTACTTGAGATTTTCTCTTAAAATTGCATTGAGCACCTTTCTCACACTGAGAAATAAGCTTTTCAGCATCTGTGGCCTTGGATTCTTTTCATTTGCTTAGTTGCACTAACACAGCTTTTAGTGCTCTCAGAAGCTCAAAAACAGTGTTTCTGAGCATTGAAGCTCTAACCTAACTTTCTCTGCAAAAAAGCTCTAACTGATGAAAATCTGTCTTCTGCTTTGCAAATTACATGAGAATTCATGAGAAAGAAACAAATTTCTTGTACTTGAGTTTTTCTGTTAAAATTGCATTGAGCACCTTTCTCTCACTGAGAAAGAAGCTTTTCAGCATCTGTGGCCTTGGATTCTTTTCATTTGCTTAGTTGCACTAACACAGCTTTTAGTGCTCTCAGAAGCTCCAAAACAGTGATTCTGAGCATTGAAGCTCTAACATAACTTTCTCTGCAAAAAAGCTGTAACTGATGAAAGTCTGTCTTCTACTTTGCAAATTAAATGAGAATTCATAAGAAAGAAACAAATTTCTTGTACTTGAGTTTTTCTCTTATATTTGCATTGAGCAACTTTCTCTCACTGAGAAAGAAGCTTTTCAGCATATGTGGCCTTGGATTCTTTTCATTTGCTTAATTGCACTAACACAGCTTTTAGTGCTCTCAGAAGCTCAAAAACAGTGTTTCTGAGCATTGAAGCTCTAACCTAACTTTCTTTGCAAAAAAGCTCTAACTGATGAAAATCTGTCCTCTGCTTTGCAAATTACATGAGAATTCATGAGAAAGAAACAAATTTCTTGTACTTGAGTTTTTCTCTTAAAATTGCATTGAGCACCTTTCTCTCACTGAAAAAGAAGCTTTTCAGCATCTGTGGCCTTGGATTCTTTTCATTTGCTTAGTTGCACTAACACAGCTTTTAGTGCTCTCAGAAGCTCCAAAACAGTGATTCTGAGCATTGAAGCTCTAACATAACTTTCTCTGCAAAAAAGCTCTAACTCATGAAAATCTATCTTCTGCATTGCAAATTACATGAGAATTCATGAGAAAGAAACAAATTTCTTGTACTTGAGTTTTTCTCTTAAAATTGCATTGAGCACCTTTCTCTCACTGAGAAAGAAGCTTTTCAGCATCTGTGGCCTTGGATTCTTTTCATTTGCTTAGTTGCACTAACACAGCTTTTAGTGCTCTCAGAAGCTCCAAAACAGTGATTCTGAGCACTGAAGTTCTAACATAACTTTCTCTGCAAAAAAGCTCTAACTCATGAAAATCTGTCTTCTGCATTGCAAATTACATGAGAATTCATGAGAAAGAAACAAATTTCTTGTACTTGAGTTTTTCTGTTAAAATTGCATTGAGCACCTTTCTCTCACTGAGAAAGAAGCTTTTCAGCATCTGTGGCCTTGGATTCTTTTCATTTGCTTAGTTGCACTAACACAGCTTTTAGTGCTCTCAGAAGCTCCAAAACAGTGATTCTGAGCATTGAAGCTCTAACATAACTTTCTCTGCAAAAAAGCTCTAACTGATGAAAGTCTGTCTTCTACTTTGCAAATTAAATGAGAATTCATAAGAAAGAAACAAATTTCTTGTACTTGAGTTTTTCTCTTAAAATTGCATTGAGAACCTTTCTCTCACTGAGAAAGAAGCTTTTCAGCATCTGTGGCCTTGGATTCTTTTCATTTGCTTAATTGCACTAACACAGCTTTTAGTGCTCTCAGAAGCTCAAAAACAGTGTTTCTGAGCATTGAAGCTCTAACATAACTTTTTCTGCAAAAAAGCTCTAACTCATGAAAATCTATCTTCTGCATTGCAAATTACATGAGAATTCATGAGAAAGAAACAAATTTCTTGTACTTGAGTTTTTCTCTTAAATTTGCATTGAGAAACTTTCTCTCACTGAGAAAGAAGCTTTTCAGCATCTGTGGCCTTGTATTCTTTTCATTTGCTTAATCGCACTAACACAGCTTTTAGTGCTCTCAGAAGCTCAAAAACAGTGTTTCTGAGCATTGAAGCTCTAACCTAACTTTCTTTGCAAAAAAGCTCTAACTGATGAAAATCTGTCTTCTGCTTTGCAAATTACATGAGAATTCATGAGAAAGAAACAAATTTCTTGTACTTGAGTTTTTCTCTTAAAATTGCATTGAGCACCTTTCTCTCACTGAGAAAGAAGCTTTTCAGCATCTGTGGCCTTGGATTCTTTTCATTTGCTTAGTTGCACTAACACAGCTTTTAGTGCTCTCAGAAGCTCCAAAACAGTGATTCTGAGCATTGAAGCTCTAACATAACTTTCTCTGCAAAAAAGCTCTAACTCATGAAAATCTGTCTTCTGCATTGCAAATTACATGAGAATTCATGAGAAAGAAACAAATTTCTTGTACTTGAGTTTTTCTCTTATATTTGCATTGAGCACCTTTCTCACACTGAGAAATAAGCTTTTCAGCATCTGTGGCCTTGGATTCTTTTCATTTGCTTAATTGCACTAACACAGCTTTTAGTGCTCTCAGAAGCTCAAAAACAGTGTTTCTGAGCATTGAAGCTCTAACCTAACTTTCTTTGCAAAAATGCTCTAACTGATGAAAATCTGTCTTCTGCTTTGCAAATTACATGAGAATTCATGAGAAAGAAACAAATTTCTTGTACTTGAGTTTTTCTGTTAAAATTGCATTGAGCACCTTTCTCTCACTGAGAAAGAAGCTTTTCAGCATCTGTGGCCTTGGATTATTTTCATTTGCTTAGTTGCACTAACTTTCTCTGCAAAAAAGCTCTAACTCATGAAAATCTGTCTTCTGCATTGCAAATTACATGAGAATTCATGAGAAAGAAACAAATTTCTTGTACTTGAGATTTTCTCTTAAAATTGCATTGAGCACCTTTCTCACACTGAGAAATAAGCTTTTCAGCATCTGTGGCCTTGGATTCTTTTCATTTGCTTAGTTGCACTAACACAGCTTTTAGTGCTCTCAGAAGCTCAAAAACAGTGTTTCTGAGCATTGAAGCTCTAACCTAACTTTCTCTGCAAAAAAGCTCTAACTGATGAAAATCTGTCTTCTGCTTTGCAAATTACATGAGAATTCATGAGAAAGAAACAAATTTCTTGTACTTCAGTTTTTCTGTTAAAATTGCATTGAGCACCTTTCTCTCACTGAGAAAGAAGCTTTTCAGCATCTGTGGCCTTGGATTCTTTTCATTTGCTTAGTTGCACTAACACAGCTTTTAGTGCTCTCAGAAGCTCCAAAACAGTGATTCTGAGCATTGAAGCTCTAACCTAACTTTCTCTGCAAAAAAGCTCTAACTCATGAAAATCTGTCTTCTGCATTGCAAATTACATGAGAATTCATGAGAAAGAAACAAATTTCTTGTACTTGAGATTTTCTCTTAAAATTGCATTGAGCACCTTTCTCACACTGAGAAATAAGCTTTTCAGCATCTGTGGCCTTGGATTCTTTTCATTTGCTTAGTTGCACTAACACAGCTTTTAGTGCTCTCAGAAGCTCAAAAACAGTGTTTCTGAGCATTGAAGCTCTAACCTAACTTTCTCTGCAAAAAAGCTCTAACTGATGAAAATCTGTCTTCTGCTTTGCAAATTACATGAGAATTCATGAGAAAGAAACAAATTTCTTGTACTTCAGTTTTTCTGTTAAAATTGCATTGAGCACCTTTCTCTCACTGAGAAAGAAGCTTTTCAGCATCTGTGGCCTTGGATTCTTTTCATTTGCTTAGTTGCACTAACACAGCTTTTAGTGCTCTCAGAAGCTCCAAAACAGTGATTCTGAGCATTGAAGCTCTAACATAACTTTCTCTGCAAAAAAGCTGTAACTGATGAAAGTCTGTCTTCTACTTTGCAAATTAAATGAGAATTCATAAGAAAGAAACAAATTTCTTGTACTTGAGTTTTTCTCTTATATTTGCATTGAGCAACTTTCTCTCACTGAGAAAGAAGCTTTTCAGCATATGTGGCCTTGGATTCTTTTCATTTGCTTAATTGCACTAACACAGCTTTTAGTGCTCTCAGAAGCTCAAAAACAGTGTTTCTGAGCATTGAAGCTCTAACCTAACTTTCTTTGCAAAAAAGCTCTAACTGATGAAAATCTGTCCTCTGCTTTGCAAATTACATGAGAATTCATGAGAAAGAAACAAATTTCTTGTACTTGAGTTTTTCTCTTAAAATTGCATTGAGCACCTTTCTCTCACTGAAAAAGAAGCTTTTCAGCATCTGTGGCCTTGGATTCTTTTCATTTGCTTAGTTGCACTAACACAGCTTTTAGTGCTCTCAGAAGCTCCAAAACAGTGATTCTGAGCATTGAAGCTCTAACATAACTTTCTCTGCAAAAAAGCTCTAACTCATGAAAATCTGTCTTCTGCATTGCAAATTACATGAGAATTCATGAGAAAGAAACAAATTTCTTGTACTTGAGTTTTTCTCTTAAAATTGCATTGAGCACCTTTCTCTCACTGAGAAAGAAGCTTTTCAGCATCTGTGGCCTTGGATTCTTTTCATTTGCTTAGTTGCACTAACACAGCTTTTAGTGCTCTCAGAAGCTCCAAAACAGTGATTCTGAGCACTGAAGCTCTAACATAACTTTCTCTGCAAAAAAGCTCTAACTCATGAAAATCTGTCTTCTGCATTGCAAATTACATGAGAATTCATGAGAAAGAAACAAATTTCTTGTACTTGAGTTTTTCTGTTAAAATTGCATTGAGCACCTTTCTCTCACTGAGAAAGAAGCTTTTCAGCATCTGTGGCCTTGGATTCTTTTCATTTGCTTAGTTGCACTAACACAGCTTTTAGTGCTCTCAGAAGCTCCAAAACAGTGATTCTGAGCATTGAAGCTCTAACATAACTTTCTCTGCAAAAAAGCTCTAACTGATGAAAGTCTGTCTTCTACTTTGCAAATTAAATGAGAATTCATAAGAAAGAAACAAATTTCTTGTACTTGAGTTTTTCTCTTAAAATTGCATTGAGAACCTTTCTCTCACTGAGAAAGAAGCTTTTCAGCATCTGTGGCCTTGGATTCTTTTCATTTGCTTAATTGCACTAACACAGCTTTTAGTGCTCTCAGAAGCTCAAAAACAGTGTTTCTGAGCATTGAAGCTCTAACATAACTTTTTCTGCAAAAAAGCTCTAACTCATGAAAATCTATCTTCTGCATTGCAAATTACATGAGAATTCATGAGAAAGAAACAAATTTCTTGTACTTGAGTTTTTCTCTTAAATTTGCATTGAGAAACTTTCTCTCACTGAGAAAGAAGCTTTTCAGCATCTGTGGCCTTGTATTCTTTTCATTTGCTTAATCGCACTAACACAGCTTTTAGTGCTCTCAGAAGCTCAAAAACAGTGTTTCTGAGCATTGAAGCTCTAACCTAACTTTCTTTGCAAAAAAGCTCTAACTGATGAAAATCTGTCTTCTGCTTTGCAAATTACATGAGAATTCATGAGAAAGAAACAAATTTCTTGTACTTGAGTTTTTCTCTTAAAATTGCATTGAGCACCTTTCTCTCACTGAGAAAGAAGCTTTTCAGCATCTGTGGCCTTGGATTCTTTTCATTTGCTTAGTTGCACTAACACAGCTTTTAGTGCTCTCAGAAGCTCCAAAACAGTGATTCTGAGCATTTAAGCTCTAACATAACTTTCTCTGCAAAAAAGCTCTAACTCATGAAAATCTGTCTTCTGCATTGCAAATTACATGAGAATTCATGAGAAAGAAACAAATTTCTTGTACTTGAGATTTTCTCTTAAAATTGCATTGAGCACCTTTCTCACACTGAGAAATAAGCTTTTCAGCATCTGTGGCCTTGGATTCTTTTCATTTGCTTAGTTGCACTAACACAGCTTTTAGTGCTCTCAGAAGCTCCAAAACAGTGATTCTGAGCATTGAAGCTCTAACATAACTTTCTCTGCAAAAAAGCTCTAACTCATGAAAATCTGTCTTCTGCATTGCAAATTACATGAGAATTCATGAGAAAGAAACAAATTTCTTGTACTTGAGTTTTTCTCTTAAAATTGCATTGAGCACCTTTCTCACACTGATAAATAAGCTTTTCAGCATCTGTGGCCTTGGATTCTTTTCATTTGCTTAATTGCACTAACACAGCTTTTAGTGCTCTCAGAAGCTCCAAAACAGTGATTCTGAGCATTGAAGCTCTAACATAACTTTCTCTGCAAAAAAGCTCTAACTCATGAAAATCTGTCTTCTGCATTGCAAATTACATGAGAATTCATGAGAAAGAAACAAATTTCTTGTACTTGAGTTTTTCTCTTATATTTGCATTGAGCAACTTTCTCTCACTGAGAAAGAAGCTTTTCAGCATCTGTGGCCTTGGATTCTTTTCATTTGCTTAATTGCAATAACACAGCTTTTAGTGCTCTCAGAAGCTCAAAAACAGTGTTTCTGAGCATTGAAGCTCTAACCTAACTTTCTTTGCAAAAATGCTCTAACTGATGAAAATCTGTCTTCTGCTTTGCAAATTACATGAGAATTCATGAGAAAGAAACAAATTTCTTGTACTTGAGTTTTTCTGTTAAAATTGCATTGAGCACCTTTCTCTCACTGAGAAAGAAGCTTTTCAGCATCTGTGGCCTTGGATTCTTTTCATTTGCTTAGTTGCACTAACACAGCTTTTAGTGCTCTCAGAAGCTCCAAAACAGTGATTCTGAGCATTGAAGCTCTAACATAACTTTCTCTGCAAAAAAGCTCTAACTGATGAAAGTCTGTCTTCTACTTTGCAAATTAAATGAGAATTCATGAGAAAGAAACAAATTTCTTGTACTTGAGTTTTTCTCTTAAAATTGCATTGAGAACCTTTCTCTCACTGAGAAAGAAGCTTTTCAGCATATGTGGCCTTGGATTCTTTTCATTTGCTTAGTTGCACTAACACAGCTTTTAGTGCTCTCAGAAGCTCCAAAACAGTGATTCTGAGCATTGAAGCTCTAACATAACTTTCTCTGCAAAACAGCTCTAACTCATGAAAATCTGTCTTCTGCATTGCAAATTACATGAGAATTCATGAGAAAGAAACAAATTTCTTGTACTTGAGTTTTTCTCTTAAATTTGCATTGAGAAACTTTCTCTCACTGAGAAAGAAGCTTTTCAGCATCTGTGGCCTTGTATTCTTTTCATTTGCTTAATCGCACTAACACAGCTTTTAGTGCTCTCAGAAGCTCAAAAACAGTGTTTCTGAGCATTGAAGCTCTAACCTAACTTTCTTTGCAAAAAAGCTCTAACTGATGAAAATCTGTCTTCTGCTTTGCAAATTACATGAGAATTCATGAGAAAGAAACAAATTTCTTGTACTTGAGTTTTTCTCTTAATATTGCATTGAGCACCTTTCTCTCACCGAGAAAGAAGCTTTTCAGCATCAGTGGCCTTGGATTCTTTTCATTTGCTTAATTGCACTAACACAGCTTTTAGTGCTCTCAGAAGCTCAAAAACAGTGTTTCTGAGCATTGAAGCTCTAACTTAACTTTCTCTGCAAAAAAGCTCTAACTGATGAAAATCAGCTTTTAGTGCTCTCAGAAGCTCAAAAACAGTGTTTCTGAGCATTGAAGCTCTAACCTAACTTTCTCTGCAAAAAAGCTCTAACTGATGAAAATCTGCTTATAGTGCTCTCAGAAGCTCAAAAACAGTGTTTCTGAGCATTGAAGCTCTAACTTAACTTTCTCTGCAAAAAAGCTCTAACTGATGAAAATCTGCTTATAGTGCTCTCAGAAGCTCAAAAACAGTGTTTCTGAGCATTGAAGCTCTAACTTAACTTTCTCTGCAAAAAAGCTCTAACTGATGAAAATCTTTCTTCTGCTTTGCAAATTACAGGATAATTCATGAGAAAGAAACAAATTTCTTGTACTTGAGCTTTTCTCTTAATATTGCATTGTGCACCTTTCTCTCACTGAGAAAGAAGCTTTTCAGCATCTGTGGCCTTGGATCCTTTTCATTTGCTTAGTTGCACTAACACAGCTTTTAGTGCTCTCAGAAGCTCAAAAACAGTGTTTATGAGCATTTAAGCTCTAACTTAACTTTCTCTGCAAAAAAGCTCTAACTGATGAAAATCAGCTTTTAGTGCTCTCAGAAGCTCAAAAACAGTGTTTCTGAGCATTGAAGCTCTAACCTAACTTTGCAAAAAAGCTCTAACTGATGAAAATCAGCTTTTAGTGCTCTCAGAAGCTCAAAAACAGTGTTTCTGAGCATTGAAGCTCTAACCTAACTTTCTCTGCAAAAAAGCTCTAACTGATGAAAATCTGTCTTCTGCTTTGCAAATTACATGAGAATTCATGAGAAAGAAACAAATTTCTTGTACTTGAGTTTTTCTGTTAAAATTGCATTGAGCACCTTTCTCTCACTGAGAAAGAAGCTTTTCAGCATCTGTGGCCTTGGATTCTTTTCATTTGCTTAGTTGCACTAACACAGCTTTTAGTGCTCTCAGAAGCTCCAAAACAGTGATTCTGAGCATTGAAGCTCTAACATAACTTTCTCTGCAAAAAAGCTCTAACTGATGAAAGTCTGTCTTCTACTTTGCAAATTAAATGAGAATTCATAAGAAAGAAACAAATTTCTTGTACTTGAGTTTTTCTCTTATATTTGCATTGAGCAACTTTCTCTCACTGAGAAAGAAGCTTTTCAGCATCTGTGGCCTTGGATTCTTTTCATTTGCTTAATTGCAATAACACAGCTTTTAGTGCTCTCAGAAGCTCAAAAACAGTGTTTCTGAGCATTGAAGCTCTAACCTAACTTTCTTTGCAAAAATGCTCTAACTGATGAAAATCTGTCTTCTGCTTTGCAAATTACATGAGAATTCATGAGAAAGAAACAAATTTCTTGTACTTGAGTTTTTCTGTTAAAATTGCATTGAGCACCTTTCTCTCACTGAGAAAGAAGCTTTTCAGCATCTGTGGCCTTGGATTCTTTTCATTTGCTTAGTTGCACTAACACAGCTTTTAGTGCTCTCAGAAGCTCCAAAACAGTGATTCTGAGCATTGAAGCTCTAACATAACTTTCTCTGCAAAAAAGCTCTAACTGATGAAAGTCTGTCTTCTACTTTGCAAATTAAATGAGAATTCATAAGAAAGAAACAAATTTCTTGTACTTGAGTTTTTCTCTTATATTTGCATTGAGCAACTTTCTCTCACTGAGAAAGAAGCTTTTCAGCATCTGTGGCCTTGGATTCTTTTCATTTGCTTAATTGCACTAACACAGCTTTTAGTGCTCTCAGAAACTCAAAAACAGTGTTTCTGAGCATTGAAGCTCTAACCTAACTTTCTTTGCAAAAAAGCTCTAACTGATGAAAATCTGTCTTCTGCTTTGCAAATTACATGAGAATTCATGAGAAAGAAACAAATTTCTTGTACTTGAGTTTTTCTCTTAAAATTGCATTGAGAACCTTTCTCTCACTGAGAAAGAAGCTTTTCAGCATCTGTGGCCTTGGATTCTTTTCATTTGCTTAATTGCACTAACACAGCTTTTAGTGCTCTCAGAAGCTCAAAAACAGTGTTTCTGAGCATTGAAGCTCTAACCTAACTTTCTTTGCAAAAAAGCTCTAACTGATGAAAATCTGTCTTCTGCTTTGCAAATTACATGAGAATTCATGAGAAAGAAACAAATTTCTTGTACTAGAGTTTTTCTCTTAAAATTGCATTGAGCACCTTTCTCTCACTGAGAAAGAAGCTTTTCAGCATCTGTGGCCTTGGATTCTTTTCATTTGCTTAGTTGCACTAACACAGCTTTTAGTGCTCTCAGAAGCTCCAAAACAGTGATTCTGAGCATTGAAGCTCTAACATAACTTTCTCTGCAAAAAAGCTCTAACTGATGAAAATCTGTCTTCTGCTTTGCAAATTACATGAGAATTCATGAGAAAGAAACAAATTTCTTGTACTTGAGTTTTTCTCTTAAAATTGCATTGAGCACCTTTCTCTCACTGAGAAAGAAGCTTTTCAGCATCTGTGGCCTTGGATTCTTTTCATTTGCTTAGTTGCACTAACACAGCTTTTAGTGCTCTCAGAAGCTCCAAAACAGTGATTCTGAGCATTGAAGCTCTAACCTAACTTTCTCTGCAAAAAAGCTCTAACTCATGAAAATCTGTCTTCTGCATTGCAAATTACATGAGAATTCATGAGAAAGAAACAAATTTCTTGTACTTGAGATTTTCTCTTAAAATTGCATTGAGCACCTTTCTCACACTGAGAAATAAGCTTTTCAGCATCTGTGGCCTTGGATTCTTTTCATTTGCTTAGTTGCACTAACACAGCTTTTAGTGCTCTCAGAAGCTCAAAAACAGTGTTTCTGAGCATTGAAGCTCTAACCTAACTTTCTCTGCAAAAAAGCTCTAACTGATGAAAATCTGTCTTCTGCTTTGCAAATTACATGAGAATTCATGAGAAAGAAACAAATTTCTTGTACTTGAGTTTTTCTGTTAAAATTGCATTGAGCACCTTTCTCTCACTGAGAAAGAAGCTTTTCAGCATCTGTGGCCTTGGATTCTTTTCATTTGCTTAATTGCACTAACACAGCTTTTAGTGCTCTCAGAAGCTCCAAAACAGTGATTCTGAGCATTGAAGCTCTAACATAACTTTCTCTGCAAAACAGCTCTAACTCATGAAAATCTGTCTTCTGCATTGCAAATTACATGAGAATTCATGAGAAACAAACAAATTTCGTGTACTTGAGTTTTTCTCTTAAATTTGCATTGAGAAACTTTCTCTCACTGAGAAAGAAGCTTTTCAGCATCTGTGGCCTTGTATTCTTTTCATTTGCTTAATCGCACTAACACAGCTTTTAGTGCTCTCAGAAGCTCAAAAACAGTGTTTCTGAGCATTGAAGCTCTAACCTAACTTTCTTTGCAAAAAAGCTCTAACTGATGAAAATCTGTCCTCTGCTTTGCAAATTACATGAGAATTCATGAGAAAGAAACAAATTTCTTGTACTTGAGTTTTTCTCTTAAAATTGCATTGAGCACCTTTCTCTCACTGAGAAAGAAGCTTTTCAGCATCTGTGGCCTTGGATTCTTTTCATTTGCTTAGTTGCACTAACACAGCTTTTAGTGCTCTCAGAAGCTCCAAAACAGTGATTCTGAGCATTGAAGCTCTAACCTAACTTTCTTTGCAAAAAAGCTCTAACTGATGAAAATCTGTCTTCTGCTTTGCAAATTACATGAGAATTCATGAGAAAGAAACAAATTTCTTGTACTTGAGTTTTTCTCTTAAAATTGCATTGAGAACCTTTCTCTCACTGAGAAAGAAGCTTTTCAGCATCTGTGGCCTTGGATTCTTTTCATTTGCTTAATTGCACTAACACAGCTTTTAGTGCTCTCAGAAGCTCAAAAACAGTGTTTCTGAGCATTGAAGCTCTAACCTAACTTTCTTTGCAAAAAAGCTCTAACTGATGAAAATCTGTCTTCTGCTTTGCAAATTACATGAGAATTCATGAGAAAGAAACAAATTTCTTGTACTAGAGTTTTTCTCTTAAAATTGCATTGAGCACCTTTCTCTCACTGAGAAAGAAGCTTTTCAGCATCTGTGGCCTTGGATTCTTTTCATTTGCTTAGTTGCACTAACACAGCTTTTAGTGCTCTCAGAAGCTCCAAAACAGTGATTCTGAGCATTGAAGCTCTAACATAACTTTCTCTGCAAAACAGCTCTAACTCATGAAAATCTGTCTTCTGCATTGCAAATTACATGAGAATTCATGAGAAAGAAACAAATTTCTTGTACTTGAGTTTTTCTCTTAAATTTGCATTGAGAAACTTTCTCTCACTGAGAAAGAAGCTTTTCAGCATCTGTGGCCTTGTATTCTTTTCATTTGCTTAATCGCACTAACACAGCTTTTAGTGCTCTCAGAAGCTCAAAAACAGTGTTTCTGAGCATTGAAGCTCTAACCTAACTTTCTTTGCAAAAAAGCTCTAACTGATGAAAATCTGTCTTCTGCTTTGCAAATTACATGAGAATTCATGAGAAAGAAACAAATTTCTTGTACTTGAGATTTTCTCTTAAAATTGCATTGAGCACCTTTCTCACACTGAGAAATAAGCTTTTCAGCATCTGTGGCCTTGGATTCTTTTCATTTGCTTAGTTGCACTAACACAGCTTTTAGTGCTCTCAGAAGCTCCAAAACAGTGATTCTGAGCATTGAAGCTCTAACATAACTTTCTCTGCAAAAAAGCTCTAACTCATGAAAATCTGTCTTCTGCATTGCAAATTACATGAGAATTCATGAGAAAGAAACAAATTTCTTGTACTTGAGTTTTTCTCTTATATTTGCATTGAGCAACTTTCTCTCACTGAGAAAGAAGCTTTTCAGCATCTGTGGCCTTGGATTCTTTTCATTTGCTTAATTGCAATAACACAGCTTTTAGTGCTCTCAGAAGCTCAAAAACAGTGTTTCTGAGCATTGAAGCTCTAACCTAACTTTCTCTGCAAAAAAGCTCTAACTGATGAAAATCTGTCTTCTGCTTTGCAAATTACATGAGAATTCATGAGAAAGAAACAAATTTCTTGTACTTGAGTTTTTCTGTTAAAATTGCATTGAGCACCTTTCTCTCACTGAGAAAGAAGCTTTTCAGCATCTGTGGCCTTGGATTCTTTTCATTTGCTTAGTTGCACTAACACAGCTTTTAGTGCTCTCAGAAGCTCCAAAACAGTGATTCTGAGCATTGAAGCTCTAACATAACTTTCTCTGCAAAAAAGCTCTAACTGATGAAAGTCTGTCTTCTACTTTGCAAATTAAATGAGAATTCATAAGAAAGAAACAAATTTCTTGTACTTGAGTTTTTCTCTTATATTTGCATTGAGCAACTTTCTCTCACTGAGAAAGAAGCTTTTCAGCATGTGTGGCCTTGTATTCTTTTCATTTGCTTAATCGCACTAACACAGCTTTTAGTGCTCTCAGAAGCTCAAAAACAGTGTTTCTGAGCATTGAAGCTCTAACCTAACTTTCTTTGCAAAAAAGCTCTAACTGATGAAAATCTGTCTTCTGCTTTGCAAATTACATGAGAATTCATGAGAAAGAAACAAATTTCTTGTACTTGAGTTTTTCTCTTAAAATTGCATTGAGCACCTTTCTCTCACTGAGAAAGAAGCTTTTCAGCATCTGTGGCCTTGGATTCTTTTCATTTGCTTAGTTGCACTAACACAGCTTTTAGTGCTCTCAGAAGCTCCAAAACAGTGATTCTGAGCATTGAAGCTCTAACATAACTTTCTCTGCAAAAAAGCTCTAACTCATGAAAATCTGTCTTCTGCATTGCAAATTACATGAGAATTCATGAGAAAGAAACAAATTTCTTGTACTTGAGTTTTTCTCTTATATTTGCATTGAGCAACTTTCTCTCACTGAGAAAGAAGCTTTTCAGCATCTGTGGCCTTGGATTCTTTTCATTTGCTTAATTGCAATAACACAGCTTTTAGTGCTCTCAGAAGCTCAAAAACAGTGTTTCTGAGCATTGAAGCTCTAACCTAACTTTCTTTGCAAAAATGCTCTAACTGATGAAAATCTGTCTTCTGCTTTGCAAATTACATGAGAATTCATGAGAAAGAAACAAATTTCTTGTACTTGAGTTTTTCTGTTAAAATTGCATTGAGCACCTTTCTCTCACTGAGAAAGAAGCTTTTCAGCATCTGTGGCCTTGGATTCTTTTCATTTGCTTAGTTGCACTAACACAGCTTTTAGTGCTCTCAGAAGCTCAAAAACAGTGTTTCTGAGCATTGAAGCTCTAACCTAACTTTCTTTGCAAAAAAGCTCTAACTGATGAAAATCTGTCTTCTGCTTTGCAAATTACATGAGAATTCATGAGAAAGAAACAAATTTCTTGTACTTGAGTTTTTCTCTTAAAATTGCATTGAGAACCTTTCTCTCACTGAGAAAGAAGCTTTTCAGCATCTGTGGCCTTGGATTCTTTTCATTTGCTTAATTGCACTAACACAGCTTTTAGTGCTCTCAGAAGCTCAAAAACAGTGTTTCTGAGCATTGAAGCTCTAACCTAACTTTCTTTGCAAAAAAGCTCTAACTGATGAAAATCTGTCTTCTGCTTTGCAAATTACATGAGAATTCATGAGAAAGAAACAAATTTCTTGTACTTGAGATTTTCTCTTAAAATTGCATTGAGCACCTTTCTCACACTGAGAAATAAGCTTTTCAGCATCTGTGGCCTTGGATTCTTTTCATTTGCTTAGTTGCACTAACACAGCTTTTAGTGCTCTCAGAAGCTCCAAAACAGTGATTCTGAGCATTGAAGCTCTAACATAACTTTCTCTGCAAAAAAGCTCTAACTCATGAAAATCTGTCTTCTGCATTGCAAATTACATGAGAATTCATGAGAAAGAAACAAATTTCTTGTACTTGAGTTTTTCTCTTATATTTGCATTGAACAACTTTCTCTCACTGAGAAAGAAGCTTTTCAGCATCTGTGGCCTTGGATTCTTTTCATTTGCTTAATTGCAATAACACAGCTTTTAGTGCTCTCAGAAGCTCAAAAACAGTGTTTCTGAGCATTGAAGCTCTAACCTAACTTTCTTTGCAAAAATGCTCTAACTGATGAAAATCTGTCTTCTGCATTGCAAATTACATGAGAATTCATGAGAAAGAAACAAATTTCTTGTACTTGAGTTTTTCTGTTAAAATTGCATTGAGCACCTTTCTCTCACTGAGAAAGAAGCTTTTCAGCATCTGTGGCCTTGGATTCTTTTCATTTGCTTAGTTGCACTAACACAGCTTTTAGTGCTCTCAGAAGCTCCAAAACAGTGATTCTGAGCATTGAAGCTCTAACATAACTTTCTCTGCAAAAAAGCTCTAACTGATGAAAGTCTGTCTTCTACTTTGCAAATTAAATGAGAATTCATAAGAAAGAAACAAATTTCTTGTACTTGAGTTTTTCTCTTATATTTGCATTGAGCAACTTTCTCTCACTGAGAAAGAAGCTTTTCAGCATCTGTGGCCTTGGATTCTTTTCATTTGCTTAGTTGCACTAACACAGCTTTTAGTGCTCTCAGAAGCTCCAAAACAGTGATTCTGAGCATTGAAGCTCTAACATAACTTTCTCTGCAAAAAAGCTCTAACTGATGAAAGTCTGTCTTCTACTTTGCAAATTAAATGAGAATTCATAAGAAAGAAACAAATTTCTTGTACTTGCGTTTTTCTCTTATATTTGCATTGAGCAACTTTCTCTCACTGAGAAAGAAGCTTTTCAGCATCTGTGGCCTTGGATTCTTTTCATTTGCTTAATTGCACTAACACAGCTTTTAGTGCTCTCAGAAGCTCAAAAACAGTGTTTCTGAGCATTGAAGCTCTAACCTAACTTTCTTTGCAAAAAAGCTCTAACTGATGAAAATCTGTCTTCTGCTTTGCAAATTACATGAGAATTCATGAGAAAGAAACAAATTTCTTGTACTAGAGTTTTTCTCTTAAAATTGCATTGAGCACCTTTCTCTCACTGAGAAAGAAGCTTTTCAGCATCTGTGGCCTTGGATTCTTTTCATTTGCTTAGTTGCACTAACACAGCTTTTAGTGCTCTCAGAAGCTCAAAAACAGTGTTTCTGAGCATTGAAGCTCTAACCTAACTTTCTTTGCAAAAAAGCTCTAACTGATGAAAATCTGTCTTCTGCTTTGCAAATTACATGAGAATTCATGAGAAAGAAACAAATTTCTTGTACTTGAGTTTTTCTCTTAAAATTGCATTGAGAACCTTTCTCTCACTGAGAAATAAGCTTTTCAGCATCTGTGGCCTTGGATTCTTTTCATTTGCTTAATTGCACTAACACAGCTTTTAGTGCTCTCAGAAGCTCAAAAACAGTGTTTCTGAGCATTGAAGCTCTAACCTAACTTTCTTTGCAAAAAAGCTCTAACTGATGAAAATCTGTCTTCTGCTTTGCAAATTACATGAGAATTCATGAGAAAGAAACAAATTTCTTGTACTTGAGTTTTTCTCTTAAATTTGCATTGAGAAACTTTCTCTCACTGAGAAAGAAGCTTTTCAGCATCTGTGGCCTTGTATTCTTTTCATTTGCTTAATCGCACTAACACAGCTTTTAGTGCTCTCAGAAGCTCAAAAACAGTGTTTCTGAGCATTGAAGCTCTAACCTAACTTTCTTTGCAAAAAAGCTCTAACTGATGAAAATCTGTCTTCTGCTTTGCAAATTACATGAGAATTCATGAGAAAGAAACAAATTTCTTGTACTTGAGATTTTCTCTTAAAATTGCATTGAGCACCTTTCTCACACTGAGAAATAAGCTTTTCAGCATCTGTGGCCTTGGATTCTTTTCATTTGCTTAGTTGCACTAACACAGCTTTTAGTGCTCTCAGAAGCTCCAAAACAGTGATTCTGAGCATTGAAGCTCTAACATAACTTTCTCTGCAAAAAAGCTCTAACTCATGAAAATCTGTCTTCTGCATTGCAAATTACATGAGAATTCATGAGAAAGAAACAAATTTCTTGTACTTGAGATTTTCTCTTAAAATTGCATTGAGCACCTTTCTCACACTGAGAAATAAGCTTTTCAGCATCTGTGGCCTTGGATTCTTTTCATTTGCTTAGTTGCACTAACACAGCTTTTAGTGCTCTCAGAAGCTCCAAAACAGTGATTCTGAGCATTGAAGCTCTAACATAACTTTCTCTGCAAAAAAGCTCTAACTCATGAAAATCTGTCTTCTGCATTGCAAATTACATGAGAATTCATGAGAAAGAAACAAATTTCTTGTACTTGAGTTTTTCTCTTATATTTGCATTGAGCAACTTTCTCTCACTGAGAAAGAAGCTTTTCAGCATCTGTGGCCTTGGATTCTTTTCATTTGCTTAATTGCAATAACACAGCTTTTAGTGCTCTCAGAAGCTCAAAAACAGTGTTTCTGAGCATTGAAGCTCTAACCTAACTTTCTTTGCAAAAATGCTCTAACTGATGAAAATCTGTCTTCTGCATTGCAAATTACATGAGAATTCATGAGAAAGAAACAAATTTCTTGTACTTGAGTTTTTCTGTTAAAATTGCATTGAGCACCTTTCTCTCACTGAGAAAGAAGCTTTTCAGCATCTGTGACCTTGGATTCTTTTCATTTGCTTAGTTGCACTAACACAGCTTTTAGTGCTCTCAGAAGCTCCAAAACAGTGATTCTGAGCATTGAAGCTCTAACATAACTTTCTCTGCAAAAAAGCTCTAACTGATGAAAGTCTGTCTTCTACTTTGCAAATTAAATGAGAATTCATAAGAAAGAAACAAATTTCTTGTACTTGAGTTTTTCTCTTATATTTGCATTGAGCAACTTTCTCTCACTGAGAAAGAAGCTTTTCAGCATCTGTGGCCTTGGATTCTTTTCATTTGCTTAGTTGCACTAACACAGCTTTTAGTGCTCTCAGAAGCTCCAAAACAGTGATTCTGAGCATTGAAGCTCTAACATAACTTTCTCTGCAAAAAAGCTCTAACTGATGAAAGTCTGTCTTCTACTTTGCAAATTAAATGAGAATTCATAAGAAAGAAACAAATTTCTTGTACTTGCGTTTTTCTCTTATATTTGCATTGAGCAACTTTCTCTCACTGAGAAAGAAGCTTTTCAGCATCTGTGGCCTTGGATTCTTTTCATTTGCTTAATTGCACTAACACAGCTTTTAGTGCTCTCAGAAGCTCAAAAACAGTGTTTCTGAGCATTGAAGCTCTAACCTAACTTTCTTTGCAAAAAAGCTCTAACTGATGAAAATCTGTCTTCTGCTTTGCAAATTACATGAGAATTCATGAGAAAGAAACAAATTTCTTGTACTAGAGTTTTTCTCTTAAAATTGCATTGAGCACCTTTCTCTCACTGAGAAAGAAGCTTTTCAGCATCTGTGGCCTTGGATTCTTTTCATTTGCTTAGTTGCACTAACACAGCTTTTAGTGCTCTCAGAAGCTCCAAAACAGTGATTCTGAGCATTGAAGCTCTAACATAACTTTCTCTGCAAAACAGCTCTAACTCATGAAAATCTGTCTTCTGCATTGCAAATTACATGAGAATTCATGAGAAAGAAACAAATTTCTTGTACTTGAGTTTTTCTCTTAAATTTGCATTGAGAAACTTTCTCTCACTGAGAAAGAAGCTTTTCAGCATCTGTGGCCTTGTATTCTTTTCATTTGCTTAATCGCACTAACACAGCTTTTAGTGCTCTCAGAAGCTCAAAAACAGTGTTTCTGAGCATTGAAGCTCTAACCTAACTTTCTTTGCAAAAAAGCTCTAACTGATGAAAATCTGTCTTCTGCTTTGCAAATTACATGAGAATTCATGAGAAAGAAACAAATTTCTTGTACTTGAGATTTTCTCTTAAAATTGCATTGAGCACCTTTCTCTCACTGAGAAAGAAGCTTTTCAGCATCTGTGGCCTTGGATTCTTTTCATTTGCTTAGTTGCACTAACACAGCTTTTAGTGCTCTCAGAAGCTCCAAAACAGTGATTCTGAGCATTGAAGCTCTAACATAACTTTCTCTGCAAAAAAGCTCTAACTCATGAAAATCTGTCTTCTGCATTGCAAATTACATGAGAATTCATGAGAAAGAAACAAATTTCTTGTACTTGAGATTTTCTCTTAAAATTGCATTGAGCACCTTTCTCACACTGAGAAATAAGCTTTTCAGCATCTGTGGCCTTGGATTCTTTTCATTTGCTTAGTTGCACTAACACAGCTTTTAGTGCTCTCAGAAGCTCCAAAACAGTGATTCTGAGCATTGAAGCTCTAACATAACTTTCTCTGCAAAACAGCTCTAACTGATGAAAATCTGTCTTCTACTTTGCAAATTAAATGAGAATTCATGAGAAAGAAACAAATTTCTTGTACTTGAGTTTTTCTCTTAAAATTGCATTGAGAACCTTTCTCTCACTGAGAAAGAAGCTTTTCAGCATCTGTGGCCTTGGATTCTTTTCATTTGCTTAATTGCACTAACACAGCTTTTAGTGCTCTCAGAAGCTCAAAAACAGTGTTTCTGAGCATTGAAGCTCTAACCTAACTTTCTTTGCAAAAAAGCTCTAACTGATGAAAATCTGTCTTCTGCTTTGCAAATTACATGAGAATTCATGAGAAAGAAACAAATTTCTTGTACTAGAGTTTTTCTCTTAAAATTGCATTGAGCACCTTTCTCTCACTGAGAAAGAAGCTTTTCAGCATCTGTGGCCTTGGATTCTTTTCATTTGCTTAGTTGCACTAACACAGCTTTTAGTGCTCTCAGAAGCTCCAAAACAGTGATTCTGAGCATTGAAGCTCTAACATAACTTTCTCTGCAAAACAGCTCTAACTCATGAAAATCTGTCTTCTGCATTGCAAATTACATGAGAATTCATGAGAAAGAAACAAATTTCTTGTACTTGAGTTTTTCTCTTAAATTTGCATTGAGAAACTTTCTCTCACTGAGAAAGAAGCTTTTCAGCATCTGTGGCCTTGTATTCTTTTCATTTGCTTAATCGCACTAACACAGCTTTTAGTGCTCTCAGAAGCTCAAAAACAGTGTTTCTGAGCATTGAAGCTCTAACCTAACTTTCTTTGCAAAAAAGCTCTAACTGATGAAAATCTGTCTTCTGCTTTGCAAATTACATGAGAATTCATGAGAAAGAAACAAATTTCTTGTACTTGAGTTTTTCTCTTAATATTGCATTGAGCACCTTTCTCTCACCGAGAAAGAAGCTTTTCAGCATCAGTGGCCTTGGATTCTTTTCATTTGCTTAATTGCACTAACACAGCTTTTAGTGCTCTCAGAAGCTCAAAAACAGTGTTTCTGAGCATTGAAGCTCTAACTTAACTTTCTCTGCAAAAAAGCTCTAACTGATGAAAATCAGCTTTTAGTGCTCTCAGAAGCTCAAAAACAGTGTTTCTGAGCATTGAAGCTCTAACCTAACTTTCTCTGCAAAAAAGCTCTAACTGATGAAAATCTGCTTATAGTGCTCTCAGAAGCTAAAAAACAGTGTTTCTGAGCATTGAAGCTCTAACTTAACTTTCTCTGCAAAAAAGCTCTAACTGATGAAAATCTTTCTTCTGCTTTGCAAATTACAGGATAATTCATGAGAAAGAAACAAATTTCTTGTACTTGAGCTTTTCTCTTAATATTGCATTGAGCACCTTTCTCTCACCGAGAAAGAAGCTTTTCAGCATCTGTGGCCTTGGATTCTTTTCATTTGCTTAATTGCACTAACACAGCTTTTAGTGCTTTCAGAAGCTCAAAAACAGTGTTTCTGAGCATTGAAACTCTAACATAACTTTCTCTGCAAAAAAGCTCTAACTGATGAAAATCTGTCTTCTGCTTTGCAAATTACATGAGAATTCATGAGAAAGAAACAAATTTCTTGTACTTGAGTTTTTCTGTTAAAATTGCATTGAGCACCTTTCTCTCACTGAGAAAGAAGCTTTTCAGCATCTGTGGCCTTGTATTCTTTTCATTTGCTTAATCGCACTAACACAGCTTTTAGTGCTCTCAGAAGCTCAAAAACAGTGTTTCTGAGCATTGAAGCTCTAACCTAACTTTCTTTGCAAAAAAGCTCTAACTGATGAAAATCTGTCTTCTGCTTTGCAAATTACATGAGAATTCATGAGAAAGAAACAAATTTCTTGTACTTGAGTTTTTCTCTTAAAATTGCATTGAGCACCTTTCTCTCACTGAGAAAGAAGCTTTTCAGCATCTGTGGCCTTGGATTCTTTTCATTTGCTTAACTGCAATAACACAGCTTTTAGTGCTGTCAGAAGCTCAAAAACAGTGTTTCTGAGCATTGAAGCTCTAACCTAACTTTCTTTGCAAAAATGCTCTAACTGATGAAAATCTGTCTTCTGCTTTGCAAATTACATGAGAATTCATGAGAAAGAAACAAATTTCTTGTACTTGAGTTTTTCTGTTAAAATTGCATTGAGCACCTTTCTCTCACTGAGAAAGAAGCTTTTCAGCATCTGTGGCCTTGGATTCTTTTCATTTGCTTAGTTGCACTAACACAGCTTTTAGTGCTCTCAGAAGCTCCAAAACAGTGATTCTGAGCATTGAAGCTCTAACATAACTTTCTCTGCAAAAAAGCTCTAACTGATGAAAGTCTGTCTTCTACTTTGCAAATTAAATGAGAATTCATAAGAAAGAAACACATTTCTTGTACTTGAGTTTTTCTCTTATATTTGCATTGAGCAACTTTCTCTCACTGAGAAAGAAGCTTTTCAGCATCTGTGGCCTTGGATTCTTTTCATTTGCTTAATTGCACTAACACAGCTTTTAGTGCTCTCAGAAGCTCAAAAACAGTGTTTCTGAGCATTGAAGCTCTAACCTAACTTTCTTTGCAAAAAAGCTCTAACTGATGAAAATCTGTCTTCTGCTTTGCAAATTACATGAGAATTCATGAGAAAGAAACAAATTTCTTGTACTTGAGTTTTTCTCTTAAAATTGCATTGAGAACCTTTCTCTCACTGAGAAAGAAGCTTTTCAGCATCTGTGGCCTTGGATTCTTTTCATTTGCTTAATTGCACTAACACAGCTTTTAGTGCTCTCAGAAGCTCAAAAACAGTGTTTCTGAGCATTGAAGCTCTAACCTAACTTTCTTTGCAAAAAAGCTCTAACTGATGAAAATCTGTCTTCTGCTTTGCAAATTACATGAGAATTCATGAGAAAGAAACAAATTTCTTGTACTAGAGTTTTTCTCTTAAAATTGCATTGAGCACCTTTCTCTCACTGAGAAAGAAGCTTTTCAGCATCTGTGGCCTTGGATTCTTTTCATTTGCTTAGTTGCACTAACACAGCTTTTAGTGCTCTCAGAAGCTCCAAAACAGTGATTCTGAGCATTGAAGCTCTAACATAACTTTCTCTGCAAAACAGCTCTAACTCATGAAAATCTGTCTTCTGCATTGCAAATTACATGAGAATTCATGAGAAAGAAACAAATTTCTTGTACTTGAGTTTTTCTCTTAAATTTGCATTGAGAAACTTTCTCTCACTGAGAAAGAAGCTTTTCAGCATCTGTGGCCTTGTATTCTTTTCATTTGCTTAATCGCACTAACACAGCTTTTAGTGCTCTCAGAAGCTCAAAAACAGTGTTTCTGAGCATTGAAGCTCTAACCTAACTTTCTTTGCAAAAAAGCTCTAACTGATGAAAATCTGTCTTCTGCTTTGCAAATTACATGAGAATTCATGAGAAAGAAACAAATTTCTTGTACTTGAGATTTTCTCTTAAAATTGCATTGAGCACCTTTCTCTCACTGAGAAAGAAGCTTTTCAGCATCTGTGGCCTTGGATTCTTTTCATTTGCTTAGTTGCACTAACACAGCTTTTAGTGCTCTCAGAAGCTCCAAAACAGTGATTCTGAGCATTGAAGCTCTAACATAACTTTCTCTGCAAAAAAGCTCTAACTCATGAAAATCTGTCTTCTGCATTGCAAATTACATGAGAATTCATGAGAAAGAAACAAATTTCTTGTACTTGAGATTTTCTCTTAAAATTGCATTGAGCACCTTTCTCACACTGAGAAATAAGCTTTTCAGCATCTGTGGCCTTGGATTCTTTTCATTTGCTTAGTTGCACTAACACAGCTTTTAGTGCTCTCAGAAGCTCCAAAACAGTGATTCTGAGCATTGAAGCTCTAACATAACTTTCTCTGCAAAAAAGCTCTAACTCATGAAAATCTGTCTTCTGCATTGCAAATTACATGAGAATTCATGAGAAAGAAACAAATTTCTTGTACTTGAGTTTTTCTCTTATATTTGCATTGAGCACCTTTCTCACACTGAGAAATAAGCTTTTCAGCATCTGTGGCCTTGGATTCTTTTAATTTGCTTAGTTGCACTAACACAGCTTTTAGTGCTCTCAGAAGCTCAAAAACAGTGTTTCTGAGCATTGAAGCTCTAACCTAACTTTCTTTGCAAAAATGCTCTAACTGATGAAAATCTGTCTTCTGCTTTGCAAATTACATGAGAATTCATGAGAAAGAAACAAATTTCTTGTACTTGAGTTTTTCTGTTAAAATTGCATTGAGCACCTTTCTCTCACTGAGAAAGAAGCTTTTCAGCATCTGTGGCCTTGGATTCTTTTCATTTGCTTAGTTGCACTAACACAGCTTTTAGTGCTCTCAGAAGCTCCAAAACAGTGATTCTGAGCATTGAAGCTCTAACATAACTTTCTCTGCAAAAAAGCTCTAACTGATGAAAGTCTGTCTTCTACTTTGCAAATTAAATGAGAATTCATAAGAAAGAAACAAATTTCTTGTACTTGCGTTTTTCTCTTATATTTGCATTGAGCAACTTTCTCTCACTGAGAAAGAAGCTTTTCAGCATCTGTGGCCTTGGATTCTTTTCATTTGCTTAATTGCACTAACACAGCTTTTAGTCCTCTCAGAAGCTCAAAAACAGTGTTTCTGAGCATTGAAGCTCTAACCTAACTTTCTTTGCAAAAAAGCTCTAACTGATGAAAATCTGTCTTCTGCTTTGCAAATTACATGAGAATTCATGAGAAAGAAACAAATTTCTTGTACTAGAGTTTTTCTCTTAAAATTGCATTGAGCACCTTTCTCTCACTGAGAAAGAAGCTTTTCAGCATCTGTGGCCTTGGATTCTTTTCATTTGCTTAGTTGCACTAACACAGCTTTTAGTGCTCTCAGAAGCTCCAAAACAGTGATTCTGAGCATTGAAGCTCTAACATAACTTTCTCTGCAAAACAGCTCTAACTCATGAAAATCTGTCTTCTGCATTGCAAATTACATGAGAATTCATGAGAAAGAAACAAATTTCTTGTACTTGAGTTTTTCTCTTAAATTTGCATTGAGAAACTTTCTCTCACTGAGAAAGAAGCTTTTCAGCATCTGTGGCCTTGTATTCTTTTCATTTGCTTAATCGCACTAACACAGCTTTTAGTGCTCTCAGAAGCTCAAAAACAGTGTTTCTGAGCATTGAAGCTCTAACCTAACTTTCTTTGCAAAAAAGCTCTAACTGATGAAAATCTGTCTTCTGCTTTGCAAATTACATGAGAATTCATGAGAAAGAAACAAATTTCTTGTACTTGAGATTTTCTCTTAAAATTGCATTGAGCACCTTTCTCTCACTGAGAAAGAAGCTTTTCAGCATCTGTGGCCTTGGATTCTTTTCATTTGCTTAGTTGCACTAACACAGCTTTTAGTGCTCTCAGAAGCTCCAAAACAGTGATTCTGAGCATTGAAGCTCTAACATAACTTTCTCTGCAAAAAAGCTCTAACTCATGAAAATCTGTCTTCTGCATTGCAAATTACATGAGAATTCATGAGAAAGAAACAAATTTCTTGTACTTGAGATTTTCTCTTAAAATTGCATTGAGCACCTTTCTCACACTGAGAAATAAGCTTTTCAGCATCTGTGGCCTTGGATTCTTTTCATTTGCTTAGTTGCACTAACACAGCTTTTAGTGCTCTCAGAAGCTCCAAAACAGTGATTCTGAGCATTGAAGCTCTAACATAACTTTCTCTGCAAAAAAGCTCTAACTCATGAAAATCTGTCTTCTGCATTGCAAATTACATGAGAATTCATGAGAAAGAAACAAATTTCTTGTACTTGAGTTTTTCTCTTATATTTGCATTGAGCAACTTTCTCTCACTGAGAAAGAAGCTTTTCAGCATCTGTGGCCTTGGATTCTTTTCATTTGCTTAATTGCAATAACACAGCTTTTAGTGCTCTCAGAAGCTCAAAAACAGTGTTTCTGAGCATTGAAGCTCTAACCTAACTTTCTTTGCAAAAATGCTCTAACTGATGAAAATCTGTCTTCTGCTTTGCAAATTACATGAGAATTCATGAGAAAGAAACAAATTTCTTGTACTTGAGTTTTTCTGTTAAAATTGCATTGAGCACCTTTCTCTCACTGAGAAAGAAGCTTTTCAGCATCTGTGGCCTTGGATTCTTTTCATTTGCTTAATTGCACTAACACAGCTTTTAGTGCTTTCAGAAGCTCAAAAACAGTGTTTCTGAGCATTGAAGCTCTAACTTAACTTTCTCTGCAAAAAAGCTCTAACTGATGAAAATCAGCTTTTAGTGCTCTCAGAAGCTCAAAAACAGTGTTTCTGAGCATTGAAGCTCTAACCTAACTTTCTCTGCAAAAAAGCTCTAACTGATGAAAATCTGCTTATAGTGCTCTCAGAAGCTCAAAAACAGAGTTTCTGAGCATTGAAGCTCTAACCTAACTTTCTCTGCAAAAAAGCTCTAACTGATGAAAATCTGTCTTATTTGCAAATTACATGAGAATTCATGAGAAAGAAACAAATTTCTTGTACTTGAGTTTTTCTCTTAATATTGCATTGTGCACCTTTCTCTCACTGAGAAAGAAGCTTTTCAGCATCTGTGGCCTTGGATCCTTTTCATTTGCTTAGTTGCACTAACACAGCTTTTAGTGCTCTCAGAAGCTCAAAAACAGTGTTTATGAGCATTTAAGCTCTAACTTAACTTTCTCTGCAAAAAAGCTCTAACTGATGAAAATCAGCTTTTAGTGCTCTCAGAAGCTCAAAAACAGTGTTTCTGAGCATTGAAGCTCTAACCTAACTTTGCAAAAAAAGCTCTAACTGATGAAAATCAGCTTTTAGTGCTCTCAGAAGCTCAAAAACAGTGTTTCTGAGCATTGAAGCTCTAACCTAACTTTCTCTGCAAAAAAGCTCTAACTGATGAAAATCTGTCTTCTGCTTTGCAAATTACATGAGAATTCATGAGAAAGAAACAAATTTCTTGTACTTGAGTTTTTCTGTTAAAATTGCATTGAGCACCTTTCTCTCACTGAGAAAGAAGCTTTTCAGCATCTGTGGCCTTGGATTCTTTTCATTTGCTTAGTTGCACTAACACAGCTTTTAGTGCTCTCAGAAGCTCCAAAACAGTGATTCTGAGCATTGAAGCTCTAACATAACTTTCTCTGCAAAAAAGCTCTAACTGATGAAAGTCTGTCTTCTACTTTGCAAATTAAATGAGAATTCATAAGAAAGAAACAAATTTCTTGTACTTGAGTTTTTCTCTTATATTTGCATTGAGCAACTTTCTCTCACTGAGAAAGAAGCTTTTCAGCATCTGTGGCCTTGGATTCTTTTCATTTGCTTAATTGCAATAACACAGCTTTTAGTGCTCTCAGAAGCTCAAAAACAGTGTTTCTGAGCATTGAAGCTCTAACCTAACTTTCTTTGCAAAAATGCTCTAACTGATGAAAATCTGTCTTCTGCTTTGCAAATTACATGAGAATTCATGAGAAAGAAACAAATTTCTTGTACTTGAGTTTTTCTGTTAAAATTGCATTGAGCACCTTTCTCTCACTGAGAAAGAAGCTTTTCAGCATCTGTGGCCTTGGATTCTTTTCATTTGCTTAGTTGCACTAACACAGCTTTTAGTGCTCTCAGAAGCTCCAAAACAGTGATTCTGAGCATTGAAGCTCTAACATAACTTTCTCTGCAAAAAAGCTCTAACTGATGAAAGTCTGTCTTCTACTTTGCAAATTAAATGAGAATTCATAAGAAAGAAACAAATTTCTTGTACTTGAGTTTTTCTCTTATATTTGCATTGAGCAACTTTCTCTCACTGAGAAAGAAGCTTTTCAGCATCTGTGGCCTTGGATTCTTTTCATTTGCTTAATTGCACTAACACAGCTTTTAGTGCTCTCAGAAGCTCAAAAACAGTGTTTCTGAGCATTGAAGCTCTAACCTAACTTTCTTTGCAAAAAAGCTCTAACTGATGAAAATCTGTCTTCTGCTTTGCAAATTACATGAGAATTCATGAGAAAGAAACAAATTTCTTGTACTTGAGTTTTTCTCTTAAAATTGCATTGAGAACCTTTCTCTCACTGAGAAAGAAGCTTTTCAGCATCTGTGGCCTTGGATTCTTTTCATTTGCTTAATTGCACTAACACAGCTTTTAGTGCTCTCAGAAGCTCAAAAACAGTGTTTCTGAGCATTGAAGCTCTAACCTAACTTTCTTTGCAAAAAAGCTCTAACTGATGAAAATCTGTCTTCTGCTTTGCAAATTACATGAGAATTCATGAGAAAGAAACAAATTTCTTGTACTAGAGTTTTTCTCTTAAAATTGCATTGAGCACCTTTCTCTCACTGAGAAAGAAGCTTTTCAGCATCTTTGGCCTTGGATTCTTTTCATTTGCTTAGTTGCACTAACACACCTTTTAGTGCTCTCAGAAGCTCCAAAACAGTGATTCTGAGCATTGAAGCTCTAACATAACTTTCTCTGCAAAAAAGCTCTAACTCATGAAAATCTATCTTCTGCATTGCAAATTACATGAGAATTCATGAGAAAGAAACAAATTTCTTGTACTTGAGTTTTTCTCTTAAATTTGCATTGAGAAACTTTCTCTCACTGAGAAAGAAGCTTTTCAGCATCTGTGGCCTTGTATTCTTTTCATTTGCTTAATCGCACTAACACAGCTTTTAGTGCTCTCAGAAGCTCAAAAACAGTGTTTCTGAGCACTGAAGCTCTAACCTAACTTTCTTTGCAAAAAAGCTCTAACTGATGAAAATCTGTCTTCTGCTTTGCAACTTACATGAGAATTCATGAGAAAGAAACAAATTTCTTGTACTTGAGTTTTTCTCTTAAAATTGCATTGAGCACCTTTCTCTCACTGAGAAAGAAGCTTTTCAGCATCTGTGGCCTTGGATTCTTTTCATTTGCTTAGTTGCACTAACACAGCTTTTAGTGCTCTCAGAAGCTCCAAAACAGTGATTCTGAGCATTGAAGCTCTAACCTAACTTTCTCTGCAAAAAAGCTCTAACTCATGAAAATCTGTCTTCTGCATTGCAAATTACATGAGAATTCATGAGAAAGAAACAAATTTCTTGTACTTGAGATTTTCTCTTAAAATTGCATTGAGCACCTTTCTCACACTGAGAAATAAGCTTTTCAGCATCTGTGGCCTTGGATTCTTTTCATTTGCTTAATTGCACTAACACAGCTTTTAGTGCTCTCAGAAGCTCAAAAACAGTGTTTCTGAGCATTGAAGCTCTAACCTAACTTTCTCTGCAAAAAAGCTCTAACTGATGAAAATCTGTCTTCTGCTTTGCAAATTACATGAGAATTCATGAGAAAGAAACAAATTTCTTGTACTTGAGTTTTTCTCTTAAAATTGCATTGAGCACCTTTCTCTCACTGAGAAAGAAGCTTTTCAGCATCTGTGGCCTTGGATTCTTTTCATTTGCTTAGTTGCACTAACACAGCTTTTAGTGCTCTCAGAAGCTCCAAAACAGTGATTCTGAGCATTGAAGCTCTAACATAACTTTCTCTGCAAAAAAGCTGTAACTGATGAAAGTCTGTCTTCTACTTTGCAAATTAAATGAGAATTCATAAGAAAGAAACAAATTTCTTGTACTTGAGTTTTTCTCTTATATTTGCATTGAGCAACTTTCTCTCACTGAGAAAGAAGCTTTTCAGCATATGTGGCCTTGGATTCTTTTCATTTGCTTAATTGCACTAACACAGCTTTTAGTGCTCTCAGAAGCTCAAAAACAGTGTTTCTGAGCATTGAAGCTCTAACCTAACTTTCTTTGCAAAAAAGCTCTAACTGATGAAAATCTGTCCTCTGCTTTGCAAATTACATGAGAATTCATGAGAAAGAAACAAATTTCTTGTACTTGAGTTTTTCTCTTAAAATTGCATTGAGCACCTTTCTCTCACTGAAAAAGAAGCTTTTCAGCATCTGTGGCCTTGGATTCTTTTCATTTGCTTAGTTGCACTAACACAGCTTTTAGTGCTCTCAGAAGCTCCAAAACAGTGATTCTGAGCATTGAAGCTCTAACATAACTTTCTCTGCAAAAAAGCTCTAACTCATGAAAATCTGTCTTCTGCATTGCAAATTACATGAGAATTCATGAGAAAGAAACAAATTTCTTGTACTTGAGTTTTTCTCTTAAAATTGCATTGAGCACCTTTCTCTCACTGAGAAAGAAGCTTTTCAGCATCTGTGGCCTTGGATTCTTTTCATTTGCTTAGTTGCACTAACACAGCTTTTAGTGCTCTCAGAAGCTCCAAAACAGTGATTCTGAGCATTGAAGCTCTAACATAACTTTCTCTGCAAAAAAGCTCTAACTCATGAAAATCTGTCTTCTGCATTGCAAATTACATGAGAATTCATGAGAAAGAAACAAATTTCTTGTACTTGAGTATTTCTCTTATATTTGCATTGAGCAACTTTCTCTCCCTGAGAAAGAAGCTTTTCAGCATCTGTGGCCTTGGATTCTTTTCATTTGCTTAGTTGCACTAACACAGCTTTTAGTGCTCTCAGAAGCTCCAAAACAGTGATTCTGAGCATTGAAGCTCTAACCTAACTTTCTTTGCAAAAAAGCTCTAACTGATGAAAATCTGTGTTCTGCTCTGCAAATTACATGAGAATTCATGAGAAAGAAACAAATTTCTTGTACTTGAGTTTTTCTCTTAAAATTGCATTGAGCACCTTTCTCACACTGATAAATAAGCTTTTCAGCATCTGTGGCCTTGGATTCTTTTCATTTGCTTAGTTGCACTAACACAGCTTTTAGTGCTCTCAGAAGAATCCAAAACAGTGATTCTGAGCATTGAAGCTCTAACATAACTTTCTCTGCAAAAAAGCTCTAACTGATGAAAATCTGTCTTCTGCTTTGCAAATTACATGAGAATTCATGAGAAAGAAACAAATTTCTTGTACTTGAGTTTTTCTGTTAAAATTGCATTGAGCACCTTTCTCTCACTGAGAAAGAAGCTTTTCAGCATCTGTGGCCTTGGATTCTTTTCATTTGCTTAGTTGCACTAACACAGCTTTTAGTGCTCTCAGAAGCTCCAAAACAGTGATTCTGAGCATTGAAGCTCTAACATAACTTTCTCTGCAAAAAAGCTCTAACTGATGAAAGTCTGTCTTCTACTTTGCAAATTAAATGAGAATTCATAAGAAAGAAACAAATTTCTTGTACTTGAGTTTTTCTCTTATATTTGCATTGAGCAACTTTCTCTCACTGAGAAAGAAGCTTTTCAGCATCTGTGGCCTTGGATTCTTTTCATTTGCTTAATTGCAATAACACAGCTTTTAGTGCTCTCAGAAGCTCAAAAACAGTGTTTCTGAGCATTGAAGCTCTAACCTAACTTTCTTTGCAAAAATGCTCTAACTGATGAAAATCTGTCTTCTGCTTTGCAAATTACATGAGAATTCATGAGAAAGAAACAAATTTCTTGTACTTGAGTTTTTCTGTTAAAATTGCATTGAGCACCTTTCTCTCACTGAGAAAGAAGCTTTTCAGCATCTGTGGCCTTGGATTCTTTTCATTTGCTTAGTTGCACTAACACAGCTTTTAGTGCTCTCAGAAGCTCCAAAACAGTGATTCTGAGCATTGAAGCTCTAACATAACTTTCTCTGCAAAAAAGCTCTAACTGATGAAAGTCTGTCTTCTACTTTGCAAATTAAATGAGAATTCATAAGAAAGAAACAAATTTCTTGTACTTGAGTTTTTCTCTTATATTTGCATTGAGCAACTTTCTCTCACTGAGAAAGAAGCTTTTCAGCATCTGTGGCCTTGGATTCTTTTCATTTGTTTAATTGCACTAACACAGCTTTTAGTGCTCTCAGAAGCTCAAAAACAGTGTTTCTGAGCATTGAAGCTCTAACCTAACTTTCTTTGCAAAAAAGCTCTAACTGATGAAAATCTGTCTTCTGCTTTGCAAATTACATGAGAATTCATGAGAAAGAAACAAATTTCTTGTACTTGAGTTTTTCTCTTAAAATTGCATTGAGAACCTTTCTCTCACTGAGAAAGAAGCTTTTCAGCATCTGTGGCCTTGGATTCTTTTCATTTGCTTAATTGCACTAACACAGCTTTTAGTGCTCTCAGAAGCTCAAAAACAGTGTTTCTGAGCATTGAAGCTCTAACCTAACTTTCTTTGCAAAAAAGCTCTAACTGATGAAAATCTGTCTTCTGCTTTGCAAATTACATGAGAATTCATGAGAAAGAAACAAATTTCTTGTACTAGAGTTTTTCTCTTAAAATTGCATTGAGCACCTTTCTCTCACTGAGAAAGAAGCTTTTCAGCATCTTTGGCCTTGGATTCTTTTCATTTGCTTAGTTGCACTAACACACCTTTTAGTGCTCTCAGAAGCTCCAAAACAGTGATTCTGAGCATTGAAGCTCTAACATAACTTTCTCTGCAAAAAAGCTCTAACTCATGAAAATCTATCTTCTGCATTGCAAATTACATGAGAATTCATGAGAAAGAAACAAATTTCTTGTACTTGAGTTTTTCTCTTAAATTTGCATTGAGAAACTTTCTCTCACTGAGAAAGAAGCTTTTCAGCATCTGTGGCCTTGTATTCTTTTCATTTGCTTAATCGCACTAACACAGCTTTTAGTGCTCTCAGAAGCTCAAAAACAGTGTTTCTGAGCATTGAAGCTCTAACCTAACTTTCTTTGCAAAAAAGCTCTAACTGATGAAAATCTGTCTTCTGCTTTGCAACTTACATGAGAATTCATGAGAAAGAAACAAATTTCTTGTACTTGAGTTTTTCTCTTAAAATTGCATTGAGCACCTTTCTCTCACTGAGAAAGAAGCTTTTCAGCATCTGTGGCCTTGGATTCTTTTCATTTGCTTAGTTGCACTAACACAGCTTTTAGTGCTCTCAGAAGCTCCAAAACAGTGATTCTGAGCATTGAAGCTCTAACCTAACTTTCTCTGCAAAAAAGCTCTAACTCATGAAAATCTGTCTTCTGCATTGCAAATTACATGAGAATTCATGAGAAAGAAACAAATTTCTTGTACTTGAGATTTTCTCTTAAAATTGCATTGAGCACCTTTCTCACACTGAGAAATAAGCTTTTCAGCATCTGTGGCCTTGGATTCTTTTCATTTGCTTAATTGCACTAACACAGCTTTTAGTGCTCTCAGAAGCTCAAAAACAGTGTTTCTGAGCATTGAAGCTCTAACCTAACTTTCTCTGCAAAAAAGCTCTAACTGATGAAAATCTGTCTTCTGCTTTGCAAATTACATGAGAATTCATGAGAAAGAAACAAATTTCTTGTACTTGAGTTTTTCTCTTAAAATTGCATTGAGCACCTTTCTCTCACTGAGAAAGAAGCTTTTCAGCATCTGTGGCCTTGGATTCTTTTCATTTGCTTAGTTGCACTAACACAGCTTTTAGTGCTCTCAGAAGCTCCAAAACAGTGATTCTGAGCATTGAAGCTCTAACATAACTTTCTCTGCAAAAAAGCTGTAACTGATGAAAGTCTGTCTTCTACTTTGCAAATTAAATGAGAATTCATAAGAAAGAAACAAATTTCTTGTACTTGAGTTTTTCTCTTATATTTGCATTGAGCAACTTTCTCTCACTGAGAAAGAAGCTTTTCAGCATATGTGGCCTTGGATTCTTTTCATTTGCTTAATTGCACTAACACAGCTTTTAGTGCTCTCAGAAGCTCAAAAACAGTGTTTCTGAGCATTGAAGCTCTAACCTAACTTTCTTTGCAAAAAAGCTCTAACTGATGAAAATCTGTCCTCTGCTTTGCAAATTACATGAGAATTCATGAGAAAGAAACAAATTTCTTGTACTTGAGTTTTTCTCTTAAAATTGCATTGAGCACCTTTCTCTCACTGAAAAAGAAGCTTTTCAGCATCTGTGGCCTTGGATTCTTTTCATTTGCTTAGTTGCACTAACACAGCTTTTAGTGCTCTCAGAAGCTCCAAAACAGTGATTCTGAGCATTGAAGCTCTAACATAACTTTCTCTGCAAAAAAGCTCTAACTCATGAAAATCTGTCTTCTGCATTGCAAATTACATGAGAATTCATGAGAAAGAAACAAATTTCTTGTACTTGAGTTTTTCTCTTAAAATTGCATTGAGCACCTTTCTCTCACTGAGAAAGAAGCTTTTCAGCATCTGTGGCCTTGGATTCTTTTCATTTGCTTAGTTGCACTAACACAGCTTTTAGTGCTCTCAGAAGCTCCAAAACAGTGATTCTGAGCATTGAAGCTCTAACATAACTTTCTCTGCAAAAAAGCTCTAACTCATGAAAATCTGTCTTCTGCATTGCAAATTACATGAGAATTCATGAGAAAGAAACAAATTTCTTGTACTTGAGTATTTCTCTTATATTTGCATTGAGCAACTTTCTCTCCCTGAGAAAGAAGCTTTTCAGCATCTGTGGCCTTGGATTCTTTTCATTTGCTTAGTTGCACTAACACAGCTTTTAGTGCTCTCAGAAGCTCCAAAACAGTGATTCTGAGCATTGAAGCTCTAACCTAACTTTCTTTGCAAAAAAGCTCTAACTGATGAAAATCTGTGTTCTGCTCTGCAAATTACATGAGAATTCATGAGAAAGAAACAAATTTCTTGTACTTGAGTTTTTCTCTTAAAATTGCATTGAGCACCTTTCTCACACTGATAAATAAGCTTTTCAGCATCTGTGGCCTTGGATTCTTTTCATTTGCTTAGTTGCACTAACACAGCTTTTAGTGCTCTCAGAAGAATCCAAAACAGTGATTCTGAGCATTGAAGCTCTAACATAACTTTCTCTGCAAAAAAGCTCTAACTCATGAAAATCTGTCTTCTGCATTGCAAATTACATGAGAATTCATGAGAAAGAAACAAATTTCTTGTACTTGAGTTTTTCTCTTATATTTGCATTGAGCACCTTTCTCACACTGAGAAATAAGCTTTTCAGCATCTGTGGCCTTGGATTCTTTTCATTTGCTTAGTTGCACTAACACAGCTTTTAGTGCTCTCAGAAGCTCAAAAACAGTGTTTCTGAGCATTGAAGCTCTAACCTAACTTTCTTTGCAAAAATGCTCTAACTGATGAAAATCTGTCTTCTGCTTTGCAAATTACATGAGAATTCATGAGAAAGAAACAAATTTCTTGTACTTGAGTTTTTCTGTTAAAATTGCATTGAGCACCTTTCTCTCACTGAGAAAGAAGCTTTTCAGCATCTGTGGCCTTGGATTCTTTTCATTTGCTTAATTGCACTAACACAGCTTTTAGTGCTCTCAGAAGCTCAAAAACAGTGTTTCTGAGCATTGAAGCTCTAACATAACTTTTTCTGCAAAAAAGCTCTAACTCATGAAAGTCTGTCTTCTACTTTGCAAATTAAATGAGAATTCATAAGAAAGAAACAAATTTCTTGTACTTGAGTTTTTCTCTTAAAATTGCATTGAGAACCTTTCTCTCACTGAGAAAGAAGCTTTTCAGCATCTGTGGCCTTGGATTCTTTTCATTTGCTTAATTGCACTAACACAGCTTTTAGTGCTCTCAGAAGCTCAAAAACAGTGTTTCTGAGCATTGAAGCTCTAACATAACTTTTTCTGCAAAAAAGCTCTAACTCATGAAAATCTATCTTCTGCATTGCAAATTACATGAGAATTCATGAGAAAGAAACAAATTTCTTGTACTTGAGTTTTTCTCTTAAATTTGCATTGAGAAACTTTCTCTCACTGAGAAAGAAGCTTTTCAGCATCTGTGGCCTTGTATTCTTTTCATTTGCTTAATCGCACTAACACAGCTTTTAGTGCTCTCAGAAGCTCAAAAACAGTGTTTCTGAGCATTGAAGCTCTAACCTAACTTTCTTTGCAAAAAAGCTCTAACTGATGAAAATCTGTCTTCTGCTTTGCAAATTACATGAGAATTCATGAGAAAGAAACAAATTTCTTGTACTTGAGTTTTTCTCTTAAAATTGCATTGAGCACCTTTCTCTCACTGAGAAAGAAGCTTTTCAGCATCTGTGGCCTTGGATTCTTTTCATTTGCTTAGTTGCACTAACACAGCTTTTAGTGCTCTCAGAAGCTCCAAAACAGTGATTCTGAGCATTGAAGCTCTAACATAACTTTCTCTGCAAAAAAGCTCTAACTCATGAAAATCTGTCTTCTGCATTGCAAATTACATGAGAATTCATGAGAAAGAAACAAATTTCTTGTACTTGAGATTTTCTCTTAAAATTGCATTGAGCACCTTTCTCACACTGAGAAATAAGCTTTTCAGCATCTGTGGCCTTGGATTCTTTTCATTTGCTTAGTTGCACTAACACAGCTTTTAGTGCTCTCAGAAGCTCCAAAACAGTGATTCTGAGCATTGAAGCTCTAACATAACTTTCTCTGCAAAAAAGCTCTAACTCATGAAAATCTGTCTTCTGCATTGCAAATTACATGAGAATTCATGAGAAAGAAACAAATTTCTTGTACTTGAGTTTTTCTCTTATATTTGCATTGAGCAACTTTCTCTCACTGAGAAAGAAGCTTTTCAGCATCTGTGGCCTTGGATTCTTTTCATTTGCTTAATTGCAATAACACAGCTTTTAGTGCTCTCAGAAGCTCAAAAACAGTGTTTCTGAGCATTGAAGCTCTAACCTAACTTTCTTTGCAAAAATGCTCTAACTGATGAAAATCTGTCTTCTGCTTTGCAAATTACATGAGAATTCATGAGAAAGAAACAAATTTCTTGTACTTGAGTTTTTCTGTTAAAATTGCATTGAGCACCTTTCTCTCACTGAGAAAGAAGCTTTTCAGCATCTGTGGCCTTGGATTCTTTTCATTTGCTTAGTTGCACTAACACAGCTTTTAGTGCTCTCAGAAGCTCCAAAACAGTGATTCTGAGCATTGAAGCTCTAACATAACTTTCTCTGCAAAAAAGCTCTAACTGATGAAAATCTGTCTTCTGCTTTGCAAATTACATGAGAATTCATGAGAAAGAAACAAATTTCTTGTACTTGAGTTTTTCTCTTAATATTGCATTGAGCACCTTTCTCTCACCGAGAAAGAAGCTTTTCAGCATCAGTGGCCTTGGATTCTTTTCATTTGCTTAATTGCACTAACACAGCTTTTAGTGCTCTCAGAAGCTCAAAAACAGTGTTTCTGAGCATTGAAGCTCTAACTTAACTTTCTCTGCAAAAAAGCTCTAACTGATGAAAATCAGCTTTTAGTGCTCTCAGAAGCTCAAAAACAGTGTTTCTGAGCATTGAAGCTCTAACCTAACTTTCTCTGCAAAAAAGCTCTAACTGATGAAAATCTGCTTATAGTGCTCTCAGAAGCTAAAAAACAGTGTTTCTGAGCATTGAAGCTCTAACTTAACTTTCTCTGCAAAAAAGCTCTAACTGATGAAAATCTTTCTTCTGCTTTGCAAATTACAGGATAATTCATGAGAAAGAAACAAATTTCTTGTACTTGAGCTTTTCTCTTAATATTGCATTGAGCACCTTTCTCTCACCGAGAAAGAAGCTTTTCAGCATCTGTGGCCTTGGATTCTTTTCATTTGCTTAATTGCACTAACACAGCTTTTAGTGCTTTCAGAAGCTCAAAAACAGTGTTTCTGAGCATTGAAACTCTAACATAACTTTCTCTGCAAAAAAGCTCTAACTGATGAAAATCTGTCTTCTGCTTTGCAAATTACATGAGAATTCATGAGAAAGAAACAAATTTCTTGTACTTGAGTTTTTCTGTTAAAATTGCATTGAGCACCTTTCTCTCACTGAGAAAGAAGCTTTTCAGCATCTGTGGCCTTGTATTCTTTTCATTTGCTTAATCGCACTAACACAGCTTTTAGTGCTCTCAGAAGCTCAAAAACAGTGTTTCTGAGCATTGAAGCTCTAACCTAACTTTCTTTGCAAAAAAGCTCTAACTGATGAAAATCTGTCTTCTGCTTTGCAAATTACATGAGAATTCATGAGAAAGAAACAAATTTCTTGTACTTGAGTTTTTCTCTTAAAATTGCATTGAGCACCTTTCTCTCACTGAGAAAGAAGCTTTTCAGCATCTGTGGCCTTGGATTCTTTTCATTTGCTTAACTGCAATAACACAGCTTTTAGTGCTCTCAGAAGCTCAAAAACAGTGTTTCTGAGCATTGAAGCTCTAACCTAACTTTCTTTGCAAAAATGCTCTAACTGATGAAAATCTGTCTTCTGCTTTGCAAATTACATGAGAATTCATGAGAAAGAAACAAATTTCTTGTACTTGAGTTTTTCTGTTAAAATTGCATTGAGCACCTTTCTCTCACTGAGAAAGAAGCTTTTCAGCATCTGTGGCCTTGGATTCTTTTCATTTGCTTAGTTGCACTAACACAGCTTTTAGTGCTCTCAGAAGCTCCAAAACAGTGATTCTGAGCATTGAAGCTCTAACATAACTTTCTCTGCAAAAAAGCTCTAACTGATGAAAGTCTGTCTTCTACTTTGCAAATTAAATGAGAATTCATAAGAAAGAAACACATTTCTTGTACTTGAGTTTTTCTCTTATATTTGCATTGAGCAACTTTCTCTCACTGAGAAAGAAGCTTTTCAGCATCTGTGGCCTTGGATTCTTTTCATTTGCTTAATTGCACTAACACAGCTTTTAGTGCTCTCAGAAGCTCAAAAACAGTGTTTCTGAGCATTGAAGCTCTAACCTAACTTTCTTTGCAAAAAAGCTCTAACTGATGAAAATCTGTCTTCTGCTTTGCAAATTACATGAGAATTCATGAGAAAGAAACAAATTTCTTGTACTTGAGTTTTTCTCTTAAAATTGCATTGAGAACCTTTCTCTCACTGAGAAAGAAGCTTTTCAGCATCTGTGGCCTTGGATTCTTTTCATTTGCTTAATTGCACTAACACAGCTTTTAGTGCTCTCAGAAGCTCAAAAACAGTGTTTCTGAGCATTGAAGCTCTAACCTAACTTTCTTTGCAAAAAAGCTCTAACTGATGAAAATCTGTCTTCTGCTTTGCAAATTACATGAGAATTCATGAGAAAGAAACAAATTTCTTGTACTAGAGTTTTTCTCTTAAAATTGCATTGAGCACCTTTCTCTCACTGAGAAAGAAGCTTTTCAGCATCTGTGGCCTTGGATCCTTTTCATTTGCTTAGTTGCACTAACACAGCTTTTAGTGCTCTCAGAAGCTCCAAAACAGTGATTCTGAGCATTGAAGCTCTAACATAACTTTCTCTGCAAAACAGCTCTAACTCATGAAAATCTGTCTTCTGCATTGCAAATTACATGAGAATTCATGAGAAAGAAACAAATTTCTTGTACTTGAGTTTTTCTCTTAAATTTGCATTGAGAAACTTTCTCTCACTGAGAAAGAAGCTTTTCAGCATCTGTGGCCTTGTATTCTTTTCATTTGCTTAATCGCACTAACACAGCTTTTAGTGCTCTCAGAAGCTCAAAAACAGTGTTTCTGAGCATTGAAGCTCTAACCTAACTTTCTTTGCAAAAAAGCTCTAACTGATGAAAATCTGTCTTCTGCTTTGCAAATTACATGAGAATTCATGAGAAAGAAACAAATTTCTTGTACTTGAGATTTTCTCTTAAAATTGCATTGAGCACCTTTCTCTCACTGAGAAAGAAGCTTTTCAGCATCTGTGGCCTTGGATTCTTTTCATTTGCTTAGTTGCACTAACACAGCTTTTAGTGCTCTCAGAAGCTCCAAAACAGTGATTCTGAGCATTGAAGCTCTAACATAACTTTCTCTGCAAAAAAGCTCTAACTCATGAAAATCTGTCTTCTGCATTGCAAATTACATGAGAATTCATGAGAAAGAAACAAATTTCTTGTACTTGAGATTTTCTCTTAAAATTGCATTGAGCACCTTTCTCACACTGAGAAATAAGCTTTTCAGCATCTGTGGCCTTGGATTCTTTTCATTTGCTTAGTTGCACTAACACAGCTTTTAGTGCTCTCAGAAGCTCCAAAACAGTGATTCTGAGCATTGAAGCTCTAACATAACTTTCTCTGCAAAAAAGCTCTAACTCATGAAAATCTGTCTTCTGCATTGCAAATTACATGAGAATTCATGAGAAAGAAACAAATTTCTTGTACTTGAGTTTTTCTCTTATATTTGCATTGAGCACCTTTCTCACACTGAGAAATAAGCTTTTCAGCATCTGTGGCCTTGGATTCTTTTAATTTGCTTAGTTGCACTAACACAGCTTTTAGTGCTCTCAGAAGCTCAAAAACAGTGTTTCTGAGCATTGAAGCTCTAACCTAACTTTCTTTGCAAAAATGCTCTAACTGATGAAAATCTGTCTTCTGCTTTGCAAATTACATGAGAATTCATGAGAAAGAAACAAATTTCTTGTACTTGAGTTTTTCTGTTAAAATTGCATTGAGCACCTTTCTCTCACTGAGAAAGAAGCTTTTCAGCATCTGTGGCCTTGGATTCTTTTCATTTGCTTAGTTGCACTAACACAGCTTTTAGTGCTCTCAGAAGCTCCAAAACAGTGATTCTGAGCATTGAAGCTCTAACATAACTTTCTCTGCAAAAAAGCTCTAACTGATGAAAGTCTGTCTTCTACTTTGCAAATTAAATGAGAATTCATAAGAAAGAAACAAATTTCTTGTACTTGCGTTTTTCTCTTATATTTGCATTGAGCAACTTTCTCTCACTGAGAAAGAAGCTTTTCAGCATCTGTGGCCTTGGATTCTTTTCATTTGCTTAATTGCACTAACACAGCTTTTAGTCCTCTCAGAAGCTCAAAAACAGTGTTTCTGAGCATTGAAGCTCTAACCTAACTTTCTTTGCAAAAAAGCTCTAACTGATGAAAATCTGTCTTCTGCTTTGCAAATTACATGAGAATTCATGAGAAAGAAACAAATTTCTTGTACTAGAGTTTTTCTCTTAAAATTGCATTGAGCACCTTTCTCTCACTGAGAAAGAAGCTTTTCAGCATCTGTGGCCTTGGATTCTTTTCATTTGCTTAGTTGCACTAACACAGCTTTTAGTGCTCTCAGAAGCTCCAAAACAGTGATTCTGAGCATTGAAGCTCTAACATAACTTTCTCTGCAAAACAGCTCTAACTCATGAAAATCTGTCTTCTGCATTGCAAATTACATGAGAATTCATGAGAAAGAAACAAATTTCTTGTACTTGAGTTTTTCTCTTAAATTTGCATTGAGAAACTTTCTCTCACTGAGAAAGAAGCTTTTCAGCATCTGTGGCCTTGTATTCTTTTCATTTGCTTAATCGCACTAACACAGCTTTTAGTGCTCTCAGAAGCTCAAAAACAGTGTTTCTGAGCATTGAAGCTCTAACCTAACTTTCTTTGCAAAAAAGCTCTAACTGATGAAAATCTGTCTTCTGCTTTGCAAATTACATGAGAATTCATGAGAAAGAAACAAATTTCTTGTACTTGAGATTTTCTCTTAAAATTGCATTGAGCACCTTTCTCTCACTGAGAAAGAAGCTTTTCAGCATCTGTGGCCTTGGATTCTTTTCATTTGCTTAGTTGCACTAACACAGCTTTTAGTGCTCTCAGAAGCTCCAAAACAGTGATTCTGAGCATTGAAGCTCTAACATAACTTTCTCTGCAAAAAAGCTCTAACTCATGAAAATCTGTCTTCTGCTCTGCAAATTACATGAGAATTCATGAGAAAGAAACAAATTTCTTGTACTTGAGATTTTCTCTTAAAATTGCATTGAGCACCTTTCTCACACTGAGAAATAAGCTTTTCAGCATCTGTGGCCTTGGATTCTTTTCATTTGCTTAGTTGCACTAACACAGCTTTTAGTGCTCTCAGAAGCTCCAAAACAGTGATTCTGAGCATTGAAGCTCTAACATAACTTTCTCTGCAAAAAAGCTCTAACTCATGAAAATCTGTCTTCTGCATTGCAAATTACATGAGAATTCATGAGAAAGAAACAAATTTCTTGTACTTGAGTTTTTCTCTTATATTTGCATTGAGCAACTTTCTCTCACTGAGAAAGAAGCTTTTCAGCATCTGTGGCCTTGGATTCTTTTCATTTGCTTAATTGCAATAACACAGCTTTTAGTGCTCTCAGAAGCTCAAAAACAGTGTTTCTGAGCATTGAAGCTCTAACCTAACTTTCTTTGCAAAAATGCTCTAACTGATGAAAATCTGTCTTCTGCTTTGCAAATTACATGAGAATTCATGAGAAAGAAACAAATTTCTTGTACTTGAGTTTTTCTGTTAAAATTGCATTGAGCACCTTTCTCTCACTGAGAAAGAAGCTTTTCAGCATCTGTGGCCTTGGATTCTTTTCATTTGCTTAATTGCACTAACACAGCTTTTAGTGCTTTCAGAAGCTCAAAAACAGTGTTTCTGAGCATTGAAGCTCTAACTTAACTTTCTCTGCAAAAAAGCTCTAACTGATGAAAATCAGCTTTTAGTGCTCTCAGAAGCTCAAAAACAGTGTTTCTGAGCATTGAAGCTCTAACCTAACTTTGCAAAAAAAGCTCTAACTGATGAAAATCTGCTTATAGTGCTCTCAGAAGCTCAAAAACAGTGTTTCTGAGCATTGAAGCTCTAACCTAACTTTCTCTGCAAAAAAGCTCTAACTGATGAAAATCTGTCTTCTGCTTTGCAAATTACATGAGAATTCATGAGAAAGAAACAAATTTCTTGTACTTGAGTTTTTCTCTTAAAATTGCATTGAGAACCTTTCTCTCACTGAGAAAGAAGCTTTTCAGCATCTGTGGCCTTGGATTCTTTTCATTTGCTTAATTGCACTAACACAGCTTTTAGTGCTCTCAGAAGCTCAAAAACAGTGTTTCTGAGCATTGAAGCTCTAACCTAACTTTCTTTGCAAAAAAGCTCTAACTGATGAAAATCTGTCTTCTGCTTTGCAAATTACATGAGAATTCATGAGAAAGAAACAAATTTCTTGTACTAGAGTTTTTCTCTTAAAATTGCATTGAGCACCTTTCTCTCACTGAGAAAGAAGCTTTTCAGCATCTGTGGCCTTGGATTCTTTTCATTTGCTTAGTTGCACTAACACAGCTTTTAGTGCTCTCAGAAGCTCCAAAACAGTGATTCTGAGCATTGAAGCTCTAACATAACTTTCTCTGCAAAACAGCTCTAACTCATGAAAATCTGTCTTCTGCATTGCAAATTACATGAGAATTCATGAGAAAGAAACAAATTTCTTGTACTTGAGTTTTTCTCTTAAATTTGCATTGAGAAACTTTCTCTCACCGAGAAAGAAGCTTTTCAGCATCTGTGGCCTTGGATTCTTTTCATTTGCTTAATTGCACTAACACAGCTTTTAGTGCTTTCAGAAGCTCAAAAACAGTGTTTCTGAGCATTGAAGCTCTAACTTAACTTTCTCTGCAAAAAAGCTCTAACTGATGAAAATCAGCTTTTAGTGCTCTCAGAAGCTCAAAAACAGTGTTTCTGAGCATTGAAGCTCTAACCTAACTTTCTCTGCAAAAAAGCTCTAACTGATGAAAATCTGCTTATAGTGCTCTCAGAAGCTCAAAAACAGAGTTTCTGAGCATTGAAGCTCTAACCTAACTTTCTCTGCAAAAAAGCTCTAACTGATGAAAATCTGTCTTATTTGCAAATTACATGAGAATTCATGAGAAAGAAACAAATTTCTTGTACTTGAGTTTTTCTCTTAATATTGCATTGTGCACCTTTCTCTCACTGAGAAAGAAGCTTTTCAGCATCTGTGGCCTTGGATCCTTTTCATTTGCTTAGTTGCACTAACACAGCTTTTAGTGCTCTCAGAAGCTCAAAAACAGTGTTTATGAGCATTTAAGCTCTAACTTAACTTTCTCTGCAAAAAAGCTCTAACTGATGAAAATCAGCTTTTAGTGCTCTCAGAAGCTCAAAAACAGTGTTTCTGAGCATTGAAGCTCTAACCTAACTTTGCAAAAAAAGCTCTAACTGATGAAAATCAGCTTTTAGTGCTCTCAGAAGCTCAAAAACAGTGTTTCTGAGCATTGAAGCTCTAACCTAACTTTCTCTGCAAAAAAGCTCTAACTGATGAAAATCTGTCTTCTGCTTTGCAAATTACATGAGAATTCATGAGAAAGAAACAAATTTCTTGTACTTGAGTTTTTCTGTTAAAATTGCATTGAGCACCTTTCTCTCACTGAGAAAGAAGCTTTTCAGCATCTGTGGCCTTGGATTCTTTTCATTTGCTTAGTTGCACTAACACAGCTTTTAGTGCTCTCAGAAGCTCCAAAACAGTGATTCTGAGCATTGAAGCTCTAACATAACTTTCTCTGCAAAAAAGCTCTAACTGATGAAAGTCTGTCTTCTACTTTGCAAATTAAATGAGAATTCATAAGAAAGAAACAAATTTCTTGTACTTGAGTTTTTCTCTTATATTTGCATTGAGCAACTTTCTCTCACTGAGAAAGAAGCTTTTCAGCATCTGTGGCCTTGGATTCTTTTCATTTGCTTAATTGCAATAACACAGCTTTTAGTGCTCTCAGAAGCTCAAAAACAGTGTTTCTGAGCATTGAAGCTCTAACCTAACTTTCTTTGCAAAAATGCTCTAACTGATGAAAATCTGTCTTCTGCTTTGCAAATTACATGAGAATTCATGAGAAAGAAACAAATTTCTTGTACTTGAGTTTTTCTGTTAAAATTGCATTGAGCACCTTTCTCTCACTGAGAAAGAAGCTTTTCAGCATCTGTGGCCTTGGATTCTTTTCATTTGCTTAGTTGCACTAACACAGCTTTTAGTGCTCTCAGAAGCTCCAAAACAGTGATTCTGAGCATTGAAGCTCTAACATAACTTTCTCTGCAAAAAAGCTCTAACTGATGAAAGTCTGTCTTCTACTTTGCAAATTAAATGAGAATTCATAAGAAAGAAACAAATTTCTTGTACTTGAGTTTTTCTCTTATATTTGCATTGAGCAACTTTCTCTCACTGAGAAAGAAGCTTTTCAGCATCTGTGGCCTTGGATTCTTTTCATTTGCTTAATTGCACTAACACAGCTTTTAGTGCTCTCAGAAGCTCAAAAACAGTGTTTCTGAGCATTGAAGCTCTAACCTAACTTTCTTTGCAAAAAAGCTCTAACTGATGAAAATCTGTCTTCTGCTTTGCAAATTACATGAGAATTCATGAGAAAGAAACAAATTTCTTGTACTTGAGATTTTCTCTTAAAATTGCATTGAGCACCTTTCTCTCACTGAGAAAGAAGCTTTTCAGCATCTGTGGCCTTGGATTCTTTTCATTTGCTTAGTTGCACTAACACAGCTTTTAGTGCTCTCAGAAGCTCCAAAACAGTGATTCTGAGCATTGAAGCTCTAACATAACTTTCTCTGCAAAAAAGCTCTAACTCATGAAAATCTGTCTTCTGCATTGCAAATTACATGAGAATTCATGAGAAAGAAACAAATTTCTTGTACTTGAGTATTTCTCTTATATTTGCATTGAGCAACTTTCTCTCCCTGAGAAAGAAGCTTTTCAGCATCTGTGGCCTTGGATTCTTTTCATTTGCTTAGTTGCACTAACACAGCTTTTAGTGCTCTCAGAAGCTCCAAAACAGTGATTCTGAGCATTGAAGCTCTAACCTAACTTTCTTTGCAAAAAAGCTCTAACTGATGAAAATCTGTGTTCTGCTCTGCAAATTACATGAGAATTCATGAGAAAGAAACAAATTTCTTGTACTTGAGTTTTTCTCTTAAAATTGCATTGAGCACCTTTCTCACACTGATAAATAAGCTTTTCAGCATCTGTGGCCTTGGATTCTTTTCATTTGCTTAGTTGCACTAACACAGCTTTTAGTGCTCTCAGAAGCTCCAAAACAGTGATTCTGAGCATTGAAGCTCTAACATAACTTTCTCTGCAAAAAAGCTCTAACTCATGAAAATCTGTCTTCTGCATTGCAAATTACATGAGAATTCATGAGAAAGAAACAAATTTCTTGTACTTGAGTTTTTCTCTTATATTTGCATTGAGCACCTTTCTCACACTGAGAAATAAGCTTTTCAGCATCTGTGGCCTTGGATTCTTTTCATTTGCTTAGTTGCACTAACACAGCTTTTAGTGCTCTCAGAAGCTCAAAAACAGTGTTTCTGAGCATTGAAGCTCTAACCTAACTTTCTTTGCAAAAATGCTCTAACTGATGAAAATCTGTCTTCTGCTTTGCAAATTACATGAGAATTCATGAGAAAGAAACAAATTTCTTGTACTTGAGTTTTTCTGTTAAAATTGCATTGAGCACCTTTCTCTCACTGAGAAAGAAGCTTTTCAGCATCTGTGGCCTTGGATTCTTTTCATTTGCTTAATTGCACTAACACAGCTTTTAGTGCTCTCAGAAGCTCAAAAACAGTGTTTCTGAGCATTGAAGCTCTAACATAACTTTTTCTGCAAAAAAGCTCTAACTCATGAAAATCTATCTTCTGCATTGCAAATTACATGAGAATTCATGAGAAAGAAACAAATTTCTTGTACTTGAGATTTTCTCTTAAAATTGCATTGAGCACCTTTCTCACACTGAGAAATAAGCTTTTCAGCATCTGTGGCCTTGGATTCTTTTCATTTGCTTAGTTGCACTAACACAGCTTTTAGTGCTCTCAGAAGCTCCAAAACAGTGATTCTGAGCATTGAAGCTCTAACATAACTTTCTCTGCAAAAAAGCTCTAACTCATGAAAATCTGTCTTCTGCATTGCAAATTACATGAGAATTCATGAGAAAGAAACAAATTTCTTGTACTTGAGTTTTTCTCTTATATTTGCATTGAGCACCTTTCTCACACTGAGAAATAAGCTTTTCAGCATCTGTGGCCTTGGATTCTTTTAATTTGCTTAGTTGCACTAACACAGCTTTTAGTGCTCTCAGAAGCTCAAAAACAGTGTTTCTGAGCATTGAAGCTCTAACCTAACTTTCTTTGCAAAAATGCTCTAACTGATGAAAATCTGTCTTCTGCTTTGCAAATTACATGAGAATTCATGAGAAAGAAACAAATTTCTTGTACTTGAGTTTTTCTGTTAAAATTGCATTGAGCACCTTTCTCTCACTGAGAAAGAAGCTTTTCAGCATCTGTGGCCTTGGATTCTTTTCATTTGCTTAGTTGCACTAACACAGCTTTTAGTGCTCTCAGAAGCTCCAAAACAGTGATTCTGAGCATTGAAGCTCTAACATAACTTTCTCTGCAAAAAAGCTCTAACTGATGAAAGTCTGTCTTCTACTTTGCAAATTAAATGAGAATTCATAAGAAAGAAACAAATTTCTTGTACTTGCGTTTTTCTCTTATATTTGCATTGAGCAACTTTCTCTCACTGAGAAAGAAGCTTTTCAGCATCTGTGGCCTTGGATTCTTTTCATTTGCTTAATTGCACTAACACAGCTTTTAGTCCTCTCAGAAGCTCAAAAACAGTGTTTCTGAGCATTGAAGCTCTAACCTAACTTTCTTTGCAAAAAAGCTCTAACTGATGAAAATCTGTCTTCTGCTTTGCAAATTACATGAGAATTCATGAGAAAGAAACAAATTTCTTGTACTAGAGTTTTTCTCTTAAAATTGCATTGAGCACCTTTCTCTCACTGAGAAAGAAGCTTTTCAGCATCTGTGGCCTTGGATTCTTTTCATTTGCTTAGTTGCACTAACACAGCTTTTAGTGCTCTCAGAAGCTCCAAAACAGTGATTCTGAGCATTGAAGCTCTAACATAACTTTCTCTGCAAAAAAGCTCTAACTCATGAAAATCTGTCTTCTGCTCTGCAAATTACATGAGAATTCATGAGAAAGAAACAAATTTCTTGTACTTGAGATTTTCTCTTAAAATTGCATTGAGCACCTTTCTCACACTGAGAAATAAGCTTTTCAGCATCTGTGGCCTTGGATTCTTTTCATTTGCTTAGTTGCACTAACACAGCTTTTAGTGCTCTCAGAAGCTCCAAAACAGTGATTCTGAGCATTGAAGCTCTAACATAACTTTCTCTGCAAAAAAGCTCTAACTCATGAAAATCTGTCTTCTGCATTGCAAATTACATGAGAATTCATGAGAAAGAAACAAATTTCTTGTACTTGAGTTTTTCTCTTATATTTGCATTGAGCAACTTTCTCTCACTGAGAAAGAAGCTTTTCAGCATCTGTGGCCTTGGATTCTTTTCATTTGCTTAATTGCAATAACACAGCTTTTAGTGCTCTCAGAAGCTCAAAAACAGTGTTTCTGAGCATTGAAGCTCTAACCTAACTTTCTTTGCAAAAATGCTCTAACTGATGAAAATCTGTCTTCTGCTTTGCAAATTACATGAGAATTCATGAGAAAGAAACAAATTTCTTGTACTTGAGTTTTTCTGTTAAAATTGCATTGAGCACCTTTCTCTCACTGAGAAAGAAGCTTTTCAGCATCTGTGGCCTTGGATTCTTTTCATTTGCTTAATTGCACTAACACAGCTTTTAGTGCTTTCAGAAGCTCAAAAACAGTGTTTCTGAGCATTGAAGCTCTAACTTAACTTTCTCTGCAAAAAAGCTCTAACTGATGAAAATCAGCTTTTAGTGCTCTCAGAAGCTCAAAAACAGTGTTTCTGAGCATTGAAGCTCTAACCTAACTTTGCAAAAAAAGCTCTAACTGATGAAAATCTGCTTATAGTGCTCTCAGAAGCTCAAAAACAGTGTTTCTGAGCATTGAAGCTCTAACCTAACTTTCTCTGCAAAAAAGCTCTAACTGATGAAAATCTGTCTTCTGCTTTGCAAATTACATGAGAATTCATGAGAAAGAAACAAATTTCTTGTACTTGAGTTTTTCTCTTAAAATTGCATTGAGAACCTTTCTCTCACTGAGAAAGAAGCTTTTCAGCATCTGTGGCCTTGGATTCTTTTCATTTGCTTAATTGCACTAACACAGCTTTTAGTGCTCTCAGAAGCTCAAAAACAGTGTTTCTGAGCATTGAAGCTCTAACCTAACTTTCTTTGCAAAAAAGCTCTAACTGATGAAAATCTGTCTTCTGCTTTGCAAATTACATGAGAATTCATGAGAAAGAAACAAATTTCTTGTACTAGAGTTTTTCTCTTAAAATTGCATTGAGCACCTTTCTCTCACTGAGAAAGAAGCTTTTCAGCATCTGTGGCCTTGGATTCTTTTCATTTGCTTAGTTGCACTAACACAGCTTTTAGTGCTCTCAGAAGCTCCAAAACAGTGATTCTGAGCATTGAAGCTCTAACATAACTTTCTCTGCAAAACAGCTCTAACTCATGAAAATCTGTCTTCTGCATTGCAAATTACATGAGAATTCATGAGAAAGAAACAAATTTCTTGTACTTGAGTTTTTCTCTTAAATTTGCATTGAGAAACTTTCTCTCACCGAGAAAGAAGCTTTTCAGCATCTGTGGCCTTGGATTCTTTTCATTTGCTTAATTGCACTAACACAGCTTTTAGTGCTTTCAGAAGCTCAAAAACAGTGTTTCTGAGCATTGAAGCTCTAACTTAACTTTCTCTGCAAAAAAGCTCTAACTGATGAAAATCAGCTTTTAGTGCTCTCAGAAGCTCAAAAACAGTGTTTCTGAGCATTGAAGCTCTAACCTAACTTTCTCTGCAAAAAAGCTCTAACTGATGAAAATCTGCTTATAGTGCTCTCAGAAGCTCAAAAACAGAGTTTCTGAGCATTGAAGCTCTAACCTAACTTTCTCTGCAAAAAAGCTCTAACTGATGAAAATCTGTCTTATTTGCAAATTACATGAGAATTCATGAGAAAGAAACAAATTTCTTGTACTTGAGTTTTTCTCTTAATATTGCATTGTGCACCTTTCTCTCACTGAGAAAGAAGCTTTTCAGCATCTGTGGCCTTGGATCCTTTTCATTTGCTTAGTTGCACTAACACAGCTTTTAGTGCTCTCAGAAGCTCAAAAACAGTGTTTATGAGCATTTAAGCTCTAACTTAACTTTCTCTGCAAAAAAGCTCTAACTGATGAAAATCAGCTTTTAGTGCTCTCAGAAGCTCAAAAACAGTGTTTCTGAGCATTGAAGCTCTAACCTAACTTTGCAAAAAAAGCTCTAACTGATGAAAATCAGCTTTTAGTGCTCTCAGAAGCTCAAAAACAGTGTTTCTGAGCATTGAAGCTCTAACCTAACTTTCTCTGCAAAAAAGCTCTAACTGATGAAAATCTGTCTTCTGCTTTGCAAATTACATGAGAATTCATGAGAAAGAAACAAATTTCTTGTACTTGAGTTTTTCTGTTAAAATTGCATTGAGCACCTTTCTCTCACTGAGAAAGAAGCTTTTCAGCATCTGTGGCCTTGGATTCTTTTCATTTGCTTAGTTGCACTAACACAGCTTTTAGTGCTCTCAGAAGCTCCAAAACAGTGATTCTGAGCATTGAAGCTCTAACATAACTTTCTCTGCAAAAAAGCTCTAACTGATGAAAGTCTGTCTTCTACTTTGCAAATTAAATGAGAATTCATAAGAAAGAAACAAATTTCTTGTACTTGAGTTTTTCTCTTATATTTGCATTGAGCAACTTTCTCTCACTGAGAAAGAAGCTTTTCAGCATCTGTGGCCTTGGATTCTTTTCATTTGCTTAATTGCAATAACACAGCTTTTAGTGCTCTCAGAAGCTCAAAAACAGTGTTTCTGAGCATTGAAGCTCTAACCTAACTTTCTTTGCAAAAATGCTCTAACTGATGAAAATCTGTCTTCTGCTTTGCAAATTACATGAGAATTCATGAGAAAGAAACAAATTTCTTGTACTTGAGTTTTTCTGTTAAAATTGCATTGAGCACCTTTCTCTCACTGAGAAAGAAGCTTTTCAGCATCTGTGGCCTTGGATTCTTTTCATTTGCTTAGTTGCACTAACACAGCTTTTAGTGCTCTCAGAAGCTCCAAAACAGTGATTCTGAGCATTGAAGCTCTAACATAACTTTCTCTGCAAAAAAGCTCTAACTGATGAAAGTCTGTCTTCTACTTTGCAAATTAAATGAGAATTCATAAGAAAGAAACAAATTTCTTGTACTTGAGTTTTTCTCTTATATTTGCATTGAGCAACTTTCTCTCACTGAGAAAGAAGCTTTTCAGCATCTGTGGCCTTGGATTCTTTTCATTTGCTTAATTGCACTAACACAGCTTTTAGTGCTCTCAGAAGCTCAAAAACAGTGTTTCTGAGCATTGAAGCTCTAACCTAACTTTCTTTGCAAAAAAGCTCTAACTGATGAAAATCTGTCTTCTGCTTTGCAAATTACATGAGAATTCATGAGAAAGAAACAAATTTCTTGTACTTGAGATTTTCTCTTAAAATTGCATTGAGCACCTTTCTCTCACTGAGAAAGAAGCTTTTCAGCATCTGTGGCCTTGGATTCTTTTCATTTGCTTAGTTGCACTAACACAGCTTTTAGTGCTCTCAGAAGCTCCAAAACAGTGATTCTGAGCATTGAAGCTCTAACATAACTTTCTCTGCAAAAAAGCTCTAACTCATGAAAATCTGTCTTCTGCATTGCAAATTACATGAGAATTCATGAGAAAGAAACAAATTTCTTGTACTTGAGTATTTCTCTTATATTTGCATTGAGCAACTTTCTCTCCCTGAGAAAGAAGCTTTTCAGCATCTGTGGCCTTGGATTCTTTTCATTTGCTTAGTTGCACTAACACAGCTTTTAGTGCTCTCAGAAGCTCCAAAACAGTGATTCTGAGCATTGAAGCTCTAACCTAACTTTCTTTGCAAAAAAGCTCTAACTGATGAAAATCTGTGTTCTGCTCTGCAAATTACATGAGAATTCATGAGAAAGAAACAAATTTCTTGTACTTGAGTTTTTCTCTTAAAATTGCATTGAGCACCTTTCTCACACTGATAAATAAGCTTTTCAGCATCTGTGGCCTTGGATTCTTTTCATTTGCTTAGTTGCACTAACACAGCTTTTAGTGCTCTCAGAAGCTCCAAAACAGTGATTCTGAGCATTGAAGCTCTAACATAACTTTCTCTGCAAAAAAGCTCTAACTCATGAAAATCTGTCTTCTGCATTGCAAATTACATGAGAATTCATGAGAAAGAAACAAATTTCTTGTACTTGAGTTTTTCTCTTATATTTGCATTGAGCACCTTTCTCACACTGAGAAATAAGCTTTTCAGCATCTGTGGCCTTGGATTCTTTTCATTTGCTTAGTTGCACTAACACAGCTTTTAGTGCTCTCAGAAGCTCAAAAACAGTGTTTCTGAGCATTGAAGCTCTAACCTAACTTTCTTTGCAAAAATGCTCTAACTGATGAAAATCTGTCTTCTGCTTTGCAAATTACATGAGAATTCATGAGAAAGAAACAAATTTCTTGTACTTGAGTTTTTCTGTTAAAATTGCATTGAGCACCTTTCTCTCACTGAGAAAGAAGCTTTTCAGCATCTGTGGCCTTGGATTCTTTTCATTTGCTTAATTGCACTAACACAGCTTTTAGTGCTCTCAGAAGCTCAAAAACAGTGTTTCTGAGCATTGAAGCTCTAACATAACTTTTTCTGCAAAAAAGCTCTAACTCATGAAAGTCTGTCTTCTACTTTGCAAATTAAATGAGAATTCATAAGAAAGAAACAAATTTCTTGTACTTGAGTTTTTCTCTTAAAATTGCATTGAGAACCTTTCTCTCACTGAGAAAGAAGCTTTTCAGCATCTGTGGCCTTGGATTCTTTTCATTTGCTTAATTGCACTAACACAGCTTTTAGTGCTCTCAGAAGCTCAAAAACAGTGTTTCTGAGCATTGAAGCTCTAACATAACTTTCTCTGCAAAAAAGCTCTAACTCATGAAAATCTATCTTCTGCATTGCAAATTACATGAGAATTCATGAGAAAGAAACAAATTTCTTGTACTTGAGTTTTTCTCTTATATTTGCATTGAGCAACTTTCTCTCACTGAGAAAGAAGCTTTTCAGCATCTGTGGCCTTGTATTCTTTTCATTTGCTTAATCGCACTAACACAGCTTTTAGTGCTCTCAGAAGCTCAAAAACAGTGTTTCTGAGCATTGAAGCTCTAACCTAACTTTCTTTGCAAAAATGCTCTAACTGATGAAAATCTGTCTTCTGCTTTGCAAATTACATGAGAATTCATGAGAAAGAAACAAATTTCTTGTACTTGAGTTTTTCTGTTAAAATTGCATTGAGCACCTTTCTCTCACTGAGAAAGAAGCTTTTCAGCATCTGTGGCCTTGGATTCTTTTCATTTGCTTAGTTGCACTAACACAGCTTTTAGTGCTCTCAGAAGCTCCAAAACAGTGATTCTGAGCATTGAAGCTCTAACATAACTTTCTCTGCAAAAAAGCTCTAACTGATGAAAGTCTGTCTTCTACTTTGCAAATTAAATGAGAATTCATAAGAAAGAAACAAATTTCTTGTACTTGAGTTTTTCTCTTATATTTGCATTGAGCAACTTTCTCTCACTGAGAAAGAAGCTTTTCAGCATCTGTGGCCTTGGATTCTTTTCATTTGCTTAATTGCAATAACACAGCTTTTAGTGCTCTCAGAAGCTCAAAAACAGTGTTTCTGAGCATTGAAGCTCTAACCTAACTTTCTTTGCAAAAATGCTCTAACTGATGAAAATCTGTCTTCTGCTTTGCAAATTACATGAGAATTCATGAGAAAGAAACAAATTTCTTGTACTTGAGTTTTTCTGTTAAAATTGCATTGAGCACCTTTCTCTCACTGAGAAAGAAGCTTTTCAGCATCTGTGGCCTTGGATTCTTTTCATTTGCTTAGTTGCACTAACACAGCTTTTAGTGCTCTCAGAAGCTCCAAAACAGTGATTCTGAGCATTGAAGCTCTAACATAACTTTCTCTGCAAAAAAGCTCTAACTGATGAAAGTCTGTCTTCTACTTTGCAAATTAAATGAGAATTCATAAGAAAGAAACAAATTTCTTGTACTTGAGTTTTTCTCTTATATTTGCATTGAGCAACTTTCTCTCACTGAGAAAGAAGCTTTTCAGCATCTGTGGCCTTGGATTCTTTTCATTTGCTTAATTGCACTAACACAGCTTTTAGTGCTCTCAGAAGCTCAAAAACAGTGTTTCTGAGCATTGAAGCTCTAACCTAACTTTCTTTGCAAAAAAGCTCTAACTGATGAAAATCTGTCTTCTGCTTTGCAAATTACATGAGAATTCATGAGAAAGAAACAAATTTCTTGTACTTGAGTTTTTCTCTTAAAATTGCATTGAGAACCTTTCTCTCACTGAGAAAGAAGCTTTTCAGCATCTGTGGCCTTGGATTCTTTTCATTTGCTTAATTGCACTAACACAGCTTTTAGTGCTCTCAGAAGCTCAAAAACAGTGTTTCTGAGCATTGAAGCTCTAACCTAACTTTCTTTGCAAAAAAGCTCTAACTGATGAAAATCTGTCTTCTGCTTTGCAAATTACATGAGAATTCATGAGAAAGAAACAAATTTCTTGTACTAGAGTTTTTCTCTTAAAATTGCATTGAGCACCTTTCTCTCACTGAGAAAGAAGCTTTTCAGCATCTTTGGCCTTGGATTCTTTTCATTTGCTTAGTTGCACTAACACACCTTTTAGTGCTCTCAGAAGCTCCAAAACAGTGATTCTGAGCATTGAAGCTCTAACATAACTTTCTCTGCAAAAAAGCTCTAACTCATGAAAATCTATCTTCTGCATTGCAAATTACATGAGAATTCATGAGAAAGAAACAAATTTCTTGTACTTGAGTTTTTCTCTTAAATTTGCATTGAGAAACTTTCTCTCACTGAGAAAGAAGCTTTTCAGCATCTGTGGCCTTGTATTCTTTTCATTTGCTTAATCGCACTAACACAGCTTTTAGTGCTCTCAGAAGCTCAAAAACAGTGTTTCTGAGCATTGAAGCTCTAACCTAACTTTCTTTGCAAAAAAGCTCTAACTGATGAAAATCTGTCTTCTGCTTTGCAACTTACATGAGAATTCATGAGAAAGAAACAAATTTCTTGTACTTGAGTTTTTCTCTTAAAATTGCATTGAGCACCTTTCTCTCACTGAGAAAGAAGCTTTTCAGCATCTGTGGCCTTGGATTCTTTTCATTTGCTTAGTTGCACTAACACAGCTTTTAGTGCTCTCAGAAGCTCCAAAACAGTGATTCTGAGCATTGAAGCTCTAACCTAACTTTCTCTGCAAAAAAGCTCTAACTCATGAAAATCTGTCTTCTGCATTGCAAATTACATGAGAATTCATGAGAAAGAAACAAATTTCTTGTACTTGAGATTTTCTCTTAAAATTGCATTGAGCACCTTTCTCACACTGAGAAATAAGCTTTTCAGCATCTGTGGCCTTGGATTCTTTTCATTTGCTTAGTTGCACTAACACAGCTTTTAGTGCTCTCAGAAGCTCCAAAACAGTGATTCTGAGCATTGAAGCTCTAACATAACTTTCTCTGCAAAAAAGCTGTAACTGATGAAAGTCTGTCTTCTACTTTGCAAATTAAATGAGAATTCATAAGAAAGAAACAAATTTCTTGTACTTGAGTTTTTCTCTTATATTTGCATTGAGCAACTTTCTCTCACTGAGAAAGAAGCTTTTCAGCATATGTGGCCTTGGATTCTTTTCATTTGCTTAATTGCACTAACACAGCTTTTAGTGCTCTCAGAAGCTCAAAAACAGTGTTTCTGAGCATTGAAGCTCTAACCTAACTTTCTTTGCAAAAAAGCTCTAACTGATGAAAATCTGTCCTCTGCTTTGCAAATTACATGAGAATTCATGAGAAAGAAACAAATTTCTTGTACTTGAGTTTTTCTCTTAAAATTGCATTGAGCACCTTTCTCTCACTGAAAAAGAAGCTTTTCAGCATCTGTGGCCTTGGATTCTTTTCATTTGCTTAGTTGCACTAACACAGCTTTTAGTGCTCTCAGAAGCTCCAAAACAGTGATTCTGAGCATTGAAGCTCTAACATAACTTTCTCTGCAAAAAAGCTCTAACTCATGAAAATCTGTCTTCTGCATTGCAAATTACATGAGAATTCATGAGAAAGAAACAAATTTCTTGTACTTGAGTTTTTCTCTTAAAATTGCATTGAGCACCTTTCTCTCACTGAGAAAGAAGCTTTTCAGCATCTGTGGCCTTGGATTCTTTTCATTTGCTTAGTTGCACTAACACAGCTTTTAGTGCTCTCAGAAGCTCCAAAACAGTGATTCTGAGCATTGAAGCTCTAACATAACTTTCTCTGCAAAAAAGCTCTAACTCATGAAAATCTGTCTTCTGCATTGCAAATTACATGAGAATTCATGAGAAAGAAACAAATTTCTTGTACTTGAGTATTTCTCTTATATTTGCATTGAGCAACTTTCTCTCCCTGAGAAAGAAGCTTTTCAGCATCTGTGGCCTTGGATTCTTTTCATTTGCTTAGTTGCACTAACACAGCTTTTAGTGCTCTCAGAAGCTCCAAAACAGTGATTCTGAGCATTGAAGCTCTAACCTAACTTTCTTTGCAAAAAAGCTCTAACTGATGAAAATCTGTGTTCTGCTCTGCAAATTACATGAGAATTCATGAGAAAGAAACAAATTTCTTGTACTTGAGTTTTTCTCTTAAAATTGCATTGAGCACCTTTCTCTCACTGAGAAAGAAGCTTTTCAGCATCTGTGGCCTTGGATTCTTTTCATTTGCTTAGTTGCACTAACACAGCTTTTAGTGCTCTCAGAAGCTCCAAAACAGTGATTCTGAGCACTGAAGCTCTAACATAACTTTCTCTGCAAAAAAGCTCTAACTCATGAAAATCTGTCTTCTGCATTGCAAATTACATGAGAATTCATGAGAAAGAAACAAATTTCTTGTACTTGAGTTTTTCTCTTAAAATTGCATTGAGCACCTTTCTCACACTGATAAATAAGCTTTTCAGCATCTGTGGCCTTGGATTCTTTTCATTTGCTTAGTTGCACTAACACAGCTTTTAGTGCTCTCAGAAGAATCCAAAACAGTGATTCTGAGCATTGAAGCTCTAACATAACTTTCTCTGCAAAAAAGCTCTAACTCATGAAAATCTGTCTTCTGCATTGCAAATTACATGAGAATTCATGAGAAAGAAACAAATTTCTTGTACTTGAGTTTTTCTCTTATATTTGCATTGAGCACCTTTCTCACACTGAGAAATAAGCTTTTCAGCATCTGTGGCCTTGGATTCTTTTCATTTGCTTAGTTGCACTAACACAGCTTTTAGTGCTCTCAGAAGCTCAAAAACAGTGTTTCTGAGCATTGAAGCTCTAACCTAACTTTCTTTGCAAAAATGCTCTAACTGATGAAAATCTGTCTTCTGCTTTGCAAATTACATGTGTAGCATATTTGCTTTATGAGATGAACATAATAAATCATAACGGGTTATCAATTATATATCCATCTTCAGGAATTAGCTGTAGTATTAATAGTACAATAGAATGATTAGTTCGTCCGCAGTACGGACCCTTCTATTGACTTTAAGGAAAATTATTCCTCTGGCCACGACAAATAATTTTCTTAACGAAGCAGTGCTCCGAGCATTGTTGCAAGATCGGACGTTAAAGTGACTTAGTTCTGAGAGCAGTAGACACAGACAACCAAGTGTGAATACATATGGATGTTTATTAAACTACACTACAGGGGAACATGTAACATAGAACTAGACACAGACATACACACATTAAACATAGATGCCAACGCAAGAAAGGCATAGAGAGAGAGAGAGAGAGAGAGAGAGAGAGAGAGCGCTCGCGCGCAAGAGAAGCATGGCAGGATTCTAACTAACTAAAACCTGGGTTTGAACCATTAGAAAATCATATCACCTTAATTAAAAGGGGTCGAAGCCTAGAAGCGCATCTAGATAGTTAACAAGCGGTTACTTGCATGGTTTTTGTGGGTGCTGAGTAAAGTATCCTGGTGCATGTATAATGCGTAGATTCCCGGGGGGGGATTCCTTTTGGAGTAAAAGCTTCGTCCTTCCAGCCATGATTAGTCCGAAGTGAGTTCCCAAAGTTACCGAACTTAAAATTGCCAGAAGATCGGGCTCCCCCGGAAGGGGAGCCGCGAGGTTTCCCAGGTGATCTCCAGGGCACTTTTTGGTAGAAGAGAGAGAGAGAGAGCGCGTGGGCTCTTTAAAGTCTGCGAAGAGTCACGCCTTTCAGGATGGGCTTGACCAATGAGAAAGGCTGAATTTCCAAGCGGGAGTTTTGGAAATACTGGGGGTTTTATGGCCCTTTGTCTGAGAGCATGGTAATTTCCAAAAGGGGTTGGATTGAAAGTTATTATACAAACTATTAAAGATTCTTAGGACACTGATATGTTGCATAGGTATCAACATGTAATATTCACTCTCAGTTAGATCATCCGAAGACGAATTGATAGAGACCAAACATGTTACAGTCAGAGTGATATTAACTATTGATCTATTATAAGCATGCATAAAACAGTATTAAAATACACAAAAACAGTAATAATATACACAATGACTTAATGATATGTGTGCTCATTCAAAGAAAGGTTTTCCTATGAATTAATTAGAGAAGAGTCCATTTTATGGCATAAATGTCCTTTTCCTAAAGTGGATATGAAGTGAGTGTTTCTTGACCATTTTGCATTCCTTTGCGCAATAAAACTAATGTTATCTGATGGGTTGCCATGGCACCGGGGGTGCTCTGGCGGCGTCTGCAGACATAGGGGCACCTAAGAATGTGTATTGGGTGAGGGGTCTGTGATTATTTGTTAATCTAATAACTAGTTTCATTTGTTAAATCAAATGAGAAATTGTGTCTGATTGGTCCAAATGCTACATAATTCCCCTCTTTCGAACGTTGTTGTCCGTCCAATAGACAGCAACGAGCGACGTTAAAGATGCAGAACAATCAGACTTGCACCTGCCACTCATGGCTGGGGGACAGTGGTGGCTTTCTGGTTGTTGGTTGCCTCCAGGAGTGGTTGTGGTGCCGTGGTGGATGCTGTCAAGTGGGAAGCTGTGGAACTGTAGGCTGTAGTAAGGTGCGGATCCTCGAGCTGGTGCAGCAGATGTCGAGGCAGTGTCAGCTGTCATCCCGAAGTGGGTTGGTCCGGGTCAGATGGTTGTTGATGCTGTTAGCCAGAAGGCTATCTGTGGTACCCGTGGTGTGGAACAGCCGGGTTAGACTCTCACTGGTGAGAGTGCAGGTGGTTGTTAGCCCTCTGTTCTGCTGGAACATTACCATAAATCTGATGTTTGCGGTGTCGCTTTGCTTTTGTGGCGGCACCGACTTGAGCTTGCCTGAGTTGTGTTGGTAGAGGTTTCGCTGTCGGGCATGTGGGCCGTTGCTCAACCCAACGTTGTCTGGTTGCTTCTGGGGTGTCGACTAGTTTTAAGGGATGCTCCTCCCTTGGAGGGGTCTGATGCTGTGTTGCGTCAGGCGAGGAGTCAGAAGTTTGTCCTTCGCAGTACTCCTCGGTTGAGTCTATTTCAAGGAGCTCTTCTGCCAGTATCAGAAGCTCCTGTAACTCAGAAGTAGGAGTGTCCGGCTGTCCTTGTGAAACATCCGTTTGGCACCTGTGTGAAAGGTGTGGAGGAGGATCTTGTGGGGACTGTCGTCGGACATACCATGGTGTTCGCAGGATGAGGATGGCCTTTTCCATGGTTCCTGCCAGTGGCTTTTCTGGGACCTGGGTCTGTTGCCATGGCAATGGCTCTTTCCTCTGCTGGCTAGTGGCTTTCTGTAGAAGGGCCTTACATTGTGGCAATGCTGGGTGCCTTCTGGCGTCTGTTTTGGATTCTGGGTTGTGCAGTTCAGATTCAGTGGGGTCTTACAAACACCTTTGGTAGAGGCCTTGTGCTTGTTAAAGGCCTTCCGTGTCAGGTCACGCAGTGTCTCCACCTGGGCCCCTCTTCTCCAGTGGTTCCGTTTGAAGGTCTGAGGGCGTGCAGCTGTGCACCTGTTCATGGACCTTTGCATCAGGTTGACTCTCAGGACTGGATGTGGGTCTGAGGAGGTGTAACCTGTCTCTGTCAGTCGCGTGAGCTTCCACTTCTGGATATCTCGGCCTTCTGTAGTGTTTGGTCGAACTGGGGATGTTTTGGCCAGTTTGTCAAGGTCTTTGGGAGTCGTCTCGTGCAGTTTCGGGGTCTGCATGGAGAGGGTTTCTTCTTTTGCTAGAAGGGAAGAGTTCTGTGGTGAGGGCTGGCGATGCTTTGGTTTGCGGCCATTCACTTCTTCCAGTGTGTAGCAATTCTTGGATGGGGGACTCCATTCTGCTCAGCGGTGGTGATGCTGACGAGGGCTCCGCTTTTCTTGGCTCTAATTCCTTTTTAGGTGGTCTTCCAGAGCATTTATTTCAGAGTCTTTTGTTTTAAGGTCAGTTTTGGCTTCCTTTAGTAGCTGTTCTGCAGACTGTAGATGTCTTCTCATGTCTTTCTGGGAAGCCTTTAGTTCTTGTCGGTCACTTTCAGCAACTGCAAGGGCTTCTTGGAGCTGTTCAACTTTTTCCTTTGTTTCCGGTTTCACTCCACCTGGTACCTTGAGTTTATCCCGAGTCTTCATTTCGAGCTTGTCTGTGAAGCGTGAGATGTGCAACAGCTCTCTCAGGAACTCAGTGGTCTGATGCCTGAAACCATCCTGGACTTTCGCTGCCAGTTTGTCTATGCGGGTTTTGGCCATGTATCAGTTCCTTTTGCCGATGGGTGCTGTGCTTGTCGCGTAGTGTCAGCTGGGCTTTGAGGGCATAGCTTAAGGAACTGATGGCCTTGTTTAGCTCCCCGTGGTGGTGATTCTGGCTTGAGTCGTGTGTCAGGAGTCTTTTCCGGATTGTGACTATTACTCAGAATATTAAAAGTTCAGTGGTCTTTAGGGTGAGGCTCTCTGTAATGCCTCTTAGTCAGGTGTTCACATCTCCTATGGGGTTTGCTTTCTGTGACATGCTGGCAGACTGGGAAGTGAGGACTGACACAGATCTGCTTGGTATTATCGGCCCATATGTGGTGAAACAGCTAAGGGTCATTTCAGTGATTGTAAACCCAAAGTGGAGTGCATTGTAGTGGGGCTTTGTGGTTCAGGCTTGCTGTTTTGGAATTGACATGCTCTGACACATTCCGCCACATCTTGCTTTATGCCAGCCCCGTATGCCACTTGTTTTAGTGTCTTATAAGTGTCTCTGGTACTGTGGTGTCCAGCACATGGTGCGTTGTGGGTATGCATTGACCTGACCCCCCTTTGTCACTGTGTCACCACAAGCTTTGGCGCAGAGTGGGCATCAGGGACACAGTATGCAATGTTGCTCAGCACATGTAGCATGTGTGTGACGTCATGCCGCAGTTTGAGGGCTGGAGCAGCAGCAAGTCGAGTAGATGTGATAGGGTGGTTGGATGGGGTTAGGGAGGTGGTAGAGAATAAGCTTTATTGTTCAGTCAGCGGTTTGCATTTAGGCAATGACATTTATGGATAGCTTTTAAGTTAGTGTCAGGGCTGCGAGGTGTGTACCCTGGAGGTGAAAGTTGGTTTCATTCTGGTTACGGCTGCCATGTCATTGGTGGGTGGGTGGGTGGTTCTTGGTTGAGGCCGTAGCTCACCATGCAATGCACTTGCGATGTTGTTGCACGCCTGGTACAGGTGTTGGTGCTTGACTGGCTTCCTGTTCATTGTGGCAAACTCATTTTTTTCCTAGCCAAGGAGGTGGCGTGCGAAGCTGAGATTGGCATAATTTGAGTCTGTGTAACTGAGGAGTTCTTTGATGCAGTTCTTGTGAGCTGATGCGATTTAAAGGGTTATCAGGATGGCTGTCACTTGTACTGTGATGACTGGGAGTCCAGCTTGAAGTGTTGCTGTGGTAGACTGGAGAATCACTGGATGATTCGTGAAGTGCGGAGCTGGGCTCTTTTGTCATCTGAGTAGTTAGTGCCCCGGTGGGAGCAGTGTTCTGCTGAAGTGGGCAACCCCCCTTTAGTTCTGGCCATGTTGTTGGTGTAGAGTGCAGATGCCATTTGAGTTTGATGATGTAATGTGGTCTTGAGTGAGTCCACATAGCTGACATCAGCTCTGCATTGTTGCTTCTTGTGAAGAGCAGCTTTGGCACTGGCCGTTGTCGACAGGTGCAGGATGTCTCTTAGAAAAGGGGGTGTGGCTCAGAGTGGGGCCAGGTTCCCTCCATCCCCTTGAAGGTGTGTGCTTGAGGGTTTGGCCACGCTGTCTGTGTGTCACACTGTTGCTGTCCGTTCCCCTTTTGTGTATGCTGGTAGTGCAGTCTCATATTTTTGCCAGTGTAAACATCTGGTATGGTCTGGCCAGACGTTCTTGCACTTTACAGGGCTTCTCCAGGGGGTTGCAAGGCCTCATAGGAAACTTGTGCACTTGCTTGCGAAGGCAGGTCTGGTGTGTGCTCGGTGAGTGCTTTGAAGCGTGTGAGGCTTCAGGCCATGTCCTCATGGCTGGCTGTGAGATTTTCCCGTGACCTCTGTGACCTGACAGTCTGTCTAGGTGACCTGTCTGGCTGGAGTGGCTGGGGTTCTTGCCCTTCAGCCCGGAGATTCGGCTGTCTCACTTTCAGCAAAGGGTCAATGTGACCCAGCAGCTCTTTATCACTGAGAAGGTTGTATGCATGTATGGCTGCGTGTTCCGTGCACACCTTTGGGCTTTAAGAGTTCAGTTCTGTTCCTGAGCTTCAGCTTGGGGTCTGCCCAAGAGTTGGAATTGACATAAAAATTGGATTTACTCCAGTGTCAGCAGAACTCCAAGTCTCGCCTTGTTTTCCAACATGCTGTTTCCTGCTGGTTGGGAACTGTGTTGACTTTCTGATGAAGCATCTATCACAGTGATGTGCCTTTCAAGATGTAAAGGCAGGAGGAGTCTGGGTCGTGGGCTGGTCTGACCTTGAGACTGAGTTCTCGCGACCAGCTGAGATGTCAGGTCTTATCTCTGTGACCTGGCTGTGCACTTCAGATGAGTTGGCAGGCTGGAAGTGTGAAAGTTCCCGCACTTGAGGCTAATTCTCTGAATGCTTAAAGTCCCTCGGGCTCAAAACCATACGACAGGTCCATGTTGGTGAAAAGAGGGCCGGTGTTCATTTGGGGTTGTGTACACAGGGTGTACGGTCTCATGGAGCTGATGGTCAGGTGCAGGAGAGTTGACCGTGTGTTTATTTTGGCTTGTCGTGGGCGGTCAGCCGTCTGCTGATGTTCTGTTTGGGTGCCATGACCATCTGACATTAGGATGGATGTCTCTGTTGTGAGAGACTATTTGACAAGATCTGGGCGTTTCTTTTAGTAGGAGGGCTTTCTGGTAAGTTTCTTATGCCACTCGCAGTTAAAAGGAGTTTTGAGAGTCTGATATATCCTGTTTGTGCTGCTGGGGAGGCCACGTTTTATGTCCTCAGGATCTCTGTTGCTGGCCCGTGTGCACTCCAGCGTCAGTTCTGGGTACTGTGCAGGGATAGGCAGGATTTTACCAGTCTTTATGGAGGCAGCGCTGTGTTGTCTGTAGGCCACATGGGCTGAGTTCCGCAGATGTCAGGTGGTCATTGTGCGGAGGAAGACCATGGAGCTTGAATGGTGACTCACAATGTGATGCGGATTTTTGGGAGGAGGGAAGGTTCTGGAGTTGAGGCCTTCCTCCCTTGTGGCCTGTTCTGTTGTCTGCCGTAGACTCAGAGCTGGCTGTAGCAGGCTTCTTGTAAGTTTTGTAATCCGCTTTGACAGTTTCAGACTGCTGGTACAGGATGTTGTGTTTCAAGGCTGGAGGTGGTCCTGAGCAGATAGTCTGTCTCGTGTGGTCACATTGGGCAGAGTTCGAGCATAAAAGTTCGTGTTTTGCAGGCAGGCAAGTGTGGTGGCCTTCTGCAGGCCAGTTGGTTGGCGTTTGAAGTTGCCTCGTCGCTGAGCAGAGACTTGGATTTCAGCTCGGCTGCTTGCAGGTGGCATTCACAGGCATTGTTTCAGTTCGCCTGGGTCATTACTTAAGAGAGCTTTAGCCTGCTGAAGCCTCTCTGGCTTCTATTCCGGCTGCTCTCTGTGCTCAGTGTCTGTGTGGGTTTTGTAGAGGCATCCTGAAACTTTCTACTTCCTCTTGTAGCTCCTTGTCCTCTTCATCCGCTGTCATTTGCTGGTCCAGCTGGTCTGGCGGTTCTGCACGCGCTCCTGGTTTTCCGGGCCTCCTTGTGGTTGAAGCATCTTTCGCTTGGCTTTAACTGGATGATGCGGTTGTAGGCACGAGCACCGATGATCCTGGCTGGCTCTCTGTGGCCGTAGCCCTGGTTTGATCATGGTCTGTCTGCCAGTTCAGGTTGTCATCCAGCTGTTTCGCTCAGGTGCTGTAGATCAGGAGTGGTCCCGGACCGGAGGGCGTCTGTTGCAGTGCTTAGCCAAGCCGGATGATCTGGACACAGGTGGAGCACAAGTGGAGAGGGAAAAACACAAGACACCAATGCAAGTCCGCACAGATTTAGTGAGCTAAAATATTTGGGCTATGTGTTGCATGATTAACTGGTGTGATCAGTTAGTGACGCAAACTAAACGCTTACATATCGTGGCTGCTAAGGCAGGAGTGAATAATTGGTGTGAGTGAGCACCCAAAAACTATGGGTAACACTGTTGATGGGTGATAACCTAGGGGGTCATTTAATGACTTAGGCTATTTGGTTTATCAACGTTATTACCAAGTATTTTCTGATGGTTCAAACAGGTTCGGTCTCCGGGCCCACAAAACAACCAAAACAAACAGAACCGAAATTAATTAAAAAAAAAAAAATAAAAATATATAAAAAAAATAAAATAAAAATCAAAGTTCAAATTTAGAAAGGAATAGTGGGAAATCAAGGGCTTACTACCACCTCTAGGGGCTGTGACAAGGACTGCGGAGCGGGGCTCTTGTACTGCCTAGGGAGGTGATGAGAGAGATAGCTGGACAGACCAAGCACGCTAAAGCAGAGAGGCTCTCTAGTCCTCTTCACGTTTCATATTGAGTCAATGGCTATATCTGAGGTGTTGTTAGGCTTGGTGATGAGCTGAGGTTACCCAGGTGAGCCCCAGTGATTGGGCCGTCTCCCTTGACTCTCCCGAGCACGCAACTGCAGGGGCTCCTGATCACTCGCACCCATGGCACCCGGTGGCAACCACTCAAACAGCACTGCCTTTTGGCACAATGTTGCATCACTCAAGTGAGGGAGGCTCAACGACTAGCTGGCACAGCCAAAATTGGGTTTCGCCTGTGGGTCCCAAGTTACACGGACCCCTTTTGGGCCTCGAACTATGGATGAGTTCGCTCCTCTCAAAAGGGTGGACCACCGTGTAACTTCACAGGGTACTTAACCAAAATTGCCCTTATGTGTCAGTCAGTATGGTTGATACAACACTTGAGGTCCCCATTGCTGATGTCGTGCTGCGTGTTGCCACTCGGAGTACAGGGGCAGAGGTATCCGAGGCGCCCCCCCCAGTACATGTCCGGTAGGTCAGGCAGACGAGTCCAGTCCCCGAGAATTCCCCATGGATGATACCTAACTGGGAACATTGAGAGGGGACAACAGAAAGATTAAGCGTCTAGGATGAAGCAGCTTGTGGCTAGCATTACCTATGCCTATAGAGGAAGGAGAGGAAAAGGGTAACAAAATAAAATTGAAAATTGAAGCAAAGTTAAAATGTCCTAATTGCGTAGGAAAATAAATGGGAAACTGTTTTAAATAGATTTAAAATCTAAGTAAATTCAATTTTGCTCAATAGGTGTAGCTAGACTTAACTACAGACTGGAGTAGATGAAATAAAACAAGCCCAAATAAAATAAATAAATAATTGCTGCAAATAACACGGTAAAATAAAATACACAAATCAACCAAAGCATGTGGGGGAGACCAAAGTAATTGATAGCTCAGCAGAAGGTGGAACAGAAAGAAACTGTAGAGGTAGGAGTTCTGTTACACTTTACACACACTGTCTCTAAGTGTCAGTCGGATGCTAACAGCTAACAGCTGAGGTAAGGGCTTTAGCTCCTATCCATGTAGGGCCGTTAGCGCGGTAGCTTTGGCTACATGCAATGGTCTGTTTACATTAGTCTGTGACGTATGCGCTGTCTTTAGTTTGAACCGGAAAGGGCTCGCTATCGCCTTTCGGGGTCAGGCGTTGCTAAGAAACCGATGCACGCTTAACAACCGGTGTGTGCGCGAAGCACGTGAGCCAGATGTAAACATGCATGGGAATCTCGCGCTCATCCAGTCGAGCTGTCGTTCACACTTCATTCATAACTTACACAGCGCGTTCACTTCACAGACAATGGCAAAACATTACACCATTAAATCGACCAATTGCATCACATCAGTGGATTAATATGCATGCAATGACACGCGACAATAAGCAGATGAAATACTGTAGTGAGATTTTTTTTATCACACAGCTAAAATTTAAGCCGCTGTCCTGAAGAGATTTTATCTGTTCAGGAGAGACTTACGCAGTTTACCACGAAACCCGCAAGTGGGGATTTTCTTTACCCAATATCAAATAGATTTCATCTAAAACGCACTGCCGATCTGACATTTACTAGTTGGATATGGGACTTATGCTGTTCAAAACTGAAAATGGGGATTCTTCGCCCAAGATCATAACTTTAGTATATAAAAAAAAATAATTATATATATATTTATACGCACTGCCGATCTGGGATTTCTTCGCCAGCTATATGGGACTTGTGCGGTTGTTGCAACAATTACTTGATCAAGATTTTAAGACTCCCAGTTATCATTAATCCGACACTGACCTGCAGTAAGATTAATGTTGCTCGGGCGAGGAGGCACGCATTAGTTAGCTACGCTAATGGTTAAACCCCGGGAGTAATAGTCTAGTTGTATGGCATCGGAACACCAATGGCATCAATCTAGCTACATATAATATAAGGCCTTAATTTTAAGATAAGCGAGGAACATCGCTCGCTATCTTCTTCGCGCTAAAAGAGGGTTTCTTCGCTCGATTTAGGGCGGTTAAAGTAGCATTAAGACACACTATAAAAGGTTTCTTCGTTTTATAGGGTCAAATTTATAAACAGTTAACTTAAGCCATCTTCTTCGCGCTAAAAGAGGGTTTCTTCGCTCGATTTAGGGCGGTTAAAATAGCATTAAGACACACTATAAAAGGTTTCTTCGTTTTATAGGGTCAGATTTATAAACTACAGTTAACTTAAGCCATTAACAGTGGCTGGTTTCTCAGCGAGCAACTCGTGAACTGTTAAGGCACGGAAAGTGGGCGTGTAGCCTACATTCATTCACAAAAAGACGCAGTTGGATAGTAGTCTTGGTTTGAATAAACACACATAAGAAACACACAATTGTTACTGAGTCTGCTCACAGAACTAGGTTTAAAACGTTGCTCTAAATTTCTCCACCATCTGTAGCATATTTGCTTTATGAGATGAACATAATAAATCATAACGGGTTATCAATTATATATCCATCTTCAGGAATTAGCTGTAGTATTAATAGTACAATAGAATGATTAGTTCGTCCGCAGTACGGACCCTTCTATTGACTTTAAGGAAAATTATTCCTCTGGCCACGACAAATAATTTTCTTAACGAAGCAGTGCTCCGAGCATTGTTGCAAGATCGGACGTTAAAGTGACTTAGTTCTGAGAGCAGTAGACACAGACAACCAAGTGTGAATACATATGGATGTTTATTAAACTACACTACAGGGGAACATGTAACATAGAACTAGACACAGACATACACACATTAAACATAGATGCCAACGCAAGAAAGGCATAGAGAGAGAGAGAGAGAGAGAGAGAGAGAGAGAGCGCTCGCGCGCAAGAGAAGCATGGCAGGATTCTAACTAACTAAAACCTGGGTTTGAACCATTAGAAAATCATATCACCTTAATTAAAAGGGGTCGAAGCCTAGAAGCGCATCTAGATAGTTAACAAGCGGTTACTTGCATGGTTTTTGTGGGTGCTGAGTAAAGTATCCTGGTGCATGTATAATGCGTAGATTCCCGGGGGGGATTCCTTTTGGAGTAAAAGCTTCGTCCTTCCAGCCATGATTAGTCCGAAGTGAGTTCCCAAAGTTACCGAACTTAAAATTGCCAGAAGATCGGGCTCCCCCGGAAGGGGAGCCGCGAGGTTTCCCAGGTGATCTCCAGGGCACTTTTTGGTAGAAGAGAGAGAGAGAGAGCGCGTGGGCTCTTTAAAGTCTGCGAAGAGTCACGCCTTTCAGGATGGGCTTGACCAATGAGAAAGGCTGAATTTCCAAGCGGGAGTTTTGGAAATACTGGGGGTTTTATGGCCCTTTGTCTGAGAGCATGGTAATTTCCAAAAGGGGTTGGATTGAAAGTTATTATACAAACTATTAAAGATTCTTAGGACACTGATATGTTGCATAGGTATCAACATGTAATATTCACTCTCAGTTAGATCATCCGAAGACGAATTGATAGAGACCAAACATGTTACAGTCAGAGTGATATTAACTATTGATCTATTATAAGCATGCATAAAACAGTATTAAAATACACAAAAACAGTAATAATATACACAATGACTTAATGATATGTGTGCTCATTCAAAGAAAGGTTTTCCTATGAATTAATTAGAGAAGAGTCCATTTTATGGCATAAATGTCCTTTTCCTAAAGTGGATATGAAGTGAGTGTTTCTTGACCATTTTGCATTCCTTTGCGCAATAAAACTAATGTTATCTGATGGGTTGCCATGGCACCGGGGGTGCTCTGGCGGCGTCTGCAGACATAGGGGCACCTAAGAATGTGTATTGGGTGAGGGGTCTGTGATTATTTGTTAATCTAATAACTAGTTTCATTTGTTAAATCAAATGAGAAATTGTGTCTGATTGGTCCAAATGCTACACATGAGAATTCATGAGAAAGAAACAAATTTCTTGTACTTGAGTTTTTCTGTTAAAATTGCATTGAGCACCTTTCTCTCACTGAGAAAGAAGCTTTTCAGCATCTGTGGCCTTGGATTCTTTTCATTTGCTTAGTTGCACTAACACAGCTTTTAGTGCTCTCAGAAGCTCCAAAACAGTGATTCTGAGCATTGAAGCTCTAACATAACTTTCTCTACAAAAAAGCTCTAACTGATGAAAGTCTGTCTTCTACTTTGCAAATTAAATGAGAATTCATAAGAAAGAAACAAATTTCTTGTACTTGAGTTTTTCTCTTAAAATTGCATTGAGAACCTTTCTCTCACTGAGAAAGAAGCTTTTCAGCATCTGTGGCCTTGGATTCTTTTCATTTGCTTAATTGCACTAACACAGCTTTTAGTGCTCTCAGAAGCTCAAAAACAGTGTTTCTGAGCATTGAAGCTCTAACATAACTTTTTCTGCAAAAAAGCTCTAACTCATGAAAATCTATCTTCTGCATTGCAAATTACATGAGAATTCATGAGAAAGAAACAAATTTCTTGTACTTGAGTTTTTCTCTTAAATTTGCATTGAGAAACTTTCTCTCACTGAGAAAGAAGCTTTTCAGCATCTGTGGCCTTGTATTCTTTTCATTTGCTTAATCGCACTAACACAGCTTTTAGTGCTCTCAGAAGCTCAAAAACAGTGTTTCTGAGCATTGAAGCTCTAACCTAACTTTCTTTGCAAAAAAGCTCTAACTGATGAAAATCTGTCTTCTGCTTTGCAAATTACATGAGAATTCATGAGAAAGAAACAAATTTCTTGTACTTGAGTTTTTCTCTTAAAATTGCATTGAGCACCTTTCTCTCACTGAGAAAGAAGCTTTTCAGCATCTGTGGCCTTGGATTCTTTTCATTTGCTTAGTTGCACTAACACAGCTTTTAGTGCTCTCAGAAGCTCCAAAACAGTGATTCTGAGCATTGAAGCTCTAACATAACTTTCTCTGCAAAAAAGCTCTAACTCATGAAAATCTGTCTTCTGCATTGCAAATTACATGAGAATTCATGAGAAAGAAACAAATTTCTTGTACTTGAGATTTTCTCTTAAAATTGCATTGAGCACCTTTCTCACACTGAGAAATAAGCTTTTCAGCATCTGTGGCCTTGGATTCTTTTCATTTGCTTAGTTGCACTAACACAGCTTTTAGTGCTCTCAGAAGCTCCAAAACAGTGATTCTGAGCATTGAAGCTCTAACATAACTTTCTCTGCAAAAAAGCTCTAACTCATGAAAATCTGTCTTCTGCATTGCAAATTACATGAGAATTCATGAGAAAGAAACAAATTTCTTGTACTTGAGTTTTTCTCTTATATTTGCATTGAGCAACTTTCTCTCACTGAGAAAGAAGCTTTTCAGCATCTGTGGCCTTGGATTCTTTTCATTTGCTTAATTGCAATAACACAGCTTTTAGTGCTCTCAGAAGCTCAAAAACAGTGTTTCTGAGCATTGAAGCTCTAACCTAACTTTCTTTGCAAAAATGCTCTAACTGATGAAAATCTGTCTTCTGCTTTGCAAATTACATGAGAATTCATGAGAAAGAAACAAATTTCTTGTACTTGAGTTTTTCTGTTAAAATTGCATTGAGCACCTTTCTCTCACTGAGAAAGAAGCTTTTCAGCATCTGTGGCCTTGGATTCTTTTCATTTGCTTAGTTGCACTAACACAGCTTTTAGTGCTCTCAGAAGCTCCAAAACAGTGATTCTGAGCATTGAAGCTCTAACATAACTTTCTCTGCAAAAAAGCTCTAACTGATGAAAGTCTGTCTTCTACTTTGCAAATTAAATGAGAATTCATAAGAAAGAAACAAATTTCTTGTACTTGAGTTTTTCTCTTATATTTGCATTGAGCAACTTTCTCTCACTGAGAAAGAAGCTTTTCAGCATCTGTGGCCTTGGATTCTTTTCATTTGCTTAATTGCACTAACACAGCTTTTAGTGCTCTCAGAAGCTCAAAAACAGTGTTTCTGAGCATTGAAGCTCTAACCTAACTTTCTTTGCAAAAAAGCTCTAACTGATGAAAATCTGTCTTCTGCTTTGCAAATTACATGAGAATTCATGAGAAAGAAACAAATTTCTTGTACTTGAGTTTTTCTCTTAAAATTGCATTGAGAACCTTTCTCTCACTGAGAAAGAAGCTTTTCAGCATCTGTGGCCTTGGATTCTTTTCATTTGCTTAATTGCACTAACACAGCTTTTAGTGCTCTCAGAAGCTCAAAAACAGTGTTTCTGAGCATTGAAGCTCTAACCTAACTTTCTTTGCAAAAAAGCTCTAACTGATGAAAATCTGTCTTCTGCTTTGCAAATTACATGAGAATTCATGAGAAAGAAACAAATTTCTTGTACTTGAGTTTTTCTCTTAAAATTGCATTGAGCACCTTTCTCTCACTGAGAAAGAAGCTTTTCAGCATCTGTGGCCTTGGATTCTTTTCATTTGCTTAGTTGCACTAACACAGCTTTTAGTGCTCTCAGAAGCTCCAAAACAGTGATTCTGAGCATTGAAGCTCTAACATAACTTTCTCTGCAAAAAAGCTCTAACTGATGAAAGTCTGTCTTCTACTTTGCAAATTAAATGAGAATTCATAAGAAAGAAACAAATTTCTTGTACTTGAGTTTTTCTCTTATATTTGCATTGAGCAACTTTCTCTCACTGAGAAAGAAGCTTTTCAGCATCTGTGGCCTTGGATTCTTTTCATTTGCTTAATTGCACTAACACAGCTTTTAGTGCTCTCAGAAGCTCAAAAACAGTGTTTCTGAGCATTGAAGCTCTAACCTAACTTTCTTTGCAAAAAAGCTCTAACTGATGAAAATCTGTCTTCTGCTTTGCAAATTACATGAGAATTCATGAGAAAGAAACAAATTTCTTGTACTTGAGTTTTTCTCTTAAAATTGCATTGAGAACCTTTCTCTCACTGAGAAATAAGCTTTTCAGCATCTGTGGCCTTGGATTCTTTTCATTTGCTTAATTGCACTAACACAGCTTTTAGTGCTCTCAGAAGCTCAAAAACAGTGTTTCTGAGCATTGAAGCTCTAACCTAACTTTCTTTGCAAAAAAGCTCTAACTGATGAAAATCTGTCTTCTGCTTTGCAAATTACATGAGAATTCATGAGAAAGAAACAAATTTCTTGTACTAGAGTTTTTCTCTTAAAATTGCATTGAGCACCTTTCTCTCACTGAGAAAGAAGCTTTTCAGCATCTGTGGCCTTGGATTCTTTTCATTTGCTTAGTTGCACTAACACAGCTTTTAGTGCTCTCAGAAGCTCCAAAACAGTGATTCTGAGCATTGAAGCTCTAACATAACTTTCTCTGCAAAACAGCTCTAACTCATGAAAATCTGTCTTCTGCATTGCAAATTACATGAGAATTCATGAGAAAGAAACAAATTTCTTGTACTTGAGTTTTTCTCTTAAATTTGCATTGAGAAACTTTCTCTCACTGAGAAAGAAGCTTTTCAGCATCTGTGGCCTTGTATTCTTTTCATTTGCTTAATCGCACTAACACAGCTTTTAGTGCTCTCAGAAGCTCAAAAACAGTGTTTCTGAGCATTGAAGCTCTAACCTAACTTTCTTTGCAAAAAAGCTCTAACTGATGAAAATCTGTCTTCTGCTTTGCAAATTACATGAGAATTCATGAGAAAGAAACAAATTTCTTGTACTTGAGATTTTCTCTTAAAATTGCATTGAGCACCTTTCTCACACTGAGAAATAAGCTTTTCAGCATCTGTGGCCTTGGATTCTTTTCATTTGCTTAGTTGCACTAACACAGCTTTTAGTGCTCTCAGAAGCTCCAAAACAGTGATTCTGAGCATTGAAGCTCTAACATAACTTTCTCTGCAAAAAAGCTCTAACTCATGAAAATCTGTCTTCTGCATTGCAAATTACATGAGAATTCATGAGAAAGAAACAAATTTCTTGTACTTGAGATTTTCTCTTAAAATTGCATTGAGCACCTTTCTCACACTGAGAAATAAGCTTTTCAGCATCTGTGGCCTTGGATTCTTTTCATTTGCTTAGTTGCACTAACACAGCTTTTAGTGCTCTCAGAAGCTCCAAAACAGTGATTCTGAGCATTGAAGCTCTAACATAACTTTCTCTGCAAAAAAGCTCTAACTCATGAAAATCTGTCTTCTGCATTGCAAATTACATGAGAATTCATGAGAAAGAAACAAATTTCTTGTACTTGAGTTTTTCTCTTATATTTGCATTGAGCAACTTTCTCTCACTGAGAAAGAAGCTTTTCAGCATCTGTGGCCTTGGATTCTTTTCATTTGCTTAGTTGCACTAACACAGCTTTTAGTGCTCTCAGAAGCTCCAAAACAGTGATTCTGAGCATTGAAGCTCTAACATAACTTTCTCTGCAAAAAAGCTCTAACTGATGAAAGTCTGTCTTCTACTTTGCAAATTAAATGAGAATTCATAAGAAAGAAACAAATTTCTTGTACTTGCGTTTTTCTCTTATATTTGCATTGAGCAACTTTCTCTCACTGAGAAAGAAGCTTTTCAGCATCTGTGGCCTTGGATTCTTTTCATTTGCTTAATTGCACTAACACAGCTTTTAGTGCTCTCAGAAGCTCAAAAACAGTGTTTCTGAGCATTGAAGCTCTAACCTAACTTTCTTTGCAAAAAAGCTCTAACTGATGAAAATCTGTCTTCTGCTTTGCAAATTACATGAGAATTCATGAGAAAGAAACAAATTTCTTGTACTAGAGTTTTTCTCTTAAAATTGCATTGAGCACCTTTCTCTCACTGAGAAAGAAGCTTTTCAGCATCTGTGGCCTTGGATTCTTTTCATTTGCTTAGTTGCACTAACACAGCTTTTAGTGCTCTCAGAAGCTCCAAAACAGTGATTCTGAGCATTGAAGCTCTAACATAACTTTCTCTGCAAAACAGCTCTAACTCATGAAAATCTGTCTTCTGCATTGCAAATTACATGAGAATTCATGAGAAAGAAACAAATTTCTTGTACTTGAGTTTTTCTGTTAAATTTGCATTGAGAAACTTTCTCTCACTGAGAAAGAAGCTTTTCAGCATCTGTGGCCTTGTATTCTTTTCATTTGCTTAATCGCACTAACACAGCTTTTAGTGCTCTCAGAAGCTCAAAAACAGTGTTTCTGAGCATTGAAGCTCTAACCTAACTTTCTTTGCAAAAAAGCTCTAACTGATGAAAATCTGTCTTCTGCTTTGCAAATTACATGAGAATTCATGAGAAAGAAACAAATTTCTTGTACTTGAGTTTTTCTCTTAATATTGCATTGAGCACCTTTCTCTCACCGAGAAAGAAGCTTTTCAGCATCAGTGGCCTTGGATTCTTTTCATTTGCTTAATTGCACTAACACAGCTTTTAGTGCTCTCAGAAGCTCAAAAACAGTGTTTCTGAGCATTGAAGCTCTAACTTAACTTTCTCTGCAAAAAAGCTCTAACTGATGAAAATCAGCTTTTAGTGCTCTCAGAAGCTCAAAAACAGTGTTTCTGAGCATTGAAGCTCTAACCTAACTTTCTCTGCAAAAAAGCTCTAACTGATGAAAATCTGCTTATAGTGCTCTCAGAAGCTCAAAAACAGTGTTTCTGAGCATTGAAGCTCTAACTTAACTTTCTCTGCAAAAAAGCTCTAACTGATGAAAATCTTTCTTCTGCTTTGCAAATTACAGGATAATTCATGAGAAAGAAACAAATTTCTTGTACTTGAGCTTTTCTCTTAATATTGCATTGAGCACCTTTCTCTCACCGAGAAAGAAGCTTTTCAGCATCTGTGGCCTTGGATTCTTTTCATTTGCTTAATTGCACTAACACAGCTTTTAGTGCTTTCAGAAGCTCAAAAACAGTGTTTCTGAGCATTGAAGCTCTAACTTAACTTTCTCTGCAAAAAAGCTCTAACTGATGAAAATCAGCTTTTAGTGCTCTCAGAAGCTCAAAAACAGTGTTTCTGAGCATTGAAGCTCTAACCTAACTTTCTCTGCAAAAAAGCTCTAACTGATGAAAATCTGCTTATAGTGCTCTCAGAAGCTCAAAAACAGAGTTTCTGAGCATTGAAGCTCTAACCTAACTTTCTCTGCAAAAAAGCTCTAACTGATGAAAATCTGTCTTATTTGCAAATTACATGAGAATTCATGAGAAAGAAACAAATTTCTTGTACTTGAGTTTTTCTCTTAATATTGCATTGTGCACCTTTCTCTCACTGAGAAAGAAGCTTTTCAGCATCTGTGGCCTTGGATCCTTTTCATTTGCTTAGTTGCACTAACACAGCTTTTAGTGCTCTCAGAAGCTCAAAAACAGTGTTTATGAGCATTTAAGCTCTAACTTAACTTTCTCTGCAAAAAAGCTCTAACTGATGAAAATCAGCTTTTAGTGCTCTCAGAAGCTCAAAAACAGTGTTTCTGAGCATTGAAGCTCTAACCTAACTTTGCAAAAAAGCTCTAACTGATGAAAATCAGCTTTTAGTGCTCTCAGAAGCTCAAAAACAGTGTTTCTGAGCATTGAAGCTCTAACCTAACTTTCTCTGCAAAAAAGCTCTAACTGATGAAAATCTGTCTTCTGCTTTGCAAATTACATGAGAATTCATGAGAAAGAAACAAATTTCTTGTACTTGAGTTTTTCTGTTAAAATTGCATTGAGCACCTTTCTCTCACTGAGAAAGAAGCTTTTCAGCATCTGTGGCCTTGGATTCTTTTCATTTGCTTAGTTGCACTAACACAGCTTTTAGTGCTCTCAGAAGCTCCAAAACAGTGATTCTGAGCATTGAAGCTCTAACATAACTTTCTCTGCAAAAAAGCTCTAACTGATGAAAGTCTGTCTTCTACTTTGCAAATTAAATGAGAATTCTTAAGAAAGAAACAAATTTCTTGTACTTGAGTTTTTCTCTTATATTTGCATTGAGCAACTTTCTCTCACTGAGAAAGAAGCTTTTCAGCATCTGTGGCCTTGGATTCTTTTCATTTGCTTAATTGCAATAACACAGCTTTTAGTGCTCTCAGAAGCTCAAAAACAGTGTTTCTGAGCATTGAAGCTCTAACCTAACTTTCTCTGCAAAAATGCTCTAACTGATGAAAGTCTGTCTTCTACTTTGCAAATTAAATGAGAATTCATAAGAAAGAAACAAATTTCTTGTACTTGAGTTTTTCTCTTATATTTGCATTGAGCAACTTTCTCTCACTGAGAAAGAAGCTTTTCAGCATCTGTGGCCTTGGATTCTTTTCATTTGCTTAGTTGCACTAACACAGCTTTTAGTGCTCTCAGAAGCTCCAAAACAGTGTTTCTGAGCATTGAAGCTCTAACATAACTTTCTCTGCAAAAAAGCTCTAACTGATGAAAGTCTGTCTTCTACTTTGCAAATTAAATGAGAATTCATAAGAAAGAAACAAATTTCTTGTACTTGCGTTTTTCTCTTATATTTGCATTGAGCAACTTTCTCTCACTGAGAAAGAAGCTTTTCAGCATCTGTGGCCTTGGATTCTTTTCATTTGCTTAATTGCACTAACACAGCTTTTAGTGCTCTCAGAAGCTCAAAAACAGTGTTTCTGAGCATTGAAGCTCTAACCTAACTTTCTTTGCAAAAAAGCTCTAACTGATGAAAATCTGTCTTCTGCTTTGCAAATTACATGAGAATTCATGAGAAAGAAACAAATTTCTTGTACTAGAGTTTTTCTCTTAAAATTGCATTGAGCACCTTTCTCTCACTGAGAAAGAAGCTTTTCAGCATCTGTGGCCTTGGATTCTTTTCATTTGCTTAGTTGCACTAACACAGCTTTTAGTGCTCTCAGAAGCTCCAAAACAGTGATTCTGAGCATTGAAGCTCTAACATAACTTTCTCTGCAAAACAGCTCTAACTCATGAAAATCTGTCTTCTGCATTGCAAATTACATGAGAATTCATGAGAAAGAAACTAATTTCTTGTACTTGAGATTTTCTCTTAAAATTATATTGAGCACCTTTCTCACACTGAGAAATAAGCTTTTCAGCATCTGTGGCCTTGGATTCTTTTCATTTGCTTAGTTGCACTAACACAGCTTTTAGTGCTCTCAGAAGCTCAAAAACAGTGTTTCTGAGCATTGAAGCTCTAACCTAACTTTCTCTGCAAAAAAGCTCTAACTGATGAAAATCTGTCTTCTGCTTTGCAAATTACATGAGAATTCATGAGAAAGAAACAAATTTCTTGTACTTGAGTTTTTCTGTTAAAATTGCATTGAGCACCTTTCTCTCACTGAGAAAGAAGCTTTTCAGCATCTGTGGCCTTGGATTCTTTTCATTTGCTTAGTTGCACTAACACAGCTTTTAGTGCTCTCAGAAGCTCCAAAACAGTGATTCTGAGCATTGAAGCTCTAACATAACTTTCTCTGCAAAAAAGCTCTAACTGATGAAAGTCTGTCTTCTACTTTGCAAATTAAATGAGAATTCATAAGAAAGAAACAAATTTCTTGTACTTGAGTTTTTCTCTTATATTTGCATTGAGCAACTTTCTCTCACTGAGAAAGAAGCTTTTCAGCATCTGTGGCCTTGTATTCTTTTCATTTGCTTAATCGCACTAACACAGCTTTTAGTGCTCTCAGAAGCTCAAAAACAGTGTTTCTGAGCATTGAAGCTCTAACCTAACTTTCTTTGCAAAAAAGCTCTAACTGATGAAAATCTGTCTTCTGCTTTGCAAATTACATGAGAATTCATGAGAAAGAAACAAATTTCTTGTACTTGAGTTTTTCTTTTAAAATTGCATTGAGCACCTTTCTCTCACTGAGAAAGAAGCTTTTCAGCATCTGTGGCCTTGGATTCTTTTCATTTGCTTAATTGCAATAACACAGCTTTTAGTGCTCTCAGAAGCTCAAAAACAGTGTTTCTGAGCATTGAAGCTCTAACCTAACTTTCTTTGCAAAAATGCTCTAACTGATGAAAATCTGTCTTCTGCTTTGCAAATTACATGAGAATTCATGAGAAAGAAACAAATTTCTTGTACTTGAGTTTTTCTGTTAAAATTGCATTGAGCACCTTTCTCTCACTGAGAAAGAAGCTTTTCAGCATCTGTGGCCTTGGATTCTTTTCATTTGCTTAGTTGCACTAACACAGCTTTTAGTGCTCTCAGAAGCTCCAAAACAGTGATTCTGAGCATTGAAGCTCTAACATAACTTTCTCTGCAAAAAAGCTCTAACTGATGAAAGTCTGTCTTCTACTTTGCAAATTAAATGAGAATTCATAAGAAAGAAACACATTTCTTGTACTTGAGTTTTTCTCTTATATTTGCATTGAGCAACTTTCTCTCACTGAGAAAGAAGCTTTTCAGCATCTGTGGCCTTGGATTCTTTTCATTTGCTTAATTGCACTAACACAGCTTTTAGTGCTCTCAGAAGCTCAAAAACAGTGTTTCTGAGCATTGAAGCTCTAACCTAACTTTCTTTGCAAAAAAGCTCTAACTGATGAAAATCTGTCTTCTGCTTTGCAAATTACATGAGAATTCATGAGAAAGAAACAAATTTCTTGTACTTGAGTTTTTCTCTTAAAATTGCATTGAGAACCTTTCTCTCACTGAGAAAGAAGCTTTTCAGCATCTGTGGCCTTGGATTCTTTTCATTTGCTTAATTGCACTAACACAGCTTTTAGTGCTCTCAGAAGCTCAAAAACAGTGTTTCTGAGCATTGAAGCTCTAACCTAACTTTCTTTGCAAAAAAGCTCTAACTGATGAAAATCTGTCTTCTGCTTTGCAAATTACATGAGAATTCATGAGAAAGAAACAAATTTCTTGTACTAGAGTTTTTCTCTTAAAATTGCATTGAGCACCTTTCTCTCACTGAGAAAGAAGCTTTTCAGCATCTGTGGCCTTGGATTCTTTTCATTTGCTTAGTTGCACTAACACAGCTTTTAGTGCTCTCAGAAGCTCCAAAACAGTGATTCTGAGCATTGAAGCTCTAACATAACTTTCTCTGCAAAACAGCTCTAACTCATGAAAATCTGTCTTCTGCATTGCAAATTACATGAGAATTCATGAGAAAGAAACAAATTTCTTGTACTTGAGTTTTTCTCTTAAATTTGCATTGAGAAACTTTCTCTCACTGAGAAAGAAGCTTTTCAGCATCTGTGGCCTTGTATTCTTTTCATTTGCTTAATCGCACTAAGACAGCTTTTAGTGCTCTCAGAAGCTCAAAAACAGTGTTTCTGAGCATTGAAGCTCTAACCTAACTTTCTTTGCAAAAAAGCTCTAACTGATGAAAATCTGTCTTCTGCTTTGCAAATTACATGAGAATTCATGAGAAAGAAACAAATTTCTTGTACTTGAGATTTTCTCTTAAAATTGCATTGAGCACCTTTCTCACACTGAGAAATAAGCTTTTCAGCATCTGTGGCCTTGGATTCTTTTCATTTGCTTAGTTGCACTAACACAGCTTTTAGTGCTCTCAGAAGCTCCAAAACAGTGATTCTGAGCATTGAAGATCTAACATAACTTTCTCTGCAAAAAAGCTCTAACTCATGAAAATCTGTCTTCTGCATTGCAAATTACATGAGAATTCATGAGAAAGAAACAAATTTCTTGTACTTGAGATTTTCTCTTAAAATTGCATTGAGCACCTTTCTCACACTGAGAAATAAGCTTTTCAGCATCTGTGGCCTTGGATTCTTTTCATTTGCTTAGTTGCACTAACACAGCTTTTAGTGCTCTCAGAAGCTCCAAAACAGTGATTCTGAGCATTGAAGCTCTAACATAACTTTCTCTGCAAAAAAGCTCTAACTCATGAAAATCTGTCTTCTGCATTGCAAATTACATGAGAATTCATGAGAAAGAAACAAATTTCTTGTACTTGAGTTTTTCTCTTATATTTGCATTGAGCAACTTTCTCTCACTGAGAAAGAAGCTTTTCAGCATCTGTGGCCTTGGATTCTTTTCATTTGCTTAATTGCAATAACACAGCTTTTAGTGCTCTCAGAAGCTCAAAAACAGTGTTTCTGAGCATTGAAGCTCTAACCTAACTTTCTTTGCAAAAATGCTCTAACTGATGAAAATCTGTCTTCTGCTTTGCAAATTACATGAGAATTCATGAGAAAGAAACAAATTTCTTGTACTTGAGTTTTTCTGTTAAAATTGCATTGAGCACCTTTCTCTCACTGAGAAAGAAGCTTTTCAGCATCTGTGGCCTTGGATTCTTTTCATTTGCTTAGTTGCACTAACACAGCTTTTAGTGCTCTCAGAAGCTCCAAAACAGTGATTCTGAGCATTGAAGCTCTAACATAACTTTCTCTGCAAAAAAGCTCTAACTGATGAAAGTCTGTCTTCTACTTTGCAAATTAAATGAGAATTCATAAGAAAGAAACAAATTTCTTGTACTTGAGTTTTTCTCTTATATTTGCATTGAGCAACTTTCTCTCACTGAGAAAGAAGCTTTTCAGCATCTGTGGCCTTGGATTCTTTTCATTTGCTTAGTTGCACTAACACAGCTTTTAGTGCTCTCAGAAGCTCCAAAACAGTGATTCTGAGCATTGAAGCTCTAACATAACTTTCTCTGCAAAAAAGCTCTAACTGATGAAAGTCTGTCTTCTACTTTGCAAATTAAATGAGAATTCATAAGAAAGAAACAAATTTCTTGTACTTGCGTTTTTCTCTTATATTTGCATTGAGCAACTTTCTCTCACTGAGAAAGAAGCTTTTCAGCATCTGTGGCCTTGGATTCTTTTCATTTGCTTAATTGCACTAACACAGCTTTTAGTGCTCTCAGAAGCTCAAAAACAGTGTTTCTGAGCATTGAAGCTCTAACATAACTTTCTCTGCAAAAAAGCTCTAACTCATGAAAATCTGTCTTCTGCATTGCAAATTACATGAGAATTCATGAGAAAGAAACAAATTTCTTGTACTTGAGATTTTCTCTTAAAATTGCATTGAGCACCTTTCTCACACTGAGAAATAAGCTTTTCAGCATCTGTGGCCTTGGATTCTTTTCATTTGCTTAGTTGCACTAACACAGCTTTTAGTGCTCTCAGAAGCTCCAAAACAGTGATTCTGAGCATTGAAGCTCTAACATAACTTTCTCTGCAAAAAAGCTCTAACTCATGAAAATCTGTCTTCTGCATTGCAAATTACATGAGAATTCATGAGAAAGAAACAAATTTCTTGTACTTGAGTTTTTCTCTTATATTTGCATTGAGCAACTTTCTCTCACTGAGAAAGAAGCTTTTCAGCATCTGTGGCCTTGGATTCTTTTCATTTGCTTAATTGCAATAACACAGCTTTTAGTGCTCTCAGAAGCTCAAAAACAGTGTTTCTGAGCATTGAAGCTCTAACCTAACTTTCTTTGCAAAAATGCTCTAACTGATGAAAATCTGTCTTCTGCTTTGCAAATTACATGAGAATTCATGAGAAAGAAACAAATTTCTTGTACTTGAGTTTTTCTGTTAAAATTGCATTGAGCACCTTTCTCTCACTGAGAAAGAAGCTTTTCAGCATCTGTGGCCTTGGATTCTTTTCATTTGCTTAGTTGCACTAACACAGCTTTTAGTGCTCTCAGAAGCTCCAAAACAGTGATTCTGAGCATTGAAGCTCTAACATAACTTTCTCTGCAAAAAAGCTCTAACTGATGAAAGTCTGTCTTCTACTTTGCAAATTAAATGAGAATTCATAAGAAAGAAACACATTTCTTGTACTTGAGTTTTTCTCTTATATTTGCATTGAGCAACTTTCTCTCACTGAGAAAGAAGCTTTTCAGCATCTGTGGCCTTGGATTCTTTTCATTTGCTTAATTGCACTAACACAGCTTTTAGTGCTCTCAGAAGCTCAAAAACAGTGTTTCTGAGCATTGAAGCTCTAACCTAACTTTCTTTGCAAAAAAGCTCTAACTGATGAAAATCTGTCTTCTGCTTTGCAAATTACATGAGAATTCATGAGAAAGAAACAAATTTCTTGTACTTGAGTTTTTCTCTTAAAATTGCATTGAGAACCTTTCTCTCACTGAGAAAGAAGCTTTTCAGCATCTGTGGCCTTGGATTCTTTTCATTTGCTTAATTGCACTAACACAGCTTTTAGTGCTCTCAGAAGCTCAAAAACAGTGTTTCTGAGCATTGAAGCTCTAACCTAACTTTCTTTGCAAAAAAGCTCTAACTGATGAAAATCTGTCTTCTGCTTTGCAAATTACATGAGAATTCATGAGAAAGAAACAAATTTCTTGTACTAGAGTTTTTCTCTTAAAATTGCATTGAGCACCTTTCTCTCACTGAGAAAGAAGCTTTTCAGCATCTGTGGCCTTGGATTCTTTTCATTTGCTTAGTTGCACTAACACAGCTTTTAGTGCTCTCAGAAGCTCCAAAACAGTGATTCTGAGCATTGAAGCTCTAACATAACTTTCTCTGCAAAACAGCTCTAACTCATGAAAATCTGTCTTCTGCATTGCAAATTACATGAGAATTCATGAGAAAGAAACAAATTTCTTGTACTTGAGTTTTTCTCTTAAATTTGCATTGAGAAACTTTCTCTCACTGAGAAAGAAGCTTTTCAGCATCTGTGGCCTTGTATTCTTTTCATTTGCTTAATCGCACTAAGACAGCTTTTAGTGCTCTCAGAAGCTCAAAAACAGTGTTTCTGAGCATTGAAGCTCTAACCTAACTTTCTTTGCAAAAAAGCTCTAACTGATGAAAATCTGTCTTCTGCTTTGCAAATTACATGAGAATTCATGAGAAAGAAACAAATTTCTTGTACTTGAGATTTTCTCTTAAAATTGCATTGAGCACCTTTCTCACACTGAGAAATAAGCTTTTCAGCATCTGTGGCCTTGGATTCTTTTCATTTGCTTAGTTGCACTAACACAGCTTTTAGTGCTCTCAGAAGCTCCAAAACAGTGATTCTGAGCATTGAAGATCTAACATAACTTTCTCTGCAAAAAAGCTCTAACTCATGAAAATCTGTCTTCTGCATTGCAAATTACATGAGAATTCATGAGAAAGAAACAAATTTCTTGTACTTGAGATTTTCTCTTAAAATTGCATTGAGCACCTTTCTCACACTGAGAAATAAGCTTTTCAGCATCTGTGGCCTTGGATTCTTTTCATTTGCTTAGTTGCACTAACACAGCTTTTAGTGCTCTCAGAAGCTCCAAAACAGTGATTCTGAGCATTGAAGCTCTAACATAACTTTCTCTGCAAAAAAGCTCTAACTCATGAAAATCTGTCTTCTGCATTGCAAATTACATGAGAATTCATGAGAAAGAAACAAATTTCTTGTACTTGAGTTTTTCTCTTATATTTGCATTGAGCAACTTTCTCTCACTGAGAAAGAAGCTTTTCAGCATCTGTGGCCTTGGATTCTTTTCATTTGCTTAATTGCAATAACACAGCTTTTAGTGCTCTCAGAAGCTCAAAAACAGTGTTTCTGAGCATTGAAGCTCTAACCTAACTTTCTTTGCAAAAATGCTCTAACTGATGAAAATCTGTCTTCTGCTTTGCAAATTACATGAGAATTCATGAGAAAGAAACAAATTTCTTGTACTTGAGTTTTTCTGTTAAAATTGCATTGAGCACCTTTCTCTCACTGAGAAAGAAGCTTTTCAGCATCTGTGGCCTTGGATTCTTTTCATTTGCTTAGTTGCACTAACACAGCTTTTAGTGCTCTCAGAAGCTCCAAAACAGTGATTCTGAGCATTGAAGCTCTAACATAACTTTCTCTGCAAAAAAGCTCTAACTGATGAAAGTCTGTCTTCTACTTTGCAAATTAAATGAGAATTCATAAGAAAGAAACAAATTTCTTGTACTTGAGTTTTTCTCTTATATTTGCATTGAGCAACTTTCTCTCACTGAGAAAGAAGCTTTTCAGCATCTGTGGCCTTGGATTCTTTTCATTTGCTTAGTTGCACTAACACAGCTTTTAGTGCTCTCAGAAGCTCCAAAACAGTGATTCTGAGCATTGAAGCTCTAACATAACTTTCTCTGCAAAAAAGCTCTAACTGATGAAAGTCTGTCTTCTACTTTGCAAATTAAATGAGAATTCATAAGAAAGAAACAAATTTCTTGTACTTGCGTTTTTCTCTTATATTTGCATTGAGCAACTTTCTCTCACTGAGAAAGAAGCTTTTCAGCATCTGTGGCCTTGGATTCTTTTCATTTGCTTAATTGCACTAACACAGCTTTTAGTGCTCTCAGAAGCTCAAAAACAGTGTTTCTGAGCATTGAAGCTCTAACATAACTTTCTCTGCAAAAAAGCTCTAACTCATGAAAATCTGTCTTCTGCATTGCAAATTACATGAGAATTCATGAGAAAGAAACAAATTTCTTGTACTTGAGATTTTCTCTTAAAATTGCATTGAGCACCTTTCTCACACTGAGAAATAAGCTTTTCAGCATCTGTGGCCTTGGATTCTTTTCATTTGCTTAGTTGCACTAACACAGCTTTTAGTGCTCTCAGAAGCTCCAAAACAGTGATTCTGAGCATTGAAGCTCTAACATAACTTTCTCTGCAAAAAAGCTCTAACTCATGAAAATCTGTCTTCTGCATTGCAAATTACATGAGAATTCATGAGAAAGAAACAAATTTCTTGTACTTGAGTTTTTCTCTTATATTTGCATTGAGCAACTTTCTCTCACTGAGAAAGAAGCTTTTCAGCATCTGTGGCCTTGGATTCTTTTCATTTGCTTAATTGCAATAACACAGCTTTTAGTGCTCTCAGAAGCTCAAAAACAGTGTTTCTGAGCATTGAAGCTCTAACCTAACTTTCTTTGCAAAAATGCTCTAACTGATGAAAATCTGTCTTCTGCTTTGCAAATTACATGAGAATTCATGAGAAAGAAACAAATTTCTTGTACTTGAGTTTTTCTGTTAAAATTGCATTGAGCACCTTTCTCTCACTGAGAAAGAAGCTTTTCAGCATCTGTGGCCTTGGATTCTTTTCATTTGCTTAGTTGCACTAACACAGCTTTTAGTGCTCTCAGAAGCTCCAAAACAGTGATTCTGAGCATTGAAGCTCTAACATAACTTTCTCTGCAAAAAAGCTCTAACTGATGAAAGTCTGTCTTCTACTTTGCAAATTAAATGAGAATTCATAAGAAAGAAACAAATTTCTTGTACTTGAGTTTTTCTCTTATATTTGCATTGAGCAACTTTCTCTCACTGAGAAAGAAGCTTTTCAGCATCTGTGGCCTTGGATTCTTTTCATTTGCTTAATTGCACTAACACAGCTTTTAGTGCTCTCAGAAGCTCAAAAACAGTGTTTCTGAGCATTGAAGCTCTAACCTAACTTTCTTTGCAAAAAAGCTCTAACTGATGAAAATCTGTCTTCTGCTTTGCAAATTACATGAGAATTCATGAGAAAGAAAAAAATTTCTTGTACTTGAGTTTTTCTCTTAAAATTGCATTGAGAACCTTTCTCTCACTGAGAAAGAAGCTTTTCAGCATCTGTGGCCTTGGATTCTTTTCATTTGCTTAATTGCACTAACACAGCTTTTAGTGCTCTCAGAAGCTCAAAAACAGTGTTTCTGAGCATTGAAGCTCTAACCTAACTTTCTTTGCAAAAAAGCTCTAACTGATGAAAATCTGTCTTCTGCTTTGCAAATTACATGAGAATTCATGAGAAAGAAACAAATTTCTTGTACTAGAGTTTTTCTCTTAAAATTGCATTGAGCACCTTTCTCTCACTGAGAAAGAAGCTTTTCAGCATCTGTGGCCTTGGATTCTTTTCATTTGCTTAGTTGCACTAACACAGCTTTTAGTGCTCTCAGAAGCTCCAAAACAGTGATTCTGAGCATTGAAGCTCTAACATAACTTTCTCTGCAAAACAGCTCTAACTCATGAAAATCTGTCTTCTGCATTGCAAATTACATGAGAATTCATGAGAAAGAAACAAATTTCTTGTACTTGAGTTTTTCTCTTAAATTTGCATTGAGAAACTTTCTCTCACCGAGAAAGAAGCTTTTCAGCATCTGTGGCCTTGGATTCTTTTCATTTGCTTAATTGCACTAACACAGCTTTTAGTGCTTTCAGAAGCTCAAAAACAGTGTTTCTGAGCATTGAAGCTCTAACTTAACTTTCTCTGCAAAAAAGCTCTAACTGATGAAAATCAGCTTTTAGTGCTCTCAGAAGCTCAAAAACAGTGTTTCTGAGCATTGAAGCTCTAACCTAACTTTCTCTGCAAAAAAGCTCTAACTGATGAAAATCTGCTTATAGTGCTCTCAGAAGCTCAAAAACAGAGTTTCTGAGCATTGAAGCTCTAACCTAACTTTCTCTGCAAAAAAGCTCTAACTGATGAAAATCTGTCTTATTTGCAAATTACATGAGAATTCATGAGAAAGAAACAAATTTCTTGTACTTGAGTTTTTCTCTTAATATTGCATTGTGCACCTTTCTCTCACTGAGAAAGAAGCTTTTCAGCATCTGTGGCCTTGGATCCTTTTCATTTGCTTAGTTGCACTAACACAGCTTTTAGTGCTCTCAGAAGCTCAAAAACAGTGTTTATGAGCATTTAAGCTCTAACTTAACTTTCTCTGCAAAAAAGCTCTAACTGATGAAAATCAGCTTTTAGTGCTCTCAGAAGCTCAAAAACAGTGTTTCTGAGCATTGAAGCTCTAACCTAACTTTGCAAAAAAGCTCTAACTGATGAAAATCAGCTTTTAGTGCTCTCAGAAGCTCAAAAACAGTGTTTCTGAGCATTGAAGCTCTAACCTAACTTTCTCTGCAAAAAAGCTCTAACTGATGAAAATCTGTCTTCTGCTTTGCAAATTACATGAGAATTCATGAGAAAGAAACAAATTTCTTGTACTTGAGTTTTTCTGTTAAAATTGCATTGAGCACCTTTCTCTCACTGAGAAAGAAGCTTTTCAGCATCTGTGGCCTTGGATTCTTTTCATTTGCTTAGTTGCACTAACACAGCTTTTAGTGCTCTCAGAAGCTCCAAAACAGTGATTCTGAGCATTGAAGCTCTAACATAACTTTCTCTGCAAAAAAGCTCTAACTGATGAAAGTCTGTCTTCTACTTTGCAAATTAAATGAGAATTCATAAGAAAGAAACAAATTTCTTGTACTTGAGTTTTTCTCTTATATTTGCATTGAGCAACTTTCTCTCACTGAGAAAGAAGCTTTTCAGCATCCGTGGCCTTGGATTCTTTTCATTTGCTTAATTGCAATAACACAGCTTTTAGTGCTCTCAGAAGCTCAAAAACAGTGTTTCTGAGCATTGAAGCTCTAACCTAACTTTCTTTGCAAAAATGCTCTAACTGATCAAAATCTGTCTTCTGCTTTGCAAATTACATGAGAATTCATGAGAAAGAAACAAATTTCTTGTACTTGAGTTTTTCTGTTAAAATTGCATTGAGCACCTTTCTCTCACTGAGAAAGAAGCTTTTCAGCATCTGTGGCCTTGGATTCTTTTCATTTGCTTAGTTGCACTAACACAGCTTTTAGTGCTCTCAGAAGCTCCAAAACAGTGATTCTGAGCATTGAAGCTCTAACATAACTTTCTCTGCAAAAAAGCTCTAACTGATGAAAGTCTGTCTTCTACTTTGCAAATTAAATGAGAATTCATAAGAAAGAAACAAATTTCTTGTACTTGAGTTTTTCTCTTATATTTGCATTGAGCAACTTTCTCTCACTGAGAAAGAAGCTTTTCAGCATCTGTGGCCTTGGATTCTTTTCATTTGCTTAATTGCACTAACACAGCTTTTAGTGCTCTCAGAAGCTCAAAAACAGTGTTTCTGAGCATTGAAGCTCTAACCTAACTTTCTTTGCAAAAAAGCTCTAACTGATGAAAATCTGTCTTCTGCTTTGCAAATTACATGAGAATTCATGAGAAAGAAACAAATTTCTTGTACTAGAGTTTTTCTCTTAAAATTGCATTGAGCACCTTTCTCTCACTGAGAAAGAAGCTTTTCAGCATCTTTGGCCTTGGATTCTTTTCATTTGCTTAGTTGCACTAACACAGCTTTTAGTGCTCTCAGAAGCTCCAAAACAGTGATTCTGAGCATTGAAGCTCTAACATAACTTTCTCTGCAAAAAAGCTCTAACTCATGAAAATCTATCTTCTGCATTGCAAATTACATGAGAATTCATGAGAAAGAAACAAATTTCTTGTACTTGAGTTTTTCTCTTAAATTTGCATTGAGAAACTTTCTCTCACTGAGAAAGAAGCTTTTCAGCATCTGTGGCCTTGTATTCTTTTCATTTGCTTAATCGCACTAACACAGCTTTTAGTGCTCTCAGAAGCTCAAAAACAGTGTTTCTGAGCATTGAAGCTCTAACCTAACTTTCTTTGCAAAAAAGCTCTAACTGATGAAAATCTGTCTTCTGCTTTGCAAATTACATGAGAATTCATGAGAAAGAAACAAATTTCTTGTACTTGAGTTTTTCTCTTAAAATTGCATTGAGCACCTTTCTCTCACTGAGAAAGAAGCTTTTCAGCATCTGTGGCCTTGGATTCTTTTCATTTGCTTAGTTGCACTAACACAGCTTTTAGTGCTCTCAGAAGCTCCAAAACAGTGATTCTGAGCATTGAAGCTCTAACCTAACTTTCTCTGCAAAAAAGCTCTAACTCATGAAAATCTGTCTTCTGCATTGCAAATTACATGAGAATTCATGAGAAAGAAACAAATTTCTTGTACTTGAGATTTTCTCTTAAAATTGCATTGAGCACCTTTCTCACACTGAGAAATAAGCTTTTCAGCATCTGTGGCCTTGGATTCTTTTCATTTGCTTAGTTGCACTAACACAGCTTTTAGTGCTCTCAGAAGCTCAAAAACAGTGTTTCTGAGCATTGAAGCTCTAACCTAACTTTCTCTGCAAAAAAGCTCTAACTGATGAAAATCTGTCTTCTGCTTTGCAAATTACATGAGAATTCATGAGAAAGAAACAAATTTCTTGTACTTGAGTTTTTCTCTTAAAATTGCATTGAGCACCTTTCTCTCACTGAGAAAGAAGCTTTTCAGCATCTGTGGCCTTGGATTCTTTTCATTTGCTTAGTTGCACTAACACAGCTTTTAGTGCTCTCAGAAGCTCCAAAACAGTGATTCTGAGCATTGAAGCTCTAACATAACTTTCTCTGCAAAAAAGCTGTAACTGATGAAAGTCTGTCTTCTACTTTGCAAATTAAATGAGAATTCATAAGAAAGAAACAAATTTCTTGTACTTGAGTTTTTCTCTTATATTTGCATTGAGCAACTTTCTCTCACTGAGAAAGAAGCTTTTCAGCATATGTGGCCTTGGATTCTTTTCATTTGCTTAATTGCACTAACACAGCTTTTAGTGCTCTCAGAAGCTCAAAAACAGTGTTTCTGAGCATTGAAGCTCTAACCTAACTTTCTTTGCAAAAAAGCTCTAACTGATGAAAATCTGTCCTCTGCTTTGCAAATTACATGAGAATTCATGAGAAAGAAACAAATTTCTTGTACTTGAGTTTTTCTCTTAAAATTGCATTGAGCACCTTTCTCTCACTGAGAAAGAAGCTTTTCAGCATCTGTGGCCTTGGATTCTTTTCATTTGCTTAGTTGCACTAACACAGCTTTTAGTGCTCTCAGAAGCTCCAAAACAGTGATTCTGAGCATTGAAGCTCTAACATAACTTTCTCTGCAAAAAAGCTCTAACTCATGAAAATCTGTCTTCTGCATTGCAAATTACATGAGAATTCATGAGAAAGAAACAAATTTCTTGTACTTGAGTATTTCTCTTATATTTGCATTGAGCAACTTTCTCTCCCTGAGAAAGAAGCTTTTCAGCATCTGTGGCCTTGGATTCTTTTCATTTGCTTAGTTGCACTAACACAGCTTTTAGTGCTCTCAGAAGCTCCAAAACAGTGATTCTGAGCATTGAAGCTCTAACCTAACTTTCTTTGCAAAAAAGCTCTAACTGATGAAAATCTGTGTTCTGCTTTGCAAATTACATGAGAATTCATGAGAAAGAAACAAATTTCTTGTACTTGAGTTTTTCTCTTAAAATTGCATTGAGCACCTTTCTCTCACTGAGAAAGAAGCTTTTCAGCATCTGTGGCCTTGGATTCTTTTCATTTGCTTAGTTGCACTAACACAGCTTTTAGTGCTCTCAGAAGCTCCAAAACAGTGATTCTGAGCACTGAAGCTCTAACATAACTTTCTCTGCAAAAAAGCTCTAACTCATGAAAATCTGTCTTCTGCATTGCAAATTACATGAGAATTCATGAGAAAGAAACAAATTTCTTGTACTTGAGTTTTTCTCTTAAAATTGCATTGAGCACCTTTCTCACACTGATAAATAAGCTTTTCAGCATCTGTGGCCTTGGATTCTTTTCATTTGCTTAGTTGCACTAACACAGCTTTTAGTGCTCTCAGAAGAATCCAAAACAGTGATTCTGAGCATTGAAGCTCTAACATAACTTTCTCTGCAAAAAAGCTCTAACTCATGAAAATCTGTCTTCTGCATTGCAAATTACATGAGAATTCATGAGAAAGAAACAAATTTCTTGTACTTGAGTTTTTCTCTTATATTTGCATTGAGCACCTTTCTCACACTGAGAAATAAGCTTTTCAGCATCTGTGGCCTTGGATTCTTTTCATTTGCTTAGTTGCACTAACACAGCTTTTAGTGCTCTCAGAAGCTCAAAAACAGTGTTTCTGAGCATTGAAGCTCTAACCTAACTTTCTTTGCAAAAATGCTCTAACTGATGAAAATCTGTCTTCTGCTTTGCAAATTACATGAGAATTCATGAGAAAGAAACAAATTTCTTGTACTTGAGTTTTTCTGTTAAAATTGCATTGAGCACCTTTCTCTCACTGAGAAAGAAGCTTTTCAGCATCTGTGGCCTTGGATTCTTTTCATTTGCTTAGTTGCACTAACACAGCTTTTAGTGCTCTCAGAAGCTCCAAAACAGTGATTCTGAGCATTGAAGCTCTAACATAACTTTCTCTGCAAAAAAGCTCTAACTGATGAAAGTCTGTCTTCTACTTTGCAAATTAAATGAGAATTCATAAGAAAGAAACAAATTTCTTGTACTTGAGTTTTTCTCTTAAAATTGCATTGAGAACCTTTCTCTCACTGAGAAAGAAGCTTTTCAGCATCTGTGGCCTTGGATTCTTTTCATTTGCTTAATTGCACTAACACAGCTTTTAGTGCTCTCAGAAGCTCAAAAACAGTGTTTCTGAGCATTGAAGCTCTAACATAACTTTTTCTGCAAAAAAGCTCTAACTCATGAAAATATATCTTCTGCATTGCAAATTACATGAGAATTCATGAGAAAGAAACAAATTTCTTGTACTTGAGTTTTTCTCTTAAATTTGCATTGAGAAACTTTCTCTCACTGAGAAAGAAGCTTTTCAGCATCTGTGGCCTTGTATTCTTTTCATTTGCTTAATCGCACTAACACAGCTTTTAGTGCTCTCAGAAGCTCAAAAACAGTGTTTCTGAGCATTGAAGCTCTAACCTAACTTTCTTTGCAAAAAAGCTCTAACTGATGAAAATCTGTCTTCTGCTTTGCAAATTACATGAGAATTCATGAGAAAGAAACAAATTTCTTGTACTTGAGTTTTTCTGTTAAAATTGCATTGAGCACCTTTCTCTCACTGAGAAAGAAGCTTTTCAGCATCTGTGGCCTTGGATTCTTTTCATTTGCTTAGTTGCACTAACACAGCTTTTAGTGCTCTCAGAAGCTCCAAAACAGTGATTCTGAGCATTGAAGCTCTAACATAACTTTCTCTGCAAAAAAGCTCTAACTCATGAAAATCTGTCTTCTGCATTGCAAATTACATGAGAATTCATGAGAAAGAAACAAATTTCTTGTACTTGAGATTTTCTCTTAAAATTGCATTGAGCACCTTTCTCACACTGAGAAATAAGCTTTTCAGCATCTGTGGCCTTGGATTCTTTTCATTTGCTTAGTTGCACTAACACAGCTTTTAGTGCTCTCAGAAGCTCAAAAACAGTGTTTCTGAGCATTGAAGCTCTAACCTAACTTTCTTTGCAAAAAAGCTCTAACTGATGAAAATCTGTCCTCTGCTTTGCAAATTACATGAGAATTCATGAGAAAGAAACAAATTTCTTGTACTTGAGTTTTTCTCTTAAAATTGCATTGAGCACCTTTCTCTCACTGAAAAAGAAGCTTTTCAGCATCTGTGGCCTTGGATTCTTTTCATTTGCTTAGTTGCACTAACACAGCTTTTAGTGCTCTCAGAAGCTCCAAAACAGTGATTCTGAGCATTGAAGCTCTAACCTAACTTTCTCTGCAAAAAAGCTCTAACTCATGAAAATCTGTCTTCTGCATTGCAAATTACATGAGAATTCATGAGAAAGAAACAAATTTCTTGTACTTGAGTTTTTCTCTTAAAATTGCATTGAGCACCTTTCTCTCACTGAGAAAGAAGCTTTTCAGCATCTGTGGCCTTGGATTCTTTTCATTTGCTTAGTTGCACTAACACAGCTTTTAGTGCTCTCAGAAGCTCCAAAACAGTGATTCTGAGCATTGAAGCTCTAACATAACTTTCTCTGCAAAAAAGCTCTAACTGATGAAAATCTGTGTTCTGCTTTGCAAATTACATGAGAATTCATGAGAAAGAAACAAATTTCTTGTACTTGAGTTTTTCTCTTAAAATTGCATTGAGCACCTTTCTCTCACTGAGAAAGAAGCTTTTCAGCATCTGTGGCCTTGGATTCTTTTCATTTGCTTAGTTGCACTAACACAGCTTTTAGTGCTCTCAGAAGCTCCAAAACAGTGATTCTGAGCACTGAAGCTCTAACATAACTTTCTCTGCAAAAAAGCTCTAACTCATGAAAATCTGTCTTCTGCATTGCAAATTACATGAGAATTCATGAGAAAGAAACAAATTTCTTGTACTTGAGTTTTTCTCTTAAAATTGCATTGAGCACCTTTCTCACACTGATAAATAAGCTTTTCAGCATCTGTGGCCTTGGATTCTTTTCATTTGCTTAGTTGCACTAACACAGCTTTTAGTGCTCTCAGAAGAATCCAAAACAGTGATTCTGAGCATTGAAGCTCTAACATAACTTTCTCTGCAAAAAAGCTCTAACTCATGAAAATCTGTCTTCTGCATTGCAAATTACATGAGAATTCATGAGAAAGAAACAAATTTCTTGTACTTGAGTTTTTCTCTTATATTTGCATTGAGCACCTTTCTCACACTGAGAAATAAGCTTTTCAGCATCTGTGGCCTTGGATTCTTTTCATTTGCTTAGTTGCACTAACACAGCTTTTAGTGCTCTCAGAAGCTCAAAAACAGTGTTTCTGAGCATTGAAGCTCTAACCTAACTTTCTTTGCAAAAATGCTCTAACTGATGAAAATCTGTCTTCTGCTTTGCAAATTACATGAGAATTCATGAGAAAGAAACAAATTTCTTGTACTTGAGTTTTTCTGTTAAAATTGCATTGAGCACCTTTCTCTCACTGAGAAAGAAGCTTTTCAGCATCTGTGGCCTTGGATTCTTTTCATTTGCTTAGTTGCACTAACACAGCTTTTAGTGCTCTCAGAAGCTCCAAAACAGTGATTCTGAGCATTGAAGCTCTAACATAACTTTCTCTGCAAAAAAGCTCTAACTGATGAAAGTCTGTCTTCTACTTTGCAAATTAAATGAGAATTCATAAGAAAGAAACAAATTTCTTGTACTTGAGTTTTTCTCTTAAAATTGCATTGAGAACCTTTCTCTCACTGAGAAAGAAGCTTTTCAGCATCTGTGGCCTTGGATTCTTTTCATTTGCTTAATTGCACTAACACAGCTTTTAGTGCTCTCAGAAGCTCAAAAACAGTGTTTCTGAGCATTGAAGCTCTAACATAACTTTTTCTGCAAAAAAGCTCTAACTCATGAAAATCTATCTTCTGCATTGCAAATTACATGAGAATTCATGAGAAAGAAACAAATTTCTTGTACTTGAGTTTTTCTCTTAAATTTGCATTGAGAAACTTTCTCTCACTGAGAAAGAAGCTTTTCAGCATCTGTGGCCTTGTATTCTTTTCATTTGCTTAATCGCACTAACACAGCTTTTAGTGCTCTCAGAAGCTCAAAAACAGTGTTTCTGAGCATTGAAGCTCTAACCTAACTTTCTTTGCAAAAAAGCTCTAACTGATGAAAATCTGTCTTCTGCTTTGCAAATTACATGAGAATTCATGAGAAAGAAACAAATTTCTTGTACTTGAGTTTTTCTCTTAAAATTGCATTGAGCACCTTTCTCTCACTGAGAAAGAAGCTTTTCAGCATCTGTGGCCTTGGATTCTTTTCATTTGCTTAGTTGCACTAACACAGCTTTTAGTGCTCTCAGAAGCTCCAAAACAGTGATTCTGAGCATTGAAGCTCTAACATAACTTTCTCTGCAAAAAAGCTCTAACTCATGAAAATCTGTCTTCTGCATTGCAAATTACATGAGAATTCATGAGAAAGAAACAAATTTCTTGTACTTGAGATTTTCTCTTAAAATTGCATTGAGCACCTTTCTCACACTGAGAAATAAGCTTTTCAGCATCTGTGGCCTTGGATTCTTTTCATTTGCTTAGTTGCACTAACACAGCTTTTAGTGCTCTCAGAAGCTCCAAAACAGTGATTCTGAGCATTGAAGCTCTAACATAACTTTCTCTGCAAAAAAGCTCTAACTCATGAAAATCTGTCTTCTGCATTGCAAATTACATGAGAATTCATGAGAAAGAAACAAATTTCTTGTACTTGAGTTTTTCTCTTATATTTGCATTGAGCAACTTTCTCTCACTGAGAAAGAAGCTTTTCAGCATCTGTGGCCTTGGATTCTTTTCATTTGCTTAATTGCAATAACACAGCTTTTAGTGCTCTCAGAAGCTCAAAAACAGTGTTTCTGAGCATTGAAGCTCTAACCTAACTTTCTTTGCAAAAATGCTCTAACTGATGAAAATCTGTCTTCTGCTTTGCAAATTACATGAGAATTCATGAGAAAGAAACAAATTTCTTGTACTTGAGTTTTTCTGTTAAAATTGCATTGAGCACCTTTCTCTCACTGAGAAAGAAGCTTTTCAGCATCTGTGGCCTTGGATTCTTTTCATTTGCTTAGTTGCACTAACACAGCTTTTAGTGCTCTCAGAAGCTCAAAAACAGTGTTTCTGAGCATTGAAGCTCTAACATAACTTTCTTTGCAAAAAAGCTCTAACTGATGAAAATCTGTCTTCTGCTTTGCAAATTACATGAGAATTCATGAGAAAGAAACAAATTTCTTGTACTAGAGTTTTTCTCTTAAAATTGCATTGAGCACCTTTCTCTCACTGAGAAAGAAGCTTTTCAGCATCTGTGGCCTTGGATTCTTTTCATTTGCTTAGTTGCACTAACACAGCTTTTAGTGCTCTCAGAAGCTCCAAAACAGTGATTCTGAGCATTGAAGCTCTAACATAACTTTCTCTGCAAAACAGCTCTAACTCATGAAAATCTGTCTTCTGTATTGCAAATTACATGAGAATTCATGAGAAAGAAACAAATTTCTTGTACTTGAGTTTTTCTCTTAAATTTGCATTGAGAAACTTTCTCTCACTGAGAAAGAAGCTTTTCAGCATCTGTGGCCTTGTATTCTTTTCATTTGCTTAATCGCTCTAACACAGCTTTTAGTGCTCTCAGAAGCTCAAAAACAGTGTTTCTGAGCATTGAAGCTCTAACCTAACTTTCTTTGCAAAAAAGCTCTAACTGATGAAAATCTGTCTTCTGCTTTGCAAATTACATGAGAATTCATGAGAAAGAAACAAATTTCTTGTACTTGAGTTTTTCTCTTAATATTGCATTGAGCACCTTTCTCACACTGATAAATAAGCTTTTCAGCATCTGTGGCCTTGGATTCTTTTCATTTGCTTAGTTGCACTAACACAGCTTTTAGTGCTCTCAGAAGAATCCAAAACAGTGATTCTGAGCATTGAAGCTCTAACATAACTTTCTCTGCAAAAAAGCTCTAACTCATGAAAATCTGTCTTCTGCATTGCAAATTACATGAGAATTCATGAGAAAGAAACAAATTTCTTGTACTTGAGTTTTTCTCTTATATTTGCATTGAGCACCTTTCTCACACTGAGAAATAAGCTTTTCAGCATCTGTGGCCTTGGATTCTTTTCATTTGCTTAGTTGCACTAACACAGCTTTTAGTGCTCTCAGAAGCTCAAAAACAGTGTTTCTGAGCATTGAAGCTCTAACCTAACTTTCTTTGCAAAAATGCTCTAACTGATGAAAATCTGTCTTCTGCTTTGCAAATTACATGAGAATTCATGAGAAAGAAACAAATTTCTTGTACTTGAGTTTTTCTGTTAAAATTGCATTGAGCACCTTTCTCTCACTGAGAAAGAAGCTTTTCAGCATCTGTGGCCTTGGATTCTTTTCATTTGCTTAGTTGCACTAACACAGCTTTTAGTGCTCTCAGAAGCTCCAAAACAGTGATTCTGAGCATTGAAGCTCTAACATAACTTTCTCTGCAAAAAAGCTCTAACTGATGAAAGTCTGTCTTCTACTTTGCAAATTAAATGAGAATTCATAAGAAAGAAACAAATTTCTTGTACTTGAGTTTTTCTCTTAAAATTGCATTGAGAACCTTTCTCTCACTGAGAAAGAAGCTTTTCAGCATCTGTGGCCTTGGATTCTTTTCATTTGCTTAATTGCACTAACACAGCTTTTAGTGCTCTCAGAAGCTCAAAAACAGTGTTTCTGAGCATTGAAGCTCTAACATAACTTTTTCTGCAAAAAAGCTCTAACTCATGAAAATCTATCTTCTGCATTGCAAATTACATGAGAATTCATGAGAAAGAAACAAATTTCTTGTACTTGAGTTTTTCTCTTAAATTTGCATTGAGAAACTTTCTCTCACTGAGAAAGAAGCTTTTCAGCATCTGTGGCCTTGTATTCTTTTCATTTGCTTAATCGCACTAACACAGCTTTTAGTGCTCTCAGAAGCTCAAAAACAGTGTTTCTGAGCATTGAAGCTCTAACCTAACTTTCTTTGCAAAAAAGCTCTAACTGATGAAAATCTGTCTTCTGCTTTGCAAATTACATGAGAATTCATGAGAAAGAAACAAATTTCTTGTACTTGAGTTTTTCACTTAAAATTGCATTGAGCACCTTTCTCTCACTGAGAAAGAAGCTTTTCAGCATCTGTGGCCTTGGATTCTTTTCATTTGCTTAGTTGCACTAACACAGCTTTTAGTGCTCTCAGAAGCTCCAAAACAGTGATTCTGAGCATTGAAGCTCTAACATAACTTTCTCTGCAAAAAAGCTCTAACTCATGAAAATCTGTCTTCTGCATTGCAAATTACATGAGAATTCATGAGAAAGAAACAAATTTCTTGTACTTGAGATTTTCTCATAAAATTGCATTGAGCACCTTTCTCACACTGAGAAATAAGCTTTTCAGCATCTGTGGCCTTGGATTCTTTTCATTTGATTAGTTGCACTAACACAGCTTTTAGTGCTCTCAGAAGCTCCAAAACAGTGATTCTGAGCATTGAAGCTCTAACATAACTTTCTCTGCAAAAAAGCTCTAACTCATGAAAATCTGTCTTCTGCATTGCAAATTACATACGAATTCATGAGAAAGAAACAAATTTCTTGTACTTGAGTTTTTCTCTTATATTTGCATTGAGCAACTTTCTCACACTGAGAAATAAGCTTTTCAGCATCTGTGGCCTTGGATTCTTTTCATTTGCTTAATTGCACTAACACAGCTTTTAGTGCTCTCAGAAGCTCAAAAACAGTGTTTCTGAGCATTGAAGCTCTAACCTAACTTTCTTTGCAAAAATGCTCTAACTGATGAAAATCTGTCTTCTGCTTTGCAAATTACATGAGAATTCATGAGAAAGAAACAAATTTCTTGTACTTGAGTTTTTCTCTTAAAATTGCATTGAGCACCTTTCTCTCACTGAGAAAGAAGCTTTTCAGCATCTGTGGCCTTGGATTCTTTTCATTTGCTTAGTTGCACTAACACAGCTTTTAGTGCTCTCAGAAGCTCCAAAACAGTGATTCTGAGCACTGAAGCTCTAACATAACTTTCTCTGCAAAAAAGCTCTAACTCATGAAAATCTGTCTTCTGCATTGCAAATTACATGAGAATTCATGAGAAAGAAACAAATTTCTTGTACTTGAGTTTTTCTCTTAAAATTGCATTGAGCACCTTTCTCACACTGAGAAATAAGCTTTTCAGCATCTGTGGCCTTGGATTCTTTTCATTTGCTTAGTTGCACTAACACAGCTTTTAGTGCTCTAAAATTGCATTGAGCACCTTTCTCACACTGATAAATAAGCTTTTCAGCATCTGTGGCCTTGGATTCTTTTCATTTGCTTAGTTGCACTAACACAGCTTTTAGTGCTCTCAGAAGAATCCAAAACAGTGATTCTGAGCATTGAAGCTCTAACATAACTTTCTCTGCAAAAAAGCTCTAACTCATGAAAATCTGTCTTCTGCATTGCAAATTACATGAGAATTCATGAGAAAGAAACAAATTTCTTGTACTTGAGTTTTTCTCTTATATTTGCATTGAGCACCTTTCTCACACTGAGAAATAAGCTTTTCAGCGTCTGTGGCCTTGGATTCTTTTCATTTGCTTAGTTGCACTAACACAGCTTTTAGTGCTCTCAGAAGCTCAAAAACAGTGTTTCTGAGCATTGAAGCTCTAACCTAACTTTCTTTGCAAAAATGCTCTAACTGATGAAAATCTGTCTTCTGCTTTGCAAATTACATGAGAATTCATGAGAAAGAAACAAATTTCTTGTACTTGAGTTTTTCTGTTAAAATTGCATTGAGCACCTTTCTCTCACTGAGAAAGAAGCTTTTCAGCATCTGTGGCCTTGGATTCTTTTCATTTGCTTAGTTGCACTAACACAGCTTTTAGTGCTCTCAGAAGCTCCAAAACAGTGATTCTGAGCATTGAAGCTCTAACATAACTTTCTCTGCACAAAAGCTCTAACTGATGAAAGTCTGTCTTCTACTTTGCAAATTAAATGAGAATTCATAAGAAAGAAACAAATTTCTTGTACTTGAGTTTTTCTCTTAAAATTGCATTGAGAACCTTTCTCTCACTGAGAAAGAAGCTTTTCAGCATCTGTGGCCTTGGATTCTTTTCATTTGCTTAATTGCACTAACACAGCTTTTAGTGCTCTCAGAAGCTCAAAAACAGTGTTTCTGAGCATTGAAGCTCTAACATAACTTTTTCTGCAAAAAAGCTCTAACTCATGAAAATCTATCTTCTGCATTGCAAATTACATGAGAATTCATGAGAAAGAAACAAATTTCTTGTACTTGAGTTTTTCTCTTAAATTTGCATTGAGAAACTTTCTCTCACTGAGAAAGAAGCTTTTCAGCATCTGTGGCCTTGTATTCTTTTCATTTGCTTAATCGCACTAACACAGCTTTTAGTGCTCTCAGAAGCTCAAAAACAGTGTTTCTGAGCATTGAAGCTCTAACCTAACTTTCTTTGCAAAAAAGCTCTAACTGATGAAAATCTGTCTTCTGCTTTGCAAATTACATGAGAATTCATGAGAAAGAAACAAATTTCTTGTACTTGAGTTTTTCTCTTAAAATTGCATTGAGCACCTTTCTCTCACTGAGAAAGAAGCTTTTCAGCATCTGTGGCCTTGGATTCTTTTCATTTGCTTAGTTGCACTAACACAGCTTTTAGTGCTCTCAGAAGCTCCAAAACAGTGATTCTGAGCATTGAAGCTCTAACATAACTTTCTCTGCAAAAAAGCTCTAACTCATGAAAATCTGTCTTCTGCATTGCAAATTACATGAGAATTCATGAGAAAGAAACAAATTTCTTGTACTTGAGATTTTCTCTTAAAATTGCATTGAGCACCTTTCTCACACTGAGAAATAAGCTTTTCAGCATCTGTGGCCTTGGATTCTTTTCATTTGCTTAGTTGCACTAACACAGCTTTTAGTGCTCTCAGAAGCTCCAAAACAGTGATTCTGAGCATTGAAGCTCTAACATAACTTTCTCTGCAAAAAAGCTCTAACTCATGAAAATCTGTCTTCTGCATTGCAAATTACATGAGAATTCATGAGAAAGAAACAAATTTCTTGTACTTGAGTTTTTCTCTTATATTTGCATTGAGCAACTTTCTCTCACTGAGAAAGAAGCTTTTCAGCATCTGTGGCCTTGGATTCTTTTCATTTGCTTAATTGCAATAACACAGCTTTTAGTGCTCTCAGAAGCTCAAAAACAGTGTTTCTGAGCATTGAAGCTCTAACCTAACTTTCTTTGCAAAAATGCTCTAACTGATGAAAATCTGTCTTCTGCTTTGCAAATTACATGAGAATTCATGAGAAAGAAACAAATTTCTTGTACTTGAGTTTTTCTGTTAAAATTGCATTGAGCACCTTTCTCTCACTGAGAAAGAAGCTTTTCAGCATCTGTGGCCTTGGATTCTTTTCATTTGCTTAGTTGCACTAACACAGCTTTTAGTGCTCTCAGAAGCTCCAAAACAGTGATTCTGAGCATTGAAGCTCTAACCTAACTTTCTCTGCAAAAAAGCTCTAACTGATGAAAATCTGCTTATAGTGCTCTCAGAAGCTCAAAAACAGAGTTTCTGAGCATTGAAGCTCTAACCTAACTTTCTCTGCAAAAAAGCTCTAACTGATGAAAATCTGTCTTATTTGCAAATTACATGAGAATTCATGAGAAAGAAACAAATTTCTTGTACTTGAGTTTTTCTCTTAATATTGCATTGTGCACCTTTCTCTCACTGAGAAAGAAGCTTTTCAGCATCTGTGGCCTTGGATCCTTTTCATTTGCTTAGTTGCACTAACACAGCTTTTAGTGCTCTCAGAAGCTCAAAAACAGTGTTTATGAGCATTTAAGCTCTAACTTAACTTTCTCTGCAAAAAAGCTCTAACTGATGAAAATCAGCTTTTAGTGCTCTCAGAAGCTCAAAAACAGTGTTTCTGAGCATTGAAGCTCTAACCTAACTTTGCAAAAAAGCTCTAACTGATGAAAATCAGCTTTTAGTGCTCTCAGAAGCTCAAAAACAGTGTTTCTGAGCATTGAAGCTCTAACATAACTTTCTCTGCAAAAAAGCTCTAACTGATGAAAGTCTGTCTTCTACTTTGCAAATTAAATGAGAATTCATAAGAAAGAAACAAATTTCTTGTACTTGAGTTTTTCTCTTATATTTGCATTGAGCAACTTTCTCTCACTGAGAAAGAAGCTTTTCAGCATATGTGGCCTTGGATTCTTTTCATTTGCTTAATTGCAATAACACAGCTTTTAGTGCTCTCAGAAGCTCAAAAACAGTGTTTCTGAGCATTGAAGCTCTAACCTAACTTTCTTTGCAAAAATGCTCTAACTGATGAAAATCTGTCTTCTGCTTTGCAAATTACATGAGAATTCATGAGAAAGAAACAAATTTCTTGTACTTGAGTTTTTCTGTTAAAATTGCATTGAGCACCTTTCTCTCACTGAGAAAGAAGCTTTTCAGCATCTGTGGCCTTGGATTCTTTTCATTTGCTTAGTTGCACTAACACAGCTTTTAGTGCTCTCAGAAGCTCCAAAACAGTGATTCTGAGCATTGAAGCTCTAACATAACTTTCTCTGCAAAAAAGCTCTAACTGATGAAAGTCTGTCTTCTACTTTGCAAATTAAATGAGAATTCATAAGAAAGAAACAAATTTCTTGTACTTGAGTTTTTCTCTTATATTTGCATTGAGCAACTTTCTCTCACTGAGAAAGAAGCTTTTCAGCATCTGTGGCCTTGGATTCTTTTCATTTGCTTAATTGCACTAACACAGCTTTTAGTGCTCTCAGAAGCTCAAAAACAGTGTTTCTAAGCATTGAAGCTCTAACCTAACTTTCTTTGCAAAAAAGCTCTAACTGATGAAAATCTGTCTTCTGCTTTGCAAATTACATGAGAATTCATGAGAAAGAAACAAATTTCTTGTACTTGAGTTTTTCTCTTAAATTTGCATTGAGAAACTTTCTCTCACTGAGAAAGAAGCTTTTCAGCATCTGTGGCCTTGTATTCTTTTCATTTGCTTAATTGCACTAACACAGCTTTTAGTGCTCTCAGAAGCTCCAAAACAGTGATTCTGAGCATTGAAGCTCTAACATAACTTTCTCTGCAAAAAAGCTCTAACTCATGAAAATCTGTCTTCTGCATTGCAAATTACATGAGAATTCATGAGAAAGAAACAAATTTCTTGTACTTCAGTTTTTCTCTTAAATTTGCATTGAGAAACTTTCTCTCACTGAGAAAGAAGCTTTTCAGCATCTGTGGCCTTGGATTCTTTTCATTTGCTTAATTGCACTAACACAGCTTTTAGTGCTCTCAGAAGCTCAAAAACAGTGTTTCTGAGCATTGAAGCTCTAACCTAACTTTCTCTGCAAAAAAGCTCTAACTGATGAAAATCTGTCTTCTACTTTGCAAATTACATGAGAATTCATGAGAAAGAAAAAAATTTCTTGTACTTGAGTTTTTCTCTTAAATTTGCATTGAGCAACTTTCTCTCACTGAGAAAGAAGCTTTTCAGCATCTGTGGCCTTGGATTCTTTTCATTTGCTTAGTTGCACTAACACAGCTTTTAGTGCTCTCAGAAGCTCAAAAACAGTGTTTCTGAGCATTGAAGCTCTAACATAACTTTCTCTGCAAAAAAGCTCTAACTGATGAAAGTCTGTCTTCTACTTTGCAAATTACATGAGAATTCATAAGAAAGAAACAAATTTCTTGTACTTGAGTTTTTCTCTTATATTTGCATTGAGTAACTTTCTCTCACTGAGAAAGAAGCTTTTCAGCATCTGTGGCCTTGGATTCTTTTCATTTGCTTAATTGCACTAACACAGCTTTTAGTGCTCTCAGAAGCTCAAAAACAGTGTTTCTGAGCATTGAAACTCTAACCTAACTTTCTTTGCAAAAAAGCTCTAACTGATGAAAATCTGTCTTCTGCATTGCAAATTACATGAGAATTCATGAGAAAGAAACAAATTTCTTGTACTTGAGTTTTTCTCTTAAAATTGCATTGAGCACCTTTCTCTCACTGAGAAAGAAGCTTTTCAGCATCTCTGGCCTTGGATTCTTTTCATTTGCTTAGTTGCACTAACACAGCTTTTAGTGCTCTCAGAAGCTCAAAAACAGTGATTCTGAGCATTGAAGCTCTAACATAACTTTCTCTGCAAAAAAGCTCTAACTCATGAAAATCTGTCTTCTGCATTGCAAATTACATGAGAATTCATGAGAAAGAAACAAATTTCTTGTACTTGAGTATTTCTCTTATATTTGCATTGAGCAACTTTCTCTCCCTGAGAAAGAAGCTTTTCAGCATCTGTGGCCTTGTATTCTTTTCATTTGCTTAGTTGCACTAACACAGCTTTTAGTGCTCTCAGAAGCTCCAAAACAGTGATTCTGAGCATTGAAGCTCTAACCTAACTTTCTTTGCAAAAAAGCTCTAACTGATGAAAATCTGTGTTCTGCTTTGCAAATTACATGAGAATTCATGAGAAAGAAACAAATTTCTTGTACTTGAGTTTTTCTCTTAAAATTGCATTGAGCACCTTTCTCTCACTGAGAAAGAAGCTTTTCAGCATCTGTGGCCTTGGATTCTTTTCATTTGCTTAGTTGCACTAACACAGCTTTTAGTGCTCTCAGAAGCTCCAAAACAGTGATTCTGAGCATTGAAGCTCTAACATAACTTTCTCTGCAAAAAAGCTCTAACTGATGAAAGTCTGTCTTCTACTTTGCAAATTAAATGAGAATTCATAAGAAAGAAACAAATTTCTTGTACTTGAGTTTTTCTCTTATATTTGCATTGAGCAACTTTCTCTCACTGAGAAAGAAGCTTTTCAGCATCTGTGGCCTTGGATTCTTTTCATTTGCTTAATTGCACTAACACAGCTTTTAGTGCTCTCAGAAGCTCAAAAACAGTGTTTCTGAGCATTGAAGCTCTAACCTAACTTTCTTTGCAAAAAAGCTCTAACTGATGCAAATCTGTCTTCTGCTTTGCAAATTACATGAGAATTCATGAGAAAGAAACAAATTTCTTGTACTTGAGTTTTTCTCTTAAAATTGCATTGAGAACCTTTCTCTCACTGAGAAAGAAGCTTTTCAGCATCTGTGGCCTTGGATTCTTTTCATTTGCTTAATTGCACTAACACAGCTTTTAGTGCTCTCAGAAGCTCAAAAACAGTGTTTCTGAGCATTGAAGCTCTAACATAACTTTCTCTGCAAAAAAGCTCTAACTCATGAAAATCTATCTTCTGCATTGCAAATTACATGAGAATTCATGAGAAAGAAACAATTTTCTTGTACTTGAGTTTTTCTCTTAAATTTGCATTGAGAAACTTTCTCTCACTGAGAAAGAAGCTTTTCAGCATCTGTGGCCTTGTATTCTTTTCATTTGCTTAATCGCACTAACACAGCTTTTAGTGCTCTCAGAAGCTCAAAAACAGTGTTTCTGAGCATTGAAGCTCTAACCTAACTTTCTTTGCAAAAAAGCTCTAACTGATGAAAATCTGTCTTCTGCTTTGCAAATTACATGAGAATTCATGAGAAAGAAACAAATTTCTTGTACTTGAGTTTTTCTCTTAAAATTGCATTGAGCACCTTTCTCTCACTGAGAAAGAAGCTTTTCAGCATCTGTGGCCTTGGATTCTTTTCATTTGCTTAGTTGCACTAACACAGCTTTTAGTGCTCTCAGAAGCTCCAAAACAGTGATTCTGAGCATTGAAGCTCTAACATAACTTTCTCTGCAAAAAAGCTCTAACTCATGAAAATCTGTCTTCTGCATTGCAAATTACATGAGAATTCATGAGAAAGAAACAAATTTCTTGTACTTGAGATGTTCTCTTAAAATTGCATTGAGCACCTTTCTCACACTGAGAAATAAGCTTTTCAGCATCTGTGGCCTTGGATTCTTTTCATTTGCTTAGTTGCACTAACACAGCTTTTAGTGCTCTCAGAAGCTCAAAAACAGTGTTTCTGAGCATTGAAGCTCTAACCTAACTTTCTCTGCAAAAAAGCTCTAACTGATGAAAATCTGTCTTCTGCTTTGCAAATTACATGAGAATTCATGAGAAAGAAACAAATTTCTTGTACTTGAGTTTTTCTGTTAAAATTGCATTGAGCACCTTTCTCTCACTGAGAAAGAAGCTTTTCAGCATCTGTGGCCTTGTATTCTTTTCATTTGCTTAATTGCACTAACACAGCTTTTAGTGCTCTCAGAAGCTCAAAAACAGTGTTTCTGAGCATTGAAGCTCTAACCTAACTTTCTCTGCAAAAAAGCTCTAACTGATGAAAATCTGTCTTCTACTTTGCAAATTACATGAGTATTCATGAGAAAGAAAAAAATTTCTTGTACTTGAGTTTTTCTCTTAAATTTGCATTGAGGAACTTTCTCTCACTGAGAAAGAAGCTTTTCAGCATCTGTGGCCTTGGATTCTTTTCATTTGCTTAGTTGCACTAACACAGCTTTTAGTGCTCTCAGAAGCTCAAAAACAGTGTTTCTGAGCATTGAAGCTCTAACATAACTTTCTCTGCAAAAAAGCTCTAACTGATGAAAGTCTGTCTTCTACTTTGCAAATTACATGAGAATTCATAAGAAAGAAACAAATTTCTTGTACTTGAGTTTTTCTCTTATATTTGCATTGAGCAACTTTCTCTCACTGAGAAAGAAGCTTTTCAGCATCTGTGGCCTTGGATTCTTTTCATTTGCTTAGTTGCACTAACACAGCTTTTAGTGCTCTCAGAAGCTCCAAAACAGTGATTCTGAGCATTGAAGCTCTAACATAACTTTCTCTGCAAAAAAGCTCTAACTCATGAAAATCTGTCTTCTGCATTGCAAATTACATGAGAATTCATGAGAAAGAAACAAATTTCTTGTACTTGAGTATTTCTCTTATATTTGCATTGAGCAACTTTCTCTCCCTGAGAAAGAAGCTTTTCAGCATCTGTGGCCTTGGATTCTTTTCATTTGCTTAGTTGCACTAACACAGCTTTTAGTGCTCTCAGAAGCTCCAAAACAGTGATTCTGAGCATTGAAGCTCTAACCTAACTTTCTTTGCAAAAAAGCTCTAACTGATGAAAATCTGTGTTCTGCTTTGCAAATTACATGACAATTCATGAGAAAGAAACAAATTTCTTGTACTTGAGTTTTTCTCTTAAAATTGCATTGAGCACCTTTCTCTCACTGAGAAAGAAGCTTTTCAGCATCTGTGGCCATGGATTCTTTTCATTTGCTTAGTTGCACTAACACAGCTTTTAGTGCTCTCAGAAGCTCCAAAACAGTGATTCTGAGCACTGAAGCTCTAACATAACTTTCTCTGCAAAAAAGCTCTAACTCATGAAAATCTGTCTTCTGCATTGCAAATTACATGAGAATTCATGAGAAAGAAACAAATTTCTTGTACTTGAGTTTTTCTCTTAAAATTGCATTGAGCACCTTTCTCACACTGATAAATAAGCTTTTCAGCATCTGTGGCCTTGGATTCTTTTCATTTGCTTAGTTGCACTAACACAGCTTTTAGTGCTCTCAGAAGCTCCAAAACAGTGATTCTGAGCATTGAAGCTCTAACATAACTTTCTCTGCAAAAAAGCTCTAACTCATGAAAATCTGTCTTCTGCATTGCAAATTACATGAGAATTCATGAGAAAGAAACAAATTTCTTGTACTTGAGTTTTTCTCTTATATTTGCATTGAGCACCTTTCTCACACTGAGAAATAAGCTTTTCAGCATCTGTGGCCTTGTATTCTTTTCATTTGCTTAGTTGCACTAACACAGCTTTTAGTGCTCTCAGAAGCTCAAAAACAGTGTTTCTGAGCATTGAAGCTCTAACCTAACTTTCTTTGCAAAAATGCTCTAACTGATGAAAATCTGTCTTCTGCTTTGCAAATTACATGAGAATTCATGAGAAAGAAACAAATTTCTTGTACTTGAGTTTTTCTGTTAAAATTGCATTGAGCACCTTTCTCTCACTGAGAAAGAAGCTTTTCAGCATCTGTGGCCTTGGATTCTTTTCATTTGCTTAGTTGCACTAACACAGCTTTTAGTGCTCTCAGAAGCTCCAAAACAGTGATTCTGAGCATTGAAGCTCTAACATAACTTTCTCTGCAAAAAAGCTCTAACTGATGAAAGTCTGTCTTCTACTTTGCAAATTAAATGAGAATTTATAAGAAAGAAACAAATTTCTTGTACTTGAGTTTTTCTCTTATATTTGCATTGAGCAACTTTCTCTCACTGAGAAAGAAGCTTTTCAGCATCTGTGGCCTTGGATTCTTTTCATTTGCTTAATTGCAATAACACAGCTTTTAGTGCTCTCAGAAGCTCAAAAACAGTGTTTCTGAGCATTGAAGCTCTAACCTAACTTTCTCTGCAAAAAAGCTCTAACTGATGAAAATCTGCTTATAGTGCTCTCAGAAGCTCAAAAACAGTGTTTCTGAGCATTGAAGCTCTAACTTAACTTTCTCTGCAAAAAAGCTCTAACTGATGAAAATCTGTCTTATTTGCAAATTACATGAGAATTCATGAGAAAGAAACAAATTTCTTGTACTTGAGTTTTTCTCTTAATATTGCATTGTGCACCTTTCTCTCACTGAGAAAGAAGCTTTTCAGCATCTGTGGCCTTGGATCCTTTTCATTTGCTTAGTTGCACTAACACAGCTTTTAGTGCTCTCAGAAGCTCAAAAACAGTTTTTCTGAGCATTGAAGCTCTAACCTAACTTTGCAAAAAAGCTCTAACTGATGAAAATCAGCTTTTAGTGCTCTCAGAAGCTCAAAAACAGTGTTTCTGAGCATTGAAGCTCTAACCTAACTTTCTCTGCAAAAAAGCTCTAACTGATGAAAATCTGTCTTCTGCTTTGCAAATTACATGAGAATTCATGAGAAAGAAACAAATTTCTTGTACTTGAGTTTTTCTCTTAATATTGCATTGAGCACCTTTCTCTCACTGAGAAAGAAGCTTTTCAGCATCTGTGGCCTTGGATCCTTTTCATTTGCTTAGTTGCACTAACACAGCTTTTAGTGCTCTCAGAAGCTCAAAAACAGTGTTTATGAGCATTTAAGCTCTAACTTAACTTTCTCTGCAAAAAAGCTCTAACTGATGAAAATCAGCTTTTAGTGCTCTCAGAAACTCAAAAACAGTGTTTCTGAGCATTGAAGCTCTAACCTAACTTTGCAAAAAAGCTCTAACTGATGAAAATCAGCTTTTAGTGCTCTCAGAAGCTCAAAAACAGTGTTTCTGAGCATTGAAGCTCTAACCTAACTTTCTCTGCAAAAAAGCTCTAACTGATGAAAATCTGTCTTCTGCTTTGCAAATTACATGAGAATTCATGAGAAAGAAACAAATTTCTTGTACTTGAGTTTTTCTCTTAATATTGCATTGAGCACCTTTCTCTCACTGAGAAAGAAGCTTTTCAGCATCTGTGGCCTTGGATTCTTTTCATTTGCTTAGTTGCACTAACACAGCTTTTAGTGCTCTCAGAAGCTCAAAAACAGTGTTTCTGAGCATTAAAGCTCTAACTTAACTTTCTCTGCAAAAAAGCTCTAACTGATGAAAATCAGCTTTTAGTGCTCTCAGAAGCTCAAAAACAGTGTTTCTGAGCATTGAAGCTCTAACCTAACTTTCTCTGCAAAAAATCTCTAACTGATGAAAATCAGCTTTAAGTACTCTCAGAAGCTCAAAAACAGTGTTTCTGAGCATTGAAGCTCTAACCTAACTTTCTCTGCAAAAAAGCTCTAACTGATGAAAATCTGCTTATAGTGCTCTCAGAAGCTCAAAAACAGTGTTTCTGAGCATTGAAGCTCTATCTTAACTTTCTCTGCAAAAAAGCTCTAACTGATGAAAATAAGCTTTTAGTGCTCTCAGAAGCTCAAAAACAGTGTTTCTGAGCATTGAAGCTCTAACCTAACTTTCTCTGGAAAAAAAGCTCTAACTGATGAAAATCTGTCTTCTGCTTTGCAAATTACATGAGAATTCATGAGAAAGAAACAAATTTCTTGTACTTGAGTTTTTCTCTTATATTTGCATTGAGCAACTTTCTCTCACTGAGAAAGAAGCTTTTCAGCATCTGTGGCCTTGGATTCTTTTCATTTGCTTAATTGCACTAACACAGCTTTTAGTGCTCTCAGAAGCTCAAAAACAGTGTTTCTGAGCATTGAAACTCTAACCTAACTTTCTTTGCAAAAAAGCTCTAACTGATGAAAATCTGTCCTCTGCTTTGCAAATTACATGAGAATTCATGAGAAAGAAACAAATTTCTTGTACTTGAGTTTTTCTCTTAAAATTGCATTGAGCACCTTTCTCTCACTGAAAAAGAAGCTTTTCAGCATCTGTGGCCTTGGATTCTTTTCATTTGCTTAGTTGCACTAACACAGCTTTTAGTGCTCTCAGAAGCTCCAAAACAGTGATTCTGAGCATTGAAGCTCTAACCTAACTTTCTTTGCAAAAAAGCTCTAACTGATGAAAATCTGTGTTCTGCTTTGCAAATTACATGAGAATTCATGAGAAAGAAACAAATTTCTTGTACTTGAGTTTTTCTCTTAAAATTGCATTGAGCACCTTTCTCTCACTGAGAAAGAAGCTTTTCAGCATCTGTGGCCTTGGATTCTTTTCATTTGCTTAATTGCACTAACACAGCTTTTAGTGCTCTCAGAAGCTCAAAAACAGTGTTTCTGAGCATTGAAACTCTAACCTAACTTTCTTTGCAAAAAAGCTCTAACTGATGAAAATCTGTGTTCTGCTTTGCAAATTACATGAGAATTCATGAGAAAGAAACAAATTTCTTGTACTTGAGTTTTTCTCTTAAAATTGCATTGAGCACCTTTCTCTCACTGAGAAAGAAGCTTTTCAGCATCTGTGGCCTTGGATTCTTTTCATTTGCTTAGTTGCACTAACACAGCTTTTAGTGCTCTCAGAAGCTCCAAAACAGTGATTCTGAGCATTGAAGCTCTAACATAACTTTCTCTGCAAAAAAGCTCTAACTCATGAAAATCTGTCTTCTGCATTGCAAATTACATGAGAATTCATGAGAAAGAAACAAATTTCTTGTACTTGAGTTTTTCTCTTAAAATTGCATTGAGAACCTTTCTCACACTGATAAATAAGCTTTTCAGCATCTGTGGCCTTGGATTCTTTTCATTTGCTTAGTTGCACTAACACAGCTTTTAGTGCTCTCAGAAGCTCCAAAACAGTGATTCTGAGCATTGAAGCTCTAACATAACTTTCTCTGCAAAAAAGCTCTAACTGATGAAAATCTGTCTTCTGCTTTGCAAATTACATGAGAATTCATGAGAAAGAAACAAATTTCTTGTACTTGAGTTTTTCTCTTAAAATTGCATTGAGAACCTTTCTCTCACTGAGAAAGAAGCTTTTCAGCATCTGTGGCCTTGGATTCTTTTCATTTGCTTAATTGCACTAACACAGCTTTTAGTGCTCTCAGAAGCTCAAAAACAGTGTTTCTGAGCATTGAAGCTCTAACCTAACTTTCTTTGCAAAAAAGCTCTAACTGATGAAAATCTGTCTTCTGCTTTGCAAATTACATGAGAATTCATGAGAAAGAAACAAATTTCTTGTACTTGAGTTTTTCTCTTAAAATTGCATTGAGAACCTTTCTCTCACTGAGAAAGAAGCTTTTCAGCATCTGTGGCCTTGGATTGTTTTCATTTGCTTAATTGCACTAACACAGCTTTTAGTGCTCTCAGAAGCTCAAAAACAGTGTTTCTGAGCATTAAAGCTCTAACCTAACTTTCTTTGCAAAAAAGCTCTAACTGATGAAAATCTGTCTTCTGCTTTGCAAATTACATGAGAATTCATGAGAAAGAAACAAATTTCTTGTACTAGAGTTTTTCTCTTAAAATTGCATTGAGCACCTTTCTCTCACTGAGAAAGAAGCTTTTCAGCATCTGTGGCCTTTGATTCTTTTCATTTGCTTAGTTGCACTAACACAGCTTTTAGTGCTCTCAGAAGCTCCAAAACAGTGATTCTGAGCATTGAAGCTCTAACATAACTTTCTCTGCAAAAAAGCTCTAACTCATGAAAATCTGTCTTCTGCATTGCAAATTACATGAGAATTCATGAGAAAGAAACAAATTTCTTGTACTTGAGTATTTCTCTTATATTTGCATTGAGCAACTTTCTCTCCCTGAGAAAGAAGCTTTTCAGCATCTGTGGCCTTGGATTCTTTTCATTTGCTTAGTTGCACTAACACAGCTTTTAGTGCTCTCAGAAGCTCCAAAACAGTGATTCTGAGCATTGAAGCTCTAACCTAACTTTCTTTGCAAAAAAGCTCTAACTGATGAAAATCTGTCTTCTACATTGCAAATTACATGAGAATTCATGAGAAAGAAACAAATTTCTTGTACTTGAGTTTTTCTCTTATATTTGCATTGAGCACCTTTCTCACACTGAGAAATAAGCTTTTCAGCATCTGTGGCCTTGGATTCTTTTCATTTGCTTAATTGCACTAACACAGCTTTTAGTGCTCTCAGAAGCTCAAAAACAGTGTTTCTGAGCATTGAAGCTCTAACCTAACTTTCTTTGCAAAAATGCTCTAACTGATGAAAATCTGTCTTCTGCTTTGCAAATTACATGAGAATTCATGAGAAAGAAACAAATTTCTTGTACTTGAGTGTTTCTGTTAAAATTGCATTGAGCACCTTTCTCTCACTGAGAAAGAAGCTTTTCAGCATCTGTGGCCTTGGATTCTTTTCATTTGCTTAGTTGCACTAACACAGCTTTTAGTGCTCTCAGAAGCTCCAAAACAGTGATTCTGAGCATTGAAGCTCTAACATAACTTTCTCTGCAAAAAAGCTCTAACTGATGAAAGTCTGTCTTCTACTTTGCAAATTAAATGAGAATTCATAAGAAAGAAACAAATTTCTTGTACTTGAGTTTTTCTCTTATATTTGCATTGAGCAACTTTCTCTCACTGAGAAAGAAGCTTTTCAGCATCTGTGGCCTTGGATTCTTTTCATTTGCTTAATCGCACTAACACAGCTTTTAGTGCTCTCAGAAGCTCAAAAACAGTGTTTCTGAGCATTGAAGCTCTAACCTAACTTTCTTTGCAAAAAAGCTCTAACTGATGAAAATCTGTCTTCTGCTTTGCAAATTACATGAGAATTCATGAGAAAGAAACAAATTTCTTGTACTTGAGTTTTTCTCTTAAAATTGCATTGAGCACCTTTCTCTCACTGAGAAAGAAGCTTTTCAGCATCTGTGGCCTTGGATTCTTTTCATTTGCTTAGTTGCACTAACACAGCTTTTAGTGCTCTCAGAAGCTCCAAAACAGTGATTCTGAGCATTGAAGCTCTAACCTAACTTTCTCTGCAAAAAAGCTCTAACTCATGAAAATCTGTCTTCTGCATTGCAAATTACATGAGAATTCATGAGAAAGAAACAAATTTCTTGTACTTGAGATTTTCTCTTAAAATTGCATTGAGCACCTTTCTCACACTGAGAAATAAGCTTTTCAGCATCTGTGGCCTTGGATTCTTTTCATTTGCTTAGTTGCACTAACACAGCTTTTAGTGCTCTCAGAAGCTCAAAAACAGTGTTTCTGAGCATTGAAGCTCTAACCTAACTTTCTCTGCAAAAAAGCTCTAACTGATGAAAATCTGTGTTCTGCTTTGCAAATTACATGAGAATTCATGAGAAAGAAACAAATTTCTTGTACTTGAGTTTTTCTGTTAAAATTGCATTGAGCACCTTTCTCTCACTGAGAAAGAAGCTTTTCAGCATCTGTGGCCTTGGATTCTTTTCATTTGCTTAGTTGCACTAACACAGCTTTTAGTGCTCTCAGAAGCTCCAAAACAGTGATTCTGAGCATTGAAGCTCTAACATAACTTTCTCTGCAAAAAAGCTGTAACTGATGAAAGTCTGTCTTCTACTTTGCAAATTAAATGAGAATTCATAAGAAAGAAACAAATTTCTTGTACTTGAGTTTTTCTGTTAAAATTGCATTGAGCACCTTTCTCTCACTGAGAAAGAAGCTTTTCAGCATCTGTGGCCTTGGATTCTTTTCATTTGCTTAGTTGCACTAACACAGCTTTTAGTGCTCTCAGAAGCTCCAAAACAGTGATTCTGAGCATTGAAGCTCTAACATAACTTTCTCTGCAAAAAAGCTCTAACTGATGAAAGTCTGTCTTCTACTTTGCAAATTAAATGAGAATTCATAAGAAAGAAACAAATTTCTTGTACTTGAGTTTTTCTCTTATATTTGCATTGAGCAACTTTCTCTCACTGAGAAAGAAGCTTTTCAGCATCTGTGGCCTTGGATTCTTTTCATTTGCTTAATTGCACTAACACAGCTTTTAGTGCTCTCAGAAGCTCAAAAACAGTGTTTCTGAGCATTGAAGCTCTAACCTAACTTTCTTTGCAAAAAAGCTCTAACTGATGAAAATCTGTCTTCTGCTTTGCAAATTACATGAGAATTCATGAGAAAGAAACAAATTTCTTGTACTAGAGTTTTTCTCTTAAAATTGCATTGAGCACCTTTCTCTCACTGAGAAAGAAGCTTTTCAGCATCTTTGGCCTTGGATTCTTTTCATTTGCTTAGTTGCACTAACACAGCTTTTAGTGCTCTCAGAAGCTCCAAAACAGTGATTCTGAGCATTGAAGCTCTAACATAACTTTCTCTGCAAAAAAGCTCTAACTCATGAAAATCTATCTTCTGCATTGCAAATTACATGAGAATTCATGAGAAAGAAACAAATTTCTTGTACTTGAGTTTTTCTCTTAAATTTGCATTGAGAAACTTTCTCTCACTGAGAAAGAAGCTTTTCAGCATCTGTGGCCTTGTATTCTTTTCATTTGCTTAATCGCACTAACACAGCTTTTAGTGCTCTCAGAAGCTCAAAAACAGTGTTTCTGAGCATTGAAGCTCTAACCTAACTTTCTTTGCAAAAAAGCTCTAACTGATGAAAATCTGTCTTCTGCTTTGCAAATTACATGAGAATTCATGAGAAAGAAACAAATTTCTTGTACTTGAGTTTTTCTCTTAAAATTGCATTGAGCACCTTTCTCTCACTGAGAAAGAAGCTTTTCAGCATCTGTGGCCTTGGATTCTTTTCATTTGCTTAGTTGCACTAACACAGCTTTTAGTGCTCTCAGAAGCTCCAAAACAGTGATTCTGAGCATTGAAGCTCTAACCTAACTTTCTCTGCAAAAAAGCTCTAACTCATGAAAATCTGTCTTCTGCGTTGCAAATTACATGAGAATTCATGAGAAAGAAACAAATTTCTTGTACTTGAGATTTTCTCTTAAAATTGCATTGAGCACCTTTCTCTCACTGAAAAAGAAGCTTTTCAGCATCTGTGGCCTTGGATTCTTTTCATTTGCTTAGTTGCACTAACACAGCTTTTAGTGCTCTCAGAAGCTCAAAAACAGTGTTTCTGAGCATTGAAGCTCTAACATAACTTTCTCTGCAAAAAAGCTCTAACTCATGAAAATCTGTCTTCTGCATTGCAAATTACATGAGAATTCATGAGAAAGAAACAAATTTCTTGTACTTGAGTTTTTCTCTTAAAATTGCATTGAGCACCTTTCTCTCACTGAGAAAGAAGCTTTTCAGCATCTGTGGCCTTGGATTCTTTTCATTTGCTTAATTGCACTAACACAGCTTTTAGTGCTCTCAGAAGCTCAAAAACAGTGTTTCTGAGCATTGAAGCTCTAACCTAACTTTCTTTGCAAAAAAGCTCTAACTGATGAAAATCTGTCTTCTGCTTTGCAAATTAAATGAGAATTCATAAGAAAGAAACAAATTTCTTGTACTTGAGTTTTTCTCTTATATTTGCATTGAGCAACTTTCTCTCACTGAGAAAGAAGCTTTTCAGCATCTGTGGCCTTGGATTCTTTTCATTTGCTTAATTGCACTAACACAGCTTTTAGTGCTCTCAGAAGCTCAAAAACAGTGTTTCTGAGCATTGAAGGTCTAACCTAACTTTCTTTGCAAAAAAGCTCTAACTGATGAAAATCTGTCTTCTGCTTTGCAAATTACATGAGAATTCATGAGAAAGAAACAAATTTCTTGTACTTGAGTTTTTCTCTTAAAATTGCATTGAGAACCTTTCTCTCACTGAGAAAGAAGCTTTTCAGCATCTGTGGCCTTGGATTGTTTTCATTTGCTTAATTGCACTAACACAGCTTTTAGTGCTCTCAGAAGCTCAAAAACAGTGTTTCTGAGCATTGAAGCTCTAACCTAACTTTCTTTGCAAAAAAGCTCTAACTGATGAAAATCTGTCTTCTGCTTTGCAAATTACATGAGAATTCATGAGAAAGAAACAAATTTCTTGTACTAGAGTTTTTCTCTTAAAATTGCATTGAGCACCTTTCTCTCACTGAGAAAGAAGCTTTTCAGCATCTTTGGCCTTGGATTCTTTTCATTTGCTTAGTTGCACTAACACAGCTTTTAGTGCTCTCAGAAGCTCCAAAACAGTGATTCTGAGCATTGAAGCTCTAACATAACTTTCTCTGCAAAAAAGCTCTAACTCATGAAAATCTATCTTCTGCATTGCAAATTACATGAGAATTCATGAGAAAGAAACAAATTTCTTGTACTTGAGTTTTTCTCTTAAATTTGCATTGAGAAACTTTCTCTCACTGAGAAAGAAGCTTTTCAGCATCTGTGGCCTTGTATTCTTTTCATTTGCTTAATCGCACTAACACAGCTTTTAGTGCTCTCAGAAGCTCAAAAACAGTGTTTCTGAGCATTGAAGCTCTAACCTAACTTTCTTTGCAAAAAAGCTCTAACTGATGAAAATCTGTCTTCTGCTTTGCAAATTACATGAGAATTCATGAGAAAGAAACAAATTTCTTGTACTTGAGTTTTTCTCTTAAAATTGCATTGAGCACCTTTCTCTCACTGAGAAAGAAGCTTTTCAGCATCTGTGGCCTTGGATTCTTTTCATTTGCTTTGTTGCACTAACACAGCTTTTAGTGCTCTCAGAAGCTCCAAAACAGTGTTTCTGAGCATTGAAGCTCTAACCTAACTTTCTCTGCAAAAAAGCTCTAACTCATGAAAATCTGTCTTCTGCATTGCAAATTACATGAGAATTCATGAGAAAGAAACAAATTTCTTGTACTTGAGATTTTCTCTTAAAATTGCATTGAGCACCTTTCTCACACTGAGAAATAAGCTTTTCAGCATCTGTGGCCTTGGATTCTTTTCATTTGCTTAGTTGCACTAACACAGCTTTTAGTGCTCTCAGAAGCTCAAAAACAGTGTTTCTGAGCATTGAAGCTCTAACCTAACTTTCTCTGCAAAAAAGCTCTAACTGATGAAAATCTGTGTTCTGCTTTGCAAATTACATGAGAATTCATGAGAAAGAAACAAATTTCTTGTACTTGAGTTTTTCTGTTAAAATTGCATTGAGCACCTTTCTCTCACTGAGAAAGAAGCTTTTCAGCATCTGTGGCCTTGGATTCTTTTCATTTGCTTAGTTGCACTAACACAGCTTTTAGTGCTCTCAGAAGCTCCAAAACAGTGATTCTGAGCATTGAAGCTCTAACATAACTTTCTCTGCAAAAAAGCTGTAACTGATGAAAGTCTGTCTTCTACTTTGCAAATTAAATGAGAATTCATAAGAAAGAAACAAATTTCTTGTACTTGAGTTTTTCTGTTAAAATTGCATTGAGCACCTTTCTCTCACTGAGAAAGAAGCTTTTCAGCATCTGTGGCCTTGGATTCTTTTCATTTGCTTAGTTGCACTAACACAGCTTTTAGTGCTCTCAGAAGCTCCAAAACAGTGATTCTGAGCATTGAAGCTCTAACATAACTTTCTCTGCAAAAAAGCTCTAACTGATGAAAGTCTGTCTTCTACTTTGCAAATTAAATGAGAATTCATAAGAAAGAAACAAATTTCTTGTACTTGAGTTTTTCTCTTATATTTGCATTGAGCAACTTTCTCTCACTGAGAAAGAAGCTTTTCAGCATCTGTGGCCTTGGATTCTTTTCATTTGCTTAATTGCACTAACACAGCTTTTAGTGCTCTCAGAAGCTCAAAAACAGTGTTTCTGAGCATTGTAGCTCTAACCTAACTTTCTTTGCAAAAAAGCTCTAACTGATGAAAATCTGTCTTCTGCTTTGCAAATTACATGAGAATTCATGAGAAAGAAACAAATTTCTTGTACTTGAGTTTTTCTCTTAAAATTGCATTGAGAACCTTTCTCTCACTGAGAAAGAAGCTTTTCAGCATCTGTGGCCTTGGATTCTTTTCATTTGCTTAATTGCACTAACACAGCTTTTAGTGCTCTCAGAAGCTCAAAAACAGTGTTTCTGAGCATTGAAGCTCTAACCTAACTTTCTTTGCAAAAAAGCTCTAACTGATGAAAATCTGTCTTCTGCTTTGCAAATTACATGAGAATTCATGAGAAAGAAACAAATTTCTTGTACTAGAGTTTTTCTCTTAAAATTGCATTGAGCACCTTTCTCTCACTGAGAAAGAAGCTTTTCAGCATCTTTGGCCTTGGATTCTTTTCATTTGCTTAGTTGCACTAACACAGCTTTTAGTGCTCTCAGAAGCTCCAAAACAGTGATTCTGAGCATTGAAGCTCTAACATAACTTTCTCTGCAAAAAAGCTCTAACTCATGAAAATCTATCTTCTGCATTGCAAATTACATGAGAATTCATGAGAAAGAAACAAATTTCTTGTACTTGAGTTTTTCTCTTAAATTTGCATTGAGAAACTTTCTCTCACTGAGAAAGAAGCTTTTCAGCATCTGTGGCCTTGTATTCTTTTCATTTGCTTAATCGCACTAACACAGCTTTTAGTGCTCTCAGAAGCTCAAAAACAGTGTTTCTGAGCATTGAAGCTCTAACCTAACTTTCTTTGCAAAAAAGCTCTAACTGATGAAAATCTGTCTTCTGCTTTGCAAATTACATGAGAATTCATGAGAAAGAAACAAATTTCTTGTACTTGAGTTTTTCTCTTAAAATTGCATTGAGCACCTTTCTCTCACTGAGAAAGAAGCTTTTCAGCATCTGTGGCCTTGGATTCTTTTCATTTGCTTAGTTGCACTAACACAGCTTTTAGTGCTCTCAGAAGCTCCAAAACAGTGATTCTGAGCATTGAAGCTCTAACCTAACTTTCTCTGCAAAAAAGCTCTAACTCATGAAAATCTGTCTTCTGCGTTGCAAATTACATGAGAATTCATGAGAAAGAAACAAATTTCTTGTACTTGAGATTTTCTCTTAAAATTGCATTGAGCACCTTTCTCTCACTGAAAAAGAAGCTTTTCAGCATCTGTGGCCTTGGATTCTTTTCATTTGCTTAGTTGCACTAACACAGCTTTTAGTGCTCTCAGAAGCTCAAAAACAGTGTTTCTGAGCATTGAAGCTCTAACCTAACTTTCTTTGCAAAAAAGCTCTAACTGATGAAAATCTGTCTTCTGCTTTGCAAATTACATGAGAATTCATGAGAAAGAAACAAATTTCTTGTACTTGAGTTTTTCTCTTAAAATTGCATTGAGAACCTTTCTCTCACTGAGAAAGAAGCTTTTCAGCATCTGTGGCCTTGGATTGTTTTCATTTGCTTAATTGCACTAACACAGCTTTTAGTGCTCTCAGAAGCTCAAAAACAGTGTTTCTGAGCATTGAAGCTCTAACCTAACTTTCTTTGCAAAAAAGCTCTAACTGATGAAAATCTGTCTTCTGCTTTGCAAATTACATGAGAATTCATGAGAAAGAAACAAATTTCTTGTACTAGAGTTTTTCTCTTAAAATTGCATTGAGCACCTTTCTCTCACTGAGAAAGAAGCTTTTCAGCATCTTTGGCCTTGGATTCTTTTCATTTGCTTAGTTGCACTAACACAGCTTTTAGTGCTCTCAGAAGCTCCAAAACAGTGATTCTGAGCATTGAAGCTCTAACATAACTTTCTCTGCAAAAAAGCTCTAACTCATGAAAATCTATCTTCTGCATTGCAAATTACATGAGAATTCATGAGAAAGAAACAAATTTCTTGTACTTGAGTTTTTCTCTTAAATTTGCATTGAGAAACTTTCTCTCACTGAGAAAGAAGCTTTTCAGCATCTGTGGCCTTGTATTCTTTTCATTTGCTTAATCGCACTAACACAGCTTTTAGTGCTCTCAGAAGCTCAAAAACAGTGTTTCTGAGCATTGAAGCTCTAACCTAACTTTCTTTGCAAAAAAGCTCTAACTGATGAAAATCTGTCTTCTGCTTTGCAAATTACATGAGAATTCATGAGAAAGAAACAAATTTCTTGTACTTGAGTTTTTCTCTTAAAATTGCATTGAGCACCTTTCTCTCACTGAGAAAGAAGCTTTTCAGCATCTGTGGCCTTGGATTCTTTTCATTTGCTTTGTTGCACTAACACAGCTTTTAGTGCTCTCAGAAGCTCCAAAACAGTGTTTCTGAGCATTGAAGCTCTAACCTAACTTTCTCTGCAAAAAAGCTCTAACTCATGAAAATCTGTCTTCTGCATTGCAAATTACATGAGAATTCATGAGAAAGAAACAAATTTCTTGTACTTGAGATTTTCTCTTAAAATTGCATTGAGCACCTTTCTCACACTGAGAAATAAGCTTTTCAGCATCTGTGGCCTTGGATTCTTTTCATTTGCTTAGTTGCACTAACACAGCTTTTTGTGCTCTCAGAAGCTCAAAAACAGTGTTTCTGAGCATTGAAGCTCTAACCTAACTTTCTCTGCAAAAAAGCTCTAACTGATGAAAATCTGTGTTCTGCTTTGCAAATTACATGAGAATTCATGAGAAAGAAACAAATTTCTTGTACTTGAGTTTTTCTGTTAAAATTGCATTGAGCACCTTTCTCTCACTGAGAAAGAAGCTTTTCAGCATCTGTGGCCTTGGATTCTTTTCATTTGCTTAGTTGCACTAACACAGCTTTTAGTGCTCTCAGAAGCTCCAAAACAGTGATTCTGAGCATTGAAGCTCTAACATAACTTTCTCTGCAAAAAAGCTGTAACTGATGAAAGTCTGTCTTCTACTTTGCAAATTAAATGAGAATTCATAAGAAAGAAACAAATTTCTTGTACTTGAGTTTTTCTGTTAAAATTGCATTGAGCACCTTTCTCTCACTGAGAAAGAAGCTTTTCAGCATCTGTGGCCTTGGATTCTTTTCATTTGCTTAGTTGCACTAACACAGCTTTTAGTGCTCTCAGAAGCTCCAAAACAGTGATTCTGAGCATTGAAGCTCTAACATAACTTTCTCTGCAAAAAAGCTCTAACTGATGAAAGTCTGTCTTCTACTTTGCAAATTAAATGAGAATTCATAAGAAAGAAACAAATTTCTTGTACTTGAGTTTTTCTCTTATATTTGCATTGAGCAACTTTCTCTCACTGAGAAAGAAGCTTTTCAGCATCTGTGGCCTTGGATTCTTTTCATTTGCTTAATTGCACTAACACAGCTTTTAGTGCTCTCAGAAGCTCAAAAACAGTGTTTCTGAGCATTGTAGCTCTAACCTAACTTTCTTTGCAAAAAAGCTCTAACTGATGAAAATCTGTCTTCTGCTTTGCAAATTACATGAGAATTCATGAGAAAGAAACAAATTTCTTGTACTTGAGTTTTTCTCTTAAAATTGCATTGAGAACCTTTCTCTCACTGAGAAAGAAGCTTTTCAGCATCTGTGGCCTTGGATTCTTTTCATTTGCTTAATTGCACTAACACAGCTTTTAGTGCTCTCAGAAGCTCAAAAACAGTGTTTCTGAGCATTGAAGCTCTAACCTAACTTTCTTTGCAAAAAAGCTCTAACTGATGAAAATCTGTCTTCTGCTTTGCAAATTACATGAGAATTCATGAGAAAGAAACAAATTTCTTGTACTAGAGTTTTTCTCTTAAAATTGCATTGAGCACCTTTCTCTCACTGAGAAAGAAGCTTTTCAGCATCTTTGGCCTTGGATTCTTTTCATTTGCTTAGTTGCACTAACACAGCTTTTAGTGCTCTCAGAAGCTCCAAAACAGTGATTCTGAGCATTGAAGCTCTAACATAACTTTCTCTGCAAAAAAGCTCTAACTCATGAAAATCTATCTTCTGCATTGCAAATTACATGAGAATTCATGAGAAAGAAACAAATTTCTTGTACTTGAGTTTTTCTCTTAAATTTGCATTGAGAAACTTTCTCTCACTGAGAAAGAAGCTTTTCAGCATCTGTGGCCTTGTATTCTTTTCATTTGCTTAATCGCACTAACACAGCTTTTAGTGCTCTCAGAAGCTCAAAAACAGTGTTTCTGAGCATTGAAGCTCTAACCTAACTTTCTTTGCAAAAAAGCTCTAACTGATGAAAATCTGTCTTCTGCTTTGCAAATTACATGAGAATTCATGAGAAAGAAACAAATTTCTTGTACTTGAGTTTTTCTCTTAAAATTGCATTGAGCACCTTTCTCTCACTGAGAAAGAAGCTTTTCAGCATCTGTGGCCTTGGATTCTTTTCATTTGCTTAGTTGCACTAACACAGCTTTTAGTGCTCTCAGAAGCTCCAAAACAGTGATTCTGAGCATTGAAGCTCTAACCTAACTTTCTCTGCAAAAAAGCTCTAACTCATGAAAATCTGTCTTCTGCGTTGCAAATTACATGAGAATTCATGAGAAAGAAACAAATTTCTTGTACTTGAGATTTTCTCTTAAAATTGCATTGAGCACCTTTCTCTCACTGAAAAAGAAGCTTTTCAGCATCTGTGGCCTTGGATTCTTTTCATTTGCTTAGTTGCACTAACACAGCTTTTAGTGCTCTCAGAAGCTCAAAAACAGTGTTTCTGAGCATTGAAGCTCTAACATAACTTTCTCTGCAAAAAAGCTCTAACTCATGAAAATCTGTCTTCTGCATTGCAAATTACATGAGAATTCATGAGAAAGAAACAAATTTCTTGTACTTGAGTTTTTCTCTTAAAATTGCATTGAGCACCTTTCTCTCACTGAGAAAGAAGCTTTTCAGCATCTGTGGCCTTGGATTCTTTTCATTTGCTTAATTGCACTAACACAGCTTTTAGTGCTCTCAGAAGCTCAAAAACAGTGTTTCTGAGCATTGAAGCTCTAACCTAACTTTCTTTGCAAAAAAGCTCTAACTGATGAAAATCTGTCTTCTGCTTTGCAAATTAAATGAGAATTCATAAGAAAGAAACAAATTTCTTGTACTTGAGTTTTTCTCTTATATTTGCATTGAGCAACTTTCTCTCACTGAGAAAAAAGCTTTTCAGCATCTGTGGCCTTGGATTCTTTTCATTTGCTTAATTGCACTAACACAGCTTTTAGTGCTCTCAGAAGCTCAAAAACAGTGTTTCTGAGCATTGAAGCTCTAACCTAACTTTCTTTGCAAAAAAGCTCTAACTGATGAAAATCTGTCTTCTGCTTTGCAAATTACATGAGAATTCATGAGAAAGAAACAAATTTCTTGTACTTGAGTTTTTCTCTTAAAATTGCATTGAGAACCTTTCTCTCACTGAGAAAGAAGCTTTTCAGCATCTGTGGCCTTGGATTCTTTTCATTTGCTTAATTGCACTAACACAGCTTTTAGTGCTCTCAGAAGCTCAAAAACAGTGTTTCTGAGCATTGAAGCTCTAACCTAACTTTCTTTGCAAAAAAGCTCTAACTGATGAAAATCTGTCTTCTGCTTTGCAAATTACATGAGAATTCATGAGAAAGAAACAAATTTCTTGTACTAGAGTTTTTCTCTTAAAATTGCATTGAGCACCTTTCTCTCACTGAGAAAGAAGCTTTTCAGCATCTTTGGCCTTGGATTCTTTTCATTTGCTTAGTTGCACTAACACAGCTTTTAGTGCTCTCAGAAGCTCCAAAACAGTGATTCTGAGCATTGAAGCTCTAACATAACTTTCTCTGCAAAAAAGCTCTAACTCATGAAAATCTATCTTCTGCATTGCAAATTACATGAGAATTCATGAGAAAGAAACAAATTTCTTGTACTTGAGTTTTTCTCTTAAATTTGCATTGAGAAACTTTCTCTCACTGAGAAAGAAGCTTTTCAGCATCTGTGGCCTTGTATTCTTTTCATTTGCTTAATCGCACTAACACAGCTTTTAGTGCTCTCAGAAGCTCAAAAACAGTGTTTCTGAGCATTGAAGCTCTAACCTAACTTTCTTTGCAAAAAAGCTCTAACTGATGAAAATCTGTCTTCTGCTTTGCAAATTACATGAGAATTCATGAGAAAGAAACAAATTTCTTGTACTTGAGTTTTTCTCTTAAAATTGCATTGAGAACCTTTCTCTCACTGAGAAAGAAGCTTTTCAGCATCTGTGGCCTTGGATTCTTTTCATTTGCTTAATTGCACTAACACAGCTTTTAGTGCTCTCAGAAGCTCAAAAACAGTGTTTCTGAGCATTGAAGCTCTAACCTAACTTTCTTTGCAAAAAAGCTCTAACTGATGAAAATCTGTCTTCTGCTTTGCAAATTACATGAGAATTCATAAGAAAGAAACAAATTTCTTGTACTTGAGTTTTTCTGTTAAAATTGCATTGAGCACCTTTCTCTCACTGAGAAAGAAGCTTTTCAGCATCTGTGGCCTTGGATTCTTTTCATTTGCTTAGTTGCACTAACACAGCTTTTAGTGCTCTCAGAAGCTCCAAAACAGTGATTCTGAGCATTGAAGCTCTAACATAACTTTCTCTGCAAAAAAGCTCTAACTGATGAAAGTCTGTCTTCTACTTTGCAAATTAAATGAGAATTCATAAGAAAGAAACAAATTTCTTGTACTTGAGTTTTTCTCTTATATTTGCATTGAGCAACTTTCTCTCACTGAGAAAGAAGCTTTTCAGCATCTGTGGCCTTGGATTCTTTTCATTTGCTTAATTGCACTAACACAGCTTTTAGTGCTCTCAGAAGCTCAAAAACAGTGTTTCTGAGCATTGAAGCTCTAACCTAACTTTCTTTGCAAAAAAGCTCTAACTGATGAAAATCTGTCTTCTGCTTTGCAAATTACATGAGAATTCATGAGAAAGAAACAAATTTCTTGTACTTGAGTTTTTCTCTTAAAATTGCATTGAGAACCTTTCTCTCACTGAGAAAGAAGCTTTTCAGCATCTGTGGCCTTGGATTCTTTTCATTTGCTTAATTGCACTAACACAGCTTTTAGTGCTCTCAGAAGCTCAAAAACAGTGTTTCTGAGCATTGAAGCTCTAACCTAACTTTCTTTGCAAAAAAGCTCTAACTGATGAAAATCTGTCTTCTGCTTTGCAAATTACATGAGAATTCATGAGAAAGAAACAAATTTCTTGTACTAGAGTTTTTCTCTTAAAATTGCATTGAGCACCTTTCTCTCACTGAGAAAGAAGCTTTTCAGCATCTTTGGCCTTGGATTCTTTTCATTTGCTTAGTTGCACTAACACAGCTTTTAGTGCTCTCAGAAGCTCCAAAACAGTGATTCTGAGCATTGAAGCTCTAACATAACTTTCTCTGCAAAAAAGCTCTAACTCATGAAAATCTATCTTCTGCATTGCAAATTACATGAGAATTCATGAGAAAGAAACAAATTTCTTGTACTTGAGTTTTTCTCTTAAATTTGCATTGAGAAACTTTCTCTCACTGAGAAAGAAGCTTTTCAGCATCTGTGGCCTTGTATTCTTTTCATTTGCTTAATCGCACTAACACAGCTTTTAGTGCTCTCAGAAGCTCAAAAACAGTGTTTCTGAGCATTGAAGCTCTAACCTAACTTTCTTTGCAAAAAAGCTCTAACTGATGAAAATCTGTCTTCTGCTTTGCAAATTACATGAGAATTCATGAGAAAGAAACAAATTTCTTGTACTTGAGTTTTTCTCTTAAAATTGCATTGAGCACCTTTCTCTCACTGAGAAAGAAGCTTTTCAGCATCTGTGGCCTTGGATTCTTTTCATTTGCTTAGTTGCACTAACACAGCTTTTAGTGCTCTCAGAAGCTCCAAAACAGTGATTCTGAGCATTGAAGCTCTAACCTAACTTTCTCTGCAAAAAAGCTCTAACTCATGAAAATCTGTCTTCTGCGTTGCAAATTACATGAGAATTCATGAGAAAGAAACAAATTTCTTGTACTTGAGATTTTCTCTTAAAATTGCATTGAGCACCTTTCTCTCACTGAAAAAGAAGCTTTTCAGCATCTGTGGCCTTGGATTCTTTTCATTTGCTTAGTTGCACTAACACAGCTTTTAGTGCTCTCAGAAGCTCAAAAACAGTGTTTCTGAGCATTGAAGCTCTAACATAACTTTCTCTGCAAAAAAGCTCTAACTCATGAAAATCTGTCTTCTGCATTGCAAATTACATGAGAATTCATGAGAAAGAAACAAATTTCTTGTACTTGAGTTTTTCTCTTAAAATTGCATTGAGCACCTTTCTCTCACTGAGAAAGAAGCTTTTCAGCATCTGTGGCCTTGGATTCTTTTCATTTGCTTAATTGCACTAACACAGCTTTTAGTGCTCTCAGAAGCTCAAAAACAGTGTTTCTGAGCATTGAAGCTCTAACCTAACTTTCTTTGCAAAAAAGCTCTAACTGATGAAAATCTGTCTTCTGCTTTGCAAATTACATGAGAATTCATAAGAAAGAAACAAATTTCTTGTACTTGAGTTTTTCTGTTAAAATTGCATTGAGCACCTTTCTCTCACTGAGAAAGAAGCTTTTCAGCATCTGTGGCCTTGGATTCTTTTCATTTGCTTAGTTGCACTAACACAGCTTTTAGTGCTCTCAGAAGCTCCAAAACAGTGATTCTGAGCATTGAAGCTCTAACATAACTTTCTCTGCAAAAAAGCTCTAACTGATGAAAGTCTGTCTTCTACTTTGCAAATTAAATGAGAATTCATAAGAAAGAAACAAATTTCTTGTACTTGAGTTTTTCTCTTATATTTGCATTGAGCAACTTTCTCTCACTGAGAAAGAAGCTTTTCAGCATCTGTGGCCTTGGATTCTTTTCATTTGCTTAATTGCACTAACACAGCTTTTAGTGCTCTCAGAAGCTCAAAAACAGTGTTTCTGAGCATTGAAGCTCTAACCTAACTTTCTTTGCAAAAAAGCTCTAACTGATGAAAATCTGTCTTCTGCTTTGCAAATTACATGAGAATTCATGAGAAAGAAACAAATTTCTTGTACTTGAGTTTTTCTCTTAAAATTGCATTGAGAACCTTTCTCTCACTGAGAAAGAAGCTTTTCAGCATCTGTGGCCTTGGATTCTTTTCATTTGCTTAATTGCACTAACACAGCTTTTAGTGCTCTCAGAAGCTCAAAAACAGTGTTTCTGAGCATTGAAGCTCTAACCTAACTTTCTTTGCAAAAAAGCTCTAACTGATGAAAATCTGTCTTCTGCTTTGCAAATTACATGAGAATTCATGAGAAAGAAACAAATTTCTTGTACTAGAGTTTTTCTCTTAAAATTGCATTGAGCACCTTTCTCTCACTGAGAAAGAAGCTTTTCAGCATCTTTGGCCTTGGATTCTTTTCATTTGCTTAGTTGCACTAACACAGCTTTTAGTGCTCTCAGAAGCTCCAAAACAGTGATTCTGAGCATTGAAGCTCTAACATAACTTTCTCTGCAAAAAAGCTCTAACTCATGAAAATCTATCTTCTGCATTGCAAATTACATGAGAATTCATGAGAAAGAAACAAATTTCTTGTACTTGAGTTTTTCTCTTAAATTTGCATTGAGAAACTTTCTCTCACTGAGAAAGAAGCTTTTCAGCATCTGTGGCCTTGTATTCTTTTCATTTGCTTAATCGCACTAACACAGCTTTTAGTGCTCTCAGAAGCTCAAAAACAGTGTTTCTGAGCATTGAAGCTCTAACCTAACTTTCTTTGCAAAAAAGCTCTAACTGATGAAAATCTGTCTTCTGCTTTGCAAATTACATGAGAATTCATGAGAAAGAAACAAATTTCTTGTACTTGAGTTTTTCTCTTAAAATTGCATTGAGCACCTTTCTCTCACTGAGAAAGAAGCTTTTCAGCATCTGTGGCCTTGGATTCTTTTCATTTGCTTAGTTGCACTAACACAGCTTTTAGTGCTCTCAGAAGCTCCAAAACAGTGATTCTGAGCATTGAAGCTCTAACCTAACTTTCTCTGCAAAAAAGCTCTAACTCATGAAAATCTGTCTTCTGCGTTGCAAATTACATGAGAATTCATGAGAAAGAAACAAATTTCTTGTACTTGAGATTTTCTCTTAAAATTGCATTGAGCACCTTTCTCTCACTGAAAAAGAAGCTTTTCAGCATCTGTGGCCTTGGATTCTTTTCATTTGCTTAGTTGCACTAACACAGCTTTTAGTGCTCTCAGAAGCTCAAAAACAGTGTTTCTGAGCATTGAAGCTCTAACATAACTTTCTCTGCAAAAAAGCTCTAACTCATGAAAATCTGTCTTCTGCATTGCAAATTACATGAGAATTCATGAGAAAGAAACAAATTTCTTGTACTTGAGTTTTTCTCTTAAAATTGCATTGAGCACCTTTCTCTCACTGAGAAAGAAGCTTTTCAGCATCTGTGGCCTTGGATTCTTTTCATTTGCTTAATTGCACTAACACAGCTTTTAGTGCTCTCAGAAGCTCAAAAACAGTGTTTCTGAGCATTGAAGCTCTAACCTAACTTTCTTTGCAAAAAAGCTCTAACTGATGAAAATCTGTCTTCTGCTTTGCAAATTACATGAGAATTCATGAGAAAGAAACAAATTTCTTGTACTAGAGTTTTTCTCTTAAAATTGCATTGAGCACCTTTCTCTCACTGAGAAAGAAGCTTTTCAGCATCTTTGGCCTTGGATTCTTTTCATTTGCTTAGTTGCACTAACACAGCTTTTAGTGCTCTCAGAAGCTCCAAAACAGTGATTCTGAGCATTGAAGCTCTAACATAACTTTCTCTGCAAAAAAGCTCTAACTCATGAAAATCTATCTTCTGCATTGCAAATTACATGAGAATTCATGAGAAAGAAACAAATTTCTTGTACTTGAGTTTTTCTCTTAAATTTGCATTGAGAAACTTTCTCTCACTGAGAAAGAAGCTTTTCAGCATCTGTGGCCTTGTATTCTTTTCATTTGCTTAATCGCACTAACACAGCTTTTAGTGCTCTCAGAAGCTCAAAAACAGTGTTTCTGAGCATTGAAGCTCTAACCTAACTTTCTTTGCAAAAAAGCTCTAACTGATGAAAATCTGTCTTCTGCTTTGCAAATTACATGAGAATTCATGAGAAAGAAACAAATTTCTTGTACTTGAGTTTTTCTCTTAAAATTGCATTGAGCACCTTTCTCTCACTGAGAAAGAAGCTTTTCAGCATCTGTGGCCTTGGATTCTTTTCATTTGCTTAGTTGCACTAACACAGCTTTTAGTGCTCTCAGAAGCTCCAAAACAGTGATTCTGAGCATTGAAGCTCTAACCTAACTTTCTCTGCAAAAAAGCTCTAACTCATGAAAATCTGTCTTCTGCATTGCAAATTACATGAGAATTCATGAGAAAGAAACAAATTTCTTGTACTTGAGATTTTCTCTTAAAATTGCATTGAGCACCTTTCTCACACTGAGAAATAAGCTTTTCAGCATCTGTGGCCTTGGATTCTTTTCATTTGCTTAGTTGCACTAACACAGCTTTTAGTGCTCTCAGAAGCTCAAAAACAGTGTTTCTGAGCATTGAAGCTCTAACCTAACTTTCTCTGCAAAAAAGCTCTAACTGATGAAAATCTGTCTTCTGCTTTGCAAATTACATGAGAATTCATGAGAAAGAAACAAATTTCTTGTACTTGAGTTTTTCTCTTAAATTTGCATTGAGAAACTTTCTCTCACTGAGAAAGAAGCTTTTCAGCATCTGTGGCCTTGTATTCTTTTCATTTGCTTAATCGCACTAACACAGCTTTTAGTGCTCTCAGAAGCTCAAAAACAGTGTTTCTGAGCATTGAAGCTCTAACCTAACTTTCTTTGCAAAAAAGCTCTAACTGATGAAAATCTGTCTTCTGCTTTGCAAATTACATGAGAATTCATGAGAAAGAAGCAAATTTCTTGTACTTGAGTTTTTCTCTTAAAATTGCATTGAGCACCTTTCTCTCACTGAGAAAGAAGCTTTTCAGCATCTGTGGCCTTGGATTCTTTTCATTTGCTTAGTTGCACTAACACAGCTTTTAGTGCTCTCAGAAGCTCAAAAACAGTGTTTCTGAGCATTGAAGCTCTAACCTAACTTTCTCTGCAAAAAAGCTCTAACTGATGAAAATCTGTGTTCTGCTTTGCAAATTACATGAGAATTCATGAGAAAGAAACAAATTTCTTGTACTTGAGTTTTTCTGTTAAAATTGCATTGAGCACCTTTCTCTCACTGAGAAAGAAGCTTTTCAGCATCTGTGGCCTTGGATTCTTTTCATTTGCTTAATTGCACTAACACAGCTTTTAGTGCTCTCAGAAGCTCAAAAACAGTGTTTCTGAGCATTGAAGCTCTAACCTAACTTTCTTTGCAAAAAAGCTCTAACTGATGAAAATCTGTCTTCTGCTTTGCAAATTACATGAGAATTCATGAGAAAGAAACAAATTTCTTGTACTTGAGTTTTTCTCTTAAAATTGCATTGAGAACCTTTCTCTCACTGAGAAAGAAGCTTTTCAGCATCTGTGGCCTTGGATTCTTTTCATTTGCTTAATTGCACTAACACAGCTTTTAGTGCTCTCAGAAGCTCAAATACAGTGTTTCTGAGCATTGAAGCTCTAACCTAACTTTCTTTGCAAAAAAGCTCTAACTGATGAAAATCTGTCTTCTGCTTTGCAAATTACATGAGAATTCATGAGAAAGAAACAAATTTCTTGTACTAGAGTTTTTCTCTTAAAATTGCATTGAGCACCTTTCTCTCACTGAGAAAGAAGCTTTTCAGCATCTGTGGCCTTGGATTCTTTTCATTTGCTTAGTTGCACTAACACAGCTTTTAGTGCTCTCAGAAGCTCCAAAACAGTGATTCTGAGCATTGAAGCTCTAACATAACTTTCTCTGCAAAACAGCTCTAACTCATGAAAATCTGTCTTCTGCATTGCAAATTGCATGAGAATTCATGAGAAAGAAACAAATTTCTTGTACTTGAGTTTTTCTCTTAAATTTGCATTGAGAAACTTTCTCTCACTGAGAAAGAAGCTTTTCAGCATCTGTGGCCTTGTATTCTTTTCA